>OX387190.1:14149632-14749632 GCA_947561395.2 Buxus sempervirens | reverse complement strand
TTTGAGATTGGTATTGGTTGAACATTCACATACAGTGATTTAGCTTGTTGTATGTTGAGCATGATATTGGGATGTTGCTGTGATTCGCAAGTATTGTTTCATCACAGAATTGACTCTATCTTGAGTTGTTATATAGTTTATTTATTTATTTGTTGAGATTGTATCGTGCATTATTCTTTTCTTTTGCCGAACATGAAAGAATATTATTTTTTATATGTGAACTGTTTATGCATGCATGTGCTACTTACTGGGATATTCGTATCTTACGCTGTGTTTTGTTTTGTTTTGTTTTCAGCTGATCCACATGATGACATGTCTGGTGTTGACCATCAGGGGGGAGAGATTCCTGATTTCATTGCAGAGGATTATTATTATCCAGACTAGTTTATTTTCTTTTGTTTGAGGTTGTTGTTATTAGATGCTTTATTTTAATGGGCTTATTATTAGACTTGTCTATGAGAGTGAGAGAGTTTAGTTTTTATCCTTTTGTTACCAGACTTGGATGTTATTTTATTTGGATGGTTTGACTTTATTGAATACCATGCTTATGGTTATTTGATTAATTGAATTTTATTTCCACACTCTAACATTAAATAGAATTGCTTAAATCTAATTGTCCGGTATTTAGTTGCTTTGGGCCACTGTAGCACTTAGGGTACGGTTTGGTGCGTGGTTTTGCATAGACCTGGATTTGGAGCATTACAACCTTTCTGTTCTGAAATTAAATGCCACACAGGTTTCATCAGTAAAGCTTTATTCATGATATCAAGTCTCTTAATATTTAATCCTCCATTACGCCAAGGACATGTTATTCGATCCCAACACAGAGTTGCAACTCCTTGACTATCACCATCCTTCCTCCAGAATAAGCCTTTAGAAATTTAATCCAACTTACCCAGAGTTGCTTGTGGAAGCATGAAACATGACATAAAGTGGTTAGGTTGGGCATCTAAACAGATGGAATAAGTGTTATACGACCCATCTGGGAGAGCAGTAAGGACTTCCAACTAGCTTAACTCTATCAATTAGCTCATTGCAATCTTTGACCAAAGGTTTTCTAGAGAAAACAGGGATACCCATATATCTGTCATGATTATTAGTAGCCTTCACATTAAATAGATATCCTCTGGCTTCTAGAGGTGTCTTTACTGAAAAGTATAGAGGATTTCTGAAAATTGATATCTTGGCCCAATCCAGCACAATACTTATAAAGAAGTCTCACCAAGCAATGAGCCTCACGGTTTGATGTGTGACCATAAATAATGACATCATCTGCAAACATTAAGTGATGAGACAGAGGAGTGCTGCTACATCTCAATCTTATCCTTCGGATTCTTGTATCCAATTCTACTCTATTAATTGCTAAGGTTAGAACTTTTCGGCACAAAATAAACAAATATGGGGAGAGGGGATCACCTTGTCAAAGTCCTCTTTATGCTTGAGAATTGCCAATCCGAACACCATTTAGAAGCACACTATAAGATACATACTGAACACAAGCCATTATAAGTTTTGTAAATTTTTCATTAAATCCATATGCTTAAGAATAGTTCCAAGAAAATCCCAACTTGCCTTATCTTTGGCCTTCAAAAAATCTAACTTTAAAGCAAAGTAGCCCCTGTCCTTTAGCTTCTTCTTTCAAGAATTAGAAGACTTCTTCTTTGTTGTTTTTTTCTCTTTGAAATGATGGCAGACTTCATGATGAATCAGAATATTATCCTGTATGCTTCTTCCTAAAACAAAAGCTGATTGCATCAGAGAGATCAATTGATTCAAAAGAGGTCTAATACGATTAACCAACGACTTTGAAATAATTTTGTATACGAAATTACATAAGCTTATTGGACAAAATTGATTGAGGCTTCTTGGACAATCTTTGGGATCAAAGCAATAGAAGTATGATTGAATTGTAACGGCATTTGTTCAATCAGGAAAAAAATTTGGATTGAATGGACTACCTCCTGCCCAATAATATCCCAAAAATTATAATAAAAAACTCATGGGTATCCATCTGGTCTTGGGCATTTAAAGGGAAGCATCTCTTTAACAACTTTCCAAATATCATCTAGAGTGAGAATTTGACAAATGATATTGTTTTGAATATTCAATACTTGACTCATAATTAAACCAGGAAGTTCCAGCTCAGTCCATTGAGGTTGAGCCCTATACAGGGATTCAAACTAGCCAATGACATGTGATTCCAATTCTTTCTTATCGACAATATCAACCTTATCCGAGGACTTCAGAGAATATATAAAATTTCTCTGGTATCTGACCATTGTTGTCTTGTGAAAAAGGCTGTATTCAAGCTCCAAATTGTAACCATTTAACACAGGATTTCTGATACCAAAGAATATCCTGTTGAGAGAGTACTTTTTCATACTTAGATTGAAGGCTTTTTTCTTTACCAATCAGACCAGGGTCCTCTGATCGATATAATTGTTCTTGAAGATAACTGAGTTGAGATTTAATCTCAGATACCTTTAAGTGAATGCTACCTACATACTGCCGATTTCATTGTTTGAGATCCACAGCCAAGCTCTTCAACTTCATAGTTAACAGTAGTGTCACAACTTTCTTCTTCCAAGCATCTACAATAATTTTTGCACAAAAATCTTCATACAACCAAAAAGCTTCAAAACGAAAAGGTCGTCCCCTGCATTTATTCTCATGTAACAAATTCACTAACATGGTGCAATGATCAAAGCCGATAATGGCTTGAGAATAAATTATCGGACTGGGGAATAAATCAAAGAAATTAATGATGCAAACCCCCTGTCTAATTTTTTTGAGATTCGCCTGAAGCCCATTTGTCCATTAGTCCATGTGAATTGTTGTCCCTTAATCAATAGTTCACATAAGTTGCAATTTTGAATGAAAGATTGGAACCTTTCGACTTGGCATCTAACAAGTGGAGCTCCTCCTTGCTTCTCTGCAGGGCTAAGCATTTCGTTAAAGTCAACAATAACCAACCATGGAATAGTGTAACTTGCACTCATTCATTCTATGAAGTTCCATTGTTCATGTTGAATCTCTAAATACAAATCTGCATGCACAAAAACAACCTGACATGTTTTATCCTTATAGGACAGGATCAATTCAACCAACCATTTCGTAGGAAAAATAACATTGATTGAAACATTTTTTGTCCACATGAGTAAGAAGCCTTCTCTTCTACCAGACACAGGTGTAAGCACCTCATTTTTGCACCCCATTTAGAAAGCCAGAAATAAAAACCCTAAAAAATAGGTCGAACCATAAGGAGTAGAAGTGTACTTTCTGGTCAAGCTTGAGTCAATTATCATACCCTATTCTAATGGATAGGAAATCCTGACATGGTTCCAATGCAACTGAGTTTGCACAAATCGGAGTCCCAATGAAGGAGATATGAGCCAAACAGTCTCAAAGGGCAAACCTTTAATTAAATACAGAAAGTCTATACACATGGAGAGTATGCAAACCACACTTGCCAAGTGGCAAACTAAAGCACGAAAAAGCAAAATGTCAAATCAGAGATCAAATCAAGTCAGATCTCAAAGATCTGATATTACCATATACTATATATGGTTATGCCATAACTATATGTACTATATGGTTATGATTGGTTTTCTCATAATTGCGCATCTGTTAGCAATCTGTCAGGAGATCTGTCATAACCGTATATCATACATGGTTATACAAACAATGTGTACTATGTACAGTGCTAAGATACGCAAATCTTGTCAGAAATCTATTCAGAGAATCAAATCGGATGGGAGTAACCATTTTAGCAATACAGTTATAACAAAAATAAGCTAAAATGAGCATAATCGTATTACCAATATGGTTAGAAATGATTTGATCGAAATCTTTTCCTCTGCACGAATCTGACATGTGAACAAATCTGATAATTCCAGAAGTGACAGTTGTAACCGTATATAGTATATGGCTACTATTAAAGGCTTGTGCGCCCCTGTGCACGGGGTTGGGCATTTTTTTTACTACTTTCCTCTTCATTTCTTTGCACACTGAACCTCTGAAAACCCTCCTTCTTCCTCATCCAAACTCTAAAACTTATTCAAAACATCATCTAACATCCACTAAGCTTCATAAAAATTCTCCTCCTCTTGATCCTAACCAAGAAAAGCCCTAAGACTCTCTTGAGGAAGAAGAAGGAAGCTCCCTTTCCCCAAGTTGCTGTTCAAGTCTTCAAGGAAGCTCAGAGCACCTACAAGGTTCTTCTTTCAACAAGGTATGTCTCTCTTTTTTTTATTAAGTGTAACATATATGATTCTAAGGAAATAGGAAGCATGCTTAATCTTCATGTTCTTTAGCTCCCCCCTTTCTCCTCCTCTTTTATGGTTGTTCCTCTTCTCCAAGAGATGGTTCACAAGAGGCAACGTAAGCAAAGGTGGTCATGCAAGAGAGTGAGGGGTTTGTGAAGTCTTTCAAGGCCATTTAATCACTAAAAAATTGTGTTTCTTCTCCTCCCCCAAATCTGGATCAATGCACCCCTAATTTCCCTCCATTACTCTTCTTTATTTAGTATGTTTCATTCCTCAATACAAGTATTATCTTCTTTAGATTGTATGCTTTTGCTTCATGAGTTTTTTCTAGGACAACTAGATGCATAAAGGATTGTATGCTTTTGTTTGTTGTTTTGGAATATCTCCCATGTGTTCTTTTTCATCACTTTCAAGCATGCTTTTTAGCCTCTAGGATGCACTCTACATAATACACATAACCTTCCTATTTAATGCATGTATTGCCATTGGTTTAAAGCTTGATTTTTAATACTATCATGAACACTTGATTGAAGCACATACTTTTCATTGATTTTTAGCATGTGTTTGACCTTTCATTTCACTTCTTTTTTTTATGTGTCTTGTATTGATTGGGTATGCCACATGGTTTGGCTGTGAAACCACAAGAAAAGACCTCTCGAGTCTCTTGGCTAGTCTTTTTCTATAAGAGACTAGACCCATAGCTTAAAGCCAAGGTTTCTCCACCTGAAAACCTTGAGTTTACATTCAAGTGAGATATAGAGAAAGCCCTAAGCTTTCTTTTCTCTCTTTTGAATTCCAATCACCTATAAAATAGGGTTAATGGGTTTAAAATCAACCATGGAAGCCTCTGTGGGTCAGCCAATTGACCCACAAGTTTATATTAGACCCACCATAAAGGGTTAAGCCTCTTCTCCCCTGGAAAATCCTGCTCTGAACATTTCCTGGGCAACACCATATACTCAATACAGTGCTGTAGTAACTGTATGAGGTATACGGTTACAACCAGAAAATGTCTAGAACACGATTTCTCCTCCCCTAAGTAATTAAAACCAATTGATATGCTTCACTATTGTACTAGGAAGGTTAAATTGGGACTTTGGGCTTGCCTAGCCCAAAAGTGGTTTCAAGTGGGCCTTCCAACGAGGCCCACGCCCTTTTTTATATCCAATGATCCGCCTCCAAATAGATTCAGACCGTTTTGGGACCTCCTTGTGGGCTACCCGTGTCCACAATCCCTTAAAAATCCAAAAGAACCAATCTAAAACAAAGAAACGGGAAAGGGCTTACAACTAGGTGTAACTGTATAGTCTCTACGGTTACTATCGCAACCGCATCACCTTACGGTTACTGCTGTAACTACATGGTTCTTATGATTACTGCTGTAACTGGTCTAAGTATACGGTTCCATTGCTCTGAGTTTAACATTTGCATTCTCAACTCTGTTTTGACCCTAAAACTACGCCCAAATCAAACCAACCTAATCCAAAGGATTGTTGTTTGATATAGCACCCCAAATGGGACTTAGGCCTTCCTTAGACCTACCAAGGCATCTTGTGGACCTTCCAACGGGGTCCACACATCCGACAGAGATCATTAAAAGATTCAAAAAGATAAAAATTAAATAATAGGGACCTACACCATTAAAGTGGTCCCAACCAGACTCTAAACAAGTATGCATATCAGCTTAGGACGGGTGAGATAAAGTGAGTTGACTAGATCAAATTCTTAACCAGGGATGACCCGTGGGACCCGTCTTTTGACAGGGCGGACCGAGGTATTTATGGACTTCCCGAACCGTAACTGGAATCTCGATGCACAAACCACCTATTAGATAGCTCCTTTAGGTATCCAGGTTTCTGCCTACACCCCATCAAGTAGTGACGACTCTCCATTCCCCTTGATTCTTTTTTCGATATTCCGACCTCGAAAGCGTACCAATCCCTTATGCTTTCACCGGAGAGCATCACCGGACATTCTTGAAAGGAGGTACCTAACACATCTGCCTGCTCCGTGCGACAAGGATCGACGTGCATACAACAGGGTTCACAAAAAAGGAGTTAAAGCCAAGCCTCCTTACTATACGAGATGCCAGATTCTCCCAAGTAGAAGTTTCAGAAAGTAGAACTAAATCTAGAGAATGACAAAAAATTTGGTCTTTCATGTCTTACTCCATGAGGGAACAATAGCCTAACAAATATTTGGTTCAGTTGGATTAGAATGCCCATTTAGGCACTAAATAGAACCCATCATTGATTTGATAATTGATAAGGTAAATACCCAGACCATTCAATGCTAGGCATAATGAGTATAAGGACCTCAAAAAATATCTTTTCGTCCTATGAACTTTAAGGTGTATGAAGTTTCATATTTTACTCTTTGAGCAAAGCGATAAAGACTCCATTTAACTTAGGTTAATCTAGGCCGAAGGTAGACCTACGTCAAGGTAACCATTCTTTGAAACACTTTGGTATTGCTCCTGGTTAGAATCCAAATAATGAATCAAAGCACATGGAGCCATCTAGTTACCTTTCTGTCAAGAAAAAATATGGCGGACTAGCTAATATTTATATTAGTTAATAAAAGAGCCCAATGCAAAAAAAATGCATGTTGGGTCTTTGAAACAGTTTGAATCATTTCGATAATAATCAGTTTGATCTGTTTTATCGAGAAGGTCTACAATTCGAGTTCGTATAGTCCAATAAAAAAATTGCATAGTTTTCATTTCCTTATTATTGTTTGTTGTTTGTAACTGGCCGGTCTGTAGGTCCATCAAAATAAAAGCATTCCCACAAGTTCGCTCATAGGGATCGTTCAGAGTAGAGCATGAAACTGAAAACAAAAAAAGCATTTCCATTTAAACGAGTCCAATCGGCATTTTTACAATCTCGGATAACCAAACCCATTCTTCTTCATTAATCTGCATAGGTGAATTACATACGAGTTTTTACTCTTTTTTTGTTCACGAGAGTTAGCGATACTCCCGTTCTTTGGTATACCTAATCCTAGTTAATTTTTTTGAAGTCAAAATCATGACATGAGCCCGGTGAAAAAATCCAAGCCTAACCAAAATCAAATAGTAAGGTACATTAGAACGACCTCCTCTTTTTTCTTGTATTTGTGGAAAAGTGAGAGTTTGAAAAACGAAGTTCTTTGGTAAGTTTCATTGTAAACATTATCAAATAGGCTTTTTTTCGTATACCAGACCTAGCAAAGCACAAAACAAATAGTCTTCTTTTTCTGTACAATACTTTTTTTTATGTATCCCAATATACTCCAACCCAATTGCTCATCATTCTAAATTACAATTCTACTGATGCTGACTTTATGCACGAAGATTGGGGTAACCTTGAATTAGTGAAGGTTGAGCTTGTTGGGCTTGCTCATGCCTTAATTAAATTAATTAAAATTTTACTTACAACTTCCGCAAGTGAACAAGTTCAAAATAAGGAAAAAATGAAGAGGAAAAATAACAAAAAGAGATGGGAAAATTGGAAAAAAAATTAAATTAGAATCAAGCCTTGGCAAACTCGCGTTTCTTATTTCTTTTCTTATCTTATTCTTATATAGGGTTATAACATCATAAATAAGGGCTATAGGTATAGATTCTATATCATATAGATATGTATAAAGAAATATCTCTTCTAATAACTAATAATACACTAGAACATCTAAAAAAATTTTATTTAGTATTAGAAACTATTACTTAATCTTATTAATTATTACTTAATAGGGTAAACTATAGGTAAATAGGATTACATTCGATGAATCTTGAAATGAGACATGAATCACAATAAACGAACGAAAATAGGCTCTTAGATTTAAATTAAAATTTATTGTTGTTTTGACTAAGCAGTTATGGATGACTTGACAATTCTAATTCGAATTGACTAATCCGGTATATTTTCCACATTCATAGGAATGCATCTATGTTTCCTCCTCCAGGAGAGTAAAAGTTACATCCGGAAAAGTAGGATGACGTGGGACCTCATCCGTTCTTCAAGGTCCTCCATGGAATATTTGAGAACTACCACTAATAATCAGATTCGAAAAAGGGGAGGGTTTTAAAACATTATTAGAAAGATAGAGAACACAAACAAATAGGAGAAATTAGAAACACTAGGGGGTTACCTTCAAAGATCTAAAATAAGAAGAAAAATCTAGAGGGTAAAGGCCAGATGAAGAAACAAAACCAGATTTCCACTTTCTTGACTATAAGCCATAGAATGAGAACAAGAAAGAGAGTTGTCTGACCTATACGCAGGACTTCAGAAAAGACACCGAAAAAAGCAGGGAACTGCAGAGCGGGAAAGCCGAAGAAGGTAATCTTTTCCACCGATCTACAGAGACGAGGAAGACGAAGAGGGTAATCTTTTCCGCAATCTACAAAATCGTCTCAAGCCCCATGCCCTGTCCAAGCACCGAAAGACTGGCTAGTACTAAACCTTCATAATTCTTGGGATATACTTTGGGGTGTTGGGCCTATTGAATGGGACATCCAGCCAAGGTTCTGCGTTTCGGTGCCGATGGGCAGCGGTGCCGGTGGGCGTGCCACCCATTGGCCAAAACGAAATTTCGGCGGCCGCCGGCGTGCCGCCGAAACAGCGGAAAATTAAAAAGGCAAAAATCGGGTGTTTTTTGTGACGGTGGAAATTTCGTCGGCACGCCGCTCTGTTTCACGTATAAAAATAATTTTTTTCTGTTTCGTCCGTGCCGGTGACAAATCGTCAAAATTTCGGTGAGTCACTGGCGATGCACCCAGAACGATTTCCCCCGGCGAAACGCATCGCCGGGGGTCCCTGTACCGAAATTGTAAACCTTGCATCCAGCCATCCGTTCCATGCTGGTACCAACCACATGGACTAGAGCACCTAATGCCCTTCGTGGTTATACTAACTTTTGATAGGACCTACATATGCCCACTAAGAAATTAATAAAGTGTCAAAAAAAAATTTTGCCAAAAAAAAATTTTATTTTTTGAGAATGATTATGTTTTTAAAGCTGAAATTTTTAATTCTCGAAAATAAGGTTGTTTTTTATTGATTTTTTTAAAAAAACAATTTAAAAATGGTGCCTCCCAAACTAAATTTTTGGATTTTTGTTTCAGAAAACGGAAAAATCGTTTTCAATAACATTACATCTTCTTTCATGTTAACTTCTATGTCCCAAACAATAACCCACACCCATATGCATGCAGCATTATGCTGAAAGAATTTTGTTCGTGTTTCAATTTGGTTCAGTTGTGACTTTTTTTTTTCGGTTCAATTAAAAAACCGAACCAGAAGGAACAGGCGATTTGTAGTCTCCTGATAAGACATTTTCTTCTTTACCTAATAAGGGGCGTTGGTGGGCATTATAGAATCTAGATCCTATTAGAGTCTGACTCTATAATCCAGAAAATGCGTTTGGTTGGGATTTTGAGGTTGGATTTTACAATCTAGTATCATAATCCAGTCCATAATTAAAATCTATCTTAAAGGTGATTAGGGGATTATGGGCATTGGTGCTTAAATTTCCAAAACCAATATTTCTACAGATTATACATAACATATTATATAATATATAATAAATAATATTATAAGCATTATAGTATAATATATTTTATATTATAAATTATTGATAATGTAATATAATATTATCATATATAATATATAATATAATAGAAATATTATATATATATTATTATATAATAATAAGATATTATATATATATATAGTATATGTATTATTTTTTCAGTATATTGAATAATATATTATTTAAATAAGTTATTAATTTTTCAATATACATTATATTCTTTTTGTGTGCAATTTTTAGTATTAAAATTCCAAATTTAATCTCAATAATCAATATCGACCAAACGAGATTCTAGATTCTATACAATCGTATAATTAGATTCAAAAATCTATGATATCCAAACAAGATTATATATTTTAAAATTCAGCGATTATAATCTAGATTATCACAATCTGATTAAAATTCATAATTCATAATCCATAATGGCCACCAACCCCTCCTTATTCGAATCTGTCCCTTCCCAAGACAAAGAAGTCATATCTTACTCACTGGGTCGTCCATCTTTATTATTAATAAACAAGTGTCTTCAAAGCTCGCGTGCCCACTGCGCCGAACCATTGATGAAGACGGAAAGCTCTCACGTCTCGAGAAAGACACGTGTCTTCATCCCATTGGAGAATATGACAAACTTAATTTCCACGATCGTACAAGGAATCTGTACGAACGTTTGTAAGAGGAATTGACTAATTCCTGGTTCGTTGCTTTTGACCCAAGTTACGTGTTGGACTTTGCGGTCAACCTCTCAACCAACTATATACCCGTTTGAGTTTCGAAGGACACTCATGGCTTTGGCCATGGCAGTTTTTGCTTGGACGGAATTGGCTTCCAGAAAGTTTGAAACCAGAGAGCACTCTTGTAAAGAGGAATTGGCTTCCATGCATCTTCCCAACTGGGGTTTCACAAGTTCAAGGAAAGTTCCCTTTAGTTGACTTTATAGTTTGGTGGAGATGATGATGACAGTGATGACAACAAGTGTTTAAAAAACCGATATTAACTGTCAGCCGGATATCTTAATGGTTCAATTTAAACTTCTAATTTGTTTGGTTATAAATTCAATGCGAACCGGATCAAATCATGTGAATTGCCGGTATAAAACGAGTTGATCAAGAAGATTAGGGTTTCTCAATCTTATACTTTGATTAGTGCTTATACGATGTCTCGTAGTTCTAAAAGTTTGAACCACCAGTTGAACCGTATCAGGTCGAACCATGCTTTTTATCAGTTTATCTGGTTTTTATGACACCGGTTTAACCGTGCTTTGTTTAAAGATGTGAATGGTGCTTTGTTTAAAGATGTGAATGGGACGTGTTCGAGGCGGTTTTTGGTAAACCCAAACCAGCTCCTAAAAATTTGTGCCAATCTTGCCTTCCCTACACTTTGCTCTCTAAAGTCAACAATGATAAAAAAAATTTATTAAGTAATATAAATAAACCCTAAACCCCAAAAGACCAAAACCAAAACACCAAACCCCAAACCCACAATAGGGTCAGGTCACTCCATTATATAGGTCCAGACAAGGTTACCTAACCAGCACCATTGCCGCTCCATATGAAGACAACAGTAAGACCGAAGCTCACGGGTCTTCGTCCTACTTGTTTCACTTCGTAATTTAACATAAACAAAAAATTTTAAAAAGCAAATTTTTTAAAGCTCAGTCATTATATAATCTACTGGACTCCCCTTGTGTCCATCACCCCAAAATTTCGTCCCCTCTCTCTCTAAAAATGTTTACACTTCTTCAGTATCATCTGCTCTACTATGCCTTCTTTGTGTTGTGTCTTCAACTTGTTTCGTCCTCTCTGTCTTCCACACAGCTATGCCTTCCAAACCAGTATTCTGCCTTACTAGAGCTAAAGCAAAGCTTCGTGAAGTCTTCCTCTGACACTCCATCTCCAAAACTAACATCTTGGAAAGATGGAACTGATTGCTGTACATGGGAGGGAGTCAAGTGCAATATTGATACTGGCTATGTCATGGAACTTGACCTTGGCAACACCTCCCTGTCTGGTTCTATAGACTCCAATAGCACTCTCTTTCATCTCCATCAACTCCAAAGACTGAACCTTGCAGACAACAATTTTCATCTCTCTGATATCCCATCTGGGGTTGGTCGGCTTGTAAGGTTAACCCATCTCAATCTCTCCAACTCCAGGTTTTCTGGCCAAGTACCATTGGAAATCTCATGGCTTACCAACTTGGTTTCACTTGATCTCTCTTCCAATGAACTGTTTGATGAATTCCCAGAGAATATCTTCCACCTTAAGAATCTTGAACTACTCAATTTAGCACTCAATGAAGATCTCTCCGGCTATATGCCTGAACTTCAACCCGGGCAGCCCCTCAGATTCTTGGATCTGTCATTTACGAGCTTTGCCGGAGAACTCCCCAATTCAATTGGTAACCTCAATTCATTGAATCATTTGAATCTCAGTGCCTGCTCTTTCTCCGGGTCCATCCCTTCTTCACTTGGGAACCTAACTCAACTCAGTATCTTGGATCTTAGTGACAATAATTTCAATGGTAAGTTCCCTTCCTCTGCTTTGGCAAGCCTTAAAAAACTTACAGTTTTAGATCTTTCTTCTAACCATTACAAAGGTCATGTCCTGAGGTCTCTTGCTAACTGTACAAAACTGAAGCACCTGTCACTTTCTTGGAACAGGTTCAGAGGTCGTATCCCCTCAACTCTTGCTAACCTCAGTAGACTAAGTCATTTGTCACTTGCTGCAAACAATTTCCATGGAAAGATCCCCACCTCAATTGTAAACCTGAGCCAACTTGATGTTCTTGATCTTTCATATAACAGATTGACAGGTCCTATCCCATCTGGGATAGGTGCGCTTCAGTTTCTTGGATCGCTTGGCCTAGGAAATAATTCCCTCAATGGATCAATACCCTCTTCATTGTTTAAGCTCCCGTTGTTGCGATCGTTAGATCTAAGCTACAATCAACTTACCGGTCGCCTCGACGAGTTTCAGTATACCTCACCATTGTTGGAGTCTATCTATTTGAGGAACAATGAATTACATGGCTCAATTCCTAGCTCCATAGGCAATCTTAGCAGCCTCAAGCTTCTGGAGCTTTCTTCAAACCAGTTAAGTGGGATGGTGGAGTTAGACATGTTCTTGAAACTTGAAAATCTCAAGCATCTTTCCTTCTCAGGCAATAATTTGTCATTGATTATTAGCAGCAGTGTTGATTCAATCTTCCCCCAGTTTGAGATACTGGGATTCTCTTCTTGCAATTTGAGTGAAATCCCAGATTTCTTGAAGACCCAGAATGAATTGCTATCACTAGACCTTTCCAATAACAATATTGAGGGGGAAATACCCAGTTGGCTGTGGAATGTTGGGATCAATACCATGCGTCGGCTCGATCTTTCTCACAACTTGCTTACTGGTCTGCAACAACCTCCAGAAATTCTTAAATGGGATCAATTGAGAGTCCTATTGCTCCATTCCAACAAGCTTCAGGGATCACTTCCTGTTCCCCCGCAAAGTACATTTTTCTTCAGAGCCTCAAACAATAATTTCAGTGGCGAACTTCCTCAATTGATTTGCAAAGCCAATTCTCTTAAAGTCCTTGATCTATTCAATAACAGTTTGAGTGGACTAATTCCAAAATGTCTGAGTCACTTGAGCAATTCTCTTTTAGTGCTGAATCTGGGCAGGAACAACCTCAATGGCACCATCCCTCAAATATTTGCAAATGGAAGTAATCTGAGGACAATTGACTTCAGTAACAACCAATTTACCGGGAAGGCCCCACGATCGATCATCTACTGTAAAGATTTGGAGCTTTTAGATCTCGGAAACAATGAAATAAATGATACATTCCCTTCCTGGTTGGAGATCTTGCCAAAATTGCAGGTTCTTGTGTTGAGGTCTAACAGATTCCAAGGGTCTGTGGGTTCTCCCAAGGCTGAAATTGCATTCCCCAGCTTGCGAATTTTCGACATCTCTTACAATAATTTCAGTGGCAATCTGCCAGCAGGATATTTCCCATACTGGAAAGCCATGGTTAAGATCCAAGAAGATATTTTTCACACGAAGTACATGGGCAAATATTATTATAATGATTCAGTTACAGTGACAAGCAAAGGATTAGAGATGCAAATGGTGAGAATCCAAACTATTTTCACAGCTATTGATCTTTCGAACAATAGATTCGAAGGAAACATTTCGGAATCAATCGGAAACTTCAAGGCGTTGCACGTTCTCAACTTGTCTAGTAACGGCCTGACGGGCGCGATACCATCATCATTTGGGAACTTAATTGAGCTAGAGTCATTGGACCTTTCTCAAAACAAGCTCACAGGAGAGATTCCATGGAACTTGACGAGTTTAACCTTCCTTTCAAGGTTGAACCTCTCATTCAACTCTCTTGCAGGACCTATACCTCAAGGTAGACAGTTCCAAACATTCACAAATGATTCCTATGTGGGAAATTCTGAACTATGTGGTTCCCCATTATCAAAGGGATGTGGAGAGGCCAAGGAAAAGCAGCCAACATCACCACCAACCTTCCAAGAACCACAGGACTCGGATTCTGAAGGTTTTGGCTGGAAAGCTGTAGTGATTGGATATGGGTCTGGTACGGTTATTGGATTGATCATAGGAACTATCATTATTTGGAGGAAGAATCAGTGGTTTGAGAGGAATTTTGGCGGGGGACGACGTAAGTGGAGGGGGAAAATGTTGAAGAGGAGTAGAATTAGATATGGACATAGATGAATCAAGAATGCCATTAAAGTTTTGTTCTCAAAGTAGTTTCGTTTGCTCAAGTAGCAGCGTTTTTTGTCAGTAACAGTCATCGTGAAGATTTAAGATTTAGAATGTATGCACGAAATCTATACCTTTTACTGTGCCATTTATCATTTGGACAACGAAATCGCTTCATGATTTTGGATTATTCATCAAGAAGCCCCGTATAATCTGTAGCAAAATCTGCATCAATGCCTGCAACATTAGGGTTGATCAGTAGGAGGGCTTGTGCTTTTGGTTAATGTCAAAGCCTGCCGTTAAGAAAATTTAAAAGCCGAAGGCCACTTAGCCTGGTCCGATATTGTCTGTACTTAAAACAAAATTTACAATTTTCTTTATCAATAGTAAAACCCATTAAGTTATATTAGAAAACCAAAATCTCCACCATATATAATGCGAGGCTGATTACCAAAAAACATATATATATAATGCAAGGCTCGCGCCCAAAAACATGCATCTTTCCACACTTGCCTTTACACAACAACATCAAGAATCATTAAAAAAAAGATAGAATGATCAAGACTGTCTCAAGTATTCTAAAACCTAATAATCAGTTTTGTAAATGTTCTCTCCCACGACATGCAGTACTGCACATGCACCCTTCTGGCTGCTAGTAGGAATAAAAGGCTCCATAGGCTTGTTAGGGTTCCGTAGATGATCATTTTTTACTCAACTACCAATTCACCCTCCCGCATGGATGACATGGTAAGGAAATCATCGGAGAGCCCCAACAAAGACACAAAATCCCTAATTGAGTAAAACTTAGCCCCATGGATCTGAGAACCTCACCAATGGATTCAGTGCAACCAAAAACTATCATGTGACTCAAAACTTAAATTGACAAAATCAGGTAGCTGTTGGGACTGTCATTCGGCAAAAAGCCAAAAAAACAAAACAAAACAAAAGTGAGGGCGTCCTTTATCGCACAGCGAAATCGTCTCCAATTTTTTTCTGAATTCCTTACAACAGTTGAAATGGGATGCTTCCACATGGGGCATCCCCACGATTAATGTATTTCTAAATGGGCCCCACATAAAACATTTATAAAAAGTGAAAATCGTAAACCATGGGATGCTCTGCATAGAAGCATCCCACTTTAACTAGAGTAAGCAATTTAGGCTTACATGGCAGATGATGTCATCCCGCATAAGGGTGTCAAAATGGCCATGCTATGCCATCTAAGTCATGCCAACCGTGTGAGACCACTTGCCACGCATGCTATGCTAAATTTCCAAGAGATCGACCCGAGATGGCTCATGCCCCATTTATCAGTATTGACATGCTCATGTCGTGCCGGGATGAAATCGTCTACCGTAGGACCCCTGCAGCTGTCCCTACCGCATTCATGGGATACTGCCATGTGTAGCATCCCACGGATGCTATAAAAATCACATTAAAATAAATGAAATGTCAGTTGATCTGACATTTCATTTTTTTATTGTAAAAAATGCAGCATCCGTGGGATGCTACACATGGCAGCATCCCACGATGCTGCACCATCTGCCGCAGGATCCCTGCGGCAGACGATATCAACCCTGTCGTGCCATTCCAACCCAAGACGTCTTATGCCATGTTGTCAATCGGGCTTGCCCACAAGCGGCAGGACCCATTTTACTACTAACTAATATGAGTTATAAATATAATTTATATTGTACAAGTTAGAATTATATAAATTACTTATAAGTTATAATGACTTATAACTTATATAAATTAATTATATAATTTATATTATATAAGTAACTTATAATTATTTGTATAACTGATATAAATTATATTATATGAGATACTTAAATAATTTATATTTTTTTAAGTTATTATATAATTTATATTACATAAGTTATTATACAATATATGTTATTATATTTTGAAAGTTACTATAATTACTTACATAAATTAATTATATAAATGATATTATATAACTTGTAATTAATATAAGTTACTGATATAGTTTATAGTATATACTTTTAAAAATGTTACCCAAAAAAAATATACTTTTAAAAAGCTAAAGATATCTGCTATATTCATATTATTTGGAGATAAATTCAAGGGTAAATTACACTTACCTCCCTTGAGGTATGACATAATTACACTTACTTCCCTTGGGGTTTTTGATATAACACTGTCACCCCTTGACGTTTATGTGTGGGTCACACTAACACCCCCTCACTACACTTTCCGTCAAAAAAATAACGGCAGATTATTAAAAAATAAATAACTTTTGAATGTATGACTAAAAATTAATTTAGTCATACATTTTTGGAAAATTAATTTTTAGTCATATATTCAAAAGTTATTTATTTTTTAATGATCTGCCGTTATTTTTTTGACGGAAAGTATAGTGAGGGGGTGTTAGTATGACCCACACATAAACGTCAAGGGGGTGACAGTGTTATATCAGAAATCCCAAGAGAGGTAAGTGTAATTATATCATACCTCAAGGGAGGTAAGTGTAATTTGCCCTAAATTCAATATCCATTTCCTTAATTATTATATATTCATGATTGCTTGTGATCTTGCAAGGAAGACGTGTGGGTCCCAGACTTTGAATGTCTCCCACAGTCCCACTCCCCTCTCTCTGTATTTAATTATTATTTTTCGAAGAACGGACGAATGGCACCGAACATTTTGTTTGAATTATCATTTTTAATTACGTTTTGGTGGCAAAATCCGACCACCTGATAATAATTTATTATCCTTATAAAAAAAGTACGAATCGGACCAACATTTTGTTTGAATTTTGTCGTTTAGTTAATTAATTTTGATATTAGTGTTATACTCTAAAAAGGAATAACGCATTTGATAAGATTGGTTTTTAGTGATTTTTCTTAAAATAACTTAGATTTAATCTTAATTCTTTGTAATTTAGAAATAATGATAATTTAAAGGCATAATTAAAAATGAGTCTTTATTCCATAAATGACCATAAGATACTTGCCATCATGATATTTTTAGAAGAAATTTTTATGCAAATTAAAACAAAACTCATTTTAAATTATTTCAAAAATGGATCACCGTTTTGTTTTTTTGGGTAAAACAAATGAATCGCTGTGTTTTTTTTTTTTTTTTTGGGTAATAACAAATTTTTTTTTTTGGTAACATTGGGTAATAACAAATGAATCGCTGTTGCTTGATTACCTGGATTCAATGTACATTTAATGCGCCGCTTAGTTTGACTTTTGGAAACATTGGTTTTTAGTGATTATTTTTCAATATATTTCAGATTCAGTCAGTCATTTCTTGGTAATTGAGAATTAATGATACTTTTATAAAACAATCTAGAATTGGTGTCATTTGATTATTGTTAGAGAATTTCTTCCAAAAATACCCTCAAGAGACTTTGAAAATCTTTTCACTCATTTTAATACAAGTGAAGTTCTTTGCAAGTCTTTGTGAGGGTATGTTTGGAAGGAAGTCTCAGTTGTTTTAATTCTCAATTACCTAGAATTGGGCAACTGAATCTGAATTATTTTGAAAAAATATTGTAATACTTTGTCTTTTAAGAATATAATTTAATAAATAAAACAAATTAAATAATTGCAGCCATCATAGTAGGTAACCGCATCAAACAAATGTAATAACTGCAAGTTAAATATAACAAAAATAGCCTAAAAATAAAAAATGCAAATGGCATATAAAACAACCTATTACTATACATTATAAAACAAATGGCACTAAACATAATTTAAAAAGAAAAACAATATATTTTATATCAAATAGTGCAAGGATTCTTTAAATGGTACAGATGACATAAGGAGGAGTTGCCTGCAATCGAATGTTGAAAAATGGTTCCTTGTCACTAAGCACAATTAAACAAAAAAAAAATTTTAATTTTTTTGTAAACAGCACAATTAAACAATTGCTACAATAAATAAAACAAACGATTAGCTTGACTTCAATATATTTGAGAACGCCAATCCATTATGCTCTATCTTTTGGTAATTTGTTTTATTTGTCAATATGAAAAAGGAAATTATTTTATGCCAAATGCTTTCTCTTTTTATTGTTGTGAATGCCATGTAAGATTTAACTAAAACCCAATTCCCATCTTCACAGTGGTGAACAAATTGCATATAAAAGTTTATGTAAAATTTTTCATTAAATACTTAATTTTTTTCTGCTAAAAACAGATGAATATATATAATACTAAACATGGCTTAGCTTGTACACGTGTAAAGCTTTGTTTAAATACTTAATTAGTCAACGGTGTAAGTGATAAGGGAATCAAGATTAGCGCTATAGCCCTTTAAATTTATGAAAACTTTTTCTAAATTAAAACACCAAAGTAACAGTTGATTTAATGAACCCTAACAAAACAAAGGATATATAGATAATAGATGTGGACTTTAAAGAAAGTTTGGATAAACAAAGTCATCCTTTTTTTGCCTTTTTCCATATATTGTTAAATGCTATGAACCGAGTGATTTAAGTCTTACTTCTTACTCTCAACAAAAATCTTTTCCTTTCAAAATTTTTTTGTAGTACCATCAAGGTCCATGTATGATCTTACCACATGCAAATGCACTCTCATTTTTGTTTGGTGGAGAACACAGCAACATTGTATTAAGCATTTCTAGAAAAATTTACATTTTGGGCATCCGCCAATAAGGCCATACAGATAGCTTCAGGGGGTTTTTTAATCCAAACACAAGGGAACTGGTCAATTGCAAAGCTTGCAAGCAAATTTGCTACTTGATTCCCTTCTCTAAGGCAGTGAGAGAAATGAAGAATCGGGATCCTATTGCAAACCTCTTTCAGACCAATTAGGATGCCACGAATTCGCCAAGGATAATTTGAGCTTGAACCAGCAAGAAGTTGAATAATAGACTGGGAATCTCCCTCCAGAACAACATGAGAAAGATCAAGCACCACCGCTAGTTTAATTGCTTCGAAAGCAGTTGCAGCCTCCGCTTGTATAGCTGAATCTGCCACTATAGTAGACGCAAAGGCAGCCACAAATTTCCCACTAGAGTCACGACATACACCTCCAATAGCCGCCTTTTGGGTTGATTTTTGCCAAGCACCATCAAAATTTATTTTTGTGAAAGGATGTGAGGGGTGGGTCCAACTAACCAGTCTATGAGATCTTCTTGCTTGAGCAACAAAATTCTTCTTGATGACCAACGAATCAGCTTGCCTTTGCACCACCAGATTACAAGTTGCTTCTATAGACATGAATTTCTTCTCAAATAATGCCGCATTCCTCTTGTTCCAGATTGTCCAACCCACATTAACAGCATCTGTGAGAAAGTCAGTTAGTATGAAATCACTATTTTGAGTTCTGATTGAAGTCGTATACTCAAACAACTTAAAAAAGGAGTTTTGAGGGCCATTCATTTGGGCATTCCCGCCAATAGATTTGAACCAAACAGCTCTAGAGTATGGACACTTCAACCAGATATGTTCAAGTGTCTCCTTTTGATCCTGACAAAAACAACAAGTCGTGTTGATACCCCCAATTCTCGAGTTCAAAAATTCAGCAGTAGGGAGTCCGCCATGTAAACACTTCCATAAAAAAAGCTTAATGTGACCTGGCACATTGAGGTGCCAACACTTAAGCCAAACTTGGTTACTTTCCTCTATTAGATGACCCAACTGAAATCTGTAACCCGAAGCTACAGAGAAGTTTCCCATTGTTGTACCCATCCAATTTGGACTGTCTTCTGCACCTCCAACACCCACTTTTGTATTAATGATTGCTTGTACTATTTGCAAGTTCCAAAAAGTTGAGAGAAGAGGAATGTTCCAATCTGTGGAATTTTGTTGCATTAGTTGACTGACCTTTGTGAAGTTGAATTGATCCTGGTTCTTATGAACTGTCAACTGCTGGTTTGTTCCTTGAATCCAAATGTCTTTAAGAATATGAATGTCACATCCCTTGGCGATAGACCAAAAACAGCCCCTCCGAACTTGTTCTACCATGGACCTCAATTGCCTCCAGCCATAGGATTGGGACTGCCTGAACTCTGCATCGAGAAAGGAGTTGTTTGGAAAATATGTGTCTTTCATGAAAGAAGTCCATATACTTGAATGTCCAGATACTAGGTTCCATGCCAATTTCAAGATGAAGGCTTTATTCATGTGCGGCATACTTTTGATGTTCAATCCTCCATTTCTCCATGGTAATGTGATCGTGTCCCAACAAATAGTGTGGATGGCCTGTCGATCATTTCTTTTCCTCCATAATAACTCCCTGGCCAGCTTATCTAACTTATTTAATGACTCCTGTGGAAGCAAAAAACAGCTCATAAAGTGTGAGGGTTGGGCACTTATAACAGCTTGAATTAAAATTACCCGACCCATTTGAGACAAGAGCAAGGCCTTCCAACCATTCAGACGAGTAGTGATCTTGGACAGCAGCTCATCACAGTCCTTGGCCTTGGGCTTCCTCCCCATAACTGGTAATCCAAGGTAGTTGCCATGTTCCTTTGGAGCCGATATACCCAGAATTTGACACACATGAATTTGATCTTGATAGCCCGTGTAGTAACTGAAATGCAAAGAAGACTTCTCTTTGTTTACCGCTTCCCGACTCCATGCAGTACTTGTGTAACAGTCTCGCAATGACATGAACTTCTCTTGCATGAGTGTGCCCATATATGTACACGTCATCTGCATACATGAGATGAGAAATGGCCAATCCACTTTTTTTGATTGCTATTCCCCTCAACCTTCTATCATTTTCAGCACGAGTAATCGCCAGTGACAAAACTTGTTGGCATAAGATGAACAAATACGGAGATAACGGATCCCCCTGACGAATACCACAAGAAGCAGAAAAATTTCCTACAGGCTTTCCATTGAAGAGCACACTATAAGATACTGTTTTGACACAAGTCAAAATCAGTTTGATCACACTTGGTTGGAACCCATGACCACTTAGCACTGCCTCTAAAAACTGCCAACTTAACCGATCATACGCCTTTGAGAAGTCCAACTTTAATGCAAATAGTCCCTTTCCAGATTTTGCTTTAGATAGAGGATGCCTGGAACACCTTTTTTTCTTCTTCTGCAAACAGTGCGCCATCTCATGGTTGATCAAGATGTTATCTCTGATCGACCGGTTTGGGACAAAAGCTGTTTGGTAAGGTGATATAATCTGGGTTAAGAGAGGCCTAATTCTGTTGACAAGAATTTTTTATATGATTTTGTATAGGAAATTGTAGAGGCTTATAGGACGAAAATCTTTGATGGACCGGGGATGAAGAGATTTAGGGATGAGAGTTATGAATGTGTGATTCAAACCTTCTGGCATTATACCATTGCTGAAAAAATTCTGAACAGTGTGGACTACTTCCTCTCCAATTATAGACCAATAAGTTTTGTAGAAAATACCTTGGAACCCATCGGGTCCAAGCACCTTCAATGGTTCCATTAACTGGACCACATTCCAAATTTCTAAGGAGGTAGGAGCTTGAGCAATGGTGGAATTGTGCTCAGGTGTGATCTTATTTGGAATTAGGCCAGGGAGCTCAAAATCAGACCATACGGATTCAGCCACAAAGCTCTCTTGAAAGTGCCTCACCACCATTTTTTCCAGCTGTTGATTTTCTGTAATTTCCCTATTATCCACATCCTTCAAGGAATAAATGAAAATTTTTTGCCTTCTGATCAGTGTAGTCTTATGGAAAAAACTTGTGTTTTGGTCCCCTTCTTTCAACCAATGGACTCGAGATTTTTGAGCCCAAAAACTTTCTTGCTGTTTAAGGATTTTTGCATATTCTAGTTGAAGCTTCGTTTCCTCAGCAAATAATGCAGCAGAAAATTGGTTCGACAATTCTTCTTGGATTATTGTAATCCTATCCTTCAACTCCCATTTCTTCGTGTGAATATTTCCCACAGTATCTCTGTTCCACTGTTTCAAATCATTCTTCACACACCTCAGTCTTTGTTGCATTGAGATAGCTGTACCTTGGTTTCATGAATTTCACCATGATTCTTCAATGGTCTGATAACATGACTCTTCTTGCACCCAAAAGGCTTCGAATCGGAATCGTCTTGCTCGCCTTTTGTTATTGTGCATCAGATTTAGTATCACCGGGCAATGATCGGAAGCTATAATCGGTTGAGCAAAGACAGTAGGTTGAGGAAACATGTCAAAAATATCTGTAGAGGCAAAAACACGATCAATTTTTTCTGAGATGCGACGGAGACCTTGTTGGCCATTGGACCAGGTGAATTGAGCTCCTTTCATATTAATCTCCGAAAGAAAACATGCATTGATCATATCCCGAAAGTTATTCACTTGTCTGGGAATAAGGTGAGAGCCTCCACGTTTTTCTGATGGGTGTAACAGGGCGTTAAAATCTCCAAGGAGAATCCAAGGAAGAAAAAACCGTCGAGCCATATTCACGATAGTATCCCATTGCTCCTTCTGACAAGAGATAATAGAATTGGCATGAACAAATAGGATCAACCAAGTTTTCCCCTTATAACTGACTTGCAAAAGGATCATCCACTCACAATGTGAGACAACAGAAATATCATATTCTGGTAACCACATAACAATAATCCCTTCACTGCGGTTCATAGAAGGAACGCAAAAGTAATTTACAAAACCAAGATTTCTGGCAATCTTGACAGCCAAAGTATTTTTTGCAAAAGTTTCGGATAGAAGGATTAAATCCGAACAGTGAGACAAAAGTTGGTCTCTTAAGTGCTGTTGCGTCACAGTCTGACCGAGACCGTGGCAGTTCCAAAAGATGGTCTTCATTTCTTGGTGCTCGAATCCGAGCAACTCGCAGAAGCGGAAAACCCAGAAGTAGAAGAAGTAGAATCTGAAGACTTCCTTTTCTTAAGCGGGTTAGATGCTTCCTTGAGTGAGAGATAATCCGTGGTGTCTTCCTTGTCTACCGGAGGTTTGATCAGTAAGGCCTTCCGATGATGACGGGATCCCTTGGACGAATGGTTAGGAGAAGTTTTCCCTGATTTTTCCATTAGACTCAAATGTGGCGACACTGAGAATTGCAGTGAGCTATCCATGTCTTTCACCAGCATATCATTCTTGAAAAAATCAGTTAGTAGCAGGTTAAAGGATGGGCCGTTAGCAGCTTGAGATGGACAGCATGTGGCCGAGAAGGTAAAAGGGACTTGCTTGAAACCAAGAGCAGGTCCAGATTGATTTGGGAGACCCGTCAGACCCTTTTGAGAATAAAAGCGATTGCTTTGCTTGGACAGCCCAGGCCCACAAGATAAAGCATGGCTCGACCTGCTGGCCCCAGACAGCACTCCAATATGCTCCATACCCAAGTTGGAGACAGCAGCATCCGAACCCGACGCATGAAGCACAGTCGAAGAAGGAACACGATCAGCCTTGTTTCTAGCATCATCTGAGGAAAATTTTTGTAAGGCACTTCTTCAACAATGGCATATTGCCGAATTGCTCGCTGAATACTTTGGCACGAAGACAGAGTTGAGACAATTAGGAATTTCTGCAATGGAAGAATTTGAACAAGCTGTGATAGAATGTCCAAGAATGCCACAAGAATAGCATAACTCTGGAATCCCCTCAAATGCAAAGTGCACCCAGATCGGAGTTGAATCCAGCAATTCAACAAAAATCCCTGCAGGAAGAGGGGTTTGAAGCGGGAGTTCCATACGCAAGCATGCTTGCACAAAATCTGGAGTGGATGGAAGATCAATCTCGAGCGTATTGCCAAATTCATTGCCAAGACGTTGTAGTAAGTGGTCATCTAGCAACGAACGGGGAAGATAATGAAGCTGCATCTAGATCGTGAAAAGATTGAACATATGCGATTCAGACTCCTCCGCACTGGTCACTTTATCCATCAAGCACAACGACCCATTCACAAACCACGGTTGAGAGTCCAGAAGCACTTGTTGTTCAGCTCGAGATGACACCGCAATGAGGAACCTCGCCAAAGAGGTTTGAGATAACGATAAAATGTGGATTGCTTTCCATGCTCTTTCAACAAAGTTCCTCACAGAGTTTAGAGAAGGGGACGCGTTGAACACCTCTAAAACCATAAGATACTGCCATTTGGATAGCAGCCTATCCTTCTCCGAGCCCAGAAGGTTGAAAACCTTTCCTGATCTAGGAGGAAGGCCCAACTGTTGGAACCTCGCTGCCATATCCTCCATTGGACAAGGAAAAAAACCGGAAACCTCACCCAGGAAAGAAGAGAGTTAGTTCATAGCACAAAGGATAAGACCTAACCAGGAAATGACACCCAAACGACGGGAAGCAGAAATGAGAAAATCACAACCACCAGACCCGACGAAGAAGGACACAAGTAACGATGGGTACCTAAGGGAAACGAAGGAATAGAAGAGGAACTAAGAAGGTGGGTGGGAGGAGGAAGATGGAGCACCAGCAGAGAGGAGAGTAGTACTTCATAGACAATGGACGAAGAAACAGATGCAGGTAGAACCAACGGAGAACGGGAGCAACACCAAGTGCGAGACGGAGAGATACCACGAATCAGCTAAGCAGATGGAAAACCGCTAGCAAGGTACGATAGAAATCGCCAAAAAGACCCAAATCCTGGAGGTTGCCTCGACCCACACGCCAATCTGCAAAATCAAAACGCGGTCGCACAAAAAATTGCCTCAAAAATAGCCCCAAAAATCAAAAGGCTTCATTCTTTTAACTTCACCCATAATTACAATGTGCACATGCCTTGCACGTGCCCACCCCACCTAGTTTTACCAAAGTACGAATTCCCACCAAACATTTTGTTTGATTTTTATCCATTAGTCTATTATAAAATATATTGTAAAATTCTGTCCTTACAAAAAGCACCGATTCAAACGTTTTAATATTAATATTATATATAATCCGAAAAAAGAGAAACGCATTTGAGAAATTTGGTTTTTAGTGATGTTATCTAAAATAATTTAGATTCAACCTTAATTCTTGGTAATTTAAAAATAATAATGATAATTTAAAGAAATAATTAAGAATGAATGTTTATTCCATAAATGGCCTTAATACTTCCAATCAATTTTTTTTCTACAAAAAAGAAACAAAAGGTTTAAAGAATTTTTAGAATATTTTTTAAAGAAATTTTTATTCACATTAAAATAAAATTCATTTTTAATTATGTTAAAAATTTATCATTCTTGATTATCGAGAATTGAATGACACATTTAATGCACCGCTTTGTTTGACCTTTGGATTAGCGAGAATTAAATGACACTCCTTACAAGAAAAAGAGAGGATTGAATGACACATTTAATGCGCCGCTTTCTTTCAACTTTTACCGAATCAGCGAGAATTGAATGACACTCGTAAAAATCAAAGAAGAATTTAATAACATTTAATGCAAAGCGAGAATTGAATGACACTCGTCACCCAAAAAAAAATTTGGGATAATTACAGTTTACCCCCTTGAGGTTTCATCTAATCTCACTTCTCCCTCAGGTTTTTAAAATACCAATTTACTATCTTGAAGTTTGGTTTTTGTACAGTTTCCCCCTTTTCATGGTTTGACCCACGAATTGGTAGGAGAAAAAACTTATATTGACAACTTTGCCCCTTCTTATTCTAATTATTTAAAATCTACATATTAAATACCAAGACTATCCTTTTAGTGGGTTAGTAGCCAAACCCTTAAAAAAAAACCCAGCTTGGACCGCTTTACATCTTTGTTTATAGGCGTTAGATTCATTTTAATCTAACGGCTTAAATCATAACATCTTGAAAGACCAAAATCAAAAACCTAAATCAGTGTATCAAATAAAAAAGGGGAAAAATAATTTTCAATGTTTAAGACGAACTCCATATTACTTTTCGAGATTCCTTTGATCAAGATTCAGGTAAGTTACAATCACTATCTTTTTACGATTTACAAGATTTATATGATTTACGAACTCTTTGGTTTTCACGATTTATGGTTAATGTGCTTTCCACGATTTACAAAGCCCCTGGTTTTGGTCATTATTTAACGTATTGAATCATCTCAATACCCATCACATCATACACCTTTCCCACCAATGAAGATTGTACAATGTTCACGTTATACAACCCATATCAGCTGGAGCGGGACGCTGGAATATCGGCTGGAGCTTTCGCCGATTTCCGCCATGCGTCCCACTCCAGCCCTTAACCAAAACGGAGAGTCTCCGTTAACGAACACGCCCAAATTAACGGAGACTCTCCGTTACGCCCATCTTCCCCAAAAATACATATTCCCGCTCGCGCCAAATTGCAATCCAGCGAAAATCAATATTCTTCGTTACTCAATCCGGCGAATCCAAAGAGAAGGGTGTCTCCTCCTGCTCTTGATTGTTGCGTGGGTGCATGCTATTCTTCCTTGCTCATAGTATCCGACGGTTGTTTGTGTTCGTGTTCGTGCGTGGGCTGTTCGTGCTTGGACGAACCATTCCATCATAGATCCTCATCATCAGAAACTTGCACTCCATCCATCTTCTATTTCATTCTGTAAGTTCCAAATTCCAACACGAATACAAGAGGAGGAGAATCACAACCATCGTTTGCTTCCTCTAGTTCTCACCATTGGGTGAGCTAAATCCGAAATCTGTTCTCCACCAGGTATGCTCTTTGATTCCATTTGATAAATCTATGCTCTGCTTCCTCTATTTCTCATCATTGAGTGAGCTAAAGCCGGGTGTGGTTTCTTGTTATCATGTCCCTCTGTTTTTTTTTTTACAAATATTATCGGTTTGTCTAACAACAGTTTTTATCTTTGCATACATCTACAATATACCGAAATCTATTTGATTTTCTAGAGAAGAATTAAATAAATGATGCCTACTGGTAGGAATGTTCGTATTTCTTCATTGAGGTTCCACTGACTTCCTCTTTCATTTGATTTGTTGGTTTTTGTTTAATATGATGTTTTTTCCCCTTGCTCCAGACTAGTCCATTTATTACTTGCTCAAAAATGGTGCACAGCAGCTTGGTTTGGATGATGTCTGATGTTATTGCTATTGTTGCTGCTGCCGTGTGGTTGCTTGTATATTTCTTATATGTCTATAATAAGATCATGGCATTGTTGTGATGGTCTATGAACAGATTTTTTTTTGTTTTTAGTATTTTTGTGATCTCAGAACATTCTGGCAATAATTCTCTGTGCCACACATTATAGTCAAGGTTGTATCATTTTAGCTTATCTGGTTGTATATTGTATCCTTCCCTTTTAGGTAGTGGCAGACTAGAAGTGGTAGGATGTGTTGGGGACAGCAATTTGATGTGGAAACTAAATCCACTATTGCAATTGTTTTAGAATCATTTTGTAAGGAAGTTTTTGGGCTCAAGCTGTGTATATAGATATTGATGTGGCCTTTGAAATGCTCATTCAGTTGGAGATAGATGTAAGAAAGAGGCTTGTGAATCATGTTGTGGAAATGCTTATAGTATCCAACGGTTTTTGGCCTTTGAAATGCTCATCCATTTGGCAAATCTATGCTCTACTTCCTCTATTTCTCACCATTGAGTGAGCTAAAGCCGAGTGTGCTTTCTTGTTATCATTTCCCTCTTTTTTCTTTGTTCTTTATATAAGGGCATATGCACATTGTAGACATTGTTCTTTTACTATCTTTTTCTTTTTTTTAGCCTTTGGTGATTGGTGGGTTCTTGTTTTTGAATCTTAAAAGCTTGAGCACTTAATCTTAAAGGATAAGAGAACTGTCTTGGGTGGGGTTTTATGAGGGGGTCAATGGGGTTGTAACTAAAGTGGTTTTGAGGTTGAAATTATGGGTAGTGAGTCCTCGCTGATTGTGAACTTTCAGAAGTTATTACTACTCACAAGAACCAATGAAAACATTTCCTACAGTGCTTTTAAGCTCCAAGGTGTTTCAGCCTGCCTACCAGTAACTATATCCTTACAGGATGGTAGCTGCAGAGCAAGGACTGTGTCATTTAGTGTTACTATATTTATGAGTAAGCAAATTTAAGATTAATGTAAATTTTCAGCTGCAAGGGACAACAGGTGGATCAGTTTTCCAGTCCTTATGAACATATTGCCACATTTGGTTTGATGAATCTCCTTTACTTCTTACTAAAAGTAAGTGATTTGGACACTACCATATCCTGAGATGTTAAACCCAATTTGTAAGACCCTGATTTTTGTGAGTTATTTATTTATTTATTTAGTTATTTATTCTGATGTATAAACTATGTTTATCAGGTTATTTTGTGGTTTGAGGGCTTAGCCCATACTCGTATGTACAGGCGTTATATAGCCAGTTTTCCGAAAAATCGTAGTATTATCATTGTTACTATTAAAGTATAGTTATGTGATTATTAACGTAAATGGATGCGGAACATGTAGTATCTCCGGTGGGCGAGCATGCATAGGATCAAGGAAATGGGAGAGTATTCGAGCGGCGTATGTATCAAGTAAGTGTACTAAAAATGGAAAGTAGGGTTTGGGGTTATGAGAATACGCTTATCATAATTTCGGAAACATTTTTGTTAGTCTGGATATCAGGAGAACTAGCGATTTCGGCTGGAGTGGCGACTAGGGTTTCTGTTCGTGAAGGACCAGAAATCGCAAGGGCTAAAAGAAGGAGTTCGGAGTTGAAGTTCAGTGGGTTAACTCTCACTGCTTGAGAAGTTTGGTTTGGAGAGATTTTACTTCGCGTGCGTGGCCGAAGTGGTGATCGGCCGAGGTTTTGGGTATTCCGGAATAAGCGATTTCAGGTGAGTAGCACGGTTTTACAACTGGGGTTTTGTGTTTTATGTTTCTCTCGAGCTTATTCTGATGCATGGTTTATATATTAAGTGATGGTATGAGTTTGCTGGTTTTTCTGGGTTTCGGGAAATTACTTGAACAGAGTCTCCGGATTGAGTTTTATATTTAAAAATGAAAGTGTTTAGATTAATTCCAAATATGGTTGGGAAGTCTTCTGGGAGTATTAGGAGTGTAGTAGAACAATTACAGAGGTACACAAACCGGCCAGTCATGTAGATCTCGAAATAATAGATAAATGAAAATCACAGGGGGTATCCGCTCACCTCGAGCTCACCGGCGCTCACCTCAGAGGTAGGCGCCCTGTTAAACACTACCTACCGCCGAGCTCACGCCCGGCTGGCGCTCATCTCGCGCGAAGTAGAAAACCTTGCGCCCATCTCGCGTGAATCTCGCGCTCACCTCACGCTCGTCTCGCGCTCACCTCACGCTCACCTAGCGTCGAGTGAGCGGTAGGTCCATTTTTGACTGTTTCTTCACCGCCGACCGGCGCTCACCTCGCGCCCACCTCAGGAAGTGAGCGCACACCCTATTTTGCTTACTGAAATGGAATTTCTGATTTGACCAAGAGTATTTCCATTACTTAGGGGTTAAACCACTTCACTATTCACTTGGTTAGGAACCTGGGAAACCATTTTGCCTATGAAATTATTAGAGGAAAAATTAGTGAACCTCTTAAGAGTTTTTAAGTTGAGTTTAGGTTACTTATGAGTATTGTGCCGGACACCAAACTAGTAAGAGTTACCAGTTACTTTTCCTTGTTCTATACACTGTTTTGATTGAGAAGTTATTGTATTTCTGGTTTCACTTGTTGGAAACTTTAAATGTATTGAAAGGATTTCTTTGGTATGAATGCTTGAGTTTTATTTCCAAATGGCATGTGTTACGGAAATGAGAAAAATACTGAAGTACTTGAAGTACTGCTTGGTCCAGAGGGACAGGTGATGAATTGTGATGAGTTTTTACATGATGTGGAATGAATGGTTTTATTTTGATATTGAAATTGAGATTATACGATGTTTACTGTTTTGGTCTAGCTTGTCCTGGATCCAGATGTTTAAGCTTAGTAATGTGATGTTATTGTTGGTTGTTGGAATTGCATGGCCTTGTGTGTTGCCACGACCGGTGTAGAGCAGCCAGAAACCCTGAGTAGGCCTGGTTGTCAATGCAGAAACCCGGGGAGTAGGCCTGCATTGGATGACGAAACCCTGAGTAGGCCGTCATTTCAGAGTATCCGAAACCCTGAGTAGGCCGGAACTGTGTACATGGAGGTGTGGAGTGTCTACTTGGCATGCTTAATTTATCAACTAAACGATAGTCATGACATTGACCAATCGATGTGTTATCGTACTTAACTGAGATGTGATTTGTTTGATTTGAACTTGGGAAATTGATGTTGATTGTTTAAACGTATTGTAGTGTTGTCGATGCATAGTTTTAAAATGTGATCAACTATTTCTGCATGCATGTGCTACTCGCTGAGATATTCGTATCTCACTCTGTTGTTGTTCTGTTTTTCAGATACTCGTGGTGAAGCGATTACTGGGGTAGATCCTACTGAGGCATATAGGGAGGAAGACTACTATTACCTTCCTTAGACTTGTAGGTTATCTATTCTGAAATTGAGAACTTGAATTAATTGAGATGTATTAAAGTTAATTGGGGATGAACCATATGATTCCAGTTCAGTTTAAATGTTACAATTTTGCATAAATGGAAATGTGCACTCTGTCAGGTTATAGATATATGATTATCCAGCGATCATAAATTGATTAACGATCCTTGCCTAACCTCCGTGAGACGTGTTATATCTTTAATGAACAATACGGATCCGGGGCGTTACACAATTAGTCTAGTCATAGGCACTATCTTGGAAAAGGGCCACTAATTTTCATCATTTGTTTGTTTTGGTAAGTGATTTGGACACCCTAGACAAGATAATAGGAAACATACCTATAAAACCCTTATTTTCAATCCAAATCACTTTCAACACCCCTCCAATTTTAAGGGCACCAGCTAGGACAAGTACTAGATGGAACCCATAAATTTATGCAATAGGGATGCTCTTTTAAATAACCAACTGCCCTCTAAAAGGGTATGAATATGCACATGTCAAAAGCAACATGTATCTTGGATAATGTATCCTTCCAATTTGAAAAAAAAAGGTCTCTGTGTGGAGTAAGAAAAGCAGTTTAAAGGAGACAAAGAAAAAGTTATGCGTGCCAAGCATGCAATTGTCTTTAACCACCTAAACACTTACTATTCTATAGAAGGAACTGGATTATTCTATATGGTACTGCTTTAATTTCTTCCCTTTTTGTTCACCTTTTGTTATCATCAGTTTTTATTCCTTTAGATCAGATGGCAGTGCATCCTTTGGATATGAGCACCAAAAGATGGATCCTCCTTCAGTACTCTAACATGTTAAAAACTACTAATTTATAATTGAAAAGTTTGCATTAGTGTTTGTACTAATCTTAAGGGATATGGTTCTATCCTTCAATGAGAAAAAAAAAGTTGTAATAAGGACTTGTTGCCTTGAATGTTGGAGACTGTGTTCCAACTTCACACCTAATTACCTTGCCCCAACTTTTTTTAGCCTGAAAACACAATTCTTGTCCTGTCACATGATCTATCAAAAATAAAATCTGTAATCAGATTGTATGCATTATAATACTTCTTTATTGGTTCTTCTAGTTCTTCTTTCAGCCTTCATCTAGACCCCTTCACATTGTCATATGCACCTTCTTGCCCTAAACCATCTTAACATATTTTGCTTGTCTTTGATTACATTAGGTATGTTCATTATTTTCCTCATCTTTCTTGATCTTTCATAACTTCAATGGAGGTTTTGTTTGGATTATAAAATTTCACTCCATGTATGACAGTTTGTTATTGTGGATATACCTCTAGCAACAATCTGATTGAATTGTTGCTTTGGAATTCAATTGAATCTACGAATGTGTTGGTAGTAATGAATCCGGTGTATATGTCTCCGAGAAACTGTTATGGAGATGACCAGACCTTAAAGATCTTCTGTCCCAAAAGTTATTACTTTCGGTTGGTGTCTAAGAGGGTTTATCAAATAAATAGAAATAAAATTTCTCCCCAACATGTCTCTTACACAACAGGGATGCTCTTTTATTTTCTTCAGTGCCCCATGAAACAAATAATCAACCAATTTTAAAATTTTCCCAAAAAGAGAATATATTTATTCATAAATGTCTAGATGCTTGCTAATTAAAGATATGTTGGGGAGAAATTTTTGATAGGTTTTTATTCTGCAAATATCTGTTTGATCAAACATAACCCAATTAGTATTCATGTAATATAGTATATATAAATCCTTTCTTTTCCAACCTGCTCTGCTCAACCTTAGAAAGGGGGAGAAAGAGAGATAGATAGAGAGAGAGAGAGAGAGAGAGAGAGAGAGAGAGAGAGAGCCAAAGGAAAGTAACAAATGGAAGATTGATTTGGGAAATCCAAAATAATGGGTGTAGTTGGAATGGATTGATTGGATGTTTGTATTTTTTTTCCCAATTTGCAGTTTTGATGTTGGATTAGGTAATTATCATTTGGAAGTCAAAACTTTAGTAAAGCATTTCTTAACCTTTAAGCCTTTTTAGTTTATTTATTTATTTTGTTGATATTTCAGGAGTGAGAACATTTTGTGTACACCAATAAAAATGATGGACCTTATGGACAAAGGCAATGATGCGGTTGATGTAAGTTTGCTTATTATTTACTAAAATTGTGTAACACATTTGATAGTACTTCATGTGATTTGTCTTTAAAAAATTTCCTTTCACATAATCTTGGAATAAGAAATCCTTATTTTTGTTATAACTATTTTTTTGAATTGTTTACTTTTATGCTTTAAACATTTCTTGTTATAACTAGAATTTTTGCTTCTTCTTCCTTTTTTTCTTCTTTGCTATTTTACCTAGGAAACTTGTTATATTTTTGCATGTTTGATTAACGGACAATTAAGCCATCTTTTCAATTTTTCACTTACATTATTTTGCTAATATATCAAGAAAATTTTTTCGTGTTTATTACCTTGCATTGTTGTAGATAGAAAAAAATTGCAACTTTTATGTATAGACTAAGTATATATTTCCAGTTGCATATCGTATTTCTAGATGATACTTGAAATTTTGTTTGATTTATATGTAGCATAAATTATATGTATAAAAATGGTTTATAATATTTGACAATGTTATAAAAAATTTTGATAAATCTTTTGATAATATAACAGAATGAAAAATATGTGGATGCGGCCACTTGCACATCAACGGGAAATGTTGAATTCATTAGTGATACAGTTAGATGCACTAATGATTTGAATAAGTATAATGGTTGTACAGAAGAGGTGGACCAAATGGATTACATGCCAAAAATTGGAAAGGAGTTCAAATCAGAAGAAGAGGCAGAAGTGTTTTATAATGACTATGCTAGAGTGACAGGATTTAGTATTCGAAGAAGTAAAGTTCATAGAAAATTGGGTGTTATTGTTGATAGAATTTTCTGTTGCTCTCGAGAAGGAAAGCGTGAAAAAGATAAACGGCGAGAAGATAATGTGAAAAAACCTCATGCTGAGACAAGGATTGGATGTAAAGCAGAAATGAGAATTAGGATGAAGTGTGATGGTAAGTTTGAAGTCACAAATTTTGAGCCATTGCATAATCATGAATTAGTTCAACCTAAGATGGTTCATTTATTGAGGTCCCATAGAAAACTGACTATTGCACAGATAGCTCAAGTTGATATGGCGGACAGCTCTGGTATAGCGCCTTCTACTATCATGGAACTTATGAGTCGACAAGCTGGAGGTTCTGGAAATATTGGTTTTACTGTTACAGACTATAATAACTATTTGCGCCATAGGCGGAAAATAACAATGAAGAGAGGAGATGCTAAGGTTCTATTGGAGTATTTTCAGAAAAAGAGATCAGAAGACCCCTCATTCTTTTATACATTTCAGCTTGATGAAGATGACATGGTCTCTAACATATTCTGGGCAGATTCAAGGATGATAAATGACTATAATTTATTTGGTGATGTTGTTTGTTTTGATACCACTTACAAAACAAACACAGAAGATCGGCAGTTTGGATTATTCGTTGGAGTTAACAATCACAAGCAAACTATTATTTTTGGTGCCGTTTTACTTTATGATGAAACAACAGAGACATTCAAGTGGTTGTTTGATGCATTCATTAAGGCCATGTTTGGTAAAGCTCCAAAAACAATCATGACAGATCAAAATCAGGCAATGATTACTGCTATAAGTCATAGTTTGCCGAATACGTACCATCGATTGTGTATATGGCACATGTATCAAAATGCTGCAAAGCAACTTCATGGTGTATTTTTGCATAACAAATCATTTTCGGAAGATTTTCAAAGATGTGTATATGAATATGAAGATGATGAGGAATTCAAGGAAGAATGGAATGCCATGATTGAAAGATATAATCTTCAAGGTAACAGTTGGTTGGAAGGTAGGTTTAAAGAAAGAGAAAAATGGTCTCTTGCTTATGGAAGGAATACATTTTGTGCGGATATGATGACTACACAACGGTCTGAAGCTATGAATAGTTCACTTAAGCAATATCTTCATACCTCAAAGGACATGTTTCGATTTTTAGAAAATTTTGATCGGATGGTAGCAAGACGAAGAGATGAAGAGTTAAGGGCAGATTGCAAGATGAGTCAGAGTGTTCCTGTATCTTTTGGAAGAATCCTTATATTGGAACATGCCAAGACCATATATACACCTTCCATGTTTGATGCTTTCCAAAATGAGGTACTAGAAACTATGAATTGCTTTGGTGTTGTATGTGAAAATGATGAAACAACTATTAAATACATGGTTTCAGACTCTCATTCTTGTAGGCGTCGTAAGCACATTGTAATATTTTTGCTATCTGATTCCAGCGTATCATGTAGTTGTAAAAAATTTGATTTTGTTGGAATTCTTTGCACTCATGCATTATGGGTTTTACATTTCAATAATGTAAAGAGGATTCCTGATAAATACATTTTGGATCGATGGAGAAAAGATGTAAGAGTTAGTGGAAATGCAATGAACAATGAATTGGGAAATGTTGAAAGTGACCCTAGTTTGATTGTTGGGAAGCGATATAGAGATATCTATCATGAAATGCTTCCAATTGCAAGTATGGCTGCTGGATGTGAAGATGGTTTTCAACTTGTTCTCAATACCACAAGGCAATTAAAGCAAAAATTGCATGAATTGTTAATCCACTCTACCATTGACATACCTTCTACTGAGTGTAAAGAATTTGGCCGGATTAGTGATCGGCAAATGAACCATGATATCTCTCAGGCAATACTCAACTCATTGGTGATGTTTGCATCATTTGTAATTTCTCTGACTTCATTGACGGCAAGCTTTTTCCGCAATTCGGCCAGCTTTTCTCCATCCTCGCATACGTAAGCTGCAGCTTGCCTGCCTGATAGAGTTGCTCCTTCCATACTGTCAATATAATCCTACACATAAAAAGAGCGTTTTTTTTTTCAGTTTCTTATGCAATTTTGAGCTGAGGTTCAAATTTTATTCCTGCCTAAACCTTCAAAATGTATCTTGTTTGTTATGGAGAAACATGTAAGAGACAGAGTGGTAAATATTTTATGGTGTTAAAGTGTGGAAATAATAAGCCAAATAGTTTCCAAAAAATGCAACATCACCTGTTTTGTATAGGATCCAGCAAGGAAGAAATTTGTCACAGGTGTCTTTTGGTCTGGTCTAAAAGGATCTTTTCCAGGTGCTTCGCGGTATAGGGATTGTGCAAGTTTGACAACAGATGACCAAGTGACTTCTAAACCTCGAGCAGAGGGGAAGAGATCATGTACCTAATTAAAAAAATGAAAGATGTAAATATAAAACAAAATGAATCATAAGGTTCACAATTACCTTTCAACTACCAGCATGCTTCAATAATCAACAAAAGTACAGGATTCCATTTTGAAAATTATAACCAAGATAGATCGATATCACACTTGCACGTAAAAGGACAATCCTATGATGTGCATCATCTCTTTACTCAAGGAGTTATTAGGCATACTACTTGATTCTTGAGCACTAGGAAACTAATGGACTTCGAATCTTATGAAGAAGCTTTTAGCACTTACATATACTGCAACACCATTAAGGACCCACATGCTGCAGCTTCATAAGGACTAGGAAGCACTTCCTAGACCGGAAGGACTTCTTAACCAAGGCTCAGGTGCTATTGACACATCCATGTTTCCTCATATGTTATTGCATTCCTGAGTTTCCAAGTGTTAGAATATAAGCTAACGATACCCTATAGACACTACCATGTTTCCTCATATGTTATTGCATTCCTGAGTTTCCAAGTGTTAGAATATGAGCTAACGATACCCTCCAACTAAAACTAAAACAGGAAACATATGAACAATTTAATTCCAACTTGTAAATTAAAAGTTGGATTTTTAGATGGAAGGTAAAAAAAAAATTAAGTGAAATAGCCAGATAGACAAGTGATATGCAAGTCAAAAAAAAGTCCTAGGAATTTAGATATTAAAAGATATTCACTCGTCTAGTTGATAAATATGTCGCAGCCTTGAGGCCATAGATTCAACAAGAACACAAGAAGGTAATTATAATGCTTCCATTTGTCATTAAGAAAATGTTGACACTAATATCGATGGAAATGGTGATGATGACAATGATAACAGTAGTTCTCAAACATCATTTGAAACATCATTTGAAACATCACTGGTCATATTGCTTCTTGCCTCTCAACTGATCAAGACCTGTTGTTCCATTTTTATTTTTTTTCTCTACTTCGTACATGTATTCAGTGCATATCTAGATACTTTTTGGCATTACCAAACTAGTCCTAATCTTGAAGAAATATCTTGTGCAGAGTTACTAACAAACTTAATGGCTTCAAGATATGGAGAAACATTATTGAATTACATCTTGATCAATCTGCATTGCCTTAAAAATAAATGCACAGAGAATAAAATATTCCTTACTGCAGCAGTGACCCTTTCCCCTCAATGTAATAATCTGCAGGAGAAGTGAGTGCAAGGTCTGCAAATAGATTTTAACTAATCTTGATCAATCCTTTTGAATAACTAATCTAAGTTAAGAACAATAAAAAAATATTCTGATTATCAATAAATAGATTTTAAGCAAGGAATTGAAACTTAAATTAATAAAATACGTATATGTGAAGGATAACCAAAACATGGATCAATTGAGAACCAAAGGTAAATATTGAAAAACCTATGAAACAAAACATGATTCCTTGAGAACAAAAAATTAGATATTTCTCTACAAATATGAATTGTTTGCATAAGGTAGTGAGGTAATCCAGTCAATTCCTCCACATTCTGAAGTCACAAAACCTTGAGAAGGTCATCCAATAAATCTACAGTTAGCAGTAGAAGCTCTCAATTTAAATAATTGTCTTATATCCTTGTCTTGTACCTTCATTTCTCCCGATCAATAAGAGAAGCAATTGATTCGGTGACTCCACCATCAGACTGAACAATGAGGTCTGAGATGAGCTTATCGCGAAAGTACTGAATATTATCCTACAAAAAGAAACGTAGTGTATAAATTTAAGCTAAAGAATGTTCGGGAAAACAAATAAAACTAAGTGAACATCAATCATGGTCTTTACTTGCGTAAATTCTGTTGTCAATGATACTCCATCCCAAAATTCCATGTACTTTATCAAAAAGACGCCGCAATCAATGCTACAAAAAAGGCAATTTAAATTGTATTATTGAACCAGAATCCTAAGCATACAATAAATATGACAAGGGTGAAATTTTACCCATTTTGTTGATGAGGTAAACTAACATGATGAACTGTCCACTTGTAAATTTCTAAGTCCTCTTCAAATTCAGTCACATGTTGAATAACTTGATCCATCGCGTTCACTTTGAAAGAAACAATATAATTAAATATATGCTTAATGATGTTTAAATAAAAAACAGAATTAACTGTCTGAATTCAATAATAGATTATTTAACACAAACCACTTTCTTCGTAACCAATTTATTGGAGTCTCTACGTCCACTTTTTGAATCTAGAATCTCCATTCTTTTATCTCTCAAGTTGCACACGTATGCTAACCAATGGGTTTTATGACATACCGGGATGAACAACTACATTCAAACAAGTACGTTATTTTACGTGCTAACTATATTCAACAATGTTACACAAATTTCATACATCGTACACCTGCTAATATGATTCATTTTCAATTCAATTTAATCACATAACATATGACAATTTCTGATATTGTACCCAACATGCTTGATGCCTATATATTTAGTAAGCTCACGCATGGCATCTACTCCATTTTCAGAGTTCAAGATGTGATTCTGCAAAAAGCGATATACATAGCATATAAAATTAGACAAGGTATGCTAATACTAATATTTTAACATAATTTGTTCCTACAAGCCTTACTGAAATAATTGTATTGAAGTAGTGTCGAGTTACGGCGCCGCCATTCATTTTTTGTTGTTGTATCAGTAATTTACATACTGCATCCACCACCTGCACATGTTAAAAAATTGTCAATTATAGAAAATAGGACTTATCTGATATATCCTAAGACAAGCAACAGATAAAAAATAACACTCACAACATTATTTAGCATATTCCTCGTAAATAAGCAGCGTAGTTCTTCCCTTGTGACGTACATGTTATCTATAGATACTAATATGTCTCTGTTTAGGCATCAAGACAAAGATTATAAAAATAGTAAAACCACATACAATCAATATTAAAAACATATGTATTAGATGACTTATTACCCATCAGCTCCACTTGCATTCTTCACATACTCCACTATTTTTCTCTCACCATCAGATAACGGTGGAAATTTGCATGACACAGTAAATGGTGATTGAACATGCACACTGCGTGGGCGAAGACGCCTAGGCTCAGCTTCGTGCAGTTTCTGTGGAGATTGATGTGCATCTGAAATATCTTCTCTGTGGATATCTTGATTTGCTGCATCATTAGGAGGATTTGATGGTTCATAGGAACATGCTTCAACAACCTCATGGGCAATCTTTATCACATTCGCCACTTCCATGTCATGACAATCCAATGATGCTTTCTCCATAGTTGAAAGATTCTCTGGAGTATCATGAGTTGTGTGAAGAGGTGAATGGTAAGGGGAATGTTCTGCATCTGCACTACAAGTGTTATGAGCATTTTCTCGATTAGAGGACTTGACAACATGACTGGTGTACTCAGCAAGTGTAGTGACATGCATCATAAGTGATTCACAAGCGTCCCTGACACCTTGCATTGCTATTGTCACACGAGATCTTAACTCATGCATCATCTACATAACATACAGTATCTCTTAGAAATGCATGATTTTAATGGAAAATAATTGAATGTTCAAATATATTACTTATAAAGCAATCTTACTTGATCAACATTTTTTAAATCATCGCATGTTGCATCGTTTGTTGAAGATGGTGCACCTCGTCCTTCAGGCTCTCTATCGTTTGTGGTTTGACTTGGCAAGTTGGAACAAATCTACACATTTATAATATATAATAATTAAAGCAATATAAGAGACCATGTAAAGCATTTCCCAAAATACATTTACAACTTTATAGTGTGCTAGATAAAGTTCTAAATAGACAAATGATATTCATATATATTGAAATTAAATTAATTTACATGCTAAAACATGGTTTTGTACCTTCCCTTTACCATATCCCCCAAGTTCTTTTTCTCTCTTATCTCGTTCCTTGATTTCGTCATCGCCCCAAGCCTCTAAGCAAGGGGAGGAGACATCAACCCTAGATGGTTCAACTCTGACACGATTCAAATAGAAAATCTACATATAGATGTCAATACAAATAGGTGTCAATATGAATCAAGTATATTGCCATACAAAAAATTTTTAAAAAATATATACAAAATTAAAACACAAGGGCATAACAGTACACCCAATGTGGAAGGAAGGAATTCACCATTAAGAATAGTAGGCATCCACCAATTGAACCTTTACTTCCTTCTTTGAACTTTTTAATTTCTTCAATGAGAAAATTGAACACAAGCTTACTCCAATTGAACTCTGTCAATATAGAGACATCGGCTACCGCATGCAAAAACTTCATACTACAATATAGATTAGCAGTAGGGCATAACAATACACCCAATGTGAAAAGGACAAATGATCTCTTGAAATCTGCAACAGAACCTACATCCTTCATGCAATCCTCTAAATGCTTCAGAGGCACCCCATGCCTATCCATCTTGAAGATTTTCCGAATTTCTAAAATATTTTCCTCCGACCCATGTATTGGTACATCCCGACCACCTAATGGTAATCCTAAAACATCTTTAACATCATGTGGGGACATTACTATGCTACATTGCTCCAACTCTAGAGATAAATGGTTTACATCAACCCTATTAACCAACCATAAACACAGCTCTCTCCGCAAAATAGAGCATCTCATATGTAAGAGATGCCCAAATCCCATATCTTCAATTGCCAACTTTTGATCATCTGAAAGTTCCTTTATATATCTCAAAAAACGTTTTGGGGAACATCTTGTTTCACAAATTACCTACATTAAGAATATAATGTCATGTTTATTGTGAAAAATAATAATAGACTATGTCTAATAACCATAATTTTTATTCTTAAAAATATCAAATGCCAAACCTTTGCTTTACTCTTCAATGGTTTTTAGGTATAACATTTGCTTGGCATCTAGCTTTCTCCTCCTTTGCCAGTTGGAAATATTTTCCTTTTTCTACAATTGGCATTGTATCCCATACTTCTTTTGCTTTCTCAGTCATCTGTGAGGCAAAGTTAGATAAGAATAATAACAAATAAATTTTCGATAAAGACAAACCAAATGATATAAAAGCGTAGAACATAAGTCAAAATTGATCACCTTCCTAAGGGAAAATGGCTTATGGACTATATTGTCCTTCTCATTTGTTTGTGCCACATTCCTTTGCTCTTCAAAATATTCCTTTCTATTTAAATAGTAAATTGTGTTCACATATTTAGTAAGTACATAAAACAAGTGCAAAAAAATATTCACATAGTTTCTTACATATTTCTTTATATGTAAATAAATAAAAATAATACTTACGTAAAAAATTGCCATGCATTTCTTGGACGAATGCGTGGCCTTACTTCTGATACGTATGAAGATGTAGATGCATCCTCATCCAACCTAGGACGAACATTTCTGCTAGGCATAAAAATACATTTTCTGTTTATGACAACATAGTAAATAAATTCTATGTTTATTTAGGTACCAATTACCTTTATGAAAGTGAATTTACACACAATTGACAGTTTTACAAAAAACTAATAATGCATTTCAGGGGATAAGAATAGGTACTTTACCGTTCCTCATTCGTTTCATCTCTTGCATGTTCTTCATCTTTGTTGGAAATACGCTTTTGCCTCATTTTTTTTTATTCGTCAATGGTAACCTTCAAAAAAATGAACAAGGATTCTCATTGTGTCAACGTTTGTGAGAGCTGAACAAGAAATATCTAGTTCAAAAGCAACTTTATCCTAGTATAGGCTAAACTACAACAAGCATGCTAGCTGATTTATGCAAATAAACTAAACAAAGAACAAAGAAATGAGTTACCATCAAAGGATTGCTACTATCTAGTTCAAAAGAGGGAATTCTGAATAGTGGCTTTAAGGACCAAGTTGTTCTGAATAGTGGCTTTAAGGAACTCGTTGGAATAAGTAATTTTTTGAATAAACGGAGGACTCCCTTTATAGTGAACTAGAAAGCCCTCTATTTTGAAAGAAAAGTAGCTCCTAGTCTTTGCATTATAATGCTTAGTAACAGAAAGGCACTTTTCTGGTTTTTGCCTTTATGTTTTCCTTTACTGATTCTTTAGTGTCGCTTCTTGTTTGAAACAAGAGAAAAGCAATATTTGTTTAGTAATACATGAATCAGTTTCTGAGATAACAAATTTCAATTTATGTAAATGTTTCGGTATGTGTGTGTGTGTACATGTTTTTGAAGGCAAAATGGATTAAATGAGAAGAATGCAACTCAGATGTGGTGGAAGTGCTTATTTGGGTTGTCAATGTCAATAAGGTAGCTCTCTTCATTGGTTGATTCAATAACTAAAGCCCTTGTGAATATGTGATACTTGCAGGATTGGTAATTTACATCAATTCCTACTTAATAACATCCTGAAAGTAACTTTCTCACTTTATTAATTTACTCACTATATCATTTTATTTGAGTTTATCTTTGAAATATTAAAACCGTTTTAGTATGTAATAAAAATTTAACTTAGATTATTTATAATTTTATATTATGCTTTAAGTAAGATTTGTCAAGTAAGTTGAATTTCTGATAGGGTAAGGATTTTTTGAATAAGAAATTCCAAAAAAGTACACTTAATTAGGACTAAGAATGGATTTTTGGAATTATAATTTTAAAATAATTAGTGATAATAACTTTATAGAGATGAAAAGAACATTCACTTTTTCCTATTATTTAATAAATAGGAATCATCTTTTCTTTTGATTTAATCAAAATTTTGGAAGTGAAGTAGTAGTTTTGTAGAATTCTCTAGGCTTCATTCCATTAAATTAGCATTCCAATGATTCTCTTATTGGTTTTTTCTTGAGGATTTATTATTGTAGTAGTATATTTTTCCTTTTCTTGAGAATTAGTTCTAATTGGATTTCAAATAGGAAAGGCAAGTTTTGAAAATAAAAATTCTAAACAAGGATATTTCAGGCATGTGAAAGTGGTCTAGATTCATGTCTCCTTTCCATCAAATCATTCTTCTTTAATTCATCAACATTTTTAGGCTTTTGATTTACATTACTAGGAAAGAAAAGGTTGATTAGTACTTCATTTATTCTTTGCAGTTATGGTCTCCTAATAAAATTTCAATTGCATATATGGTGAAGAGAATGGGCAAATGTAGAAGTTTGTCCTATTCTCAGCAAAGGAATACTGGCCTATGTAAAATTTCAATTGCATATATGGGCAAAGGAATCAAGAACTTTGATGGATTTATTACTACATATGTATAAAACAAATAAATTTTAGAATACTGGCCTCCTACAATGGCAAGTCTGTTGACAAGCTTAAAAAAGAAGGAAAAAGAAAAAGGGAGACTGCTGATGTAAAACACTGCTCTATTATCATTTATAGTAAACTTTTCATTAATGTATTTATTTCTGATATTTGTAGGCATTTTGTTTTCTCCAAAATTTTTCTTCAAGATAACTGATGTTGTTTTGGGGTTGAAAATTAATGCATTGCTTGAGGTATCTAACTCAATTCTTTCACAAAATATATTAATTTTAGAATTGTACATTGTTTATCTGAAAATTGTTTTGAATGTCATGTGGGCTATTCTGTGAAATTCCTGATTTCTTTCACCAAGGCTCCAGACCTCAGCCAAATTCTAGTCCTCAATATTGGTTACCCATATTTTCGTATGGTCTCGTATAATCACAGTAAAATTATTATTGAAACTTATAAGAGTGAATCACTTCAGTATTTAATGTATTTTTCTTTAATGTTGTAAATTGCATCATAATTATAGTTATATGGGGTCCTAAACTGTTCACTAATGGGTCACATTTTACTGCAGCAAATTTTTGATAATATAATGAATAGAGATGGATGAATGGAAATACTGGGCAAGAAAATTTTGAAATGAATGCATTACGAAAGTTAAGTAATAGCTTTAATGGCAAATAGAATAAAAGTCATTTTCAGATGTGTGGGTTTTTTAAATGAAGACCTAGAACAACTATTTTGTTGTTACTGTTTGATTGATGTGAGAGACGAAGGAACTTATAGCCCTAATTTCTCAGATTTTGTAGAAGCATTTTCACGTCCTCCATGGAATTAGGCAAAAAGCCAAACTACATAAACTCTCTATGTTATTCCTTACATTGTTTTGTCTTTGTAAAACTTGTTCTTGATCTCAGAAAGCCCCCATTGTAGAGAAGGATTCTAAACAATTGAAACCCCTATTCTTTTACCACAATTCAACCGCAACAATTACAATAAGATTTCTAAACACCCAACAACTATTCAAAGTTCAATATGATGTGCAAAAAAGAGCTGGTGAAAAAAAAAAAAAAAAAAGAGGGGTTTGGAATGAAGGTCAAGAGGCTCCAACTTACCGGAGTTTCGGACGAATGCCGTAGATTTGGATGTCAATGGCCACCGAGAGAAACAGAGTTGATAGCAGAACCACAATCCATTATGTTGAGAACGAGCCGAATAAGCACTCAATACCTAGTAGCAAAGCAAGAAGTATGTTTTGATGACTAAATTCTAAATGCTACAAACCAGTAGAAAAGGATTCTAAACGAACGCAGAAATCACAACAATGCTACCAATGTAAAACTTTGTTCTATTGGTTTGCTACTAGGGATTCTAAACAAACGCATAAACTAGTAGAAATCAGAACAAAGCAAGAAACTTTGGTAGCATTGTTGTGATTCGAAATGCTACAAACCAGTATAAAAGGATCCTTGTTATGATTTCTAAACGAACGCAGAAATCATAGCTTACAACTGGAATGTGAAGAGTTTTCCCTCTTTTCGTTTCGATTGGAATGTGAAGAGACGGAGAGAGGTGTCTCCGTTAACTTCTAACGTGAGGATGTGGTGGACGCGTGGCACAAATCAGACGGCGCTCCAGCCGATCTTCCAGGAAACAACTCCAGCTGATATGGGGTGGGTTAGTAATAGTGTAAGCAACATTACATGGGTTGTACTACGTTCTATTTTTGCCTTCACCAAAATAAAAAATAAAATAAAAATACAAAGATTAGAATCCAAAGTCCAAGCATATTACATGCAACCATTGAACTAAAAATTGACGAAGTATTCAACCACGTCAAGCCCATACGAGTGTGAAGTAATAGTTTCTTATTTTGACCTACTAGTGCGTGAGAGATTAACATATAGGAAATCAGCATTAGTGGAACTACCAAGTCCAGACAACTTACTCTTAATAGCTAATCATGAACAACATTTGAGAATCAGATTTGATGCAAAGAAAATAAGCCTACTTACAGAGACAGACCACAGAAACAACCTTCTTCATAGAACAAAATGATAAAACGGCTATCTACAATGCAAAAGGAATCACAAGCATTGAACCCCATTTTCCAAAAATTAAACAGAGATCCATGACACGATTCACAGGGAATCTAAAATAAACAGGATTGCTATGTTTGAAACACACCTATTGCATTTGAGATTCAGCACAAGGCAACCAATTATAAAACTAGAAAAATGGAAATCACCAAACAAAAACAATGTAAGCATTGTCACGTGAGAAAACAATCTAGGTTAGGTTACATACGAGTGACTAATCTAGGTTAGGTTCCATACGAGTGACAAATTAACGCAAGAAATTCAGCACTAGAAATAAACCCTAGAAAATGAAGACGAATGAAAGAAGAAAAAAAACTGAATAAATTTAATAAGAAGGAAAGGATTTCTCGATTACCTCTGGAAACGATGATAATATCGGTCAAAGCGGTCTTCAAAAGCCTCCCTCTTCCTCCAATCAATCGAGTTTTGATTTATAGCTTCTGCCCTAACCACCACCGTATGCTTCCCTCTTCGTCGAATCAATCGGTTTTTATCAATAGAGAACATAAATTCACCAAATAAAAATACAAAAGGAGAAATTCTAAGAATCAGAATAAAGAAAACATCTCTTACCAAGGAGATGTAGGGTCCATGCCGCGAGTGAAACACGAAAGGGATTTGGAGAGAGAGATTATGGCGAGAGAGATGGAGAGAAGATGGCGCGGCAAAGAATAGGTGGAAAGAGAGATTAAGGCGAGAGAAATGGCGTTCGCGAGACAGAAAACAAGGTGGAAGAGACAAATTAGGGTGAAAGAGAAATGGTCGAGAAATCAAACACGAGACCGCCCTTCTCTTCGGATTCACCGGCTTGAGGAACGAAGAGTTTTCTTGAATGTTGGATTTGGGATTTGGCTGGGCGGGAGCGGGAATATGTATTTTTGGGGAAGATGGGCGTAACGGAGAGTCTCCGTTAATTTGGGCGTGTTCGTTAACGGAGACTCTCCGTTTTGGTTAAGGGCTGGAGTGGGACGCGTGGCAGAAATCAGCGAAAGCTCCAGCCGATCTTCCAGCGTCCCACTCCAGCTGATATGGGGTGTTATACAAACTTTTGTCCCTTTGAACCCTAAGAATAACACTTTCCCTCAACTTGACAAACCAGGGCGTAGGGCTCCTTTAGCCCTTAATTAATAGTTGATATGATTGATGAAAAAACATTATTCACTCTCAGTCCTTTGAATCTTGTGGAATAGTGAATCAATTCTATGCATGTCTTTCTCTTATCTCCTTTAATCACTTGTAGTTGTTAACCCATTTCTTCGCATGCTTATAATAATATATTTTCAATAATAGCTAAAACGTTACCCACAAACAGGAAGCACACACTCCTTCAAATACTAAATAATTATTTAACAAGTACCACTAGAAAACACCCCAAAATTCGACCTGCACTCACACAACACTTCCGCTAAAGCACTACATATATAACCTTTATGTTGGGAGGAAGTGGTAAACATGCATGTGATAATACACAAACAATTATTTTTTTTTAAATTTCATGTAATAATTATATGTCTATTTATTTAATTGTTTTGACATTTACCTTTGTAGTGACCATGGATTTGAATGCCTTGGATGATACAACTGAGTATTTACCTGCATTACCAACTCAAGATGAACAAATTTCTAGGATAAATAGAAGGAATGATAGTAGTGATGAGCAATGGGAATGGGGTGGAGATAGTAAGGCTCTAATAGTCTCCAAGATAGTGACAATGAAGTTGAAAATGAAAATAACACCACTAACATATATAATGCTAATATACCTTATATGTCAGATGAACAGTATGATGGTGCTTCAAGTTCTGATGATGAGTTTCTAGATCCAATGTCGTTAAAAGGAAAAAATTTGTTTATGAGATCTGATGAATCTCAAAAAATTCATATTGAGAGAGGCATGGTATTCCCAACAGTTAAAGAATATCGAGATATTTTGAGGGACTATGCAGTGCAAGAAGGGTTTGACATTAAAAAGGTAAAGAATGAGAAAGACAGGGTTACTACAATGTGTAAAGCCAAAGGTTGTGGATGGAGAGTGCATGCTTCCCTCTTACCTGATGGTCAGACCTTTCAGATCAAAACTATTCAATCTCAACATACATGTATAGGCATCACAAAGAATTCACAAGCAAACTCCAGATGGATATCAAAAAAACTACGTAGCCAGTTGCGTGAAAATTCTGATATGAAGTTATCTCATATGAGATCTAAAATGCAAAGAATGTATGGTCTAAAAATTGATTGACTGAAGCTGAATTATTTTTAGTTACTAAAAATTGATTGACTGAAGCTGAATTATTTTTAAAAAGTTTTTGTTAAGAGTCCTCTTTCTTTTAGTCTTCTTTCTTTTAATACAACGAAAAAAATATTTTGATAAATAAAACAAAAGAATTGGGGCCACATCAAATATAAAGGTAAGTAATTGGTACAAGCAAATGTAATAAATTAACAAAACGTAACTTAAAAATAAAACATATAAATGGCATATAAAACAATCTATTGTCCTATATTATAAAACAAATGACACTAAACATAATTTAAAAAGAAAGAAAAAATATTTTAATCAAATAGTGCAAGAATTCTTTAAACAATATAAATGACATAAGGAGGAAGAGTAACTTATATTTGAACATTACATGGCCGATTCAAACCCACTTTTTATATAACCAGTTAAAAGCACACAAGTGATTTTAAATGTTAATATTTCCAAGAAAAAATTATTTATAGCACAGTAAAACTTAGTAAAATAAATAAAAATAAATCATTTTTAATAAATATGCATATGATCTATTTTTAATAAAGAACATGTATACTCTATATTATATTTTTTTTTTTTCTATATCTAAATATTTAGATAGATAACTTCACTTATAAGAAGGACAGAGCTAAGATAGAACAATTATCCAATCCATTTTTCAATATCCTTTTATTATGTAGTGTAATATATACACGTGATTTATTTAATAAAACACATTACAGCCATTTAAGATAGTATATACATTATTATATACACGTACACATATAGTTTTTATTATAAATCTTATAATATCGTTTTTATAATGTAAAAACAAGCTTATATAGGAGATAAATTTTAAAAACAAACATCATATTTTATTTATAATGTAAAAACCATGCAAAATTACAAATTCAATAACTATATATTGCATCACTATAGTATGAGTACATCCCAACTATATATGTGTACATATATATACAAGCCCACACGTCACACTTCCCCTTTCAAAATATATGCATTTGCGTATGACGCTTTTTGGTGTGACACATAAGCAAAATTGGAGAAAATAAATCATGTAAAGTCAAGAGAAACTGATATTTGAGACTTCTGCTATATATATATATATATTACCCTTATAAAAGTACGAATCGCACCAAACAAAATGTTTGATTTTTGTCTTTTTGTGAATTATAAAATATATTATAAAAGTCTTACGGTGCAAAGAGCATCGATTCCAACGTTTTGATATTTCGAAAAAGAGAAATGAATTCGGTAAAATTAGTTTTTAACGATGTTTTTACAAATAATTTAGATTCAGTCTCTATTTTTAGTAATTAAAAAATAATGATAATTTATACAAATAATTGAGAACAAGTGTTTATTCTATAAATGGTTGTAACAACCTTGCAATCATATTTTTTTTTATCTTTTTTTAACAAACGAGAAACAGAAGGTTTACCACTTCTTTTAAGGGTATTTTTGAAAGAAATTTTTACGCATATCAAAGTAAAACTCATTTTTAATTATTTTAAAATTCTATCACTTTTTCTACTCATTTTTAATTATTTTAAAATTCTATCAGGAAAATTTCCTGATTGCCAAGAATTGAATGAAAATGTGCCGCTTTCTTTGACCTTCAGTCAAAACTTTTGGTTTTTAGTGATATATTTTAGATTCAATCAATCATTTCTTAGTAATTGAGAAATAGTAATACCTTTTTAAAATAATTAAGAATTAATATCATTTTATTGTTTATGAATAATTTCTTTCAAAATAACCTCAAAAAGACTGAAAACTTCACTTGAAGGCAAATAAGTGAAAAGTTTTTCAAAGTCTTTTGAGGGTATTTTTGGAATAAATTTTTTATAGACATTAAAATGATATTGATTTTCAATTTCTATTACCCTTATAAAAATACGAATTGCCCCAAACATTTTGTTTGATGTTTGTCCTTTAGTCAATTATAAAATTCTTTATTTACAAAAAGCACCGATTCAAATGTTTTAATATTATATATTATAATCCAAAAGAGAGAACCGCATTGGGGAAAATTACCCTTAAGAAACTTGTATAGAATTTGTTTTTTATTGTAGGTTAACAAGTCTTTCAAAGGTATTTTTGGAAGAAATTCGTTATGAATAATAAATTAAAACTTACTTTTATTTATTTTAAAAAGTATCACTAATTTCTAATTAATAAAGATTTATGTGATTGAGTCTGTGTTATTTTATACCCAACGTATCAGATTAGTGTTCAAGGTTTCTCCTTAATAAAATTTTAGTTATTGAACTACTATTACGTCCTTTAACATAAAAATAAATGATGAACTTCATTTTGTCATATAAATAAATATGAAAAGCTGTCTCTCTTTCACCTAGATATCTTAGACGTTGTCATTCTTAAGCTATAAATTCTTGTTTGGAGAAAGTGTTATAAGTTTCACCTAAATAGTGATACAATATTTAAGAATAATTAGTTTGAAGTTATTCCACTATCGTGCCCTTAAGTAGAAATAAAAAATAACATTTAAGAATAAATACTTCCAAGTTATTCTTTTAAAAGTTATCACCATATTAGTATGCTATATGAAAAACCACAAATCCAAAAAAACAAAATAGAAACTAACCAAATCCAGCTATTCAAATCAATAAACTTGTCTATGTCTTTATTTCCTTCATTTTTATCTAATAGTTTTTTTTTTATATTACATAAGCCAATATTACAACGTGCACGTGCTGGGCACGTGCCTCCCCCCACCTAGTATAGATATATATATATATTAAATTTCAGTCTTAAGACTACCCTTCAATTTGAAAATGGGTAAGGGTCAATAGAATTGATGTTTTTCTCGTTTTCATTTGGAGAGAACTCATTTTCATGCAGGTGGCCAAATCCCAGCTATTGTCAGTAATACCACTTGAATGAATCATTTGTATTTCTAAATTCTAAGATTGGTTTGTTTATCGTGTGCCTTGCTAGCATTTGTTGATAATACCAACCAATCCGCCTACACTTGTATGGGTTCATATTTGATGCTTTTATAAGGACATTATCTGCAAATCAATCTATTTACGATGATTGATTTACGACCCACGAGAGGTTGCCACCTGGACTGGTGGTAAGGACTCATCAAAGGGAAGTATCACTCCACAGCCCCACCTCCAACTGAAACATAAGTCGTCGCTTGAGTTGCTGTCACTGCCTGCGTACGGTCTCTTTGATTCCTCAAAGACGTCAGTGGATGTCAACTTTTGTTGTTACCAGGTACGTAGCAAGTGCCTATATGACGTACCAAGAAAAAAAAAATCTATCTATAACCCATAGGCAAGGTGATTAGTTTCAAGTTAGTTCCCAAGAATTTTTGTTTTGTTTTTCTGTTTTTTTTTGTTTTTTTTTGGGGGGGGGGGGGGGGGATTAGTTCCCAAGAATTTTTGTTTTGTTTTTCTGTTTTTTTTTTTGGGGGGGGGGGGGGGGGGGGGGGGGGAATGTAGTAATTAGTAAGCCATTACAAATGTGGTAAAGTAGAACAACTGTTCATTTTATTCTTTGAGCAGATAATCTAGGAAACAATGGTTCATGAGAAATTTGCAGCAAATAGATGATCATAAACCATCCGGGTCAGCATCAGTAGTAAATTTGTTAAAAGCCCCCAAGGTGGAACAAAAAAAATCAAATTCAAAATTCTGAATTTGAAACCCGAATCTTTCACGGTTTACTTCAATTGTGTCTGATCCCAGTCATGGTTCATCCTGGAAAGAACAAGGAAAAATTCACAACATTAGCAGTACAATATAATTTCACATTTTTTTTTCCTAAAAGTAGGTATCAATGAGGATTCTTTTCGAGAGAAAAAAAAAACGAAAGAAAGAATGCATATTGATTCTAACAAGGCTGAAGCTGTAGACAAGTGAGCTTTCACTCCCTTCTTCCTAAATGTTTGAAGGCAATACAAGAACACACACAAAGCACAGGCCGCAGGCCAGCTTTGGGGAATAATTGTACTTTGTTGGAGGGATGACACTTTCCATAGCTGAAATATAGCCAGCCAAATAGCAATTCTACGTATAAAATGGCTGCCATCATCCCAATCAAATTATAAACCATTGTGTAAGGGACCATGATAGTGATGATACCCATAAATTAATACAAAAATGATGCACTGTAAAGCTTGGACATTTTGCAACTAAAAGGAATATGAAAGGATTCCAAATTATATATGATTCTCAGCTAAGCTCGTTCTTTTTCATGGACAAATTACCCATAAAAATTGATATATAACTAATTCATCAAGTTCATTGATCTGGCCACGTAAAGAGTTATGTACCAGCCCATTTGTGGCACATGAGCTCCTATGATGGCCCTAAAATAACCCCAGTGATTGTTGCCTCAGCTTCACTTTTCAATCATAACCAACCCGATTGGGCAATAGGGCATTGGGGATTCTATTATTCAGAAAATGAAAATTTTCAAGCTTTGTGAGGTCCAATACACATTGGCATAGCCATATATGGCTTACATGGACAAGGCAACTGCGAAGGTGGCTAATCCAGCTTGTTCAATATCTAATGGACAGTCTGAACAGCCATAAATCCCTTCATAATAGAGAAATAGAGAGGTCTACCAACAAAGATAGAAGGATAAGACTTGTAGATGTAATTTTTTCATGTACCCAATTGAAGCCTCTGGACAAACTTTGGGTGGGAGTAAGGACTGCCCGGCAGAAACCTTACAGTAAGACTCAAGCTCATTAAAAATTTTTAGGATGAGACAACACTTTTCAGTCTCAAGCACAGCACATAAAAGCTCATGTCACTGGTACAGACAAGCACAAAGCTCGTCAGGAATAAATCTATTATATCCACGAATTGGGAATATACAAGATTAAAATGGAAATAAAATAAAATAATATTTTACATTCAAGAAATAATGTTTTTGTTTTGATTTGTGGATAATACAACGTTATAAATATACTTTACAACAAAATGACTAAGCCAAGCCATACAAAGCTTAACTTGGTCATCAATGAAATGAGCTTTTATCCAATCTCTGGCTCAATTTGCAAGCCTAATTATAGATCTCAAGCTCAGCTCACATGAGCCAAACCCTAGCTTAAGCCATCTCGACCCACTGCTAGCCCTTGCTACACACTTATATGAGAAAATCACTGAATTTACAAGGCAGAATCTCACAGTGTTACCCTTGCATGGACACCTATTTAATAACTAAACAAACTTCTCCAGGCAATATAGGATAAATTTATCAAAAATGCTTTGCAAATTGCATAAGTGAAACCATGTTCAAATTCTCCTGTAATTGGCATTGCAAACAAGTCAGCAGTTTTCAGATTTAAAAACTTGTAGTGACCAGCAAGTAAAGGACTTTTTGGAAAAAAGGGAATGGATGGTAGCACCCTTTATCTTTTTGTGGCAAAACAATTTTTCACCTTTTTCTTCTTTCTTCTATTTTTTTTTTTTTGTAGAAAATGGAAGGCCCTAAAGAAGCACAAGGGTATGTTCAAAGATGTGGAGATAGAGGTGTGGACAAAGAACTCTTAATGTAGAAGGTAAGTTCCTCATGCCCAAAGTGGTATTCTGGGGTGCAATTTGCAAGCATCAGATGTACAAGGCTTACAAACACATTAACTAGGATACATATAAAAATAAATAGTAAATATTGATACATATGGTAGATACTTCATCACCTATATGTATCACATACACAACCTATACATATAGGAGATATACATAACTTATGTATAAATCTAGTAAGATAAATGATATTTCTCCACAGGCAAAAGGAATACTTTCTGCATGTGAGTCACATCTCAAGTGAAGAAAAGGTGTGTAATGGTATCTTGGACGGACACAAAAATGAAAAATCAAACAAGGCTGGAGACAAGATCAAGTTGCAAGTTCAAAAGCCCCTAATGGCTAAATCCCTGTGAGATGGCTGAAAAAATTTAATGAAGTTTCCATTACCACCTTTTTTAGTTCAATTTACTGCAGATAGAAAAAACAAGAATCAGACTTGCTATGCATGTGATGAACATTTAGGGAAGCCTTAATTACAAGATCATGACATGGTTCATCATGCTAAAGACAACACATACAATCCAAAAAGACCATAAGCTAACATCCCATTCAATCAAGGTTTTCAAATTTATGCCGATCACAATTTTTCCAAGTGAAAATTTCCCCAGTTGTGGAAATATTACTTAAACATTTTAATTTTAACATGAAACTTTTAAGGAGCTTAAATGAGAGTACAAGATACCTAAAACACCCCAAATTTCAAAAGACACACACACACATATATATGGTTCTTAGATATTTATAATCAAGTGATTGCACACTGATATATGGAGAAATAATGCCTAAATGACTGAATTATAATGTGAAATTTCATATAGGTCTAAACAAGAGACAATGACAACAAAGTAAATCAAAATATGATAAAATTAATGCATATCACAAGATGTCATTAACATGCATAAAGAGATTCAAAACACAAATAGGGATAAAAAAGCATATAACTACATAAAACATGGAGATCCAATAACCCACCTCTCACCCAAGTACGAGAATACCATATTATAGGATTTGCATCCACTCAGAATGCTAACTTGCTCGAAGTCATCTCTGTCAATCCCACTCCTGGCTGGTCTACAATAGATGCTCCACACACATAATAATATTGCTACCAACTTATCATATGATGGTACCAGCTTGTGTACTCCTCACATATCTCTCATACTCTTCTGCACTTATATCAACCAGCATGATCATATGAGGATAATAAGATGGCTAGGGTAATAGGCATAGGCAGTGGCGCATAGGGATGCACATGAGGATCATACAGTAAGAGGTAAGGTTTCTGAGAGAAGAATCATGTACATATCCATACCCTCCACGAGTGGAAAGTTGTTCTCATATCCATATAACCCATAACAATATGTCTTTTAACTCCTGTAACCCATAACTTGCAACTCTCCAGCTCCAGGATGGTGATTTGCAACTCCATGGTGATGTCCGTCATAAACAGGTACTCTGTGACTTTTTTTTTTGATGAAAATCACATAGAATAAACAGGTACTCTGTGATGTTAGTAGAGGATAACCCTGCTGCCAATGTCCAGCATCCACAAACCGATAGATGTGAGATATGGATCTTCATACTTTGCTCCGATGTGATTCTTCCTCTACACTTAAATTGAAAGTAGCACTTTGAAGTCTCAATCCTCTTAAGGCTATATAAAGAGGACACTGTGGTCCTTATCTTATGTAGCATGTGCAAATTATAACTCCCCAGTGAAAATTCTATAAGCTTATTCCTAATCTCAAACAAAATGTCATCAAATTGTGGTGAAATTTCTCCCCCTTCTTCCTTATCTTGCCATTTATTAGCCAAAAAGGGCCCAAAAATTGTCAAATCTTTTGAATACTTACTTGTTGAGTATTTTATGCATCTAAAGCCTTCCTTCTCAAATTCGCTAGAGATTTGAAGGATTATCAAAGCTTGGGTTTAATGAAAATTTATTTTTTAAGTTTTGATGTAAACTTAATGAAATGCATTAAATATAGGCATATTGTAAAACAACACCTGATCCATCACAGAATGTCATAACTCTTTTTGTCAAAAAAATAAATATTAATTTATCTTTTTATAAAAATAGATGGATTGAAAATACATCAATTATTTACAAAATAAATGACTGATCAATAAAGCCAATAAATATGATTCAAAAAATTGATAATAAACTATTAAATAATTTAGCTAATTACTTTTCTGAATAAATTGGCTATCAATTAATTGTTATTTTTTTTTTCATTCAAATAAAAACTTGCAATAATAATCTAAAAATATAAAATCTCAAATATGTTAAACACAGTTAATGATCAATTACTAAAGCAAATAATTAAACATTTGTACCAAATTGCATAGTAATTTATTTTCTAAAAATATTAATAAAAAACAATGCAATAGAAAAGATTAATGATCAATTACTCAGAAATTTAACTAAACTGGCTATAATTGATAGTATTATAATGCTAATAGATGAAGAAAATTTGGAAAATATATTACATTTTGAAACAAAAATTATAAAAATGAATTAAAATAAGAAATTATTAGAATGGCCTTCAATTAAATTCTCAAGATTTCTTTGTTTTTAGTTGTTATCATGCTTGCATGTTTTCAATTTGCTTTTGAGACGATATTGCAAGTAGGATAGAATATATTTGACAAAAGAACCAGGAGACCCCTTATGAACGACAGAAGAATGAGTTAATGTGCAACTGCTATTGTCAACTTATTAGGGGTAGTCGGGCATCTAGATTGAAATAGCACTTGACTCATGGGCATCTAAATTGAAATACCACTAAGATGAAGAGGACGATGAGGGATCTTCTACTTTAAGGGGAGAAAAGAGAAGGGAGAAATAGTAGGAGGTAATGAAAAAGGCATCAAGGCCCAGTTATGTTCCAAACTTCCAAATAATAGAGATAATCCAGATGATAACATTGCTGATTGCCCATCCACCTGACTGTGTGATTATGGTAGGCCAAGCCAGTTGTTGAGCTGGCTGGCATTCTTACATGCAATTAGGAGTTCAAGAAAAGAAATAGATGAGGCTGGTGATGAGCCTTCAAGAGCTGGTATTTTCGGTATTAGGAAAATAGGGAGTGGGACATTGACACGAGCTCATAGAAAGAGTATTTCAAATTCACCCATAGAGCCTTTCTTTTACAAGTCAAAAGATGCAACAAATAAGAAGCCAAAAAATGTATTAGAGTCAAGAAAATGCTAAGGAAAAGATAGGAAATTTCATCTCAAAACTCTTGTCAATTCAAAAACATGATCAATCTTTACATTAAACCATATTTAATCCAATGCAATAGCTTCTTGTCAATTCAAAAACATGATCAATGTTGTACAAGAGGATGAGAAAAGAGTGTTGCCCCTGTACTGTGATATCAAAGGAAATATTTGGATGAGTATGAGAGAGAGATTAGAGAATATTTTAATAGCACCTAAGGCCCCAGTAAAATAGTTTCAGTTCACAATTATATATAATGTTGGATAGGACCTCCTAGACTCTCCATTATTAACTTTACTGTATACTGTACAGGTTGATCTGTGGTCCTGACATCACTAGATATATTTTATCTGATTAAAGATAAAAATTATATAGCTAACCTGATGAAATATACTATAAAGAAGGTTAACTATAAGAATTTAGTACAAATAGAGAGAAATAATGGGACACCTATGAGGAGTCAAGTAAAATGATGAAAAGAATCATAAAATATAAAGAATTCCCTATCCAGTAAACTACATCAAGTTGATGTTAGAAGTCATAGCACAGAACCAGAGTAATCTTCGTGTATTATCTGATGCTTAGACCTTTATCACTTTAATCTTCAACATAATCACCGTGTACTATCTGATGCTTAGACCTTTATCACTTTCATCTACAACTACTCCTACACCCTAACCGTAATTAAAGATGCTTGTGGTGGCAATATAGTGAGAACAGGTATAACATGCTGCAAGACCAACTACATAACCTTGAGAGCATTCTTTGGCACAGATCAGTATTTAAGGCACTCTTGATCTATGCCAAATAATTATCTCTAAGATTAAAGATTATATAGTTGGTGGCAGAGCATGCTATTCTTGGTCTAATTATATCACCACTACATGTCATTCTCATCATGGCTAAGATGTAGAACCCATAATAATCATAACATCAGATGATATGCTAAACACTCCACTTCTAAGCATTATCCTTGAACATAAAATTGATATAGTGTATAGCACATAGAGTCCAAACAAATTATACTTTTAAATCATCTTACCCGCCTTTACAGAAGCACAATCTAATTATCTATGACATTTTGTAGAAAATTCTAGCCGCTAATCTCCTTCCCAATAGATTTCAACAAAACAAATATATAGTTTTTATCCATAAAGCTAATAATGGAAAGTCTAGTATATCCTATATTATCACGGCACTTAATTATAACCCAAAAATCCTCATAGTTTGGTCTCAAGTTATTAATACATTCTCTTGAACCTTGTGTGTGTGTGTGTGTGTGTGTGGGGGGGGGGGGGGGGCACGCGCAGCGGTAGGGAAAATACTTTTCTGTCACAAACAAAATCTATTATGTTCTTGGTATAGAGGTAATCTAAAAATGCAGGATCATATACACTGCATCCTACTAGATGATGGGTTCATCATATTACAAACTTCCTATTGGGACTTCCAAAGGCATCATGCGGCCATGATTCCATATTTTTTATACTTCTACGGTAGCAAACTTTATTCCGTGTCATGGAGCAGAATATGTGCTTTGTTTGCATGGGATCCCAAGCCGAATTGTCTCACGGGAATGTAAGTATATGGTGCCTTTTTGGCATACTTTGCAAAAGAAGCTGACCACACAATCATAATATCTCAATGCTTGTCGTCCACAAAATGACGGGTAAATATAATCTGTGATTCAAAGTCTTTTGAAATTGTCTACACTAAAATGCTGGAGACTGAAGAAATGGGGTATAATTCCATGCCCCTGATTTTAAATTTCAAACATTTAACTTTCATGTGAAATTCCACCAATTTGGAATAAGGAAACCTCCAGGTAAATTCTGCATCTCCGAAGGAAATATTGTGAACAAACTTTTTCTGATTTGTTATATTTCAGGGAATTTTGCTGATTCACCCTTCAAAAAGGGAAATTTTGAGAACATTTATGGAAAAATTTAGAGCTATGTTTGTCATTAACAAGCTCTTTCAAAGAACAACATGAACTTTCGCTTTGATTACGTTGTCTAGAAATCCAAACCATGCATCATGGCATTATGAAAACCCAATTCTTGTTTTTTTTTTTTTTTTTTTTTTTTCAAAAAATATTTCCACATTAACACACATAAGCACTAGATGAATGTGTATCACTATTCTTAAGAACCAATTTCTAATGTTAGATTGTTTTCCTGAACAGGGTCCCAAATGTGCCTAACGTACGCAAACGAAAATTTATCCTGGTTTCCAATAGACAAGGGGATAACTAACATATAACTTCAGTTACCATAGTTAAGTATCAGAGATGAACCCTAATAAAAATTATAATTATTGACAGTCATAATAACAAAAATAGTAATGATAAAAAAGACAACATAACTTACAATCATGCAAGTGCAATATCTGTAACAGAACAAAATTTTTACTTGTCCATAGATTGTTGACTAAATACTCAAAAAGTGCTATTTTCTACTCAGGAAAAGGGGAAAAACGTGCTAGTTAAAATTCTGCAATAATTGAACAAGAAATCAAAAATCCTACCTCAGAAGAAGAGTTCTGTGAAATCTGGGAAGGTGGTATTGACTTCAAAGGGGACCCTTCAAATTTGCGAGAGCATTCTGTATATGAAGACCCAATACCTATACCAGCACCAAAAGCTACAGAAGCCCAGCGCGTCACAGGACTCCCTAGGTAGTGAAATTAGAATAAATTATTAATTTAACATGATAATGCATTTGACAGAGAAATTTTACAATAGGATTTAGATGACACAATGCAACAGCTTCTTCAGCATTGAAAACTATATCCAGAATAAAGGCAATAATTGACATCACAGATAAGGAAAAGTCGTTAAACATTTTTTCCAGCCATATCAGTTTACACTTTATTTTTTCAATTGATATCAATCAACTCAATTTTTTCTTTTCTAATGGTTAACAGAGAACTAGCATAAACAAAGTAAAGAGTTATAAGAGGTACACAGTAACCATAAAGAATAGGTATCATATGTACAGCACACACAGAAAGATTGAAACCCTCAAGAATACATCTATAATAAATCAGGGGCTAATCAACAAAAGCAACTGTAGACCAATCACATAAAATATCAACAGCCGAAGAAGATCTGAATTTTCTTTTAATGCAGACCCATAGGAAGCCAAGACTTGTACATCCGCAAGAGCCTTCTGCTTCTGTAATACTCCTCCCTCAAATATGCATTGGTTTCGAATTAGCCAAACCTTCCAAAACATTGCACAAAATGCCCATCGTAAAACAAGTTGCCATTCTTTTTGAGGGAAGGGAATCTCCACTGTTTCACTAAGTTAGTGAAAGTCCCTGGCAATACCCAACTAATCCTAATAATCTAAAGTAGGACAAAAACAACCAAACCACCTCGCTTACGCCCTGATTCCACCAACAACGATATTGTCCGCTTTGGCCCATCGAGCCTTGTGGTTTTGCTCCTGGGTTTTACCCCAAAAAACCTCATTGCTTGAGGGAGTCATAAACCTACATATATGGACCTTCACTTTCTCAATGTGGGATTCTAAGATCTCACAATCCTTAAAGGGTGCACATCCCGTGCAATAGCCTGCTAGCCCTAGTAGCCTACCAGCCCATTAACTCAAGCCCACCCACATACACCAAGCAGCATCAGGGTCCTACAATTTTCATTCAAGGTCCATACTTCCCAAAACCCTATATACTTCTTCCAATTGAGGAATTCTCTCTTCCTCCCCAAATGAACTCGATGCACCGGTGAATCTCCTATCTCTCACCCTCTGAAAGGCGAGGAACAAACATTAAGCACAAGAAATATTAACAATACATAGAGTACAACAACAATCACATAGCATGCTAGACAAATCTGTATTAGTCTACATGACACTCCTCTAGATCTTCAAACCCTAAGCTCTAGTACCAATCTATAACACCCCAATCCCCACCGCAATGATATTGTCCACTTTGGCTCATTGTGCCTCACAGTTTTGTTCCTGGGTTTAACCCCAAAAGGCCCCATTGCTTAAGAGAGTCACAGGTCTGCATATGTAGACCTTCACTTTCTCCTCCACGAGCAATGTGGGATTGCAGGATCTCACAATATGATCCACATATCCCTTATCATTGAGGAACAAAACACACACATTAGGAAAGGGCTAGGAATTTTCTTCTCTTTTATAAGTTATCTAGAGTGTTTATGCCATTATGTAATGCAGTCAACTCTAATTAAATGCTAATAAAACTATTAATGTTTAATCTAGCATCTGTAGTTTGAAGGGATCTGAGAGGGCAGTATAATTTCCTTCCTTAAAGTGCAATTTGCATGAAACGAGGAACTGAATTGTATATCAACTAATAAAAGCCAATGATTTTACTATTTTCTTTTTTGAGTGTGCTTATGTTCGAAGAGAACTGAAGTTTGGTTTCTTAAACTGGGTATCAATCCAAGACATAAATAATTTGGAGTAAATTACTAGAGCATAGGCTAACTTACTGTACCTTACCTTCAGAAAAATAAAGAATTTTATTGTAACATAATTCACTGTCAGTAGATAATATAGATTATTTATCAGAAGTGAAAAAATTAGGTTGATCATCAAACCATATAATACAGATCATACTCGAAACATGCATTTCACATCATGACGGCATTCTGATAGTACCGTAAACGAAGGTGTAACCTCAACGCCATGCATGGAAAAGATTACAACCATAAAACCAATAGGCAATCAGTATCAAGTATCAACTACAAAGGAACATAAGAAATTGTGTTTTTGAGAAAAAATTTGGTTACTGCTGCTTAATATTAAGTAATAAAAAAAATGCATGGAACTCAGTTGAATATCAAGTTTAGGAAACTTGCACAGCTCTAATCATGCATCTAATCTCAATCAGGTAATCAGAAATACATTTGAATTATACTTGACGCATATTCAGCCAAAACTAACATTAACTAGGCTCATGTAGACCAAAAGTTCGTAAAAAGGCCCTCAATTATTAAGACAATTATAGTCGAAATCGAGAATGTAAACTGAAAACTCAACCAAGTATATAAAAACCATTTTTTACTCTTGGAAGTTAAGGAACTAAAATGTAACATCAGCTTTGTAAATTAATAACATCTTGCCTGATCAAATGATTTTGATTGAGATTTAAATGACAAATTGTTTGATTCAATAGAGAATTGAAGAAACATCAAAAAGTTCCAAGTAAAATTTCAGGTTCCAACTTGGCATACACTATCCTTCATCGAACCTGGAAAATGAGGTAGTACTCCGAAGTTTCCTTTGATTTACTGATAAAGATTCAGTTAGCACACTCCAAGTACTACTAAATCACTGAATGATTGGACTAAGAGATATCTATGCTGTTCTTGAAAGAGAGTAAATTTATTTTCACGAAACAGCAAGGAAAGCAGCTTCCAAGAGATCTTAATAATCTGCTTTGCAGCATCTATTATAAAGGAAAAGTAGTCGAAGACGTAGAATGGAATAACACTGGGAGGAAACTGCTGAACTTGATAAGAAAGTATCCAGTCCTCCATGAAAACGCATATTTTGAATTGGAACATGAGGATTTTTGGGGTGCCAGACATGAGAGTAGTGGTAAAAAATACCATAGATTCATGGAATCTTATTGTACTTGTATAGCATTAGACAAAACTGAGTTTATTTAGGCAACATTTTCAGAGTATTATGCAATAATCAATATTGTGAATGAGAAGCCTAATTAGCAAATGGAAGTAAAGACCATGTATAAACACCATGTGCAAAAGGTCCAGTATAAACCACCAAGCATGTATAATGACAAATATGCATCACATTCATAAAAAGTTTCTAGTTCACTCAAAATTATCTCTATCACTCCATTCCTAAGGTGATCATGATACATAATCTTTATATAATTACAACACTCGCCAATAATACAAAAGATAGTAGATGCTGAGAGACGCTGTAACAAAAATATAATTACAGATGGTGGGCAAGGGTATGCACAAGAAATATATCCCTAAGAGTAAGAGTTCCCCACATAGAGCAAATACCCATATGCATAAATCCATCCATAAATAGTCACAAAATTCACAATAAGTATAAAAAACAACCAAAGAAAAACTATGAGAATATAATGAAACATGTACTAACATTTTTATTTTTTAATACTTTTTGCAATTTTTACAATTATTCTTATAGTTTATTATTTTTAAGCTAGGAAATAATGACATAGTTAATTAACAGCCAACTAACCAGATAATTAATGGGCCATTAACCTTTTCTAGCTTTTCTCTACTTTTCCAACACTTCTCAAAACATTTAATTTGATCCAATTACATGGAAATAATTGGCCAAATTCATTATTTTTATTATCAAATTTGTAAGTAGGTCAACATTTCAAATTTGTAGCCTAGTAACTATCCATAATTATGTTAACATATTTTTATAATTTTTACAAACTTATCTGAGTTTTTTTTAACTCACAAAATGCACTGAGAAATAATGAAAATGAACTTTGTAGAAGGTTTTAGCAAGAGTAAGCAATAAGAAGAGAGGAACAGAGAAATCTTGCCAGTTCAGTAACAGTTCTTGATGATTTCTGTTTCTCACCATATTGCCAAAACTTCAACAACATAGCGCTCAATTTCACAATATTGATAGAAAAGGAAAAATCATCAATTTCTTTTGAAATTTTGTACTTTCTGCTTCCCCAAAAGACATTGCATGCTACAGAAACTTAAAACACTTATCTGAATTTATTTACAAAACAAAGAAAATATCAATTAAAGCCTTATCATATAAATCAGTCACATAACACTTATACTCCAGGGTAATAGTTATTGATGAAATTTTGTACTTTCTGCTTCCCCAAATTCTCACTTCTTCCCCCATTCGAAAAATCATACCTTTAAGTAAATTGATACTTTGCCTCTATACTGCCTTGAAACACAACACATCCACCATCAGAAAGCAGCAATGTACTACCTAAAAAAAACCTTCAATTAGGCCATTTTTGTCCACCTGCTCTATGATCCTACTTAATGCTTCTGAGAGCATAATGCATAGAGAAGGAGAAAACAGATCTCCTAGCTTTGGAAGAAACATGTTGGTTCACCACTTGCCAAGATAGGAACGCTACACACCATTTGATCCATATTTTTTATTTCACTTCAAATCCCATCCATCCCAACATGTTTTATATGTATATATATAAAGTGAGAAAAAGAAAGAGAAAGAGAGGGAGGGGAGAGAGACTTATCCATTATGCAATCTAGAATCTGTGCATTCTTTGCGACAAATATTCCATCCAGGACATGTTGAAGGACTCTAGGTCAAGGCTATAATACTATGAAGTACTTCCCTCAATCTAGTAGCCAACAAAATTGCAACTACTTATACATGCTTCCCACAAGGCTAATAGGTTAACAATCCTTGATGTCCAAAGAATCACCTTTTTTGGAGGATCACAGATATAAATAAATAAACGCGAGATTAGCACTCTTTCCAAATGAAAAATCCGCAAAAATTCCTCCAACACTACCATGAAATCAGCTTTCTTTATATGTTGATATATCATTTAAGATGCCATGGTGAATCCATATGATCAAGGTGATGGATCTCTTCCCAAATCCCCAATGACTTTTGAATCCTCTTCCCCCAAAATTGGCCTTGAATAATCAATTTTCACTCTCCAATGTCATCTGAAATTTCATTTTATCAAGTTGTTTATTTCTTATCTTCCGTGTAAAACTTCTACTATCAGCCCTCCAATAACTTCTACAATTTTCTTAGCATCCCTCCAATTGTAACAACAATATAAAAAACTTTAAATTATAACGAAAACTCACTTAGAAAAGCTTATTTTGCTCTCCTACGTTTTCCTCAGCGTGAAAAAGCTAACTCAATGATTTTTCAACAATAAAGAAAAATTCTGTAGTTAATAGCTTAAAGATTAAACTAAATTTTTTTACGATCCAGATATGTTTCATCTATATGAGCCCAATTCTTATGCAAATTGTAAGCAGACAGGTTGTAAGAAGCTAATTAAATGAAAAGTAACACCAGCCAAACATAAAAAGCAAACTCTTTGTGACATAACAAATATGATACTTAAAAAAGGCCCAAACAAATTCTTCCCAGCTGACAAAAACTGCAAGCCCATCAACTTTATCAATTGCATTTTCTGAATTCTTGTAGGACCCAGAAGTTTTAATATTCTTCCAATCAAACACTCAACCCTTGCAGCCAACTCCAGTAGATAAAAAGTTTCCCTTAAACATGTCATTTGTGAGAAAAACTACATCACCTTGGTTAATGTATTTCATTTTAAGATGTTAGGATGTAAACTAGGAGTTTCCAAATTTGGGTCTATATCCAGAAGTATTATGATGTTCCACACTGAGTTAGTAAGAAGACTTATCCCAATTCTTGTTTAACAATCACTCAAGTTGTTCAAGAAAACCTTCTTCTCCATGTTCATTGATTTTTCCGGTTACTGTTATCTGTTATTTTTCGCTTCTGCCCTTCAATTTAGTTATTACCCAATTACTTCTGTGTAATACAATGGGAAATTCTATAAACTACGAAATAAAGGTTACTTAAATTTGATTCTGATAATATATATTTTTCTAAATCCATCGCCTCTATTAATCATTGTTTCCAACAGCTTTACTCTTGTCATTTCCATTCAGCTCTTGACCATCCAATCGACAAACATACGATTCAATCGAGCTTAAGTTGTTATTAAGAAAAAAGAACAACTTAATCCACCTTTCAAGCTCGTAATGACACGTATTCAAATTCCAAATAACCATTTCAGCAGCCGAGAGAGAAAAAAGGGACCAAAAAAAGAAACACAATAAGAATCGAACTCACTGAAGAAAAGGAGACCGCCCAAAACACCAGCCACGGAAGAGTACACGAATCTTCGAACAGAGAGATCGAGACAAGCGTCCCACTTGGAATTCAGATCGATCTGTTGAGCGATTTGCTTGTTTTCCGCCATTGAAGCAGCTTCTTGCTTGCTTTCTTCCCTGTACTTACTCTCTCTGCGAGGGCTTTCGTTCCTTTTTTCCCACTTTCTGAATTTTTTTAATTTAGGATAAATTACAGAACCGCCCCTGATTCTAATAAAATTATAGATACCTCACTGTACATTCATAAAATAATACTAATCTTTCTTTAGATTTCATTTAGTGTAATATTACCTCCTCAACAAAGCAATTGTTGGAATTAGGGGTCAACTTGGTTCGGTTAAAACCAAGAACCGATCGGGTTGGGTTTTGAAGCCTATGATTCAGTTTTGGTTTTAGAATCTAGTTTGAGTTGATATTTTGATTAAACCAAACCGAATCCTGACTTTAAAAATATGCTTACTAAACTAAACCGAACTAAACCTACATATATGTTGGGTTTGGTCTACGGGTTGGAATGATGAGTTCCCAATTCCAGTCGGTTCAGTTTTGGGTTCACAATCACAAACCTCATTTTGGTCTTGAATTGACAACCAAACCAACCCACATTTCACCTTATCTACACTATATACTATGTATAATGAGAATAGTTCTCTTCGGAAGCATGCCAACAACTATGCATGACTTCCCAACAAGCTCTTACCGTTCGTGGTAAAGGCATCATTAATATGCAGGATTAAAATAGTCAAAAAACTGCCTATTCATTTATAATCTGGACATCATTAATATGTAAGATTAAAATAGTCAAAGCGCTACCTATTCATTTATAATCTGGACAGTTCGAAAATTGTTCCCTCCCTCTACGTGCAGTATTGCAGGTGCACCCCACTAGTTGTTGATGACTATAAATGAACTTTTATATTTGATATATGTGAAGAATATATATTTTAATAGATTAAGGTCAAGTTCAGGACAGGTTAGGGTCAAGTTATGGTTTGACGCAGCTTAATTTATAAATTACCAAACCTTAACTATTAAGAACATACCAAGGTGGGTTTAAGTAACTAACTCATCTCATTGCATCCCTAATAATATCTATAGCTGTAAATAGGGCGGATTGGTTTAGGTAGTGATGGCAGCAATAGTGGTGGAAAATAAAGACATGAGCGATTTGATTAATCTATAAGAAATTACAAAAGTGCCATCAAGAAAAATCGAAAATGATTCTCTATTTTTAAATTTTGAGATTTTTATATTCCGAAGACGGGCTGTTTTGGATTTTTTTTTTTTTTTAAAAAACAATTTGAAAACTATGCTTATGAGACGAAATTTTAGTGGTTCGTTTCCAAAGCAAAAAAACCGTTTTCAAAAACTTTACAAACAGCCTCTAAGACTACCTTTACATTCTCCTAAGAAACAAACTAAGGTAGAACAATTAATATAAGAATTTTTTTATCCATAGATTAACCAAGGGACATAGAATACATGAATGGTAGTATATTATTGTTATAATTAAATAGATGTTTGAAATCATGTTTGGAATTTCTTATTTTTATTTTTTATTTACTTAATATTATATTTATTTATCACAAATTAGTAGATATCTAATATGCTTTATTTTAGAGAAAATTACAAACACCTCCCTCGAGGTATGCGCTAATCCTACATAAATGCCTTCATGTTTCTAAAATAACACTTTTCCCTGGTTGTAACACTTTCGTTATTGAACTTAAAGTTTTATTTGTTATTACTTAAATACCCCTCTTCTTGGTTAGAAAATTACCTTTCTTTCTTTGTGTACATTCTCCTTTCTTTATTTATTAAAAAATTAACTTCTTGTCTTTCTGTACTCCTTTTTCTAACTCAACTGGAAACTTAATTTGAAGGATAAATTCATCTTTTTTTTTATTTGAAGATTGCTGACATTAATCATCTCTGTAAAAAACTTAGGCAGCAACTTAAAAGAGGGGCAACGTGTTTCAGAAATGCAAATAGAGGTATATGCAAAAATACAAATGCGAAGTTTGTGTACATTTTTCTTTCTGAAAAGGTAATGAAGATCTATATTAAAGTAAGAGAGGGAAACAAAGATACATCGTAGCAAAACCCAAAGAAAGGAGAGCACTAGAAAATCATGGAAGAAGAGCATAATCCATAAACTACCCAAGAAAGAAGATACATCAGAACCCTCCCATAAAGACATACTCCTAGCTCTCGCCGTAGCTAATCTATTTTCAAGTGAGTTAGCTGATCTAGGTACATGGCTGAATAAGACGTTCAGCTCATGTACCAAGAAACAAGCTAAACCCACCGAATGAGAAAGTCGCCAAGGAGGGGGCTGGACAGCCTGAATCCAAGACACAATGGTGGATGAATCACCCTCCACTATAAACTCTCGAAAATCATCTCAACGGGCCATCTACAATCCAGTCAAAATAGCTAGAAGCTCTGCTCTAATAGAATCCCCAATCCCAATCGGGCCACTAAAAGTAAGTATGAACTTTCCTTATGAATCTCTCAAAACACCCCCAATCCCAGATCTCCCAGGATTCCCAAAAGAACTTCCATCAAAGTTCAGTTTGAGGACCCCGATAGGTGGAGGGATCCAAGATGCCTGTCTTCGATCATACATAATAAAGGAAAAACATATAGAGTGCCAATCCCTAAGTACATCAGCTATAGAAATCCCCTGAAACAAATCCTGGATCGAAGCCCAACTAGAGACATGAAACATAATATCCTCGATGACTTCCTCCCGATGTGAAAAGCTATCCTTAAAAATATGTTGGTTTCTGTAACGCCCCGAACCCGGGTCAGTGCAAAACGACACCCGACCCGAACCCGGTTCGCTACTGTAATAACCCGAATTTAGTTCAACAACCAAATCCGAGGTGTTACTGGCCCATATCAATTACAACATCAATAACATACCAGACCAAAGAAAGCAAAATCCAATCATTTTATTAAACTATCAGAGTGGCGGAAACAAGTATGAGCGGAAGTGTAGATCAAAATCCTCAACTAAGCATAAAGCTTGACCATCAGTCAGTAATATCAAAGTCTGGTAAAATTAACTGGTTACTATCTCTCTCTTATCTCTCTCATACATCAAATCCAAATAAATGATAATAAACCAATCAAAAATGCTAAGTCTATAACATCAATCCACCTCAGACAAGATCTGGATAATAATAATCCTCAGGCGAATACTCGGCTATCTCTCCCTGGAAGTCTAAGAGATCCCCCTCTCGCGTATCAGCTGAAAAAATGGAATAGAAGTAGGGTGAGATACGAATATCTCAGTAGGCAACACATGCATGACTAAACAGTTAATATAAGCAAAGTAACATTTCATGCACGTTTAAGCAACATCGATAAATCAGGCTCGCGTAATCATTTATACCATTCATGAACACAAAACAGATTGATAAACAGTTCTAGAAATGATTTTCAGCAAGTTTTAATATGAGAACTCAATAGCCAAATCAGTAGCATAATCCACACATTGCCAGGATGTACTAGGCAGTCACATCCAACCAATATCCCAAACACATGCATCCCGCACGTGCACAATAATAATAATAATCATATCAAGTGTTGTGTTTTCAGTGTCATTGTAGGACTCACAAAGATAGATAAACCTTTTGAGATGATTCTCAACCAATTGCTATACCACCGTGCGACTTAGGAGCGATGCTACTAATGATACTCAAGCCCCATGCAGCGCAGCTTAGACAAGAGCCGTAGTCACCGACTTATTGTACACGTACCCATCAGAGTTGGCATGTACCACCAGCATGCAACACCAGAATCAATACATGGAGATGGTCGCTTATCCACATGTACAGGGAATCACCAGCGGCTCACCGGGGTGTCCCTCCAGACATAGGACCTTCCCAGACAAACTAACTTGCAAAGGAAGCGCGTCGCATATAGGAGTAACTCAACCCAAATGACATATCCCTCAGCTATCTAGCTACGACTATGGATCCATAACCAGCTATGCCCACTAGACTCCAAAATTCCCTAAAGTATCATAATTCTATAAGGGTTGGTGCCTAGCGGCATATAATGGTTATATCTGTACATTTACTTCATTATTCAGTCATTCGGATTCTGAATTCTCTTTATAATGTCTTATGATTTATAATGCCCTTTAGAAGTGTTTAGATAATCAAATGGTAGTTAGGCTTTTCCAAAATCACATTTCTCATTTACCTTCAAAACTTGGCAACTAATGTCCTAAATATCTCCCTAATTTGTTTTTCTGTAAAACAGGGAATTAGATAGTTTATTTTGGTCTTAAAAGACCTTAGTTAATCATTAAAATTGTCTAAAAATAGTTTAGAGTTGAATTAGGTTCGAAATTATGAAAAGTTGGAATTTCTGCTTAGAGCGCCTGGGATCGCTCAGGATCGCTCCGGGCGGTCTCCAGTCGGCGGTAGTTCAATTTCGAGCACCAACGGTCCGTCGTCCCGCGGTCCACGGCGTCCTCAATTTTATAACCAGCGTCTAGGATCGCCGATGAGCGTCGAGTACAGTCGAGGTCGGCGGTCTTACCAAATCGAGCAGAAACAGTTCTAAATCATGATTTTTCTCGTCTAAACTCATTCTATTGTATTTATAACATGCTTAGCTAACTAAATACAACATTACATAACATAGAAACATGCATTTGCGATTAAACAAGGGTAAATCCAATTTTAAAACCAAAACGATGTCACCTACCTCTATACGCTGATTTCTCCTTCTCTATTCTGAACAATGGCGAACCTCTAGCACTGAGAAACTCTCTGGACGATGAACGCACGCCCAGCCCTTCCTTCTTCTTCTCCTTCTTCTCTTCTCTTTGGTCCTTCAAACAGGTTCGTCGCTTGCGGCTTCAATACGAGCGAGAATACACGTATAAAATTAGGTTATTTCTTTATACATATATATACCCCCTGATCCTATGCATCTCCCATGCAACTCTTCTATACACCTTGCCCAATTAGAATACATACCTCGATATCTCACGATCGGACGGTTAGATCTGCGTCTAACTCTGGATCTCCGCTAAGTTGATCACACCCTACAATATTAAAATGTTTCTATCAATCATAACTCTCGGTAATATTAATTACTAATTTAATTTATTATTTAAGGAAAATTCGGGGTTTTACAGTTTCTTTTCCTCCATACATGCCAAATGATAGCAAAGGAAGCCAGTCGGTATAAAAGACGCCCCCTCACTCGAAGGCTAAAGAAACTCCAGTGCTCAAACACAGCACACAATGAATCAAGGAAGCACCAACTAGCATCAATCAGCCCCAAGAATTGCTGCCAAATACGATATGTGAACTGACGCTGCAGGAAAACATGGTCAATGGATTCCCCATCTAACTGACATAGAAGACAAATGTGGGGAATTAGTGCAAACCTGAAGGGAGGTTTTTAACTTATCCTTTTTTATTACCATTGTTTATTCCCAAGTATACAAAGTATACAATTATAGCATATTTAACTTATAACAGAGCTTATGCTATATTTTATGTGTCATCTTTCATGATAAATAGGCATACTAAAGAATGGCTACTATGGTTTAATTTCTAGTTTAAATGTACTTGTTGTAATTGAGTTTGATTTTTTGTTTGGTTCTTTTTAAATAGGCCTTTTGCGCTAATACCCTACAGTATAATAAATTTGCATTTATATCCACTTGTTTTCAATATTTGTATTTACACAACTTCATTGAGCATAATCGTTGCTGTTGTATCTAAGGGTGGGAATCGGGTTGGGTGGCCCACAACAAAGCACAGCTAGGGCACTATTCATGGGCCATGCCGTGATGAGCCTAGCGAGCTTTTGACCCGGCAAGGCACGGCTAGCCTAGAATGCGGGCCAACACGAGCATGGCCCGTTTAGTCTAGCAAATTTGCTGGCACGCGCATGCATGCTGTTAGCACCTGATTTTTGCACCCCTAAAATGAAGAAAAATGAAAATTCAAACCCTGAGGGAGTCAAAAATTGACTTTTTGATTCAAGATAATTTGGCCATCAAACTCCATCTCATTGAAAAGAGCACTTTGACATGATTTTAACGCAACTGAATTTGCTGGAATCGGAGTCCGGATGAGAAAGTTATGAACCGGTCAAACTTTTGGGGAGCGAAAGCTGACTTTTTGCTCGACCCAAACGCAGCTACCCAAATCGATCCCAGTGGATAATGGGTTCTGAGCTGATTCCAGTTTGCTGAAATCGGACACCGGACGAAGAAGTTATGGGCAGTTGAAGTTTTAAGAAAACTGCTCATGTGGCAAAAACCGCTGCAAGAAGCAAAATAAATTGATAAAATAAATAAAAGAGCATTTAATAAAAGATATTTTAATATTTTAATTTGGTAATGATGAAGAATATTAGATTTTTTAAATAAAATAATAAGAAAATCGAATAACATCTTTAAAATAAGTCAAATTTAATAAAATTTCTCAAATCCGGCACTTTAAAAACGTGCCTGACCGTATTTGCTATACGGTCAAGGCATGACCGTATAGTAAATACGATCAAGGCTTCTAGAAGCGGGACACGCGTCCCGTACGGAGGGACAGCTGGCGATTCGCACGAGGGCGGCGCGACCGTATTTGATGTACGGTCATACCGTGCCCGTATTTGCCATACGGTCATCCCATGACCGTATAGCAAATACGGTCACGAATTTTTTCCTATAAATAGAGGGGCCAGCGCCTCATTCCAACAAGCTGACCCCCTGTCCCTTAGGCTGGTCCCCCTCTCCCTCTTGGCTATTTCCACGCCCTCACCCTGTCCAAACTCTGCTAGACCCAGAAAAATTCCCGTTTTACCCCTGAATTGCTGCCTTTGCCATGTCCTTTCTCCTTACTCTTCTATCCCTCTCAAACCAGAAGTAAGGAAACCATTTTTAAATCCATTTCGGAACACCAACAGGAGTGTAGAAGCGCTGCCCAAATTTCTCGTAGTACCCAAATTTATCAGAACCAGAAGACAAGAGCAAGGTAATGTTCTGGGTAAAGCTGTATTCTACATACTTAACATTTAAACATTTTCACTAAGTTTTTTTTATCCTCATAGTTATCTGCTTCTAACCTTTTGTTTTTTGTAAAGTGTCCACGATATGAGAATACCTATAATGTGAAGTAACTTCATTTTAAAAGGAGAAGAGGGAAGTGTCAAATTTACCATACATAACATGTAAACAATTAAAATAATGGGTCTTTGGGACCATGCCTGATTTTTTTTAAACCAAAGAAGAACCAATCATCGGCCATTCTGGAAGAGGAGGCCATTGAAGTCCCAAGCATGCTAATCCTAGAAGACAAATGAAAGATTTAAAGCATCCCTCATCACGTTCTAGCATGGGGAGCCTCAAGGAGAGCCACTTGAAGTTGGAAGCAAGTATGAAGCATTTGCACCACCACAGAAATGCTGAGAACCCAAACAGAGGTCGCTGGAACCCCCAAGAAGGCAGCCAAACCAGTTCCGGTTGGAATTTCGGCAAAACTCAACAATCAGGCGAAAACCGTATTTTCAGTACGGTCCAGGTGTGCCTGTATTTGATATACAGTCCGATCCAAACCGTATGACATTTACAGTCTAGACCAGACTGTATAACAAATACGGCCAAAATAAAAATAACTTAAGAAATCAATTTTTCCGGCTCGGTTGGACTTGATCCGACTTGAACCGGCTCGACCTGACCCTTCCAGGTGTTTGGGCTATTCTTAGCCCACTTATAGACTGTGGGCCTAGATGGGCCCACCAAGACTTCCTGGGCCCACATATGTGGCCCACACTTTGACCAGCCCAAACCAGGCCTGTTTTCAACAAACGGGCCCAAGGCCTCTTGAGTAATTACCATTGGGCCCAAACCAAGCCCATTAGGCCTTGAAAACCTTTAATCAAATAAATAAACCAAAAAGGGTTACCCAATAACCCTACTGGGCCCAAGCCCAATCTTGATTTCCGACAGGCCTTCCAACAGGGCCTGTACCCGACCCACCTCACTTAAATAAAAAGATAAAAAAAATGGAATAAAAGGGGTCCACACCTTCAGAGGCCCCCACTAGACCAAAAAGATACATGCTGGTCTAGGAAAGGGTGAAACTTGACTCAAAACCAGGAAGACCCAAGGGACCCGTCAAACCGACGGGACGGGCTGGGGTGTCTTTGGACTTCCCCGGACGTAACCGAGGACTTAGCTAGATCTCTAACAAGCCGTAGACTAGACTTAGACCCAGATAGGCAATCTCCGTGTCTGCCTGCACCTCTCAGGCAATGGCGACTTCGAAATATCCTGAGGCATGCACAAACTCCCGTGCGCCGCGTGTGCAATCTAGGATTTTTAGGTGCGCATACATGCCAAACGACTTTAGCTAGCCGTTTGGCCAAAAAATTGGTTTTTTTTTTGTTTTTTTTTTCCATTTTCCCCCTAAACAGCTAGTTTAGGGGGTATACTTGTAATTGATTATCAAAAGACCATTATAACCCTTCCAACAACCAAATAACAGTTATATTTGAGGATAAAAGTTGCATATAAATACACCTTAACCCTTCCCATTCCAAACCACACCAATCTTCTCATCTCTTGCACAATCTCTCATTTCTCAAGCTCTCTCCTACAATTTCTGTATAGTAATCTTCCAGTCTCTTCTATTTTTTTTTTATTAAATTGCTCCAGCGTTAAAGATAGGAAGTGGAGTTTGGGGGTTGAAGGCTTCAACTACAAAAGTAGTTCAAGCTTCATTCAGGCTTGAGGAGGTACTCTTCTATTTAATTTTCTGATTTTAAATTCACTATCTATATATATAAGTAAGTCACTCCTTCTACCTTCTTATATAGTGTATCACCAAAAAATTACAATTATATTAATTACTAAGCCTTTTTTTTAAGAAATTAGAAAATGGACCTTAGGCAATTCCTTACCAGTGATGAAATTGCCTTTTTTAGGCAATCCTTTCTGATTTTGATGAGACCTTACCTCCAGATACTGAAACTACCCTAGATGATACCACTGTCATAGCAAAGGGATCATCTTCTACACTGAAGGGCAAGAGGGCTAGAACCTCTACCGTATGAAAATATTTTAAAATTGAAACGATTGATGAGGTAGAGAGGGCAATTTGTGTCCATTGCAAAGCCAATTTCAACTGTAAAAGTTCAGGTGGTACAGGCCACTTGAACCGGCATTTGCAGGGCTGCCTTCCAAAACATAGACAACTAGATAAGAAGCTTGCATCCCATATATAATGAGTTTGTGTCCCAAGTAAAGTGATCCACAAATTTAATTATTTTTGAAAAATGATCCTGTAATTTAATTTCAATGGACTTTTTTATAATTATCAACGAAAAGTGGCCCTTTTCTGTAATTCGGCATCTTAGTGGACTGTCTTTATAAATATTTTTAAAAAGTGACCCTTTTTCATAATTTTCCTAGCAAATAAAGGCATAAGAGATTTGATTAATCTCTAAGAAATTACGAAAGTGCCATCAGTAACTTACCAGGTTTGAAAGGGAACTCCTTGTAATTGACAAAGAGTAAACATAGAATCAAGAAACAGAAAATATCGTGGAGCTTGATGTGAATGTATAACCATAACAAGAAATGTAGAACAATTAATATAAGGATTTTGTTATATATCCATATATTAACCAGGGGACATAAAATACATAAAATGGTAGTATATTATTATTATATTTAAACAGACGTTTGAAATCATGTTTGGAATTTCTTATTTTTTTTATTTATCTTACAATATATTTATTTATCACAAATTAGTTGATATCTAAGATGCTTTATTTTATAGTAAATTACAAACACCTCCCTTAAGGTATGCGCTAATACCACATAAATGCCTTCACGTTTCTAAAATAACACTTTTCCCTAGTTGCAACACTTTCGTTATTGGACTTAAAGTTTTATTTGTTTTTACTTAAATACCCTCTTCTTGGTCAAAAAATTACCTTCCTTTCTTTGTTTACATTCTCCTCTCTTTATTATTAAAAGATTACATTCTTCTCTTTCTATACTCCTTTTTCTAAATCCCTGGAAAATTAATTTACATAATAAATTCGCCTTTCTCTATTGGACGATTATTGACATCAATCATCTCTGTGATTATTGACATCAATCATCTCTGTCAAAAACTTTAGGTAGCAACCTAAAGTTTTATTTATTTTTACTTAAATACCCTCTTCTTGGTCAGAAAATTACCTTCCTTTCTTTGTTTACTTTCTCTTTTCTTTATTAAAATATTACCTTCTCTTTCTGTACTCCTTTTTCTAACTCACTGGAAAATTAATTTAAAGGCTAAATTGGTCTTTTTCTTTGATGATTTTTTACATCAATCATCTCTTATTTTGGAGCTTTGGGAGTGGGAGACGATTTGGGAGATGAATATTTTTTGGAAGTTGGGCCATAGGTCCTTTCCAGTGTGTGGCTCAAGGTAGTTTTCATCCTAGTTTTGGTGTTTGTGGCGGTTTGCTCATCTGGCTACAACGATTTCGTTGGTTTTTGGCTGGTTTGGACTTTCCCCCAAGTGCATCTTGCTGTTTTTCTGTCTGAGTTTCATCTGGGTTGACTACCATGCCTGGGTTTCTCTCTCTTTGTGCATTCTCCATTTCACTCCTCTCTTTGATTCGTTGGCTCTCCCTGTCTGCATCACTGCGCCCTCTTCGATTCACTGTGTTATCTTGGTTCCTTGGGTTGCTGTTAGGTTTTCTTTTGGGGGGTTGCGGTTTTCGACCTTCTGCTTCTTCTTCATGAACTAATTCTACTTTCCTCGTGAATGGTGCCCTGGTATTGTCTCTGCGTGTCATGGAGGATATTCCAGAATGGTTTCAGCAATTTGCTAGCCCCTCTAGATCTGAGAGAGTTTTCAAGTTGTTTGTGGAGGAGAAAAAACGTTTGATATCTAGATGGAAGTTTCTATTGCTCTTGGAACTACCGAACACAACCCCTTCTTTGATGGCGGTCAAAAACCTGGCTGAGCGAGTGTGGAAATCGGTCCATATTTTATCATATTCTCAGATTTCTTCATGCAGATTTTTGTTGGCTGTCTCTACAAAAGAGGAGATTAATGCGATTCTTGGTTCTTAACCTTGGTTTCTTAATGGGTGCATATGTCTTTTGGCAAAAATTGATGGGGCTGAGGAAGCAGAAAAATATGAATTTAAGACAATGAAGATTTAGATGCAAATACACCACCTGCCTAGGGAGTTAATGGATATGGATTTCCTCACAAGGTTAGGAGATGATTTCAGCAAAACGTTAAAGGTGGAGATTCCCCAAACTTCAAAATTTGTTCATGCTTACCTTCGATTGGAACTCCCCCTGTCAAACCCTCTTCTGTCTGGAATTTTTGTTGAATTTGTCGATTCAACTCAGGTTTGGGTGGATTTTTGTTTTGAAGGAATGCCTATCTTCTATTTTTCATGTGGTTTTGTAAGGCATCTGATTACTTCCTATAATCACATTCCTATTGATGGTCAGTCAAGCAATGATGCACGATTTGTCCCTTGTTACACAGCGAAAAATACCATCCATTGTTGACGTCGTCGGAACACCATGTTGATGAATTTGAACAAACAGGATGAAGTCGGGAAGAATCCATCTAGGGTTATGCTGAATCGTCGATTGCTAAGTCAACCCAAAGGGACACCCATTTCTGACAAGGTTGTCTTAATTAATTTTGTTTTAGGCCCCCTACTTTCTGACATTATCTCTCCCTACTAAACTGCTTTTGTGCCTAATCTGTCAATCCAGGACAACATATTAATTCATCATTAAGTGGCCCATTTTTTTAAAAGGAAGCACAAGAAAATTAAGAGAGCAAAAGTAAGTAGAAGTGGGATCTCGAACAAAGGTATGGTTGCCATTAAGTTGGATTTTTCTAAAGCTTATGATCGTCTTAGTTGGTCTTTTTTGAGAATTGTGTTGCTTTCTCATGGATTTCTTGCTTCTATGGTGGATTTGATTATGGAGTGCGTGTCTTCCGTTACATACAGTGTTTTGTTGAATGGTAAACTAGTGGGGCATTTCCCTGTGAGATGTGGAGTCCGACAAAGTGGTCCTCTCTCGCCTTAACTTTTTATTTTGTGCCAACAAGTGTTATCACTTGCCATTAGTCGTGCTGAAGCTAATGGTAGGACTACAGGTGTTTGTTTGAAAAGAGGTGGAATTTCATTAAGCCACCTAATGTATGCTGATGATGTGTTCATATATTGTCACACCACTGAGAGAGAGGTATACACCATTGTTAGACTTTTATATAAGTATTGTAGTGAGTCTAGTCAATCTCTTAACAAAGACAAATCTTCTCTGTTTTTTCAGCTATAATACCAGCCATCAAAGAAGAGTTCAAATTAGCCAGGTGTTGGGAATTCAAACCCAAAGGTGCCAAGGGAAATGTCTCGGAATTTCAATTCTAGAGACAAGACCAAAGCAAAAGGACTATGAGGAATTATTGAATAATAGGAATTATTGAAAAATATCTCGAATAGACTTGCAGGATGGAAAGCCTTACTGCTTTCACAAATGAGCAAGGTTGTCTTAATTAATTTTGTTTTAAATACCCAACCTATTTATTTCATGGACTGTTTTTTGCTTCCAACGGATACAATTAGAAGAATTGATAGTATGGTTCGAAGCTTCTTTTGGAGGAAAAAAGGTGACTCCCAAGCTATGCATACCATCTGTTGGGAGATGATTACCTTGCCTTGGAGAAATGGGGGCCTTAATATAAAAAGAATGAGCTTAATGAACAAGGCACTTATTCTTAAAGCTGCTTGGCAGCTGACAAAGGGGGAGAAAGGACTGTGGGCTGATGTGATTGAGGATACTTGATAATTTCCTTAACGCTTCCTTTAACCAGAAACATTCCTACGGTTGGTATCAAATGCACAATATGGCAAAACTAATTCAAAAAGGTAGTGTTTGGTCCATTGCAAATGCCACAGACATAAACATTCTCCAGGATACTTGGGTACAAGGAGATAGTCAACCACTTGAAGTTCAACAAAATGCTGATTAATTTAATATCAACATTGTGGATCAACTGCTACAACTGAATGGAGTGTCTTGGAACCTGACATTACTTTCTAAGTTTTGGATGCTAGAGACAATTCAAGGAATTGCTTCAACCTAGGTATGTCCAATTTTGAGGAAGGATATTCGGCGTTGGAAAGGTACAAGCCAAGATAATTTCTCTGTGGCTTCTGCATATAGAATGTTGATGGGCTCTAATTTGGTTTCCACTAACCCTGTGTGGTTAAAAATTTGGCATTTAAAGTGCACTGGAAAGATCAAGCTTCTCTTGTGGAAAAGTCTTAAAGGTGGCCTTCCTACGGGTGAGTTGGTTAATGCAAGAATTGGCGGGGGAGTGAGCCGCTGCTACTTATGCAAGGAAAATATAGAGATGATGGCACACCTTTGGCTAAATTGTCCCTTCTCAAGGGCTGTTTGTTTCAAAGCTTTAGGTGGAATCACTCAAAGCCTCGGTCCACAAAACTCCTTCTTCCAATGGTATGAGCGTCTAACTGTAATAAAACCAACACTGACTTTAATCTTATGAATTTCCTAACAGATATTGCAAACTTTGGCTGGACGATATGGAAAAATCACAATGGAGCAGTCTGTGATGATAAAAAAATTGTCGGTGGAAGCGGCTTGCGGAATGTTCACTAGTATGCAAAAGGATTCAAAGCTACTAAGGACTCATGATAATGTGGTTGCAAAGCTAAGGACTCTGTGCGCACATCATAAGGGACGCGGCACGCTCTTCGGCAAAAGCGTGAAGGATCGTACGCTCTTGGGATCGGGATATCAAAAAAAGATAAAAGGGAATGAGGAATCACCACTGCCTAATGGGGTGCAGGCAAACACTTGGATGCCTAATGTCTGCCTATTAGGTGGTCTGTGCATTGAGATTCTGGTTAAGTGCTCGGTTACGGTTCGGGGAAATCCATAGACACCCTGGTTCGCCTCGTTAGGTGACGGATTCTATGGGTCATCCTGGTCAATATTTGATTGAGTCAACCCACTTTATCTCACCATCCCTAAACCAGCATGCTTACTTGTTTGAGTCTTGGTGGGACCACGTGGGTGGTATAGGTCCCTTTATTTTGATTTTTATCCTTTTTAGCTTAAATGACCTGAGTCTGATGTGTGGGTCATGTTGGAGGGCCCACAAGATGTCAAGTTAGATCTGAGGGAGGCCTAAGTCCCATTTGGGGTTGCCATGTAAGATAGCACCCTTTTGGGTTAGATTAATTTGATTTTGGGGGTGATTTTGGGTGAAAACAAGGTTGAAATAAGCTGCTGGAAACATAAAACAGTATAACCATATACTTAGTGCGGTTGTATCGTTTTTATGCTATAACCGTAGGGGCAATACGGTTTATGGTGGACAACCGTATTGCCTATACAGTTACACCTAGAAACCTATTTTTCCTTGTTTACTTGCTTTAACTTAATTCCTTTAGATTTTTATGGGTCCATGGGCTTGGGAATGGCCCACAGAAGGACCAAGTGGTCTGAAATCCACATGGAGTGGATTTTAGGTTTGCAAAGACGTGTAGGCCCCATTGGAAGGCCCACATGAGCCCAATATTGGGCTTAAGATAAAGCCCAAGTCCCAAAGGGGGGTCTCTAATTACCCAGAAACCCTTTTGGTTAGTTTGTAATTAATTAGAATTGATTTTAACTAAGGATTAGTAAGAAAACCCAAAACCTATAGGATTTTGTAAAGAACCATATACATCATATGGTTCTGTTATAATCGTATATGTTATACGGTTATACCAGAACCGTTTTGAGTTTAGGGTGTTCATTAAAAACACAGAGTTTTGGTTTTTTTAGAGGGATTTCTAGGGTCCCCCTTCCCATGTGAGTCTGCTAAAATGTTGTGGGTCACTTTGTCGACCCACAGAGGTTCCCTTTGTTAATTTTTAACATGCAAGCCTATTTTCTAAGTGTTTGAACCGAAGGAGAGAAGGGAGAAGACTTGGGGCCTTCTCAACATCCCACTTCAGTGAGAACTCGAGATTTTTGGGCAGAGTGTGAAGTCCCTACCTTGGTTTTAAGCTAAAAGTTCCGTTCCTTGTTCAAGGAGACAAAATCAAAGGCCCGAAAGCCTAAAGCTTGAAAGTCTATACGGCCACACCACGTCTCATGCCTAATCAATACTCAAAATCAAGCAAGACAGCAAGCTAGAATATTATAACATATCATATGTGCCTCATGCTTGGTATATACATGTGTAAAGATTCATGACAACGTAATCAAAACACAAAGGGCAGGTAGCATACTGCCATTGTGGTGAGGTATGTGACATGTTTCTTGTGTGCTTGCAAGGCTAATGGAGCATTCAAACACTTTCAAAAGTTAAAAACAACCAAAAACTAAGCTAAAGATAGCCAGAAAGCAATTAAAAGAAGGGGCATGGGGGCTTTAAAGGGATACATTGGATCCGGAATAGATGTGGGGAAAATTAACATCAAAAGAAACAAATACTCCATGAAGTGAGACTTATGTCACAAGCACATGGCTCTCATCCTCCCTTATTCGACTACTCACAACTATTACTTATTCTTCCATGAGTCTCCTTTTCAGTGACCTCCAAACACCAATAATAAAAGAGAAGGAGAAGAAGAATAGCACATAGTTTTGTAATAGAAATACTTGGATTTAAGTAAAACGTGGATATGCTACATGAATCATGACAAGGAACTTACCTTGATGAGAGAGAACCCTTGAAGATGCTTTGGAACCCCTTGGACGGCCTTGACAGCTGCTAAGCCTCCTTCTTCTTTCCCAAAGTTGGCTTTTGAAATGTTCTTCAAGCTTGGATGAAGGTGGGGAGAACCTTTGATGGGGTTAGGTAGTGATTCAATGGGGTTTAAGGGCTTGAGAGAGCTTGGGGTGAAGCTCTGGTCGGAGGAGAGAGAGAGTAGAAAACCTTTTTTTTATAGAAAAAGGACATAACCACATATGATATACGGTTACAGCTGCCATCTCAGCAATGATCAGATTCGTCCACGTGTCAGATTCGCACAAAGGATAAGATTTAGATCAAATCTTTTGTAACTGTATTGTCAATACGGTTACACTTATTTAGCTTATTTTTGTTGTAATCATATTGCAAATACAGTTTATTTGATACGATTTGATTAGATTTGATTTTCTGACAGATTTCTAACAAGATTTGCGTATCTTAGCACTGCATATGGTATATGGTAGTGGTACAACCGTATATAGAATGCGATTTTACCAGATCTCCTAACAGATGCTTGATAGATCTGTAATCATTAGAGAATCAGCTATAACCGTATACTATATACGGTTACATCAGATCTTTGAGATCTAATTTGATTTGATCTTTGATTTAACCTTGATTAGACCTAATTTGGCTTGATTTGACATTTTATCTTTTAGTGCTTTAGTTTTACCACTTGGCAAATGTGTCTTGCCTTATCATGCCCCAATTTCAGCTCTATAAAAATCCCTAATTAATAATAAATATAATATTAAAGCTATGGGGATTTAGGGATTTGGAACGTGACTGCAGTTTCTATTCTCCCCAAAATAGAAACCCAAGCAGATTCACTCTCTCACATGTGCAATTAAAATTCTAAAAGTAAATCAATTGAAAAAAAACAAATAGGATCATTACACTTTGACAATAGGAACAACTAAATATTAATTAAATACAATATTCAAACTACATCAGGATTAACTTCAAACCTAACAACTCAAATATATAACCATCTTGATGCTAAAATCGCACCAATGGTGATAGACTACTTCCTATGCCACGAATTTGCTATGCTACTCTGATTTTTATAGAGACCTGCAACTGTTGTAAGCACCTCATTTTTGCACCTCCCAAAATGTAGAAAATGAAATTTTAATTGAAAAGTCAAACTTGAGAAAGTCAAAAAGTTGACTTTTTATCTGGTGCAAATCAGTTGCCATGCTTCCCACTAGGACTGTAAATGGATCGGATCATAACCCGTTTACCGTCCGTTTTCGATTAAATTATCCAATTTAATCGGATTTTTAACCGATTAAATAATCCATCGGATCGTATTTGGATCCAATTTTCGGATCCGTTTGTAATCGGATTCGGATTCGGATCAGTGACGTATCCGTTCGATTAAGATCCGAATCCGATTATCTTTATTTACTAATTAATTACTAGTACATATGAGTCCAATGTTTGCAGAGATATTTTTTTTTGATAATGATGTTTGCAGAAATGAGGGGACGAGTGTGTGGCTCGAGGTACTTTGTGAAGTGCGACCGACTTTTATCCAGCTGCCTTCTTCCAGAAGTAATCTCCAGAAGCTAATCGGTGTTTTGTTCTCCTAGCTGCGACCGACTTACCTTCTCCACTCCAGTACTGCAGAAGCAAACTTCTCCAGCTGCCTTTTGCAGAAGCAAACTGCGACCGACTTACCTTCTCCAGTACCTTGTTCTCTTAGCACGAAGCTTCCAATCTTCTCAGTTTGATCGCTGCTTAGTGCTTAGTTCCCGACCGGTTTCATTCCTACCTTCCTTCACTCTTTCCAAATATTCTCCTTTCTTTTCCCTTAGCCCATCAATCGGTTGTTATTCTCACCGCTTTCCTTTTCTCAGTAATAGTTCAACAACTTTGTTGTTCAGTTATCATCCCCTCAATTTTCATTCGGTATCTCTAAGTTTCTTGGTCACTAGTGGTTCAGTTAAGACATGGAGGAGGTGACAAATAGATTACAACTACTTTTCCTGCCATCTCATCCAGAGTCTAGACTCCAGACTCAGTTTTTTCGCTTGATGAAGATGAGAAAGCACGACTGCAACAAAGATGGAGCTACCCCATTATTATGGATACTCTTGGGGTTTCGATTTGCTAATTGCTATTATGAGTTGATATCAATTTCTTCATTGGTGCATCTTTATTTCAGGATTTGAACTCTGTTGTGCAAGTTGGACAGGTTCTACGATATTACTCTGGGGAGGAAGATGGACTAGGTGAATATCCTCATCCTAACTTACAAGTTTGATTTTGATGTAAACTATTAGTCACCTTGTTGGATTCTTTCGTCAGATATGAGGAAAGCTTTATCTCGAGACATGGAAAAGAAGTCCATCATTCCCCCTCAAAAGACCGGTTACTCTTGATGAACTAGAGTAAGACTAATGGTGCTTTTCAGGTATGTCCACAAGCTGAATATGACGGAAATTGATCTGTACGATTCCTTGAAATTCTGAACCTAGAAGAAACCATATTGAGCAACATCAAAGAAGAGAAGAAATTCACCATTGACGGAACATGGTACTGCTATTACCCTCGGTTGCAATCAAGCAGTAGTCCAGTTTTTTTAGTCATTTCTTGTAACTTTGTAGTTATAGCAATCAGGTGCTGAGATGCATTTTCCTCATCATCACTGTTGTTGCATGTATAAATTCATTTTAATTTAATTTTTATTAGTTTGTATACCATTTTTATTAGATGAAATTTAATGGGAATGTCGGACTTATTAACGGATTCGAATAAAATCGAATACGAATACGGATTTTGTAATAATAATCGGATTCGGACTTGGTAAGGCATACGAAAGATCCGTCGGATGATTAAACGAATACGGATATCCTAAATTGTAATCGGATTCGAATTCGGATTCATGCAGATCCGCTCCGTATTCGCTTCGTTTACACTCCTACTTCCCACCATTGGAAAGAGGATTCCGATACGATTCTAATGGAACAGAGTTTGCTCAAATCGGAGTCCAGATGAAGAAGTTATAGACTGGTCAAATCTGAGAAAAGCAGAAATTGACTTTCTGCTAAACCCCAGATCAGCTACCTCATTTGATACCAGCAGAAAGAGTATCTCGACACGATTCCAACGCAACTGAGTTTGTTGGAATCGGAGTCCCGGATAAGGAAATATGAGCAAAAGCGGCTCCCGGACGCAGCCCAGCACTTCTGCTAAAAAACTCGAATTTGCTGCTAAATTGAAATTCAGTGGATAGGGAATCTCGCACTGATTCCAACGCCACTAAGTTTGCTAAAATCGGATATCAGACGAGCGAGTTGTGGGCGGTTAAAGTTTCTGAAAATCTGCACACGTGGCAAATAGTGAAGAAAGAGCAGCAAAATGAAAAGTTTTGAATTAAAAAATAATATTTTTGCTAAAAATCTAATTAAAGTATTTAAAATAAAAGAAAAAAGAAAATAAAAATTAAAAGATGCATGTGCATCCAAAACTTAAAACAAAAATCGTAATAAAATAATAATAAAAGTACATAAAGAAAAAAAAGAAAATAAAAAATTATTGTTTGGACGAATTCTCCATGTGGAGAATTCGTTCAAGCAAGACTTGGCCTCCAAGTAAACTTGGAGGCTAAGTCTTGATGCAATGATGGCTTTTCTTAAAAAATGGTGGCATGAAATGAAAGGATTAGGGTTTTGATGATAAAGTAAGAAAATAATTACTTTTTGGTCAAGCACTATAAAAGAAACCCTAGCACATTTTTGAAGGGGGCGGCTGATTTTTTGTTGGGTTCATTGGGTCTTGATCCCCCATCTCCCCCAAGCTCCCTTGCTCTCTCCCAAGACCCTTCTTCTCCATCTCTCCCAAAACCCTATTCTCTCTTTGCCTTCTTCATCTCCACCTAAGAAGCAACCCAAAGAAGCTGCTTAGTATCCTTTGAAGCTTGGAAGAGAAGACCTTGGAGTGCTTGGAAGGTGCTGTTGGTGTACCCTAAGGAGTTCAACATTGCTAAAGAGGTTGTAAGTCTTCTAGGTGAGCTTCTCTTCATTGTTTATTTAAAATACTTGAGTTTGAGAGAAATATAAGAAGCATGTTTTAGCATGTCTATTGTCTTCTTCTCATTACAGTGTATTTGTTCACTTTTTCTTCCCCCCCCCCCCCCCCCCCCCCCCCCCCCCCCCCCCAACTCACTTTTGGCATAAACAACCTCATGGTAAGAGAGGTGAAATCCCATAAGTTTTGAAGGGAGGAAGACCTCATGGTAAGAGAGGTGAAATTCCATAAGTTTAAAGGGAGGAAGAGGGACTTTATTGGTTGGTTCGAAAAGGGTCATAGGATTGCTGTAGAACTAAGGTTTCCTTCTTTTTTTGTTGTCATTAGTTTCTTTCCATTCGATAGGGGAGTGTGTTCCCCTTTGTTCTATCTCATGTAAACCATACATAACACCCCCCCCCCCCCCCCCCCCCCCCCCCCCCCCCCCCCTCTTCCCTTCATTAGTTTTTTTTAGGATTCAAAGTTGGCTATTAGGATCATGCTATAAGTTATGTGTGGAGCATGCTAGGTAGTACCTTGTTATCTTTATTTGCATATGATTGTTATTTCATGTATGCATGAGATTCTTCCATCTTAAGGTTATGTGTGTTAGGATCATGTGAATGTTTTTTACCATTCTTGTGTGTGTTATCATGATTCTTGTTTCATTTTGGTTATTGTCTTCAACCATAAAGATTCAATCCATTTAGTTTTGAACATGCTCCATATGCATACTTATCTTAGAGAAGTATCCAAATATTTTGTACATAATATTATTTAGTCTAGCTATGCATGCATGTAAATTTGTTTCCATATCTTGAATATTGTAGGTATGAGCATATAGGCTTGAGCATGGAACCTCTTTATTGAGGTCTTTTTGGTTGACTTGTATTTATGCCTGTTGCTTGTTGATTTTTGGAGCAAAAGAAACCAAAACAGGGACACTTGAGTCCCTGTTATCTTCTGGTTTGGTTTAGAAGAGGAGAAGGCAAGTCCCCTCCTCCTCCTTTTCCTCTTAGTCTTGAAACCCCAAGAAAAAGAGAAGCCAGTTGGTTCTATTCAAACCACTGTGGGCCCACACAGGGGCCCACACCATTCCTGGAACACCCCAAGGAGCCTAAAAACCCAACCCCAATGCAAAAATCCAAAAAAGAGGCTTCTGTGGGTTGATCCGGCAACTCAGGCCGAATCAACTGAAACCCACGTGTAGCCGGCTAAAGATGCCGGATACACAGAGCCTTGTGTGTAACCGGCATCTCAGGCCGGCTACACTGCCAGATTGCATTTTTGCTATTTTTGATGATCTTTGCTATTTTTTGTGCTTTGTGGACCAGTCCAAGCAAACCAGAAGGATTTCTGGGTCAACCAGAGACCCAAGATGGGCCATGGACCAACCCGGTCCAGCTTGATTCCCGGTGGGCCTTCCAACGGGGCCCACCAAGCTCGACAAACCTATCATGCTTAAATAAGATAATTAAAAGAATTGAGTGGGCCAGACCCTGTGAGGCCCATCAAAGCCCAACTGGGGCAACATGCATGCTTAGATCTAGGATTGGTTTGGCCGAGACCACGGGCAGGGCCTATCGAGCCCGCTAAAGCCCATTGAACCAAGTTAACTTAGGTTTCCAAACCCTAATTCAGCAAGCCTTGGGCTTTCAAGCCCAAGCCCGGGTAAAGGGCCCCAAGCCCAAAGCCTGGCTCATTTTTGGTAAATTTAAATAAAAGATAAATTAAATCATTTGGCAACCTATTGTGGGGCCCGCTTAAAGGCCCACAAAGCAATCCCGGCCCGCTTTGCATGGAAACCACTTAATTTCCAATTTGAACCACTAAATAAAATCAATTCATTTGAACCAAGCCCAAAGGGCCTCTCAGGCTAGACCGAGACCCACCAGGGGACACATAGGCTCAACCAAGCCCACCAAGGAATCCACGGGCCTTCCAACGGGGCCCGCCCAATCAGACTCATCTCATCTTTAACTAAAAAGATAAAATCAAGTAAAGGGACCCGCACCGCTTTGGCGGTCCCGCCAGACTTAACCAAATTGAATGCTGGAATAGGAATCGAGTGAGTGAGAGACTAGAGTTGACTCAAACCAGGGAAACCTATGGGACCCGTCACTTGACGGGGTGGACTGGGGTGTCTACGGATTTCCCCAGATCGCAACCGAGAACCTACTTAGAATCTCAAGCCGCAGACCAAGCCTTAGTAGAAGAACTTAGGCACCCAGGTGTCCGCCTGCACCCCATCAGGCGGTGGCGACTCCGAATTCCCCCGTGCCGCGTTCCCCATGCGCGCACAACTGTAATATAGTAGGAGTGAGCACAAAGCCCAAAAGGTATCACTTCTATAGATAAAGTCCCATGCAGAATTCCAACTTTAAAAATTACACCTTTAACAATAATAAATAATAATAACAATAATACCAACAAGAGGAAATGGATAAACAAGTAGATCAATAGGTAATTAAACAAGTAGAATTATCACATAAACATGTATACAATGAAAGTAGATAAACAAGCAAATTACAATCATGTGCTTGACACCTAATGCTTCTATATGAGGTCTATATATATAATTTCCTAGGAAAACTCTATATGAAAGAAACACTCCAAAATAAGTAGATCAATAAGTAATTAAAAAAGTAGAATTATCACATAAACACGTATACAATGCAAGTAGATAAACAAGCAAATTACAATCATGTGCTTGACCCCTAATACTTCTATACAAGGCCTATATATATGATTTCCTAGGAAAACTCTATATGAAAAAAAACACTTCAAAATACGTAAAATCAAGCTTAACCAATCATTCATGCAATGAATGCAGTGAAGTGCGTGTAAAACCTCCAAAGACATTCATCTTCGCCTCATGAAGTATCTTAGAGTTGCAAGAAATAAGGATCAACCCCACCCGCCTCCTTATAATTGCTGTGTTTGTGAAATTGTTTAGATACCTCCGACCTGACACACATTCCAACTTACAGACACCACCCGGGGCAATCTGAAGTATGCCACGTGTACACCGTAGTTCTACGGGCTTTCAACCGATTGCCACTATTTTCGAAATGGAGATCTAATCCCAAGATGCCCACATCTTTGTGCCGTCCAGCTCTAAACAATAACACGGTCTCAACCTATTAACATTTCTCAGAGATTTACCCTTCAAGGTCTTACATCACTCGGTAGCCACATCTTACAAGCTGGGTCTTGGACTCCATGGATAGTCCTTACTACGACATGTAAGGATAACAAAGTATATGAACAAGGACTATTGGTGATTGTTGGAATACCCTCACACCTCACCCATTCCAATATCAGTGTCAATATCATGTTGAACTCATGTAAAATATAATAAATCATATCTAATGCATAATGCAAGCCACACATGGTTTTCATCAACAACCATAGCAAATAATTTAAACAAACATGTCAAATTTTGATTTAATAAACATCAATAGTCAAGAATCAATCTAGAAGCTCATAATCATGTATTTATACATGTATCAAAGCATAGATACCAACAAAATTGCACAATCATACAAAAATAAAAAATAAAAATTACAAATCCGGGTTGGCCGCTTGACATGGCGCTTGAGCGTCCTGTCGAGCGCCTAGTCGCATCCAAACCCATAAAACCTGTCACTTGAGCGCTGGGTCGGGCAGCCTCACAACAGAACATGACGCCTAACGCTGCGCTCAAACGCTATGTCGAGCGCCCACTCGAAAATTTCCAGAATTCTGATTTTTGAATTTCCAATCGGATTTTCGACACACCCATTAGTTCTAGCATGTTTCTAAGCATCCAACAATGATTTCATAACTATCCAAACACACCAATTTCACCCGGATTGAGATTTGAGCATCTTCCCATTAAAATCCTAGAGTTTCTAGTTTATGTTTCATACCAAAAATTTAAGATTTCAATCAAACAATCAACCACTCATGCAAATCAACCTAATAGCATGCTTCTAGACATGTTTGAAGCAAAGCCTATGAATAAAAACGATGTTTAAATAATAGAATCAAAATCTCATACCATCATGTAAACTTTTAGGATTTTCACACAACCATGCTATTAATCAATTGAATCACCATACAAATCATGAATTCTCTATTTAATCATCACAATATTGCTAACAAACATCATTCCATGCACATATAAATTTAGAAATAGGTTTAGGCATGATTTCCTTAGCTAAGGTTCTACATACAACTTGAATCTATAGATCAACCTACCTTTAATCGCTAAACCCCTTTTTGTTTGAACAATAGGTGCAGCCACATTTTTGCTAATTTCGGATTAAGCTAGACAGCACCAAACGCGATCTTCATCGTTCATATTGAAGAACTAAATGTTAGGAACAACTCCACCAAATTTCAGCTCAATCCAACGATAGAATCTCTACAGATTGCGTTTTGATGAAATTTGGACAGAAAATTTCTGCAGCACTTTCTTCTCTCTTGAATCCTCTTATTCTCTCTCTAGATCAGTATTCTTCCATATTCTCCTTCATCTTCTCCATGTCCAAGCTCCTAGGGTTTCTCTACACCTTCAGATCTCCACTAATAAGCTAAAAGTCTTAAAAATAATCCCTAGCTTTCTATTTATAATGGGGCCTTAGGGTTTCCTACTCCAATTAGGAATTAGATTTCCTACTAGGATTATAATTTTACTGGACTTCCCTATTCTAACTAGGATTAGAATTCTCTTATTCTCTAACTTATAATTTAATTAATTTTCGTCATATTATTAATCCTTATTTTTAAATATTACCTAATCACCCCAAAACTTTACTAATCTTCCAATTTAGGACCCCCAACCAAGTATTATTACTAAAGTGCCCTTTTTCCACTTAATAGGTCATAAATCTTGTTATATAAATTCAATCTTGAGTCCAATTAAGTTTTTAAGTCTAATGATTATTTAATTATCTTATTTAAATAATTAAGGTAATTGGGAAAGTACTAAACTACCCTTATGAAAATTTCTAGGATATTACATGCCCACTTAGCCACATGGCTAGGCTTTTTGCATTTTACTGTTGTTCTGTTTTTTTGCTTATATCTTCTTTATCTGAACTCCGATTCATGCAAACTCATTTGTGTTGGAACCGAGTCGAGATTTTCTATTCATTGGAATAGGGTATGGCTGTCAAATTCAGGCTTGATCAGAAAGTCAACTTCTGCTCCTTAGAATTTGACATGTCTTTTGGCTTTTAAAGAGGTATAAAAATGAAGTGCTTACAAACTCCACAACTTATTCAATGGCTAAGACATGACTATCCATTTGTGAAGATGAACTTCGACAGGGCTTGGAGACAATCGGAACAGAAAGCAACAGTGCAATGCGTTTGTAGAGACCATAATGGCAAATTCCTAGGAGGTTTCACCTCCACTGTAGGAGTTGACTTGGCGATTCTAGCGGAGGCATTGGGTGCACTTGAAGGGATAAAGTTAGCTTTGGCCTTGAATGTCTCACATCTTATTTTGGATGGCGACTGTGGATCCAAGGAGTGTTATCGAAAGCTCGTTAGTTAAGCAAAAATTTCAGTATGATCATCTTTTCACACCGATGTAGAGAGGGAAATCAAGTTGCTGACCTTCTAGCAAACTCTACAATTGAAGAATTTTCATGTACGTGGTTAAGATCTCCCCCTTCTTGTACTTTGTTTCAGTTAAGGGCTGATGCCCTAATGTACCTTTTTTACGAGATTATAAAAGGTAGTTTTCCCACCAAAAAAAAAACCCAAAGGAGGGGCAATGTGTGTGACTTTTCTACAAACATTAAGAGGGAAAGTATTATTTCAAAAATGCAAATAGAGGTACATGCAAAAATACAAATGCGAAGTGTGTAATTAGTGCAAACCTGAAGGAAGGTTTGTAACTTATCCCTTTTTATTTCCACTGTTTATTCCCAAGTATATAAATTTAACTTATAATAGAGCTAAGGCTATATTTTATGTGTCATCTTTCATAATAAATAGGCATACTAAAGAATGGCTACTATGGTTTAATTTTTACTTTAGATGTAATTGTTGTAATTGAGTTTGATTTTCTGTTAGGTTCTTTTTAAATTGGGCTTTTTGCACCAATACCCTACATTTTAATAAATTTACATTTATATCCTCTTGTTTTTAATATTTGTATTTATACTATTACATTTAGCATAATCGTTACAACTATACTCCTGACATTAAACTCAGCTAACTTTTATTGTAGATTTTTATTAAATACTAGAATAATTTTTGGTAAGATAAAGAAATATTAGATAGCCAAATGACTAGCTGAGTTTGAATGAATAGTTATTAATTAAGCAAATTAATATCAATGGCTTAACGTATTGATGCAATAAATATAATTATACAAGAACAAGGGTACATGCGAAATATTTTTTATTTTATAGAAGGTTATTTTAGTCATTTAATAAATATATACAACAAAAGTTAACTAACTTTAACATTAAGGGTACAACTACAATAGTTATGCTAAATTGAGAGGTATAAATACAAATACTAAAAATTATTAAAATGCAGTGGCATGGATGCAAAAAGAACTTTTAAACAAAGCCTCAATAGTAAATAGAAACTAAGTTAGTTCTCGGTGTTTAACCATAATTGAAACCAAGTGAAACGCAACATTCACAAAATCAACTTCTCTTGGTTTCTTATCAGTTTTCAATTTGAACCCAACTAATTGACTTTTCTTTCAAACCTTTTGTTTCAGTTTTTTCATTTCCCTAGTTAGATTTTACCCAAAAATTTCTCTAGTCAGCCATTTTAATTCCCTAGTTAAATTTTACCCAAAAATTTCCCTAATCAGCCATTTTATTTATTGTAACTCATACTAGTCTGGACTTGTTTCTACATGTTAGCCTGATCCAAAGCCATACTTAAAGGCAGATATAAAGACCCTTCATACTTGTTATTTTATGTACTAAATCCCTTGGACCATACTAAAAATCTCCTCAGTTCTGCAGATTCTAAACCATGACAGACAAAGCTTTTGAATACAAGCGATAATTTCAAGATTAAACATAAGAGAACAATTCAGTGTATGATGCATCAGAATATCTTACATGTCCGACCGAACAGATTTGATAACCAAAATTAGGGTTCAGGTCAGGTGTCCTACAGCAAGAAGACAACTGCAGCCAACAGTAGTGTTTCCTGTAAACTAAATAGCTTAGGTTTCTCCTCATTTGATCATTGTAGCCATGGATATACCCTTATCCAGATTACAAAGATAAGCTTCTAAAACTGTTTTAGCTAATTTAAAAAAAAAAAAACTGTTTTAGCCATTTCATCAAACTATTATGCAAGTCGCACATGTGTGTGCGCATATGTGTGTGTGTGCATATGCATGTATATCTAAAATGTTCAACAAAATAATCCACATTTTAGGCATCTTGAGACCAAATTGAGCTTTTTGAAGTGGAAGGTACAGAAAAAACTGCTGTCTCTCAAGTCCCAGCACTCCAAAGAATTTTGAAAAGCAAAAGGAATATAAAAAGGTGCAACCATCTCTTGATTTGAAAAAACCTTGATTTTTCATAAATAGAATTTTCAATCGTCAGATAACAGTTAAGGAAATTTGTGTAACAACAATTACTCAAAGGATTTACAGAAAAAATACTGCTACTATCTGTGCAACAGATTGTATGCAGGCAAGTCCCTCACATTGGTGACATCTTCAAGAGCGAGTTCACGTTCCAACTGTGTTCTTGTAGACTTCAAAACCTCCTGCAAAGGTAAAGATGATCAGGAGCAGTAATAGCTTATTTTGCATAGAAGTGAAAAAATATAAGATGGTTTGGTTTTATTTACATTGAACTCCATATAAGAAGCACGCTTCGCGAGCCATTGAGCATCCATCATTTGAAAAGCTATGCAGTACAGATTATCAAATGCCATTTCATCTTCTCCAAGCAGCTCTAAGAACCGGATTGCAGCCAGAGAAGTTGGCTTGCCTGCAGGATTAAACTCGAATAAGTTTTCAACTCTAAGTTACAGTGATTGCTTTAAAAATTGTATAATGTTTGCTCTAAAACTCATCTTACCTGATTGTAGATCAAGCATTTGTACCAACATAAAGGATATATTGATGCCAGCAACAGCAAAAGGATACTCCCACTCAGCTCTGCTGCCATCTTGTTTGTGCAACAACCTATGGAATGAATCCTGCCAAAGGAACACAAAGTTGATGACATCACTGTTATTCTACTGTTCTCTCAAACATTTGGATGATAATATTTGCTTTTGCATGAACAAAACATACATTCCAGAGTTACAAAATTCTTTAGGTTGTCCTTTATGTATTCAATTCAGATTGTAAAATATTTTACCCAAGTTCAGTAACTTCTTATGAACATAGGGATTCTTTTAGAATGCTTCAAAGACAAGCAGCACAAAATGAAAAGAAAAAAAGGGTAGAAAAATTTAGCTCAGAAATAAACAGTCACCTCAAAATGACACCGAAAACATTTATTTCATTTCAGAAGTGGAAAATTTGTGATGCATGAGGTGAATGCAGTCCAATAACATGGAATCAAGAAGCATTGTTGGTGATGATTGAAACATACTGACTAATGCCTTCAGGTTCAATCGGATGGCCCTTATGTTTTGGTTTAAGTTTTAGATAATATCAGACAATATTATAGAACACAATGTACACGATTTTCATGGTCTAGGTCCAGTAAGATTCATATAGTTCATGTATTGGCCAACACTGATACACATCGACCTTTACATGAAATTAAAATTGACAGAATACATCATTTCGGCTCGACAGAACTCATCCCCCTCAATTATCCTTTTAAACATCTCTGAAGCTCATTTCTTCAAATCCATATCAGATTTTGATCATTCCTTTAGATACATATTATATTCATGAAAGAAGCCCTTTGTCATCTCATTTTGCATTTAAAGCATGATTTGGATATACAATCCAAAGAGACCTTGACTCATACGCTAGTTCATCCCTCCACTTCGATTCCATTCAGTGCTGCAAAATCTCCATATCTTCTAAGTATAGTTGACAGCAATTCAACAGCAGGGGATGTTCTACAAATGCCTACCACATATTTAACTTCTGAAAGAGGATGGCACCAGAGTTGGAACACTATATTGCTAGTTTGTAAAGAAGCTGCCTGTCTATTGATATATTCTGATGTCCTACAGCTGTATAAATTCATGGTATACTACAATAGAAGTAGGAGACTTTCAAGTCAACAGATGCTAGCTAAGTTAGAAAATATCACTTTTCTGTAATTTCAAAAAAAAAGAAGAAAAAAAAAAGGAAGAACAAGTCATAAGCACTTAAAACACTAAAATGCACTTAAAACACTAAAATAAAATCCACAGTATGTTCATCAATGTCAATGACAATGGTTTTTGCCTCATTGCTTGAGACCAATGAAAAGTTAGACATGGTACAGAAAGCAGGCTTTGCAATAGGCTTAATAGAAAAGGTTATGTAATTTTCACTACTAGAAATAAAAATAAATAAATAAATTTCAGGGTTATGGAAAACAATATTGGCAAGCAAGTTCATTAGTGATGATGAACACCCGTGCAATAAACAAAAGTCCAACACACAGCACTTACTACATGATTCAGAATTCAAGGAGAAAAGGTAGCATTGGAAAGCAGAAGGGAATATATCATGTGTAACCAATGCAAGTATTTTTCGTATGCTTAAAAGCCTGGAACAGGCTATAATCCCTTCTGAGTAAATTACACGAGAAAACAAAGTCCATAAAACATTTAGATATTTCTTATTCAGTTTCATATTATTATAATGCACATTATTCACATCTAGGGACTTAGAAATGAGAAAATTGAAGAGCGTCAATGTATTGAAAAGGTAAGGAAACAAACCGGGTACTTCTTGGCAAAGAATATAAGATTCTCCAGTGATATAAATCCCCCACCCCTGTAATCAGAGTCCACAATATTCATAATCCAATTCACTCATAAGAAGGCACTTTGTGAGCAGTAACATATAAAGTCAACAACTTTACGTACCTAAAATCTGTTGAAGGGTCAGAACCTTGCCAACCCATCTCCTTCCAAAGCTCTGATTTTAGCGAAGGGAGTTCTCTATCAGGATATGCCAACCTCCATAGTTGCTTCAGCGCATCCTGATCAGTAAATTCCATTTTCTGGTCAGTATTTGGAACAAAATTAAATGCAACATAGAGTTGTAGCACTGATGAGACACATTCTAACTGTTTACTTGATCAATTATCGCAAGCACAGTACAGCTGAAACACCCGTGAAATAAATGTGGATCTTTTTTATTAAAAGAAAAAGAAAAGGGTAAACTGAACAAAAAAAGATACAGAAACCTGAAAATAACAACATTTAAAAATATAATAAAATATTTAGTGAAGAAAGTTCACATCTATATGTGTTATTTCTTATAAGAAGTCTGCAACATCATTTGGCACTTGGATATTATGATGATAATCAATTACCTCCGTTTCTAACCAATTATTAAACATGATCAAGTATATCCACAAATCGCCAAACACTAGCATTTGAAGACTTACTTTAAACCATAACAGTACCTCAAATCTGTTTCCAAAATTCCATTTTTTATCATGGATTGATACCCTTGGATTTTACATTTGGATAATTTTTACACCCTCCAATGAAACAAATTAGATTTGAATATACTTGATCAAGTATATCTCATCAAGATGATTTCAATCTAATTTCCCGCCTCTTCATACAAGATCGACTTCTCTCTCCCCACCATCCCAATTATACAAAACCTGTAAAATCTCAACAATTGGAATTCTTGAAACATTATCCTCCAAATGCATTATAAACATTAAAGTGATCAAATTAAATTATGAATACCTTTTTAGTCATCAATAAAGAGATAAAGAATATGGTCTTAGTCATTAATAAAGGGATAACCAAACAAATATCATCCAAAGAAAATTGCATCTTGTCACAAAGGTTCACATTGCAAACACAAATATAAGAATACCATTTCTTTACATAAAATTCAAAACCACATTGAGAAGATCCAAAATTTTATGAAAATTGAGATGTGAAGAAAAAGGTAGTTCAAGCTTCTTAAAATTCTTAAAAGTTACACAGATTAGCATACATCCCCTTCTACAAATAAAAGTAGCCACTATAAAACTGCACTAATACAACTGTCCAAGAAAATGCTTCCACCCAAACAGAAATTGGCCTGTAACAAATCATTTCTACAGGCCATTCACCTCCAAAAAACCAGAAAGTTTCCCAAGCAAATACAAATTATCAGTCAATATTTTTATCCTCAGATGATTCTAATAAGAAACATCACATGACGAAGCATCAAGCTTAGTATGAAATGAAACTGTTAGTAAGAATTTTGGGAGTTTCTAAGCCTCCTTAACTGATTAGAGATCGCACCATTCCGCCAAAACATGAAAACACAGGAATATGTAACTTTATTATATTATTTTTCAGATCTTAATAAGCCTTCAACATGTTTGAATAGCAAAATCAAAGCACATTTATACCACACAAAGTTGATAAAAACAGAAAAAATAATTCATTCCCATTTTCAAAAATCAGGGTGATAACATATCATAACACAAATGGTGATAAACTGGTAACTCCTGGAAGAATGCTTACTTGATGCTCCAAAAGAGAACCATCAAAGGGTACTTCTAACCTTTGCTGTAGATTTCTGAGTCTCTCTTCCTATTTAATCAAATAACAGCATCATCAATAACATATTGTACATAAAAATAACACGTTAATTATTTTACAAGAAAAGATACATTAATGTAATTGTAAAAGGGAAGCACAAAAAGACGTTTGCTCGGGCATGTATCAATATATATAGATGAATTCCACAAAGTGCACATGCAATACTAACACATGTTTGAATGAGGTATTCAAAACATTTCTCAAGGATCTAGCATGGTGAACTAAATGCACATATCTTGAATGGATCACTAAGGTAGGCTTCAACCCAACCACACAGCCATGACACAACCCATCCCACCCATGTAGAATGCACCCAATTCAAACCTATAAGTCTAAAATTCCACCCATGTGATGTCCCCCCTCCCATCAAAACAACAGAACACATATAGAATGCGCCCCTCATGGTCTAAAGATCACTATTCTAAATGAGCCTGGATTTCCAAGAATCATCAAAGTCTAGCTTAATTTAAATGACCATGGGGGGAGACCAGGAAAGCAGATGGCAATCCCTCCAAGGTGAAGACAATGCTGATCTAGCCCAGCTCCTCAAACGTTTGTTACCTCAAAGCTGTGGCAATTTAGGATGCCCATGAAGCCACCATTGATTTTATCAAACCAATGCAAGACTCGGTAAATGATCATTTCTCCTCAAAATCCTCACATTCCTCCACCTCCAAATAACTCATGAGGCTTTATGAAATAAAAATGTAGAAAACATAACCATCCCCCTCCTGCTTGAAGCTAGAAGTGCCGCAGTAAAGAACACAATACTTGTTGGCCTTTGCTTGTTTATGGTTGGTTAGTAGTTTAAATTAGCAATTTAATATATTTACAATCTTAAACAATTTTAATGTCCTTTTGACGAATCCGATTTCATGCTATGGATTTCCTAGTTGATGTTGTATGGAACTTGGAGTCATTTACCCTCAATAGCTTTCCATGACTTCAACATAACTATATATTGCAACCAAAATCTGGTGTATGGACTGACAGCAAATATAACATTTATGCTTTTAATCTATATACAAACAAAATCGTTGTCATCATAAGTATATACTGCAACCAAAATCTAGTGTATGGTCTGATAGAAAATTCAACATATATGTTTTTAACCTATATACAAAGAAAATGTTTAACCTAATTCCAGGAATTCTTGCTTGACCATAGAATATGATGTTTTAATAATTCATCATATCTAAAGATTGTATTTATATAGAAACGGCATACATATTGGGTAATATTATATTTTTCACCATGAATCTGGGTTTTTGGTGGTATGGGACCACAGTTCTGAATTGGAATTTCAATATGTAGCAAAATGATCAACAAGAAATGGATTATAAGAAGGAAATATATGTTTCCCACAAAATAATTACAACCACTAAAAGAAAAGGCAGCTTGGAAACAACATTTTCTATATTTTTAAAAAGCACATGCAAAAGTAGATGTTTATACAAATAGAGATAAGATTTATCAAATTTAATCTTTGGAAAGCCTAATCATTAATGCTTCAAGTAAGATAAATCAAAAAAGTTACTGGAACTTACTTGTAAAGGACTTAGAGAAAACTGAGCGTTATTCTTGGCATGTCCATTATTATTGGTCGAAGGAAGAGGCACAAGCTTTCCAATAAATGATCCAGACCCAAGGACAATGTTTGCTACATAGAAGAAGAACAATTATGAATTTATGAAGAGAAAGATAACTCCAGAAAGTATACGTATCCCAGTGAGAGTATTTTGCACTTCCAATAGTCAAATAATACATTATATTATATTGGGTGAAGAAAATGATATAATCCAATTTCTAATGCTCTGGACTCTTGAATATCAATATGGAAAGAATAATATAATTTACTCAAAATAATGTCTCTGCTGCAAAAAGGATCTTAAGGTGCAGATGTACGTAGTTTTTATCTGATAGTTTAAACTTTCGGTCATTCAAGAGCCTTTTAGTAAATTAATCATTTTGATTTAAGAAAAAAAAAAATGAGATACTATTAAGATGATAAAGAGCAGTTAGACCTTGACGAGGTGAAAATGGGAAAACTACTAAGGGAGGAAATTCCCACTAAGAATGACACACTAACAGCCCTTTTTGAGCAAGGTATTTGCAAACTGGAAAAAGACAGCGACCAGGAAGATCACCAATCTCTTTGAGAACATAAAAATATTATTATTAACACAGATGCTCCTTTATTTAGTTCAAAAAGATCTTATCAAATCACATTATAATTTCCTTTCTTCGTGTTTTGTCCTATTGCTTTAAGGAAAAAAAAAAGGCTGTTCCACTATTGAATTTGCTTTCTCTTATCCTCTAATTATAGGATTAGGACATATTGAAAAATACTAGTCCAAAGCCTCCATTATAACCTAAAGACCCAAATACATACATAACCCAAAGCATGTTCTGCATCTTGCAACTGAAATCATGATACATACAGGGTAGGGCCTTGTTTGGGTCATCTAGATTTCTTGTAGACATATCTGCTGAAGCATGTTATCCAGTTTCTTGGAACTACCAAGAAATTTCCAGATCTCTTGATTCATTTTGTAGTAATGTTTCTCAGCCTCCTAAAAAGAAATTTGCGGAACAATGTGATGCTTCTTGAAGTTAGGAAAGTTCAAGAAAATAATAAGTTTCTTTTTTTATCATAGCTTTTTTTATCACTAGTTGGCAACTAATTGGTTGTATTTTCACCTAAAGCATCTGGTTAGTGAAATATAAATTGATACTATCTGATTGTGGAAGCACCGAAAAGTCCAAACAGAAAGGACAGTTCATTAAATGGCCGGAATCATGACAAGTTTGGAATCTTGTCCAAGCCAATTGAAGAAGTGAATGAGGAATTAAGGCAGATCCCATCAATGCTGGTAAGGAAGGAAGCATAAAAGTCCACTGAAACTTCATACCATGATAGCAGAGAAAATTTTCCCATATTACCTACCTAGCCATTGTGCCCATTGAGCAATCAAGTGAGAAAAAACAAATGTCCAATGGAGGCGTTCCTTTTTTCTTTCGTCATCCCAAAGATCTTCAAGAGTGTATACCTATAAAGCAGTAAAATAGCAATTAGGAAAAACAGATATTCTGTAATATCAAAAACTCATTCTAACCTTGCACCAACAATGGCATACATAACAGGATAGAACTCACCTCTGAACGCTTATCATCATACTGATGATTTCCTAATAAAGGTTCATTCAAGCTTTCCAGTACTGACGTCTCCAAATGTTCATGCTTTTTCCCATCAACATCTCCATGATGGAGTCTTCTCCTCAAAGAAGTCATAATTCAAGCCTGTATAACAAATAAGTAATTGATTTCTTTGAGATATATTTTCCATTCTTCAGTTAACATGGATAAATAAAACACTGAAAGCATTACGTAATTTACAAACACCAAAAGAGAGACAGACAGACAGACTGACAGTGAGCAAACGAGAGAGAGAGAGAGAGAAAGAGTTGCTGCATGCATTATCATGATCATTTATGACTTTATAGTGAATATGGACTATCATTTCTTATTTTCTTAAAAAAGAAATGCTTGTAAGAGTACAAAAATTTAAGCCGTCGAATAGGAAAAAAGAAACAACTAGATCTAATTAGACATTAAATCTTTCTATGGTAAACACAGCATTCAAGGAAATGAGATTTATTCTCGCTTTCTTGTTAATTTTCTTTTTCCTACTTCATAAGCAGAATCTATGCACTAAAGATTACATATAGAAGTTTATGTGTGAAGGCAAGCAAAAAAACACAAAAGGAGGCACATGCAATGGTGCAAAGGTAAAAAATAACAATAAAACAGGAACCTGAGAAGCTAAGAAATAAAATTTTTAATTGAAGTCAAAACCTGCTAATTTGTTCTTGAATGTGAAAGTTGGCTTTTTTAAATTCAGAATTTGGGTCAGGGACAATTTTCCTGTTTTTTTTTTTTTTGTTAACTCCAATAGGGGTACGTTTAGTCAAATGATTTTAGATGGAAGTATGTATAGTGAGGGCAACATGGTAACAAGACAAATTTTATTCAGGCCATCTTTGATCTGAACTTAAAGAGTCCATTTATGTTGTCTATTCTCACCATCATGATAATCAAGGGTTGGGAAAGAAAGTTAAAGAAAGGCGTCTCTAGGTGCTAGTCTTCAATCTATTGAATTGTTTTTGTTTTTTACTTCTTTCATAGCCAAGAAGATTTAGTTTCATTGTAAATTTTTTGAAAATGAATTGTGAACTTGTTGCTGATTAAAGTTAGACTATTTTAATCTAAGTTCAATTATCATCTTTAATTTGTAAAATTTTTTACACATGGAATATATTTCTAGTTTGGACTGCATTAGGACTTCGTAAAATAGGACTTCGGACTCTTTCATCATTTACATGTGTTTAAGAAAAGTTTTGTTATTATTCCATCTGATATTTAATTTGATTTTTTTAAGGGATTTTATTTTTTGGCTTTACTTTTTAGGAATAGAAATTCTTTTGAGTTAACTAATGGCCATTATTTAATTTACTTGAGAACTAAAAATTTAATTTGATTAGTAGCGCCAATGGTGACATTGGTAAAGGAGAATCTTAGTGTGATATGTATAGGTAGATTTGTTTTAAGCTTATCTGAAAAGAATACCATGCCTATGAGCAGCATAAGTAGACCCTTGACCAAGTGATATAAGTGAACTCCAAATGATTTAATAGTGGTGCCACCAAATAATTAACAAGGATGCATAGCCTCTACTGACAGTTAGTAGCCCTTGACCTAAAAAGTGAACCTCATTTTTTTTGGGGTTAGCACTTAGTGTTTGGTGCCGTCACATCTGAACATCTATATATGTATGTCCCAATTAGTTTTATTGTTTCTCCAATCTAATAATTTGTGAACTGGGATTTATTGTTAAGTGACTTTGTTAAATCCCTATACATGTACTTCACATGTAAGTTTTGATTTGGATCATACTTTATATTTGCAACATCTCATGCTTTAGCATGAATAAACCTTACTAGACGTGCTTGGGGTACTTACCGAGCCGTTTAGCTCAGCCTTACCCTTACAAATATTCAGACAAAATGGCGCAAAGGAAAGATTCCTGTAGTGATGTCATTTTAGGAAGAAAAGTGTTGAAGAATAGTTCTGTGTATATTCACAACAGAAACTTGAGTTTTTTTGTAGTTTTGAAGGTATAATGTTAAACATTTGTCAGCCATTTTTTTTAATTGATATGAACAAATGCGTGCATATAATTTTTTTGTTCTATAGCTAAAATTTCTACACATATGGGCAAGGATTTTATATAGATAGTTGCTAAGTTAGTTTTCTCAGTTCTCTGTTTGGATCAGATGATTTGCTAATATAAACAGAGACTTTGAGTTTTTTTGTAGTTTTGAAGGTATAATGTTAAACATTTGTCAGTCATTTTTTTTCAATTGATATGAACAATGTGAGCATATAAGTTATTTGTTTTATAGCTAAAATTTCTACATATAAATGGGGCAAGGATTCTATATAGTTGCTAAGTTAGTTTTCTCAGTTCTCTGTTTGGATCAGATGATTTGCTCACTAAATAGATCAATTTGTAGTAGTTCTTCAACTGTTGTTCATCAGCAGTGCTACTCATACTTCAGGATTCAGACATGTCTAGGTCTCCCAGCATGACATCCTTCCTTCATTTATTCCATTGCTCTAGTAGAAGAGGCATATGATCTCAAACATCTTATGATATGCTTCAGCAAGTCCCAGTAGAAAAGAGCTTACAGGATTTGTTTTCAACAAAGACTTCCTCTCCTGTCTTCTTCTCCAGTATTCCATATATGAAATATTCTTTTGTCAATTACTTGAGCCACATTTCTTGACACTCTTTCTTAGCCAACATTCATCTAATCCTTTATATCTGCTATACCTAAAGTGACCTCACTGGCTTGAAAATATCCTCCACCAAAATCTTTGTGTAACTAAAAATAAAAATATCTGTTGCTTTCTCATATAAGTTTGAGTAACCCTAAATGATAAATACATAAAGCTGTATGGATTAATAATGATATCAAATCCAACAAACAAACCTTGAGACTACAAGTAACCAATGTAAGCACCTAAGTCACATCACTCTTTGGAAAACAACTACCAAACAGGAAATTCTTTCAAATCTTAATTCTTGTCAATCATAACTGTTTTAGACATTCAAAATATGAGATATAGGGAACTCAAATTCTTGGGAATCAATCTTTGCAACTTATTTAACAAGGTTATATATTTTCCTCAGATAATCTAGTTTCTGAATCTCCAAGCAATTGATTCCTTCTACAATTATCTTCACCTTTGCCTTCTTGATCATTGTTATTGACTTCAGCTGACAACATTCTCTATCTCAAAAGCCATCCCAATAAATTATTTGCACTATATATCATGATCATATGTAGTTACAGAGCCTTACTCTTGTGTATAATCACTCTGTGTTAATTAATTCTCTTTACATTATATAAAAAAATAATAAGTGACAGAAAGCATCTAGCAACCGAAGCTTAAGAATCCTGACAATGATCCTTGAGCAGATTTCACACCATGTGCATTCTATGGCCCAGCACTTTGAATGAGTTAAATTTTGATTCCAGCAGCCGCTAAAGGACCCTTACACTAGAAAATGGTTTTAAGATAAAGCAAGATACAAATTGCAAGACAGAACAATTGACATTTAATTTTGCTTTTTTGAACCCACAACAAAAATTGGATATTTTATACTTAACAGGATGATGACGAGAACAACCCATCTTGCACGATTTTCAGCTGTGTTTGAAGAATTCATCGAGAAAAGAGAAATCTCAATCACCATTATCAGCATAAATAAGAAGCCCAGATTGCAATTTTGTATAATCAAGTCTCAAAGAAACCTAACTCTACGAATCAGAAATCAATACTTGGAGACCGACCACCACCGTCACCGACACCACCGTGAAAGCAAATAAACAATTAAAACCAACTCCAACCCAGAAATCAAATTCGGAGACCCCAAAAGAAATCGAAGAAATACACGTTCAAGCTCAAACCTAATCAAAGCAATAAAGAAAACCAATCAAAATATCCGATTCAAAGTCCCCGAGCAGAACCAACTGAATCACCAATAAATATCTCAGCTTCTTCACCAGAAAAAATAAACAAAACTCAAGATTAAGAAATAGAAAGATAAAACACCCCAATTAAGACCAGTATCACCCCCGCTCGAATAAAAGGAAGAACAACAATATACGACAGATTTTTCAAATCTCAACTGAATTCAGTACCTGACGGGAGTTGATCTCGTCGACGACCGGCGGCGGCCGGGAATAGTCGACGGCGGAAGGACGCGTGAGATTTAGGTCTCTGAAAGAGGTTTTGCACGTGCGGCAGAGACACAGAAAACGTGGTGACAGAGACGAAGCTCGAGAAAGCGTTCCAGAGCCTCTCTTCAACAAGTCGTTTTTCCTTCTTTACCCCAGAAATACATTAGACAAACAGGTGTCTTTTCCTTCCACAACAAATCCATAAAGATAAAGTTTGAATCCGGGTTGTATTATTAGGACGTTAAAGCTGGCCATGGACCAGGCGACCAGCCCGTCCTGGTCCTTTGCTATCAAAACTTCATTGCAAATTCACTTAGAAGGCGTGCACGTGTAGTATCGCACGTGTAGGAAGGAACATTGTTTGAGGAAACAATTACAAAACTAACTGATTGTTAGTTTATGAAACATTTGAGGCTATTTTGATGATTCTATCCTTTTATTAATAATCTTTTCAATAGTTTGTAAGAGTTATTTTGGAAAGTTGCGTATTTTATTCGACACAATTCCCAAGGGGCCTCTTCTCATTATATATAGTTGTAAGCATCAAAATTTTCAAGGCCCAAAACCCACATTTGTAAATTGGCTTGTCAAAGAATAGCTTAATAAGCCCATATCCCACAAGATAAATATGGATATTTTAATTTAAAATTTTGTTATTTATCCCTTGAGAGATAAATTTGTCAATTCCTTGTAATTTTAACTCTATAAATAGGGAGCTTGGTTACAAAGGGAGGATATACATCAAATTAAAGAGAATTGAAAGGCTAAAGCTCTGGAAAAATTCTCTTGAAGAGAAAACCCTCCATTTGAAGAGAAGCAGATCAAAGAAGTCCTGGAGAAATTCTCTTAAAGAGAAAATCCTCCACCAAAGGCAAAAGCAATTCAAAAGCAGGAGCATATCCTCTACCCAAAGAAGAAAAGAGCACTTCTCTTGAAAAGAAAACCTCCTCCCAAAGAAGAAAGGGGCACTTCTCTATAAAGAGAAAATCCTCTTTCAAGTCAACAAACCGCTTGTCAATTAGATGACGCTCATGTGATCGAGCATCAAAGAGAGTAAAATCCCTCTTTGTATCAAATTTTCTTTATTCTTATTATTTGTAATCACCGTATTTTGTGTTGAAGCAATAAACACGAAATTTGTGTGTAAAAATTTTTGGCACGCCCTATGGGACATTCTCTTCCTCTCATATTTCGAGTTCAAAAAAAAGTTATCACTGCAAAAAAAAAAATGGCATCCAAGCAAATTACGGTTGTTGCGTCTAGTAAGGCTTCTGGTACTGCTGCGAAGGCTGTGCCAACAACTCGGTCCAAGACGAAGTCTGGAGAATCTCAACTTGTGTCACTGCTGGAACATCATTCTAAGCAAGATACCAAGAAAGCTGCTACACCGAAAATTGTAGCTGCTCATCCATCCTTATCCTACTATAGGAAGGAAGGATCTAGATATTCCTCCTCTGATGCTGAATCCAGCAATGGATCAAAGATTGGATCCTACTCCAAAACTTCTCATTTCCACAAGGGGAATGAGTCATACACTACTGCTGATACCGTTGCACCGATAATGATGGTGGAAGCTTCAACATGGAATGATCACATTCAACAAATGGCTTAGCCCATTGAAAAATTACAACAATCCTTCGTGGAGAAAGACATGCAGATTTCAACTCTGATAAGCAAGCTTGAGTTGCAGAATCAACCAGCTGAACTTAGTCACGAAACTCCGAATCCTGCAAGATTCACCCCATAACCAACTCTTGATACTCTCGAGTAGCAGCAACAACAAGAGCATCGTGAACGAGCGATGTTGCAAAATATCATGCATGATACAACACAAATATCAGTTGCATCACTTTCAGTGCATCAATTCCAACACATGATCATAGACACCATACGAGCACAATACGGAGGTTTGCCACAGTCTTCATTGGTTTATGCTAAACCATATTCTCAATGCATCGATGAGATGCGTATGCCGATGGGTTACCAGCCTCCAAAATTCCAACAATTCGATGGGAAGGGCAATCCTAAGCAACACATTTGCTCATTTCATTGAAATATGCAACAATGCTGGCACATACAGTGACCTCATGGTGAAACAGTTCGTTCGATCTCTCAAGGGTTTCGTCTTTGGTTGGTATACTGATCCAAAAGCTGGCTCGATCAATAGCTGGGATTAGCTTGAGCAAGAGTTCCTTACTTGTTTTTACAGTACCCGATGGACCGTGAGCCTTCTAGAACTTGCTGCAACCAAACAAAGGAGGGAAGAGCCTGTTGCTGAGTTCATTGAAAGACGGAGAAACCTAGTTCTCAACTGCAAAGAACAAATCAGCGAAACATCTTCCATCAATATGAGTGTCAGCATCCCATTTTTGCAGCATAAAATTGCCCAAGAAGCATATCTTAAACTGACATATATGTGGGCACGTAAATCAAGGTTTTTATAATGGACCCGTCTTTTTAAAATAACAAGCCCATAATAAAGAGAATTCTGAACCGATTCCAATGCACCAAACCGTGCTCAAATCGGATCTCAAACGGCTAAGTTATGAATAAAAGAAATAAAGGGTAGTTTGGGGATTTTTACAAAAACGAAACTGGATGCCACATGGCAGCCACGTGTATGCCATGATGGCTGCCATGTAACCAATGATAAATTAAAATTTTGTGGGGTTGTTTTAGTAAATAAGTTTCCTAATGGGGTTTCTTATGCAAATAAATAACAAAGTTAATAAAAGTTTAAGATTAAAAAAATAATAACAATAAAAATAAACAAAGAGAAATGAGTTGGACGAATTGGTCCAACTCATATTCTCTTGAGATATTGAGACAAAGCTTAAAAAAAATACATAAGCCTAATAAAAATGTGGGACAAAATAGACTTTGATCAAACCTAATTGAATGAGGGTGTTTAAGAGAGGAAGAGGAAAGGTTAGTTGTTTAAGAGAGGAAGAGGAAGGGTTAGTTATTTAAGAGATGAAGAGAAAAGGTTAGTTGTTTAAGAGAGGAAGAAGAGAAGTTAAGGAAATGAGAGGTTTAGGAGGGGAAGAGGAAAGGTTAAGGGTTAAGAAGTTGAAGGGGTAGGAATCCTCTATAAAAGGGCTTGAAGTTGGAAGCAAAAAGAAGGGAGAGAAAAAGTAAGAGAGTTCTTTGAAAAAAAAAAGAGAGCAAGTAAGAGAGTTCTTTGAAAGAAAAAGCAGGAAGTAGGAAGAAGTGGAGAAAAGAAGAGGGACGTCTACTAGCAAGGAGGGAGAAAGGAAAACTGCTGTTCACGACACACCAAGGTTCCAAGACCTGATTTGAAGTGTCAATCCATAACAGGTAAGTCATTTGTTTAATACATTGTATGAGACCTCTCTTTCATTACAATTTTTGAGATAAGATTACATGATTGGTGAGAGACATGTATATATGTTTAATGGTTTTGGGTAATTTTATCATGTAAAAAAAAAAAGACAAAGATGTAAAATTCTGAATTTTTTTTCCTGCATTAGGTTTGCACCTGTTTTCCAAATAAACCAATTTTTTTCACCTAGTTATAGTTTGATTCAAGTCTAGAGTCCTTCATGAGATTTGTGGTATTTTTATTTTAGTTTAATCTAAAAATATGATCGAGACCCTACACTATGAGTAGGTATTTTATTTTTAATTTTCTTTGGTTCAGATTTTCAATTGGAAATGTCTAACAGTAAACTTTGGAGCTTCATATCTCTTAAATGAAAATGAATTTTTGAAAACTGCTATAGGTTATTTTAGTGTTTAAAGTCATGATTCTAAAGAATCAAATTTCGCACAATTTGGTTAAGAATTGAGGGAGATATGAATCTTTGAATGTGGATAGCGCAATAATTCAGGTTGTTTCATTTTTTTTTTCCTTTGTAAATTAGTAATTAGGCCATGGTTAAAAGTAGTTCAAATGGTCTCATTTTCTTGCCTTGTAAATTAGTAATTAGTTAATTTTGCATGATAAAAACAATAGAAAACAAAACAAAACAAAAATAATAAATAATAAGAAAGTGAAAAAGCAAATGAAACAAGCATTGAAGTTAGATATGTTTTATTTGAATTTGTTTTTAGAGTGTCATTATTAGTTTTGTTAGTTTTATTTGTTTAATCTTACATCTCCCAATGTAGATATGTTATTATTAGAATTTGTTAAAAATAAAAATAATAAATAAGAGAGCCCATTAAATATCCAATTAATTTAAGGGAACCCATTTCGGTGGGGCAACCCAGGGTGTTCAAGGACTTCCCTGGGTTGTAATCGGGTCACTTATCCGGAATCACTGGTGCAGACCAAAAAAATCAAACAAGGTGTCTACCTGCACCATTTCAGGTAGTGGCGACTCCATTAAACATGTAACACGCTTTTTCAGCGCGCCCGAGGTGCGCACAGGGAGAGAACACTTTCTCTATCCACTTTCTGCCTCCATTTTCTCCCTCCCCAGCTACTCTCCCTCCCTTCATAAATTGTCCCTCATCATTTTTCTCTCTCCAACTTTCCCGTCTGTCGTTTTCACCCTCTCTCCTCATCTTCTTTCCACCGCCAACCATCACTCTTTCCTATGTGCTTTCTCTCCTCACATAAGCACATCTTTTCTCATTCCTAAATTATGTCCTTCATTTCTTGTTTTCTTCAATCCTCTTCTTTGTTTCTTGATCTCTTTCACAGACAGGAGATGGTGACCCAACACCAAAGCACCGAAGTAGTTTCTTCAAAGCAAAATCCAGTGCACAGTCAAAGGATCACTGTAAATCACTCGTCTGTGCAAAAGCCCTTGAAGGCTATATAAGCTTCTTTCTTCCTCACCGGTTGGAGGCTTCATCAGTTTCTTTGACTACATCTGTCAATCATACACAAGACTTGGAAGATCACATCTGAACCATTGCAACTGTTAAGAAGAAGAAAACATCTTTTATGGCAATAAGGAGACAACTAGAACATCCACAACAGAGGGCATCGACCAACCAACCTCTCCCTTGAATGGAGCAAGTAAAATTTCTCAACCTAGGTTCCCGGTTCGAGCCATCTGATGATTTCCTCAAGACAATGAACTAGGAAATTAGGATGTTGCTTTGGTTCTATAGAATGTTCAGTTGTTGCAAGAAGAGAACAAATCTCAAAGAGAAGAAGTGATCAACACCCATGATCACATGTATGAAACATAGGGTTGTCGGAAAAGTTCCTTCAACAGAAAACTAAAGTCTGCGCTAGGGCCGGAGGCTTTGGTTACTCTAGAATAAAGCCATTGTCTACTTTCAAATATGAGAAGTATCAACTTAGTAGAAATTTGATTCTCATCTCTCCAACTGATTGCGACTTCAACCCCCCAAAAACACACCAACACCCCATTAAACCATCACGGTTTTGGTCACAAAGGACCACTCGTTTGATTGCGTTTTGGATTGGTTGAGATCAAACTTATCACATTTGGGTAGAAATTACAGAGCCAAGCAATCTATCTCGACTCATTGTCTATCCAAATCTCTCTCTACTTTGTCTCTTTCTCAAGTTCGGGTTTTCACTCACTGAAGATGGAGACAAACACCTCGGATGCCCCATAAAACCATTACGATTTTGGTCACAAAGGACCACTCATCTGGTTGTGTCCTCATCAAAATTGAGATCAAACAAGCCAGAAATCTGCAATTGGCATGAAAGAAAAAAAATTAGATTAAACAAGAACATACCTGTGAGACATGGGAAAAATCGCCTCGATGATTCCCTTCGTCAACACACGGGCTCAACGAAAATGGGAGAGTCGCCACCATTCAAATTTTAGAGGTGTGAATGGGCACCAAAAATCATCAAACAGAACAAAAAGGCAAATCTAGAGTAAAAATAACCCTACTAGAAAATAAAATCCAGAGATGGGTAAGAGGATTAGATTATGAACAGGGGAAGGTGTTAGGCACCCCTACTCACCCACACAAGGTGGTTGCCAAGTGTTGTTCATGTTCAAAAATAAGAAAGCTTGCTAAAATAATCAAAAACCTTGAAAAAGGATTAAACAAACGTATGATACTTTCACATGAGAAATCCAATGAATTCTAGATCCTCTTTTATGTCAGTATCACTTCTGGGATATCACCATTAGATGGAAATCAAAGCAAAACTTGAATAACACCAAGTTGTGACAAATCCGGAAAACTCGATAAAAGCTAGAGCCATTTGTCTTGAAATCATTCAAATCTAATTTAAATTGGATCAAACCAAATCCATTTGAAAGATTACGATAAATAGAAGACTCATGCAAATTTTCAATCAAATCCGGTTAAAATCCTAGGAGTTATGCTCCTTTGAAAGTTGCTGTTGGAAATCAGTAAAAGTAACAAGCGGGCAACTTTGGAAATTCATTTAGAAAAATTGGCTTCATATAAATCCGTGAAATTTGGTATGAATTAAGTATGTAGGGCCATATTTCAAATGAAACTAGCCTCATACAAAAATTCATCCGGATGTGCCTTGGGTGACTCCGGAACAGGCCCTGAAGATCACAGATTTACCCAGAAAAGTGCTATTGCGCAGTTCTGAGTAAATCGGTCACGCACAACACAAATGGAATCAAAAAATTATGAAACCAACTGGATTTGAAATTAGACTTCTGATGGAAAACACAAAAACAAAAATCACTCGAATCGGACTTAAAACGAACACATGGCGCTCAGTCAAAGCGACAGGTTCAGCAATCTGGCCTGAATTGACCTATCAACTTCGACTGAGTGGTGTCAAACATCCACTCCATAAAAATTAATGAACTTTTACAGACATAAACTAGACAGCCTCATATTTCCACTGGCTTTGGAATCACTCCAAAATTCATCTGGATGATGAAGTTATGAGTGTCCGAAGTTAGGGTACAGCTGCTGTCCAGTTTAGACCTTTTTAAGTAAAATCCAACCAAAACGGTGATCAAGTGTGTGTGATCCATGCAATATGAATCAAAATCATTTGAAAAAATGTTGAAGAACGTCTAGGAAGAAATAGGGCACAAGTTTGGCTCACCATTCTCTTCTATTGACGAGAATATGCAAAAAAACCCCCAAAATTGAGCAAAATGCCCAAAACCAAGAGGTTAGACCGAGAGGTCTTCAATACTCAAAAAGAACTTGCTTGAAATCATTTTTTGAAAATCATTGAGATATATCCCAAAATTGCTTGGGGCTATTTGTTCTAGATTTATCACAATGAAGGCAATAGATCCAAAACACAAGCCAAATCCGACAAAACAAGTGAAATATGTGCATGTGTACAAATCATTTCTTCAATCACAACATAACAACATATGGCATTCTTATCAATCAAATGGGGTTCTAAAAAGACCTAGGGTTCCGTTCCATTCTCGTTTCCCTTAGTTCTATCTCCCCGTTTTACAGTTCTTCGAGATAATCTTGGGGTACTTTGAATATGAAACGGTTTTCATAGAATCAAAAGGCTTTTCAAAAGGGTTCTAACACTAAGGATCAATCCTCAATCTTGTTTCCCCTAGATCCCGTCTTCACGTTTTACGGCTAGAGGGAGTCTTGAGGTACTTTGAGTAAAGGACGAGGTTGCATACACAAAGAGTAGGCCTTATTCTACAGAAAAGTAAAAGAGAAGAGCTAACCCTAAAATGTAAAGACAGAAAAATAAAGAAGGTTTTAGGCTTACCTAGGTTTCTGGAAGCAGTGCGGCAGCGGTTCCCTTCTTCACTCGGAGCTCTTCAATCTCCAACTTCTTGGCCATTTGCTTAAGGAGGAGCCTCCTATTTATAGGCAAAGGCTAAGATTAGGGTTTGCATGATGGTAGACACAAAATGATGTCTAGAATCCACCAACTTAAACCCTAAGGCTATTTCCGAGGTTTCCACTCTTTAAATGAAGGATATGATGGTAAAAAGTGAAAAATCTCGGAAAACCCTAATTTTGAGCAAAAAGCTTGTATCTGACATATCAGGTCGGATACAAGAGCACATATATGTATCCGACAAATGTCGTCGGATACATTAATACCTGCTTGTATCCGACAATTTCTGTCGGATATAAAAGGATATGCTTGTATCCGACCTGAGTTGTCTGATACAAGAAAAAATGCTTAATTCTCAAATTTTGGGTTGGTTTTAAAGGAAAGAATGAATTTTGCCAATTATTGTGCAATTTGGGGTGTCTACAATACCTGTGAACGTTTTTTGCTAGTAAAGAGAAGTTCTTCACTGGAGTCTCAAACACATCACTGTTCTTCAAGAAAGCTCGAAATCTTTAGAAGCCAGAAGAAACTCTAAGAAATATTTACTGCTGGATTGAATGTTTGTGATTATATAGAGCAAGTCATCTTCTCCGATTGTGTGAGACATGGGAAAATCACCTAGGATGATTCCCCTCCGTCAACACATGGGCTCAATGAAAATATGGGAGAGTCGCCACTATTCAATTTTTTGAGGTGAGAATGGACACCAAAAGATTCAAAAATAATCAAAAAGAGCTAAAAGGCAAATTCTAGAGTAAAAATAACTCTACTTGAAAATCAAATCACCAGTAGAGTAAAAATAACTCTACTTAAACAAATATATGATATTTTCATATGAGAAATCCAAATGAATTCCAGATCCTCTTTTATGTCAATATCACCAATAGATGGAAATCAAAGCAAAAGTTGCACAAAACCAAGTTGAGTCAGATCCGGAAAATTCGGTAAAAGATCATGCCATTTGTCTTGAAATCATTTAAATTCAATTTAAATTGAACCAAACCAAATCCATTTGAAAGATTATGGTAAATAAGAGACTCATGCAAAATTCCAATTAAATCCGGTTGAAATCCTAGGAGTTATGAAAAGTGATGTTGGAGATAGTAAAAAGTGGCAAGTGGGCAAGTTTGGAAAATTATTTAGAAAAATTGGCTCCATATAATTCCATGAAATTTGGTGTGAATGAAGTCTGTATGGCCATATTTCAGATGAAACTAGCCTCATACAAAAATCCATTTGGATGTGCCTTGGGTGATCTCCCGAACAGGCCCCGAGGATCACAGGTTTGCCCAGAAAAGTGCCATTGAGCAGTTCTGAGTAAATCTGTTACCAATGACACAAACGGAGTCAAAAAATTATGAAACCAACTGGATTTAAAACTAGACTCCCAAAGGAAAACTCAGAAACAAGAATCATTCGAATCGGACTTAAAACGAACACATGGCACTCAGTCGAAGTGACAAGTTCTGTATTCAGACCTGAACTGACCTATCAACTTCGACAGAGAGGTGTCAAATATCCGCTTGATAGAAATTAATGATATTTTACAGGTCTAAACTAGACAGCCTCACCTTTCCCATGGCTCTAGAATCACTCCAAAATTCATCCGGACGATGAAGTTACGAGTGTCCGAAGTTGGGGTACAGTTGCTATCAAGTTAAGCCTTTTTTGAAGAAAATCAACTCAAACAGTGATAAAGTGTGTGGAATCCGTGCAAGATAAATCAAAACCATTTTGAAAAGATATTGAAGAACCTCTAGGAAGAAATGTGGCACAAGTTTGGCTCACCATCCTCTCCGATTGGAAAGGATATGCCAAAAACCCCAAAATTGAGCAAAAGTGCCCAAAACCGAAAGGTTAGACCTAGAGGCCTTCAAGATATAAAATAAACTTGATTGAAATCGATAACAAACATTCCAGAATTGCTTTGGGCTATTTATTTTAGATCTACCACAATGACGGCAATAGATCCAAATTACAAGCCAAATCCGACAAAACAAGTGCTATGTGTGTATGTGTAAAAATCTATTCTTTAACAATATAATAACATATAGCATGCATTTAAATCAATCATGGGGTTCTAAAACAACCTAGGGTTCCGTTCCATTATCGTTTCCCTTAGTTCTCTCTCTTCGTTAAACACAGTTCTTCAAGATAATCTTGGGGTACTTTGAATATGAAACGGTTTTCATATAATCAAAAGGCTTATTCCAATCAAGGTTCTAGCACTAGGATCAATCCCCAGTCTCGTTTCCCCTAGATCCCGCCTTCACGTTTTACGGCTAGAGGGAGTCTCGAGGTACTTTGAGTAGGGGAAGGGTTTTCACACACATAGAAGAGGCCTTATTCTACAATAAGGTTGAAGAAGAGATCTAGATCTAGAATGTAAAAACAGAAAAATAAAGAGAGGTTTGAGGCTTACCTGGGCTTTTGTAAGCAAGATTGCAGCGGTTCCCCTCTTCACTCGAAGCTCTTTGATCTCCAACTTCTTGGCAAGAGTTAATGGCCGTTTGCTTAAGGAGGAGCCTCCTATTTATAAGCAAAGGCTAGGGTTAGGGTTTGCATGATGGTAGACACAAAATGATGTCTAGAGTCCACCAACCTGAACCCTAAGGCTATTTCCGAGATTTCCACTTCTTTAATGAAGGATATGATGGTAAAAAGTGAAAACTCTCAGAAAACCCTAATTTTGAGCAAAAAACATGTATCCAACATATCAGGTCGGATACAAGAGCATCTATACGTATCCGGAATATGTCGCCGGATACATTAAGGTCTGCTTGTATCCGACAACTTATGTCGGATATAAAGAAATGTGCTTGTATCCGACTTGAGTTGTCGAATACAAAGAAAAATGCCTATTTTCCCAAATTTTGTGCTGGTTTCAAAGGAGACAATGATTTTTGCCAATTATTCTTCATTTTTACTGTGCAATTTGGGGTGTCTATAGATTGGAATCCCGATTAAAACTCTGAAGTTGATCTATAATAATAGTGTTTGATACTATCTTAAACACTGCAACAAGGAGTCTAGGAAGAGATGGCTTTCTTTTTGGAATTATTTCCAAAATTTCAAAAAAAAAGAGGTGGATGACTTTCCATATGTCCACACACAAAAAAAGGGGGGTTGACAACTCACGTCATCTTACCCTAAAAAAATTGAAAAAAAAGTTGACCACAAAAGTCAATGTTTCAAAAAAAATTTTGAAAAGAAAAAAAAAAGTGGACTATTCATACGTCCACCAAGTTTGAAAAAAGAAAATTGGTTTTACAAAATTAAACCTTATGCAAAACAGGTTGAGGCTTGTTCATTTAAAAAATTGTAAATAAACAAGCCTCAAGGGGGCATTTGTAGGCATCAAAATTTGCAAGGCCCAAAACCCATGTCTCATTAAGCCCATATCTCACAAGATAAATATGAGATATTTTAATTTAAAATTCTGTTATTTATCCCTTGAGGGGTAAATTTGTGAATTCCTTGTAATTTTAACTCTATAAATAGGCCGCTTGGTTACAAGGGGAGGACACATATCAAATCAAGGAGAACTGAAAAGCTGAAGCTCTGGAGAAATTTTCTTGAAGAGAAAACCCTCTATTTGAAGAGAAGCAGATCAAAGAAGTCCTAGAGAAATTCTCTTGAAGATAAAACCCTCCAACAAAGGCAGGAGCAATTCAAAGGCAGGAGCAGATTCTCCACCCAAAAAAGAAAGGAGCACTTTTCTTGAAGAGAAAGCCTCTTCCCAAAGAAGAAAGGGGGACTTCTCTATAAAGATAAAATCCTTTTTCAAGTCAACAACATAAGCAAAAGCAAGTGAAAATCCCGGAATGAAGAACACATACAACCACTCCAAAACTGAAGAACGCCACTTGGCATTCATCTACATCAAACCGCTCGTCAATCAGATGACGCTCACGTGATCGAGCACCAAAGAGAGTAAAATCCCTCTTTGTATCAAATTTTCTTTATTCTTATTATTTGTAATCACCGTATTTTGTATTGAAGCAATAAACACGAACTTTGTGTGTACAATAGTATAGATAGATATAGATTTCAAAGTTGAAGTTGTGTTTGTATTTGGATTGGGTTTTGGATAATGGTTTTGTCCCCAAAGCCCATATGGGGAAGTTGCACAAAGATAAAATATCAAGGGACCAAGTACCAAGCATGCCAAAGTTAATAACTTTCTTCCCAAAATACCTTTTGAAATTTCTACAATAATGCATCATACTAAAGATATGTTTGTATTTTAGTCTCTTATCCATTTTGTGTAGCTGTTTCCTTTCCTCCAAAATGGTTACGCAACTACTCCATACTTTTTCTCAAACAAATCATCCTTTTCTTTATCAAAGAACGACAAGTGTCCATTTTATTGTGTCCACTCCATTCTTTCTTTAAAATGATCTTTAATAATTTCTAAGTTGATCTCTTAAACAATTATTTCTATTTCATTTTTAAAATCATATACGTGCTGCATGTGCCAGCCACAAATTAGAAATTAATAGAAGAATTATTCAATATGTGTACTCTTATAAAGTGAAGAGGTGAAGAGAAAGATTTTGGCCCCACACCTGTTTAACTTAGAATGCCCCTCGAAACTTTTAAAGATGTTAACACCCGGCTGTTAACTACACACGATTTAGCCATATCTCATACCAATATATGTGCAATATGCATGTGCTACCCACTAGTTTTAATTAACTAGAAAACTAGTATAATTGCATAATGAAATTATAAAACTTAGAACATGTCAGATTTGACCTAGTGCTTTTTGTTTTCTAAGCAATGCCCCTTATCATTTTTAAAAGCTTTTGATGGTAGTAAAAAATTACTCAAGTTTTGCTTCATTGTTCGTCTACCTGCAATATTGCATGTGCCTTGCACTAGTGAGATACAAAAAGAAAAATTAGAAAAAGTCAATGATACTTTGGATATGACCACATTATACAAAAAACACTCCATCACATATAAAAAAGAACAATCAATAACTAATTGATGAATCTTTTTTATCACAAAGATGTTAGGTTTTATAGAAACAAAGGAGGTGTAAACACCCCAAATTTAACATGGCTTGTGCAAACTAGAGGAAATTAGAGAAAACAAACACATAAAATTTTATCCTAAACATAGAAGAATATAATAACAAATAAATCTATTTATGACTATATTGGAAAAGGGGTTTTATGTCCTTAATTAACTTGCAATACTGATGTGGAAACTCTATAGTTATTTTCCCTTGAATTTCTCAACAAATGACAATATAAAGTTATATAACATAACTGCATGGAAGAAGAATTCACCTTCTAAAATTTGAAACCCTTGATAAGGCAAATGAGCTTGAACTTTAGATTCATGAATTGTTTCAATCATGAAATCACCAATGAGACAAGGTATACGACACCCAAGAAAGCTTGTTGTCAACAATTGCAACATTATCTTTTAAGCTATACTTTAAGGACCTGGTCCAAACCATGATTTTTATAAAGGGGAAAAGCTATGTCCGATTAAACTTCCACGATAAGATGAATGTTCATTGGTGGAAGCAAAGGAAAAATCGTAGATGCACACCCATGGGATCATGCTTTAGATTAATGATTCTATAAAATAGAGGACTAAGATCAAATCTCAATGCCAGGATGAGATGGGAATTTAAATATAAAGTTAAGGGTAGATAGATCTTTCGTAAATATGATTCACTTCTGGGGAAGGATTTGGCACAAAAAGGCCACGCTTGATCGAGGTGGGTGATGTTATTCCTTCCCCTATTTGTAGCATAATAGCATAATTATAGGTTGTTTGCCGTTGTCTTGCATATGTCATGGAACGAAAATGATGAATTCATATGATTAGAGATGTATTTTGGAGATGATTGATTTCTTGAATAACCATGATTATGTTGCCACCTAAGTATTGAAAACATGAATATATGTTGATTGTATGTATTTTTGTTTAAGATATTTAATGTGCCAATGCATGATATGATGTGTTTATTTATATTCTTCGTGTTTTATTGAATTTTTTTTTTATGATTATTGAGTACAAGGATTATGGATTAATAGTTGTGTAATAAAAATGGAACCAGGAAAACATGAAGATTTCTCACTTTCGTTATGTAGTGTGAGATCGATGTACGCCAACTATGGCAAACCGTTAGGGAATTTAAAGCATGCCTTATAGGAGGGCACAGTGTACAGTAAAAACCCAAGAGCAAAATTTATTAAACCTAAGCTCTATTTTTCACGACGTGACGTAATGAAGCATACAGTGAGTTGTAATTGAATTTGGCAAGCCGAAGTTGCCCAAAAAAAGATATTTGCATAATCATTTACAATAATTCAATAATTCTTAGAAATTATTTGATATGTGATTGTATGTGTAAGGCCTTTGTCAAATCTCAACCATTAGTTAGCGTTGAATTTTGACTAAGACCAAAGTCGTTATTTGGGCTAAATCATATTGATTGGAATGATGAGGTTGGGTGCCTACACACCCATTGAATCACTCTTTGAAGTGCATTAGATTCTTCTTTGATCAACGACTGAGATTTAATTTTCTTGTGAAGGGCATTGGTTTGACTCTAATATAGGGTTAAAGAGAGATTAGCAAAACTAATCTTGTTTTGGAAAAATGGAGGCTGCTCTAGAGGCTTGCGAATAGAGGTTTTGTGAAGATCTTCAATTTTTGGTGCTACTCATTGATAGAACTTCTAAGGTAAATGGGATTAATGTACTCTCTATGCTTCAATGCATGTGTTCCCTTAGTTTTGCACATCTAAACTATGTATATGCTGATTTGTGATCAAAAGATGTTGTATTGATTTGATATCATGTATATCGGAAAGGAATTCTATGTTTTAACGTCTCCATATCTATTCTAAGTCATTGTACTGCTAATTAAATGCTTATTGTTGATGAAAGAATACATGTATGTTCATGATCAAAGTAAAATATGAATGGGTATGTCTAGAAACCCAAATTGCACAAAATATGCAAGAGTGGATGAAACTATTTATATTTGCATCTAAAATATATGTATGAAATTGTGCATGTCACAAATTCAAACATATAGTTTAAATGCAAAAATTTTTTTGTGCACCGAGCATCGTGTTTCTATTCCGGTTGTGCACCATTAATATATGTCAATGTACACTATTTTATATTAACGGTGCAAAGGTTTCTAGCTAAGGCAACATCTTGAATCTTCGGCCGTAGTGCCACTTGAGTGCTAGCACACGGGGACATAACAAGATTTGTAACATTCATTTATAGCGGTTCGGTTCTAAAGTATTTTGTTTTGTGGATTTATGTGGAGCCAATCTCCATGAATAAGCTCTCGAATTTGGTCTGGGTTGTATGTAAGCAATTGCAGTACCAAAAACTTTGATCAATCATAGCTTATTTATTTTAATTACATTTCAAATAACTTTTATAATAGCTTTTCCTTATTGAATCTACTTTCAAATGCCATTGGTTTCATTTGATTTGGTTTTGTTTTGAAGAAGTTATATTAGATTAATTAAGTCAGCGCTGCTCAAATAGCAGTTTACAAACTTAATTACAAATGCCTTTGGTTTTCATTTGATTTGTTTTTTTTTTTAAGTTATATTTGATTAAGTAAGCACTGCTAAAATAGCAATTTGCAAACTTAATTACTTTAACTCATATTTGAATTTTTTTGTCATTTTATTGTGATAATTACATGATCAGAGGGCACTAATTGTGATAAATCAATGAGGATCATCCTGATTCATAGGATGAGCCAGGGCTGTAAACAGGTCATATTCGGACCGGATCTATGTGTATCCGAGTTCGAATCCGATTATATGCAAGAGTATCCGTTATCTGATTAAAATTCAACGAATCTTTCAGCTAGATTACTGAGTTCGAATCCGAATATATTTTTATAAACTGTATTCGAATTCGTTTAATACTCGAACTCATTAAAGATCTGAAATACACATATATCAGTGAGGATCCTTGCTCGAACAGCATGTTCTTCATTTGCAACTGAGTTGTGCGCACAGTATTTTGGTCGCACGGGTAAAAATGGGAAATTGGAGTTGCCACCGCCTGATGGGGTGCAGGCGAACACCTGGGTGCCTAGATTTTTCTATTAGGCGGTCTGCGGCTTTGAGATTCTAAGTAAGTTCTCGATTGCGGTCTAGGGAAGTTCGTAGACACCCCAGTCCACCCCGTCAAATGACGGGTCCCATAGGTTTCCCTGGTTTGAGTTAGCTTGGTCTGTCTATCACCCGATTCCTATTCCAGCATGCACATTTGATTAAGTCTTTCCGGACTGCCAAAGCGATGTGGGTCCCTTTACTTGATTTTATCTTCTTTAGCTTAGAGTGATCTGAGTCTGATTGGGCAGGCCCCGTTGGGAGGCCTGTGGATCCCTTGGTGGGCTTGGTTAAGCCTACGTGTCCCCTGATGGGCCTCAGTCTAGCCTGAGAGGCTTTTTGGGCTTGGTTCAAACGAATTGATTTTAATGATTCAAATTGAAGGTTTTAAGTGATTTACATGCATAAGTGGGCCGGGACTGCTTTGTGGGCCCTTGAGCGGGCCCCACAATTGGTTGCCAAATGATTTGAGATTATCTTAATTGATTATGCCAAAATGGGCCAGGCTTTGGGCTTGGGCTTGAAAGCCCAAGTCTTCCTGGGTTAGGGCTTGGAAGCCCTAATCTTATTTGGTGAGTGGGCTTGATGGGCCCGACAGGCCTCGCCCTTGGTCTCGGCCAAACCACAATCTTAAACTAAACATGCATTCCCTACATAGGGCTTGGGTGGGCCTCACGTGGTCCAACCCACTCAATCAACTTGATTAACCTTATTTTGAGCAAAAAAGGTAAGTTTATCGGACTGGGTGGGCCCTATTGGAAGGCCCACTGGAAATCAAATTGGACCGGGCATCCAAGTCCCATGTTGGGTTTCAGGGTGACCCTGAAACCCTATTGGTTCATTTGGTTCGGTTTGAAAATGTCACCCACATCCACCAAAAATCACAGAATACACATCACAGAATATACAAAAATGGCATGTTTTCTGGGGAGATTGGTTCACTTAACGATCTCCGATTGGTTTGAGCAGATAAAATAATCCTAACAAGCTAATCTAGCCTTGAACTAAGAGGTTGAAGCCTCAAAGCCTAAAAAATGGGGCTGGATTGGTCAGCCGCAAACAACTTAGCATTTCAGTGGGTGCGCTGACCTTAGGCGCTCGGCGCGAGGTCAGCACGAGCTCGGCAGAACCAAAAAACCATCCGGCGCGAGCTCAGCGCACGCAAAGGCCGCTCGGCGCGAGCTCAGTGCCAATCAGCAGATACCTTTTACAAAATGCGTGTAAGCACACAAGTTTTGTTTGAACCAAAACGTGCTAAACACAGCAAAACCCTAAGCAAGCTGAAACAAAGAGCTAAAAATTTGTCATTTTGTTAGAAGCTGATTTGACCAGTAACTCTTGCACCATTGAAAAGTAAGCTTTGATACGATTCCAACGCAACTAAATTTGCATGAATCGGAGTTCGAACAATGAAGTTATGGCCAAAACAGTTTGAAGGGCATTTTCATAAATTTATAAGATTTGGTTTGCTATGTGGCAAACTTGTATGTCTCAAGCTTGTCATTGGGCAGCAATGTGTAAAAATAAAAATGAAAAAAAAAAGAATAAAAGGTATAAAAAAATGAAATAAAAAGAAAAATAATAAATATAATAGAAAAGAAAGGAAAATAAAATAAAATAAAAATTTTAAATCAAAAAAAATCAAAAAAAATCAAAAAAAATAAAAATAAAAATAAAAATTTAGATAAAGGAGGGGCAAACCGCCCCCTGAATAGGGATTGGAGGGAAGGGAGGTGACCCATGTGGGCCCACGTGGGCCTGCCTCCCCTCCCTCATCTCCTTCTCCCTTCTCTGTTAAAAAAGAAGGGAGGACGTTTTTTGGAAAAAGGACGAGGGGGGACGATTTACCAGGGGATAAAAACAGGGAAGAAAGATTAAAAAAAAAAAGGAGAGAAAGGGAGAGAACTTGAATGACCTTTAGAGGACAAAGAGAAGGGAAGCGGCTGCTCTCGGAAGATCCATTTTCAAGACAGGTCAAGTACCAATTCATCCATTTCTTCTGCACAATTAGATTAAAAACTTTGTCGTGAAATAGAATGTTTTGTGGAGACTCATAAATGTGAAAGAGGATGATTTAGATTTCGTCACTCACAATCAAACGACATTCTGAATTTCTTTTGCAAATACTGTAACTGAGTTCTTTTCTATTGATCTGGTTTCGTTTTTACGGGTTCATGGAGCAAAAAAGACATGTGTGTAGCCAGAATGTTGGGCTGAACATGGAGAGAATTTAAGAAACAATCTCTCTGTTCTTTCTGAAATTTATTTTACTTGTGTTACTGTGAGAACCTACTTTAGTATAGCCTTTGTAATCTGATCCCAAGAATAGTCTTATATATTCACAAAGAAAAGAAAAACAAAACAAGCAAGAATTGTTAAAACTGTTGGGTTTGGTTGCTGTAACCGAATCCAACAATGAAGGATTATAGTAACCTACAACCATGATTCAATACGTTTTGCAGTGTATTCTTCATTGCATAGAAAGTTAAATTTCAAGTTTGATTGAGTGGTTTGAATTCTAAGTTTGATTTGTAACCTATAACCAGCCGAATGAATGGTTTGAATTTCATGTTCGGTTGAGCACGATGAGGCGATCCTTTCATCTCTCAAAAAAAAAATTCTCCTTGTTCATATGGTATGGTTACTAGAACCTCAAGGGGATTAATTTCCATTTCTTTTAAGTATTTTCTAATCATCTATGAAGAACCCACTAACACAAGCTTAAAAGAATGGGTCGTTGAAGTTTGGGGGTGAAGTTTTGTAAATTGGAAAAGCCTTATTATGTTTTAGATATTTTCAAAAGTTTAGTGTATAAATGAATTTCACTTTCTTTTCTTTTTAAGGTCTCATTTCAAAACCCTTCTCTCTTTAAATGCTTTTTGAATGCAATTTTTTTTATATTGTTCCTATTATTGAGTGCTCCACAGCTCGAATCATTAATTTCTAGGAAATTCACCTGTAAAATGATTATTTGACTCTTGGAAGAAAATTGGGTCTTTTGATGGCCCGAATCAAATTAGAACTTTATAGGGGCTTTCCAATGTTATGTTTCTTACTTTATGTGCTATATATACTGTGAATCGATGGTTTTCTGAGGAATAGCATGTGAAAATGACCATTTTACCCCTGGAAGAAAATTGGGTCTTTTGATGGGCCCGAATCAAATTAGAACTTAATAGGGACTTTCCAATGTTATGTTTCTTACTTTATGTGCTATATACTGTTAATCAATGGTTTTCTGAGGAATAGCATGTGAAAATGACCATTTTACCCTTGGAAGAAAATTGGGTCTTTTGATGGGCCTGATCAAATTAGAACTTAATGGGGGCTTTCCAATAAGCCCAATCATCAAGTAAGCACCTAAGCCAACCCAATCTTAAGAAAACACGCATACAAGTTAGTTGAGTCAACTCGCCCAAATTTTAACTCATGGGAACCCGCTATCTAGCGGGGTGATTCAAGGTGTCTACGGACTTTCTTGGGTTACAACTGAACCCCTTATCCAAAATCTCTGGCAGACCCTGCACATCAATTTAAATCAAAAATTGGGTGACTGTTCACACACTCAACAATGAACAGTGGCAACTCCCCAAAACCCACGAAAAGTCGGGCACCGGCATCGTGCGCACAATGCGACTCTCTGTTTTTCCGAAAACTCCAAGTCTGGCTTGATTTCCAAACTCTGTAATACTTCCCCTGCGCTTCTAGCATCCTCAAAAGACACTTAAACACAACTTGGAATTATTCTAAGCTACTCCATACCATATCTCAAAATCTCTTCGAAAAAACCTACACCATTTGGAAAGGAAAAGAAAGCATGCAATAACCATTGTGAGCATGAGAATGAACAAAATAGTAGCATGTTGAGGGGGATAGGGAACATGCAGCAACTTCTGTAGGCATGGGCATGTTAAACAGACTTGCTAAAAAGAAAATGAGGTGCTCTGCTGTCGCCAGCAACAGCCCCAAGACCACCTCACAAGCTCACTAATGGAACAGCATAAAAAAGGACCATGCTCATATTCGACGGAGCATACTACATGCCCATTGAACATGCCAACCCATGCAAACACATACATTTCAACATCATTAGTCCGGCTCAAAATAGCAACCTATCTAACATGAAAACAAAACAACAAGAAGGGTAGAGAAGGGGGCTTCATAGGGGTACAATGGATAAATTAACATGAGGGAACAGCTCCCTTTTAAAGCAACGAAAAAAAGCACAACCGTGGCCTCAAGCATGCCCAAAAAGTGTGTGGGGGAACTCTCTCTCAACTTACCTTAAGCTCATGGTAGGTTTCTCCCTCACTTAGAGACCCTCCATACGACAAAGTGAAGCAAATGCATGTTAAACTACCATGGGAAAAGACTTGTGCCCAAGGAAGAAGATAAGCTTAGAAAACTCATTAGAAACTTCTCCTTTCAACATATGTTTAGCAAAACATGGTAAAGAATGATACCTGGTCGTTCGTGACCTCTTGTGCAGGGTGGAGACACCTTCTGGAGGCTGGACAGCAGCTGGAGCACCACCTTCAAGGCACCAGCAGCAGCTTTTGTGGAGTTGCTTTTTAGGTGAAGATGAAGAAGGCAAAGAGAGAAGAGGGTCTTGGGAGAGATGGAGAAGAAGGGTCTTGGGAGAGCAAGGGAGCTTGGGGGTGATGGGGGTCAAGACAAAAATGAGCCCAACCTTTTCTACGTATGGGGCTTGGTGCTTTTTATAGTGTAGATGATGTATGGGAGGTACATGCATGCATGGGGGACAACCATCATGGAAGAGAGAGAGAGAGAGAGAGAGTTGCATGCATGGATGATGCATGGGTGATCATGGGGGGGAGAGAGAGAGAGAGAGATGCATGCATGGATGATGCCCATGCATGCCCATAGGAGACATCAATCATGAGCAAATCTTGATATTTGTGGATTGGTCCCTGATACTTTAGATATTTACAGATTTAGTCCCTAATACTTTTGGATATTTACAGATTGGTCCCTGGGATATTTTCTCAACTTTGGATATTTATGGTCTAGTCCCTGATACTCTTGGATATCTGCAGATTCAGCCTTGAGATATTTTTCATTGATTTGGGTAATTACAGATTTAATCCCTGAGACCTTTTTGCTCTGCTGCTTGGCACGTGTGCAGACTTTTGCCACATGTGCAGTTTTCCGGCACTGCTGCCCTGGAACTTCAAGGTGGTCAATTATCACTTGATCAAAAAGTCAACTTTTTGTCCCCTCGGGGTTTGACTTTTCAGCTAGGGTTTTCATTTTACAGCATTTCCAGGGGTGCAAAAACGAGGTGCTTACAGGAGCTTTACACATGAAGGCATAATGTGTTCTTCATTGCAACTATGCAGACAAACAAAAAACACAAAAAAGAAAAAACAAAAGAGAACAAGAGAGAGGGAAGAAAGAAGTAGACGAGAAAAATCCAAGTTGAGACCAAGAGAGGAAAGGGGAGGCTTCGTTGTTGAGAATCTGTATAATCTTGGAGAGCATGAAGCATCGCAATAAACGATCAATAGAGAGAGAGAGAGAGAGAGAGAGAGACAGCTCAAGACCAAGACAAAACAATAGCCTCCGCTAGTTGCTGTCAAATGCTTGGACGAGATCTTCAATGAGATGCCTTAAGCTTTCACCAAAAAAAGGAAGGGGAAGAGAGGAAAGGACGCCATGACTAAGAACAAGGATTTGCTATGCAAAATGGGTTTGCATAAAAAATAAGGGGAAGAGAGAAAAAGAATGCCATGACCAAGGAGAGGGATTTGCTCTGCAAAAAGGGTTTGAAGCAAAGATGATGTGACACTATGATGGCTGAAATAAAGATTAAAGCAATAATACTCTTGGCTGAATCTTTAGAGCTAGATTTACCAAAGCCCCTAAATTACGTAAGTATCCTCAAAATCTTTAAAAATTACAAATATGTTTACAATTTAATCAAATTCGGATTTTTATTGGATGGATAAGACTGAATCCGAATTCGAAATCCGATTATAATTGGATCTATTTTTTGTATCCGAACCCGATCCAACGAATGTTTAATCGAATAAAAAATCCTATTAAATCATATTATTTAATTGGAATCAGATAGAATTCAGGTCAAGGCCCAACCCATTGACAGCCCTAGGATGAGCCTCGTTGATAATCATACAATCTAATTTTGTTGTATTTTATTACTTTATTTTATGTTTATGTTATGTGAGTTATTATAAAATGGTGAAAAACTTGGCAACCACCTTTAAGTAGATGAGTGGGGGTGCTTAACACCTTCCCCTATTTATAACCTAACCCAGTTATCTTGAGACCTAGTCGAGACCAATGACTTAACCAATTTTTGCCTAATTTTGTGTGTATTGTACTCTTTGGTTACCATTCACACCTTAATCCACATTGATGGTGGCGACTACTAAATTTATGTAGGTCTCGTGTAAAATACATGGAGTTGAAAGATTCCTTCATGGTTTTACAGCAGACTCTCTCGTTTTGAATCTATTTGGACTAGTTCAAGTTTCTTGGTGTGATTTGGTGAGTCTATTTTCAATTGAAATTTGTTTCATTCAATATGGGTTTGAAATGAATTTTCTATACTTGATTGAAGTTGAACTACTTAGTAGCACACGACGGGATCAATCTGTATGAAAGGCTTCCCATTTCATGGCTTCTTAATTTTTAAAAAATCAAATTTTAAGAATCCATCTAATGGAGATTTCTTGATCTATAAGATATTATCTATTTGGATTTTATAGATTTTTTTATTTATTAATTCTTATGCAAGAAATCTTAAAATGAGTAAAATAAGCAACCATCTATGGATAGAAGGATGAAAAGGCCTAACACCTTCCTTCACTTGTAACCAAACTCTTTTACTTGGAATTTCATAGTTGATCAGAGTTTTATTAATTTATGTATATATTTTATGTGTTTGGGTGACCATCCACACGTTGGAATCTAATGTGTTATGGTGACCTTTAATTCCCTATAAAATGCATAGAATCAAATGATTTATATTATTTTACAAGAGCACGTGGAAGAGAATATCATGCGTAGGTATACCCACCTCCGCCACCCATATCTCTCCCTTTGTCCTTTTTCATTTTTTTCCATTGGCACCAATCAACAAAGGGATTAGTGATTTACGTTTACTCGTCCCTTCCTGCCTCTTCTTTCCCTTCCTTCTCCTTTTCCTTTCTTGCTTTTTTTTTCCTTACCGGCCGTGCAAAATCTGACCATGTCGATTGTAATGCCCCGAATCCGGTTCAACAATCAAACCCAGAGTGTTAGTAAAAATTGGGTCAGAACAAACTAAAATTTATGCGGAATTTAAAACTTTTAATTAGATCAGAGTACAATTGGAAGCATAGTATATTTAATTTAATTTAATCAAATTAATTTACAATAAGAATCTCTTTATTCTAAATGTGTTCTATGGTAATGACCACAATTCTACCCATGAGTACACTACCCCAAACTTGACGATCTCTTCAAGAATACCTAAAAAATAGGGGAAAACCGGAGTGAGATATAAATCTCAACAAGTAGAAAGGTGCATACTATTGAACAGTCTATTTTATGAAATAGTCATGAGGTATAACAATAATTTGAACCAAAAGCAACAATTCATGTCCATGTAAACCATTTCAATATAAATGATAAAATATACACAAAACACTACATGTAACATCACAGGACTCATGAAGCAAGATAAGTCTTTGAATAGATACTATTCATTCACTTTGCCACCATGCCACTTATGAGCGAAGCTAGTAAATATCCTCAAACCCGAATCTCAATCTGACAATAAGAGGCCTATACATCGACTTATTACGCACAAAACTCAAGTACCAACAACACAAAAACTAAAATACGGAGTTCGGTATGTACCACCCAACATGCAGCCCCTGAATCAATATATAGGGATGGCTGCTAATCAGTACATATAGGGTAATCACCAACAACTCAAACATAAAATGAGACCCTACAAACATGAAGACCCCTCAATGAAAACTAACTTGCAAAGAAAGCACGAGCACAAATTTGGAGTAATCAACCCAAAATAAATACCCCTCCACTATCTAGCTTAGCCTATGGATCTATATACAGCTATGCCCGCTAGACACAACCCGTACATATTATAATTTATTTTGTTTACAATTGATTACCAATTCATATGCATATTTCCGTAAACCATGATCTCAACTATAATAATTCAAATCAATTATCATAACTCATTTCCAAGTGTTATACATGTCTCAATTATCTCATTAACTCAAAATTAAACCCTTTTGAGAAAAACACATTCAAAACCATGAATAAATCTCCAAACCAAATTCCATAGATATTATTGCACCCGAAACATAATTATTAAAGGTTTAGATAGGTTATAGTTCACATTCATGAGCAAAAATAAGATTCCTATGACTTGACTAAAACTTCCCTAATTAACTACTTATTAAGATCTAAAATTTCTATAGTTATAACCTAAGGTGTTAAGTTTTATAATTTCTGTTATCTTTCAATTCCAGCAGTTCACACAGACCCATATTGAAGCTTAAGAGTTGGTTCTAATCCCCAAATTGATGTTTAACTTAATCTAATCCACTATTTCCACAACCTTGTTCTTTAAGACACCCATTTACATTCATTGTTCCAAATTATTAGTTTTAGTACCAAATTAAATTCCGTCAATTCCTACACCTCAATTTAACTCCTATACAGGTGTTACAATAATTAAATTACTAGGAAAAATTTTTAAACATTAATTTAGACCTAAAATCCCCAAATATTAAAATCTGGCTTAGGTCGCTCGACATGGTCGCTTAGGCGACCTGTTGAGCGCCCATAGAATTCCCAGATTTTCCAATTCTCTAATTTTTTGGTTTAATTCTTTGGTTTTAATTGTTCTAAATTTATTTCTTATTAACCTAAATCACATCTACAGCCCTCTAAATCTATTTGTTTCAATTAATTACAAGTTTATGGTCATCTACAAATATCAAATCTATAATCATTAATACTTTTATATTTTTTATTCAAGAACATGAAAACTCATCGATGAAAAACAACGTATCCATGAAACATATTTTCATCTAATCAAATCAAATAGAAAAAAAAAATCAAAAACACAGAAATCATGTAGTTCCTCCAGTTTTCAAGTGATTTCTACTTGCCTTAACATACAAAAATCCATCTTCTCTTGAATCCAGAATTGAATCTGAACTTCTATTATTTATTGCACTAACCTAGGGTTCTCCAAACAATATCTCCACCATTCAGATTGTAGTCCTACCAACTGTCAACAAAACATCCAAATTTGAGGTCGATCCGACGGTTGAATCTCTCCCGATCTAACTTTGATGGTTGCTGGTCGGAGGTTTCTGCAACATCTCATTTCTCTTGTGATCTTTCTATTTTTCTCTTTATAATTACCCAATTGCCCTTTTCCATTCTTTTAAACTATAATTATTACTGTTTAACTTCAAACCTAACCCAATAAATTTTAATCTTCTAATTTCCAATTCTGTTATTATTTAATGATTTAATTCATCACTTTGTCCTTTCATAATTTACTAAAATACCGTTTTATCCTCCTAGATTGATTTCCTTTGAAACTTCTCTTTTATTTAAAAATTCTTATCAATTTAAATTATTAATCCTCTAAATTTCCACTCTTTTATTTCTACTATATTCAAACCCCTATTTTCTTTTATTTATTTATGCCTTAATTATTATCCAAAAATTCGGAGTTTTACATCGATGGCATGGAGGTCGTGTCATCAAAATTTACTATATCTCAATTGGCATAAACAAAATATCACTTGCATTGACCAAAATAAAGGCGTTTTTTTAAGATCTAATGGAATTCCACTGAACTAAAAGGAATAAACTAGTAACCATCACCATTGCCACCACCACAACACAACCACCACTACAAACACCATTACAACCATTACCAAGACCACTATACAATCACTGCTACCAACACCACAGCTAGTTTATAGCTGTTAGGATCAAGCGCTTATCACTAGACCAATAATTTAAGTTACTTCTTAGAGCGCAACTTTATTTCATTATACCATAGCAGGATGATAGAAATTAGCCCAACACCCCCAACAATCCCCTCCCCCCCCCCCCCCCCCTCCAACACCTGTGACCACAAGCCAACACCTGCCAACCCCAGACTTGGCCAAGGCTTGCCACAGTAGCATACCTTCTTTGGACCCCCTTTGCGGGACTTAAACCCACAACCTTTCAACCTTTCTAGGGTCCCTCCTTGCATCTGTGAACCATAGGTGGGGCAGCCAACACCATAGGCTAAGAGCACATGTACTGTAGGCCGAGGACACACCTACACAAATAAACACAGCATATAGTTTGGGAGACTTAAACCAGAAACCTGGGCTCTGATACCAATTGTTAGAAGAACCGATCTGAATTCTTCATCTTATTTTTACTAATAGAAACACTAAAATATATAGAGAAATATGACAATTATTCTGTCATTGAATCCCAGAATTCTAGTAACAGAAAAATCTCTTAATTTAAGGGATAAATATGGACAGAAAATATTTATGGAGATTTCGAATATCTCCTTATTTAAAACAGGAAACAAACTAACAATAAATTAGAACCAAATCCCTAGAAATCAAGAATTAATTCCTTGCTCTAATTTTCCTAACTGTCCGACACTCCACCTCAAGTTGGTGCGTAGATGTCTATCATGCCCAACTTGCTGATGAGAAACTCATAGTTAGGTTTGAACAATTCCTCTGTAAGAATATCAGCTATCTGTTGTGATGTTGGAACAAATGGCGTATGGATAGCTCCTGCTTCAAGCGTCTCCTTTATAAAATGCATGTGAATCGCAACATGTTTTATTCTATCATGTTGAACTGGATTGCGTGCAATGCTAATTATTGCTTTGTTGTCACAATACAACTTCATAGGCATGGTCATAGGTCTCCTTAGTTCCCCCAAAACTAGTTTCAGCCACATCATTTGACATACCCCATGAACCATTGATCCGTATTCTGCTTCTACACTACCTCTACCAACCACACTTTGTTTCTTGCTTCTCCAAGTCACTAAGTTTCCCCATACAAAAGTACAATAACCGAATGTTGATTTTCTATTAGCCACTGAACTTACCCAATTTGCGTCTGTGTATGCCTCAATGCTTTGTTGTTCATTCTTCTTGAAGAGTAAACCTTTCCTTGGCAAGCTCTTCAAATACCTTAGAATTTGATACACGGCTTCAAGATGCTCTTCAAGAGGAGAATACATGAATTGACTTACAAGACTTACTGCAAATGCAATATAAGGTCACGTGTGAGACAAGTAAAGGAGCTTTCCAACTAGCTTTTGCTACCGTGACATATCCACCGGATCACCCTTTTTTCCTCGAGCTTCTAATTTGGATTAATTGGAATCTACACATGACGAAAACCACTCATTCCCATTTCGTTGAGTAGATCAACAACATATGTCCTTTGTGAAACTGAAATCCCTTTCTTTGATCAAGCTACCTCCATTCCAAGAAAATATCTCAGTGATCCCAAATCTTTAATCTCTACCTCATATGCAAGACTCCTTTTCAACCACTCCATCTCAGCTATGTCATCTCCAATCAGAATAATATCGTCTACATACACTATGAGAATGGCTATCTTCTCATTAGTTGAATACTTTGTGAACATGGTATGATCAGTTTGTCCCTAATATCCTTGGTTTTTTACGAATTGAGTGAACTTTGCGAACTAGGCTCTTGGCAATTGTTTCAATCCATATAGATATTTTTTCAGTCTACAGACTTTCAATCCAAACTTCTTATCAAAACCTGGTGGTGAATCCATGTGGACTTTTTCTTCCAAGTCTCCATTAAGGAATGCATTCTTCATATCCAACTGTTGTAGAGGCAAGTCAAGATTGGCTGCAATAACAAAAGCACTCTTAATTTGTTTAGTTTCACCGTGGTGCAAAGGTTTCAAGGTAGTCAATGCCGTATATTTGAGTGAAATCTTTAGCCACCAACCATGCCTTGTATCTTTCAAGTGATCCATCTGACTTGTATTTGGTTGTGAACACCCATTTGCATTCAACTGTTTTCTTCTCTCTTGGCAAATCCATTACTTTCCATTTTTTTTTCTCAAGGGTCCTCATCCCTTCAAGAATAGCCACCTTCCACTCAGGAACCTGTAGAGCATCCTAGAAAGTCTTTGGAATTTCCACACGAGAAAATTGTGAAGTAAAAAAAAGAAAAGGAAGGTGACAAATTTTTGTCGGAAACAAAATTTGACATGGGGTGTTTGGTTCAAGTTCTAACACCCTTTTAGTTAGCAATAGCAACATTAAGATCAGAAAAACTCGACTCAAATGAACTAGAATCAGAATTGGGTGAATTGATTTGGATAGGTTATGTATGGAAGTTACCTAAAGATTCGATAGAGTTCAGATCAGCCTTTAGTTTAGAGTCTTGGAATTTTTAGGAGCACTGATCTCATTGCTTTGAAGTTGTTGCTTCCGTGAGTAAACATGCTCTTTAGTACATATTGTCATTCCATTGCTGATTCTATCAAGATTACTAGATGGCTCTATAGAATCTGGACATGGGACTTTATTAGTTAAAACACTAGGTTCTGTATTTATGAACAAGTTTGGTCCATCCAAAGTCGTTGTGGGTTGAGGAACATAATCTGATTGAAGAAGATAATTTGAATCTTCAATATGTGTCTCCCCCTGAAGACGAGGTTCAAAAAAAGGTTTGGCTTAAAAAAAAAAAGTGACATCCATGGTAACAAACTTTTTTTTGGAAATGGGAGCATAACATTTTTATCCTTTCTGAGTTGGAGCATAGCCTACAAAGACACATTTCCTTGCTCTTGGATCTAACTTGCCACGGTTGTGAGCATGAATATGAACAAAAACAATGCATCCAAACACTCTTAAGGGCAAGTTTAGGACAACTTAGATATGGAGAAAAAAACTTTTGAAAAACACTTAGGTGTCTGAAATTTTCAGATTTTTGTAGGCATTCAATTTATAAGATATGTAGCTATAAGAATGGCTTCACCCCAAAGATACTTAGGAATCTTATTTGTAAGCAACAATGCCCTAGCAACTTCTAAAAGATGTTTGTTTTTCCGTTCAGCTACCCCATTTTGTTTGGGTGTGTAATTGCAAGACCTTTGATGCATCATACCCTTTTCCAGGAAAAACTTACCTAAGACTTTGTTAAAATATTCTTTGACATTGTCTCTTCTAAAAATTTTTATTTTTTCTTGAAACTGTGTTTCCACCATGGCATGAAATTTTTTGAAAACTTCTTCTACTTCAGATTTTTCCCATAGCAAATATACCCAACTTACTCTGTGTGATCATCAATAAAACTAAGGAACCAAATTTTTTTCCGAAATTGTTGACACCTTAGATGGTCCCCATACATTGCTGTGAATTAATGTAAATGGTTTTGATGCTTGGTATGGTTTTGGAGGGAAGAATGAACGATGGTGTTTGTCTAATTCATAGATCTCATACTGAAACGAAGATGGACTTTATTTTTAAACAAACTCATAAACAAGTGTTCTAAATATGAAAACTCGGATGCCCTAATCTAAGATGCCATAGCATAACATTATTGTTACCAGAAACAGAAATAGATTTAAAACAAGTAATTTGAATTTTTTTACTTGAATCAGTTCCATCTTCAAAGAAATGGAGAACTCCACTTTCTCTAGCAGTGCCAATAATCCTCCCTAAGACCAGTTCCAAAAACTCACACTGAGAGGAAAAAAAAGTAGCTTGACACTTGAGATCATTCGTTAATGTACTTATTGACAAAAGATTGAAAGGCAATTTAGGTACATGAGGGACATTATGCAGAGTTAAGGAAGGAGATATAACAGTGGATCCTGTCCCAGCTATTGTTGAGTGACAACCATCAGCAATCTTTATTTTTTTGTTCCCTACACATGGATTATAAGTTGAGAAAAAATTGGAACAACATGTCATATGATCAGTTGCTCCAAAGTCTATAATCTAAGTGTTAGTTTGACTGGAATTGACACTAAGGAGAGTAGTAACAAAGTTACAGTTTTGAGCCAAAGAGAAAGAGGGATTTATTGTAAATTGTGGAGATTGTACAAGTGTTCTAGGTGTTCCTTTGTGAATGGAGATGCTTCAGAGTTGACTTGTTGCCCCTTGTTGTAAGACCCCGAATTTTTGCATAAATATTTAAGGCATAAATAAATAAAATAAAATATGAGTTTAAAATATAGAGGAAATAAAAGAGCAGACATTTAGAGGATTAATAATCTAAATAAATAATAATTGGGGAATAAAGAAGAATTTCCAAGGAAATCAACCTAGGAGGGTAAAAAGAGTATTTTGGTAAATTTAAAAAAAGGCAATTTATGAATTAAATCATTAAATAATAATTAGAATTAGAAAATAGAAGAAAATAATTTATTGAGTTGAGTTTGAAATTAAATAGTAATAATTAAAGCATAAAAGATGGAAAAAGGGCAATTAGGTAAATATGTTCAATTAGTGTCCTTAATTTGGAGGAAAAGCTACTTAATAAATTGTTTAGGTAATATTTAGGAATTAAGTATGTATTATGCACGGAAATTAGTTAGAAGGAGGAGTTTAGATAGCAAGGGGCTTAATTGGTATAGTACTAGCAGAGAATTAGAAGATGGAGAAAAAGTAGGAATTAATTAGAAGGTGTTTGATCCAAATTAAACATCTCTAGGGTTAGCCCATTTAAAAGAGGAATATTAGGGTTAGTTTAGGACTTTTCCTACTCAGTATAAATAGTGGAGAAAGGGATGACAAGAGAGAATTTTCGTATGGTAAAGAATGACAAAAGAGAGAGGGAAGAAAAGAAGGAGCTGCTGCAGAGATGTCTGACCAGTCACCATCAAACCTCGATCGGGAAAAATCCAGCCGTTGGATCGACCTTAAATTTGGAGTTTTGGTTCATGACTAGTAGAACTACAATCTGAACGGTGGAGATCTAGATTGGAGAACTCTAAGTAGATGCGAAAAATAGCACAAGTTGGATCAGATTCGGGAGTTCAAGAGAAGATGGATATAGCATATTGAAGCAAGTAGCAATCCCTTGAAAACTGGAGGAACTGCATGGTTTTGATGTTTTTGATTTGTATTTGATTGTTTTGATTAGCCGAAAAATTATTTACATGGATCCGTCTAGTTTTTTATTTATCAGTTTTCTTTATCTTGAAGAAAAGTAGAAAACTGTTGGTGATTTATAGATTTGATTTTGTAGATAATCATAAAATGGTAATTAATTGACACAAATTAATCTAGGGTGTTTTAGGTATGATTTAGAATACTAAGGAATTAATTTAGAGCAATTAAACTCGAAGAAATAGTACAAAAATCCGAAATTGATGAAATTTACACAATCTGCCGGAATTGTACGGGCGCCTAGTGATCGCCTAGGAGACTTATACAGAATTTAGGGCCTTTCAATATGAATAGATGTTTAATAATTTTCTAGTAATTTAATTATTGTAACACCTTTATAAGGACCAAGTTTAGGTATAGACGTTTACTAAATTTAATTTGGTATTAAACCAATTAATTTGGAACCATAAATGTAGGTGGGTGCATAAAAAGGCCAAAATCTAGGGAACAGTGATTAGGAATAAGTTCAACTTGTATTTATGTATTGAAATCACCTCCTAAGCTTCATTTTAGGTCTGTGGAATGTAAAATCCCAGATTTTAGTAATAAATAAATCAATAGACTAATTGGTTAATAATATGCAGGAGATGAAATTTTAATTCAACCCGGAGGAGTTCAAGATGAACCGGAGATGATAGGAGAGCCTATATAAGGTGAGTTCATGATTATGGACTAGGTATTATTTTAATATAATAATTATTTGTGCTATGGTTTATATTAGTAAGAATTAATTAAAAATAAAATAAAAGATAAACCATAGGGGGAGTGGTCAAACCCAAGGAGAGTGGGTTGACCCAGAATTAATTGGTTTAAGGATTAAAGGTTTGTTTGTAATTAGTTTAAGGAAGGAGGGTATATAAGTAAAAGAAATTAAAACAATAAACAAACCTAGTAGTGCATGAAGTTATTCACGTGGAGTTTAAAAACTCAAAATAGAAACAACCGTAAGTTTCCCTTGCTTCCTCTATTCTTCTCTGAGTTTCCTTGTGGCTAAACCAAACCCTAAACAACTTCTTGGAGCCGTCGTAGAGAAGGAAGAAGGAGGATTTTCGTGCACAAGAACTCAGGTAAGAGCCAAATAGAATAAGTTTCTGTTCTGAAGATTTGAGCATGTTTAAGAGTCTTAAAAGTGTGATTTTTGAACTAGACGAGATCAAGGCCTTCAAGATCTGTTGGAAAGTATTTGGGGTGATATCTTAGAGTTTTTAAAGAAGGTTTAAGTCCTAAAACCAGGTAAGTAGTCCCTTGACGCTTGCATAAAAATACAATTCGTGTTTAGACGATATACATGGTTATTCGGTGATTTGATGCGTTGTTTTTTATATTTATGATGTCTTAATTTTTGGGAATTGTTCTAGCATGTTTATAAAGTGTTTTAGAATGATTTAGAATAGTTTTGATACATTGAATATTGAGTTGTGGAATTTTTGTTGAATTTTGCAAAGTTACAGATTTTTCACGTATCGGGCTGCCTGAGCAATCGCTCAAGCGTCCTATGTATATATTCAAAACCCGAGAGCAATTTTACCTAGATTGAACTGTCGCTCAAACAGTCGCTCGAGCGACCTCCCCTGAAACAACCTATTTTGTAAGGCCGATCGAGCGCCCTTGGCCGCTCGAGCAACCAGTTTATCAGATTTTGGAAATTTACTTTTCAACCTAGTTTTTAACCACGAAAGTGTTTTTATCCAAATTTAACCTATGTACCATCAAGATTGGGATATTTGGGAAGTGTTTGCACTAGCGGATGTTTAAAATTCAATTTTATAAAGATTTTGGATAGATGTTTCTAAAGAGGCACTTTTACTTGATTCCATTGTTCCAAAAGATTTTACTTTTAACCAAGGTTGGGTTTGTGAGTTCATACACCCGTATTTGCGTGATATCAAGGTATTTTGTGCATTGATGGAGTCGATACACATTCGGGACATATTGGCCCATTGAAACCTGGAGTTTTGGACATATGACTTGGTACATTCTGTTTTTGTTTTGGGTCACTGGTGTCTAATTTATTGTTTCCCGCATGGGCGGATTTGGTTATACAGATAAGGTTCTGTATTTGGTGGGTGTTATTGAGAAGTATGTTCATTACTCTGGTTGGTTTTTCTCAATGTTGAATGGGCTTAGCAGTTATATGGATCCATAGAATAGCTAGTAAGTAAAATATGTATTATAAGGGTTTGAATTCTTTATCTGAGGCATTCCATCATCTTGAGGATGGTATCGCTCCTGGATTGGTCGGTCACTACGTTACCCATTCCTGGATTGGCTAGGCCGTACATGCTAACTCATAGTTGGGTTCTTCCATTGGTGTTGAATAGCCAGACTGCTGGGCGGCTGGTCCATCGTAATTCGGTTAGGTAGCATATTGGCACATGTCTAATCTCTTTTTCTGGTATACTTTTTCATGAGTCCCATGAGGTGAACAAATTGTATTTTATTGTTATCTTAAATCTTATTGTGATTATTTAGATTAAGCGTTGCATATTTTATTGTGGTCAACTATTTGTATGACTGCTTACTGAGATGTTGTTTCTCACATTATTGTTTTATCGGTTTTGTTTTCAGATATTCCTGGGGAGGACATTGCTGGGGTAGAGACTTCGAGGGATTACTGTGATTACCAGGAATAAGACTATTTCATTCCTGTGTAGATCCAGGAGGACATGGAGAGATATTTAGATTTATTTTCTTAGGAATTAACTTTAAATATTTTATTTGAGGATTTTGATGTTATTTGAAGAATTATTAGTATCTTTATTCCACACCCTTGGTGGATGTTATTTATGTTATTTAGTTGAACCCTTTCTAGACTTTATAGATGAAATGATAATAGATTATTTTGGTGGTTGAATTCCGCACTTTCTAAAAGATGTTTTTATTTCCACACTCTGATATAATAAATGAAATTGTTTAAGTCTGGAATAGTTGTTTTTGGCCATTTTCCCTAACAAACCAGATTTGGGTTTATGTGTTTAAATAAACCTGGATCCGGGGCATTACATGGAATGTGCTAGAATTGGAAAATAACAGAATTTATAAAAGATAATACCATAAGTTGTAATTATAGAAATTGGACCTTAATGAGTAGCTGAATAAGGAAATTTAGGCAAGTCATTAATTACTTTTGCTGGTGCATAAAGATATGAATGTTAATCTGTCTGGAATTTTAATAAACATTGTTTCAGCTGTATTTATATTTATAAATTCTATCTTGGATATCACTTTGAGATTTGAATGTGTTTTCTCGCACAAGGTTTTATTTTGGGTTTATGGGGATTGAGACATGGAATTGGATATTTTGGTTGAATTCATGACTTCTGGTTTATGGTTTTGGATTATGGTATGATGGTTATTCTCCTTTCTATTACGGTTGAGTGATACCGCTTCCTGTGGTTGAGTTGATACTAACTTTTATGGCAGAGATGGGTAATCCTCTGTTGTAGAGATGTGTAATCGTCTACATAAAGATGTGTAATCTTTTACGGTAAAAGTGTGTATGCCTCCTACAGTAGAAGTGTGTGTCCTTCCATGGTAGAGATGCCTTCTACAGTAGAATGTGTTTTCTAGCACGTTTCCTTATGGCTTTTTGCAGTGATCGCATCAAGGTTTCTTCTTTCTTTCCCTTCAAATTCAGTACTCCTTGAGGTGAAGGCTGAATTCTCGATTTCTGTCATAGGCCTTGGTTCTCTCTTGTTTAGCATGACCTTTCTCCTAGTTTCTTCTCGTCTAATCTCAAAAAATGCTTCACGAAGGGATGGCAAGGATTTTCCCCAAGAATCCGATCCCTAATTTCATCCATATCACGATTGAGGCCTAGCAAAAACAAATACACACGGTCATTCTCTTCCTTCTTCATAATTTTCCCACTATCAGTAGGACACTCCCATTCATCATTATAACATTGATCTAATTATTGCCACAGTGAAACTATTTCATTATAGTACACAATGACTTCTCTCTCTCCTTGTTTGGATTGCCAAAGTTTTGTTTTCAAATAAAAAATCTGAGATGATTTTTCTAAATCAAAATAGGTTTCTCGTACAGCCTCCCATAATCACTTGCAGTGGATAGAAATAGGTAGGGTTTACGTATGATTTGCTCCATCAAATTGATAAGCCAAGCAATAATTAACAAGTTCTCTGACCTCCATGCACTTAGATTCGGATCTCCGACTACTAGTCGCTGCACTTTTCTAGTCAAATGCCCAAGTTTTCCCCTGCCGTCAATCGCCAACTTCACAGATTGAGCCCACTCCAGATAATTTTTTCCATTTAACTTGTGAGAGGTTAAATGGAATGAAGGATTTTGAGAAAAGTGGTCTGCTCCGCTGTTCATCATGGCATTTCCTAAATTGGAACTTTTTATAGTTGTTGTGTTCAAATCGCACCAGCGCAAGGGCACTCGCGAAAGATGCGAGGGAAAGGGGGGTTTAGGAGTCGCCACTGCCTGATGGGGTACAAGCAGACACCTGGATGCCCTAAGGATGTCTATTTTGGTTTGCGGCTTGAGATTCTGATTAAGATCTCGGTTACAGTCCGGGGAAGTTCGTAGACACCCTGGTCTGCCCCGTCGGTTGATGGGTCCCTTGGGTTTCCTCGGTTCGTGTCAATCTTGGTTTAACTCATCCTTATGTCCTAAACCAGCATGCTCACTTATTAAGTCTGAATGGAACCTTCAAAGGTGTGAGTCCCTTTCATTTTAGTTGATTTTATCTTTTTATCCAGATGATGTTGATCTGATGTGGACCCCGTTGGAAGGTCCATGGAATGCCAAGTAGGGCTTAGCCTAAGCCCAATTCCCATTTTGGATTATGTTGGATAACCCCATTTATTGGATTTGGTTATGTGGTTTGGGAGTTAATTAAATTATACAAAATTAGTGGGTTTAGATTTTTTAGACTTATTGGAAATGGATCAGGCGGGTAGAAGTCCAAAGAAGTAGAACTGGGGGTTTACTGGGCCAAAATCATAGAACAGGTGCAGTTCAGGGCTAAACCGCTCCGTGTATGCGGTTTCGGCCCAGGAAGCCCCGAAGGCAATTCCCGGAGGGGGACTGGGAATCCCTTCCTCTTAGAAACCTTCCCGTGTCTGAGGGTCTCATTGCAGACCCATAGTGGTTTTGAAATCCCACTTTTGGTTAATAAAGCATGCCCTTTCAATGTTTTTTCAGAGGGGAAAGGAGAGGAGGAAACCCAGGGGCTTCACCTTCTCACGAATAACAATAAAACAGGGACTAAGATGTCTCGGTTTTGGTCTGTCAATCCACACACCAACAAGCAATCCAAGGCAATGAAAATCTAACCAAATGACAATCTAGAGCATGCTTCAATCCAGGACGTTGACATTCATATTCTTATGCATCATGCCTAGGAACAGAGGTATTTGAGCTCCTATCCATGCAAAAGAGGGGCACTAGCACAAGTGAAAAGTAGCCTAGAATGTTACCCAAGGTGGGGGATGTATGCATGCATTCAAGTCGTGCAAGTGAGGAAGCATATTATGCAAACACATAAAAAAGGGACATGCTGTAGATGGACAAAGACAGCAACTATTTGGAAGGGAAGGGTCACACCAAAGAGGCTGGAAACAGTAAAAAAACAGTGGGGGAATACCATCCCTCATGCATGGTGCTAGTGGGTTGGTCTTAGGGGTATGTGGGGGTGAGAATGCATGCCAAAACAGTGGCTGTTTGGGGAGTTGTGGAGGCAAAGAGTGGTGGAAGTGGTGGGGTTCGGATCAGCTAAGGTGGGGTGGATAGGGGGTAAGACCAGCATGCTGGACAGCAAAGGGTAAAGGGGCTAGGGGGAACATGTTAGTGTCAAAATAAAAGAAGCAATCTATCCTACAATATGCACTTTCCACAGCACTTTGGGTGTACTAATAGCACAAGACAGTAAGCAAAGTACTATAAGCATAAGCTATAATATGTGAACACATCAAAGCAAGTGGTCATGAAGCAAGGAAAGAGAGGGGAGACCTGCTGTCTTCTCCCAACAGCAACTCAAACCCATCCTGACAAAGGGTTACAGGGTAAGGCATGCATCATGAAGGTCACAACCGAAGTTGTCACTTACCATGCATTCTCATGATGCACCCGGCATCCAAAAACAGCATATCAAAGTGGGGAAAAAAGCCAATGCAAGAAGGGATGAGAGGGGGTTTGCAGGGGTACAAAGGATCATCAAACAGGTGGGAACATGCTCCCCTTCCAAATAACCACAAATCACAAAACAGCAGCTTTAGTGGCCTAAAGTGAAATAACAAAACCTCTCATCCTCCCAGGGAGTTGTACGTGTGCTTCCATTTACTTTGGAGAACTCCATGTGATGCCAATGAGAAGAAAACATATGAAGATGATGGGAGAGAATAGCTCAAGATGAAGGAAAGACTAAACGTTTCCTAAACATCATGCTAGAAGCTCATGTGTATATATATATGATGTAAAAAGAAATAAGGAACAATACTTGGGGGTTTAGAGACCTTGGAGTGATATGTGGATACCTCCTTTAAGCAAAGCCAGTGCTGGAGCACCTCCTTTCAACACCAACAACAGCCTTGGTTCCTTCCTTGGGTGGAGATGAGGAAGAAGAAGGAGTTGGTGAGGTTCTCGGATGATTATGGAATGGGTTGGAAGTGTTTAAGAGTTCGGAGAAGAAGAATGATATGATTTGGAAGGGGAGTTGCAGAGGAGAAGGAGAGAAGTCAGCTAAAAAAATCATCCTCTGTCCCATGTTCAAATTTGCTTTTTATAGTATACAGGGACAAAACCGCACATGCAGTGCGGTTTGGTCGAAACCGCAGAATATGTGAGGTTTGGCCACGTCTTGTTAGCATTAAATAAGGGGAAAAATTGGTCAGGCGCAGACTGACGCGAAATGTAACCGCACTGTAAGTGCGGTTACTTTTCATGCACCGCTTGCCCTGATTGGCTAGCGCGAGCGGTGACCGAAAAAATCAACCGCACACAATATGCGGTCGTGAATTTTTCTGCCATTTTTTGGTTGAGTTGACGACTGAGGTGACTTAACTGCCCACTCGGACGAATCAAACTCCTCCAATTTTTTATTATTTCGCATTTATCTTAATTAGTTTAATTAAGATATTTTAAATTTTAACTGATTCGCCCCTGGGATCGTTTTGCTCATATCATTTCCATCCGGGCTCCGGTTCCTGCAAACTTAATATCGTTAGAATCGTGTTGGAACCCTCTACCCATTGGGATAGGATATGGAAATCAATTTGGGCTTGGGCTAAAAGTCAACTTCTGCACCTTAGGGTTTCAACCTGTCTTTTAGGGTTTTGCCTTCAAGCCTTTTAGAGGGGTGCAAAAATGAGGTGCTTACAGTTGTTTTGGAGCTATCTGTAGTTGTTTCAAAAGAATCCATAGTTCTTCTAGCCTCGGTCATGACCGTTTTGACCATTTTGGAAAAGATCAAAGACTTGTCTCTGATAGCATGAAAGTTTAGAAGAACCGATCTGAATTCTTCATCTTATTTTTACTAATAGAAATACTAGATTATGTAGAGAAACATGACAACAACTTTCTCATTGAATCCCATAATTCTAACAGAAAAATATCTTAATTTAAGGGATAAATATGGATAGAAAATGTCTATGGAGATTTCAAATATCTAATTTCGAATATCTCCTTATTTAAAATAGGAAAAAAAGTAATAATAAATTAGAACCTAATCCCTAGAAATCAGGAACTAATTCCTTGATCTGATTTTCATAAGTGTCCGACAATAGCAAAAGACAATTTGTGTACTATCAAAAGTATTTTGCTACTTTTAATAAAAAAGCAATGATTAACCAAACGAACTTTTAGTTTTAAAAGTTAAATATAAAATAAAAACTTATAAAAATAACTTTCTGGCTTCTAATTAGTAGCTTTTTAAAAGTCTATCCAAACACTACCTCAGTAAAGAGTCTACTATAGTTTTCAAAAAAACACCATTTTAGTATCATTTTGAAAATTTTGGATAAACTAATTTACCTATGAGACGCACTTATCTATGTGTAGGACGCACTAAAATACTATTAGTGAAGATTTATAAGTAAATCACTCAATTTTAGGTGCTTTTAGATGCATCATTTACATTTTGGCCGCACCCAATTTTGGGTGATTTTGGATACACCAATTTACTCTTTTTTTTATGTAACAATTTAAATCTTACACACTTTTCATGTATATGATGCACAATTTTTTTTGAAGAAGAACATTATAAATTGTCCAGTCCTATGCAATTTTGAATGCACTAATTTACATGTTAGACACAGTTATTTGTGTATAGGATGCACTATGATGTAGGCAAATCACCTGTATATTGGCTTAGCTAACAACTCCAAAAAAAAAACAAGCATATGGTTCTTGCTTAAACCGTCTACATGTTGGTAATTAGGTAGACGGGCAAAGTTAGCCAGATTGCTTCCATGTAAATGACTTTGCTAATTGAGCTTTTTTCAGTACAATGAAAATTGCGTAGTAAAATGAGTTACACTATAATACCGAAAAAGATATTTTCATGCCGCACTAAAATTTGGATGTACTAATTTACATGTTAGATGCACTTATTTGGGGGTGTACGATGCAATTATATAGGTAAATTGTTTAGTTATCAGCAATGTTGGATGCACCAATTTGCATGTTAGATGTACTGGTTACTTTGGATAAACCAATTTACAAGTTTATTTTTATATGATCATCATCCTCATCATAAGCCAGTTCCCACAAAAGTGGGGTCGACGACACAAGTCTTTCTCTCCATCCTGCTCTATAAAAAACCATATCTTCACTTAATCTATGTTTTTGTAAGTCTTGTTTTACATATTTCATCCATGTCTTTTTAGGTCTTCCTCTTTTTCCCTTAAGCCATTCAGTATGCATAATCTCACACCTTCTTACATGTATATATCTAGGTCTCCGTTTTATATAGCCAAACCATCTTAACATACTCTATTCCATTTTATCCCTAATACATGCTATGCCTAACTGTAATATCCCAAAATTCTCAGGACTTGAGCTTACACATGTGAGACCAACATCCAGGCTCACACATGAGTTCTGGGAAAGTTAGGGAAACGTAGTGTGGTTTAGTACGAGAACCCAATGTAAATTCACTTCATGATTTGATGATTCATAGTAAATGGGCATAAATGTTTTGAGTACAGTTAGGAACTCAAATGATGAATGTAGGAAGGTTTAAATAAGTCTCAAGGAGTCCTTGTTGGATAAAGAAACAAATCCTTGAAACAAAACTCAAATATTCAAAATCTAGGTTCAACGCTCGAACGTTCAATCTAGCGTTTATCAAGCGTTAAGTAACGCATGCAAAAGCCCTATTGCGCGAAAGCATCGCCGAAGAGATCTATGTTTTTGGGCGAAATAAGCCTCAATGCACGAACGTTGAGACCGAATGTTCGCGCTTTAAGCCAATGCCTGAAGAAAGCTAAAACACCCTGTCACGCGTTAAGCCAACACCCATACAATCTGTGTTATGCCAACTAATTAAGGTTCAACGCTCGCATGTTGATCAGGCATTCATCGAGCGTTGAAGGTAAAAACACTAATTTGCATAATTTTGTATTCTCTTTCTTTCTGTGTGGAGAATGAACTTGAACAACTTAAGTAGCTCAATTGAGGTGGCCTAAAATTAATGGGAGTATTGGCACCTCAAGAAGAGTTGTCATAATTCCTTTGGCACAAGATAATTTCATAAAATAAAAAGGTGTTGCTTGTTTGGCAAGCCACCTGGGTGACCATTTATTTTGGACTTAGGAAACTCAGAATCTAGTTTTCAGTTGGGAGTTAGAGTTTTCATACTAGATTTTCAAGGAGCTGTGAACCCCTAAAAATCGTGCATCCCAGTCTGGAGATTTTCGAGTTCAAGCTTCAATCCAACCTAGAAGAGTTGTAACTATGAGCCCCAAGATAACACACATGCTCGTTTAGCTCGATTTTCCCTGTTGGGTTTTGCAATTCCAAGTAAGTTCATCATTCTATTTTGATTTTTGGGATTTAAGTGAATGTATGCCGTATTATAAGTATTCGATGGATTTAGCTGAAATCGATTTGGTGAGTTTATTTACAATGCAAAATAATTTCTATTTTGATAAAGTTATGGATTTGGGAGTTTAGAATGTGATTTGGTAACATGGTTAATGATTCTTCACTATGCGATTTCCATATTACATGAAGTTAGATTTTTCCTCTAGTTTTGACAAACATTTTAGCGTTTTGTCGTGTGTTTCTGGGATTTGTCGTTTTAACATTTGCATGCGGGAAATTTGCGAGTCCTTAGTCAAGCGATTATGGCGGGCACCTGTGGGAAGCGAAGGCTAAGCCTGGCATGCTACTTTAGGGGTTAGCTACCCTAGTGACAACTATAGGCTATCAGTTAGAGAGATGGTTGTCTGAAAATTTATTGGGGGTTTACCCGATTTGTTGTTACTTATATTTCTGAATTGGATTTCATTGAGTTGTTTTACATGCTTTATGAGGATACCGTGTTTAAAAAAGATAAAAACCATGTGTATGAGAGATGGTTGTAGAACCCTAAATTTTGGTAAAATAATAACATAATTATAAATCTAAATATTATAAGAAATAAAATAAATAAACTTGAAATATTGAGGGATAAATATTTAATCTAAGTATTTTGGAGATTGAAATTGTAATCCATACTCATATTATGAAGAGAAATAATGACGAGATTAAATCTGGAAATTTTGAAATAAATCTTATGGTTAAATATGGTATAATAAAGAAAAAGGGTATTTGTCTTTTCCCAATGGCCAATTACTAAATTAATTAAATGAATAATTATTAGAATTGAAAGTTAATTAGATTTAAGTTGGAATATATTTGGATTTAAATAACTTAGTTCATGCTTAAAACATGAGAAAATGACCTATTTGTAATTATACTTAATTAGGAATCTTAAATTTGGAAGAAAGAGAGATTTTGGGGTGATTTGGTAATATTAAAAAATATGAACTAAAAATAGCACTAAAATAGATTAAAATAGGAGTATTCTTTTGTGGGGAATTTAAGAGATAAGATTTTAGAAAGGAGAGTTAGGATAGGATAGGCAAGTAGGTTAGTTGGAAAGTTTTCTAATCTAATTAGGACTTCTTTTTAGGTGAGTCTATAAAAGTAAGGCATTAGAGACGATTTGAGGTTTCTATTAATTCAAACATGTGGAAAAAGAGGAGAGAAAAGTGGTGCACATGACTGGAAAGAAATAGAGAGAGAGAGAGAGAGAGAATAAGTGACTTTAGAGAGAAAGAGATGTCGAAATTTTCGACCAGCAACCATCAAATGGTGATCTCTAGACGATCCACCGTTGGATTGGCCTCAAATTTGGAGGTTTTGTTCTTGACTAGTGGTTCTTCAATCTGAACGGTGAGATGACGTTTGACGATCCCTAGAGTGGTACGAAAATTTCAGAAACTTGGATGTAGCCTAAAGTTCATTGAAAAGAAAGATGGATTTCGTATTCTTAAGGCAAATAGTAACCTTTAAATTCTGGAAAATTGCATGGTTTTGTGGATTAGCTGCTAAATATTTGGTTTATGGATTGGAATTGTTTTGAGTTGGGTTATGCTGATTTGGAAGATTTCTCAAGAATTGGTTTAGCTTTGAAGAGGTTTAATGGAGATTTTTATGATTATATTTGATGATTCATGCGTTGATTTTAATTGTGATTATACAAATATGTTTTTGGATAATAAGAAGATTTTAATGCATGTGTTAGATGGTTTTAGAAGAGTTTTAAACGTAGTTTAATGATTAATAAAAGAAGAAATCATATGTTGCAAAAACTTTAACCAAAAATCAAATTTCTACAGCTACTTTTCAATGAGATGGAATTTTTACACTTACTTAGAAAGAGGTTTAGGTTATGTGATCTTCATGAAAGTTGTAGGATTTTGTGTCTAGTTTCATTAAATAAATAATTTAAATAATATTCTACTGTTTAGTAATTTTTAATTAATTTTATTACTTACTGGTCTGCACATGTTTTTATTGAATGTTGACTTTAAAATCCTATAATTAATTAACCACATATAATTTCGAAAATCTGCTATAGGTTATTTTAGTACCATGAATTAAGAATCCAATGAGTCAAATTTTAGGTAATTTGGTTAAGAAACAATCGAGTTATGAGATTTAGAACATTACTTGTTCATAAGTGGCAAATCTATATATACATGTTTAAAATTATTTCATAATTTATTAAAATTTAATTTATGTTTTGATATGATATTTTTGAATACCTAAATAAATTCGAAAAGCCTTTAGAGGTATTTTGAAGAGGCTTTCACTCGAAAAAGATAATTTCATAAATTATATAAAGGATATTTGGGTTCATTTTGGTGAAATAGGTGGTTTTAGACTTGAAGGGTGGACTTGGTATTTTTAATGGAATTGTATTGCTTTTTTTTTTTTGTTTCTACAGTGTTAAGAGATGGTTTTAAGCATGTTTTGATCTCTGGAATTATTCAAACCTATATACAACAGACTTTGGGTATTTGATGGTAAATCCATGGGTTAATAAAATTTATGGATTTCTAAAGCATGGATGGTTTTCAATGAAGGAAATATAGTTAATAACATATTAATCTCTATGAGGGAGTATTTCTGCCAAAAGGGCAATGTTTGTTAGTTTATATCTATGAAAGACTGAATTATGCTACAATGGCAAATATGGATATGTGTTTTCAAACTATATAACTGTTTTTGGTTGACTTGTGTCTAGCGGGCTTAGCTCATTATAGATACATAGTTTAGCTAGATAATGAGGTCTGTCTATTTTTATTTGTATTAAGTCTAGTTCCATTTATGCGTTTCCTCCTCCCTTGCTGCTAACATGTGCTAGTCATTCACGAAACATCCCCTGCCTTGACCTGTTTGCCCTATTCTACCACCTCTGTTGGATGCCAAAAAAGTGGTCGTTTGGATAACTGATGAGTCCGTTCAACCCTTTCTCAGAACCTAACTCCAAGATTTTTCTTCCGCATCAATCAAACCTTCATCTTCAGTCGTATCAAATCCATCATAATGCTTGTTGTCATCTCCACTCTCCAAAGTTCCTTCTTACAATTTTGTATGCCGATCAGCCAAAGGAAGTTCACCATAGTCTACTATTTTATGTCCGAACTTCCCACACCAATAACAACATTCTGAAAGACCAATGTAATACACATTGTAGACACCTGATTTTTGCGCCCCCAAAAAATGCAGAAAATGAAAATCCTAACTAAAAAGTCAAACCCAGAATGGTTGAAAAATTGACTTTTTGATTCAATGAAAACTGACCATCAAGCTTCTTCCCATTGAAAAGGAAATTCCGACACGATTCCAATGCAATTGAGTTTGTGGAAATCGGGGTCCGGATGAAGAAGTTATTAGCTGGTCAAACTCGTGGGGAGCATAAATTGCCTTCTGCTCAAACCCAATCCAGCTGCTCAACTCGATCCCATTGGATAGAGGATCTCGACACGATTCCGACACAACTGAGTTTGCTGGAATCGGAGTCCCGGATAGAAAGATATGGGCAAAACCGGCTTTCGGGGAGCAGTTTTGCACTTCTACTAAAAAGCCTGAATTTGCTGCTAAACTTTAGCTCAGTGGATAGGGAATTTCAACCTGGTTCCAACGCCATTGAATTTGCTAAAATCATACATCGGATGGAAAAGTTATGACCAGTCAAAGTTTTAGGAAAACTGCCCTCGTGGCAAAAGAGCAGAAAAAGTGAAGCGAATAAATATCAGGAAAAATAATCATTTTATAAAAGAATATCTTAATTTTTATAATAAAATAATAAAAAAATGTAATAAAATCGGACAGAATCTGATTTATAAACCAAATTGAATAAGAGGTTTGAAATCACACATTTTAAAAACGTGTGCGTTCGCATTTGAAGTACGATTTGACTTAAACCGCACTTAAAATGTGGATCAAATCTTATCTCCAAGGACAGCTGGCAGATTCACGGAGATTTGCAAACATGGGCGGTGCATTCACACTTGAAGTGAGGATCAAGCCAAAACCGCACTTTAAGTGCAATTTAAGCCAAACCGCACTTCAAGTGCGGTTTCGGAAAAGTTTTCTATAAAAGGCAAACCAGCCCCTATGGCCAGGAGGTTGGTCCCCCTCCCCTCTTCTCCATTGGTCCCTCCACGTCCAGTAAACTGCTGAAACCCTTCCCTCTCATCTAAGCCCCAAAAATACCCATTTTACCCCTCCAATCTTCTCTTTTCCTTCTTCTTTCTCTTCTTTCAATCAAAAGACAAGGAGGAGGTTACTTTTGAGAACCAAAGGAGGATCTGAAGTGCTGTCCACATCAACAGAAAAACCATATCACTTCAAAAAGAAGAAGTAATAGCAAGGTGAGTCTCCCATTTACTTTGTATTTGACATATATGAAAATAAAGTTGTTCTGACAAGTTTCTTCTTAGCTCTTTTGAGGCTTTGTTCTTGTTGTATTTTTCTAACCTATCTATTCTCTTTGTGTATGATGTGAGATCCCCTGATAAGAAGGGGATCTCCATACGGAAAAGGGAAGAGAGTTGTCTTTATGCGAAGTAAAAGTCTCATATAAGCTATATTGGAGTTCCCTGATTTCTATTGGATTGTCTTTTATTTAAAGAGGAAAATGTCCTCTTTCAACATTTTTTGTATCCTTAATCCTCCCTCCTTCTTCCCCTTCACTTGATTAACATTTTGGGACTTTATTTTACTTCTTGTGCTTCTAAACTGTTCCCATATCATGCATATACATATGCGGTCATACACAAGAACACCTTGCACTCAATCATGCATATTCATACATGACTTAGTTTTATATATTTTCCTTTTGAATATCAGGATAGATATTATGTATATATGTGTAAGGAATTCTTTCGGTAAGAACTAGGTTTTTCCTTGATCATTTTTCCCACATCTTATGGAAGAAGTTCTAGATGCCATTCTATTTAACATGTCTTCATTATTAATTATGCATGCATGGTCATTTCACCCACTCATTGTTTTCTCATATTCTTTAAGTTACTTTCATGCACATGTATCATCTTTGAAGGTTTCCCATTTTGAATCATGCATGGTTTTCATATGGATTCTTGAATGGGTTAGTTGATCAAGGTGTAACATGGGTCTTTTTGGGCTTTTATGGCACTTCCTCAAAGAGGATAAGGAGGGAACCATATCCATGGGCCCCTGTTTCTAAATTAAAAGGATGCCTTAAGATCAGAAATTTGTTTATTGTCAAGACACCATTAAAGCAAGTCATTTGAGCCAAAAACAGGTATCTCAGCCATTCCGAGCAGGCTCCGGAGCTCGCAACAGTCAGTGGACGTCCCAGAGATCCAAATGAGCAAGTCCCATGCAAAGATTTCAACCATTTTCGAAAATCGGGCCAAACCGCATACTCGATACGATTCAGGCATGACCACATTTTATATGCGGTCAGACCTGAACAGCATTGGTTCTGCGGTTCTGTTCACACCGCAGTGCATATGCAGTCTGATTTCGTAATTAATTAAAAAATCATTTTTTTGACCCGAACAGACCCAATCCGACCCATTTCAATGTAAGCTGAACCTATTGGGTTTTCTGGGGTTGACCCAAGCCCATTTTGAAGCATTGGGCCCACCAAGGCTTTGTGGGCCTTCCAAGGGGCCCACATTCAATCCGGCCAAAACCAAGGCCCGTTTCCAATAAATGGGCCCTAGGCCATTTGGTTAATTGCTCATGGGCCAATCCCAAGACCATTGGGCCTTTAAAAATCCTTAACCCATTTAATTTACATGTTTAAATTAATTCAAAACCAAAACAACCAAATCCAATAAGGGTTACCCAATAACCCTGACTGGGCCATGGGCTCAAGCCCAACTTGGCATTCCCATGGCTTTCCAACAGAGCCCATACCTGACCCACTTAACCAAAAGGATAAAAATATAAAATCAATTAAAGGGGACCCACACTTTCAGTGGTCCCCATCAGACCAAACAAAATACATGCTAGATTAGGAAAGGGTGAGATAAAGTTGACTTAAAACCAGGGAGACCCGAGGGACCCATCAAACCGACAGGGTGGGCCGGGGTGTCTTCAGACTTCCCCGGACGTAATCGAGAACTTGACCAAACATCTAAAAAGCCGCAAACCAGTAAAATTAGACCCAGTTAGGCACCACTGTGTCTGCCTGCACTTATAAGGTAGTAGCGACTCCGAATGTCCCGAGGCACGCATCCTGCATGCACTTCGTCGTGCGAGATCACGTGCACACACACATAGTATGACAGTTCTTTGCCTTTACTCACCACCACAACTTTGTAAACCAATGGCTTCTCTAGATTAACCTTCACACACACCTTGGCAAACTTACCTCTTGCTCTTTGTTCCATTAGTGAATCCATATGATGATAAGTTCCAATCTTCTCGACAATTTTTGCTAACATCTTGAGAGTCCAAAACTCCATTTGAAGTCACGGGAATAAGCTACAGTGATCCGTTTCCACCAAGATGGTGAGGTCTTTTGTTGGATATGTTGCAATATTGTTATTTGACTGGATTGTACTTGCCAACTTAATACCTGTATCAGGTTTAAGTGATCCGTAATGTAAAGCAAAGTCTGGAACCCAAAGTAGGCCGGTTCATCACACATAAGAGCATGAGGTGGCAATTGGGATTAGGGTTAACCTCCCAAAATAGTCATATTTCACTAGTCCTATGATGTCACAATTGTGTGGCTTGTTGTGTGAATATTATTAAAATTAAACGATGGCTTTGGATTGCAACCTAGTGTATTCTGGATTTCATATTATTTTTTAATTTTTGGTATTTGGCTTAATTGTTGTACCTCATGAAAATGGTTTTTTAAAGTATATGGAATGTTTTATAGCATGCATGTTGCTACTTGTTAAGATTTTATATCTCACCCTTGTTTTCAACCACTCTTGGAGAGAATGTATAAGTTGAGGTAGAAAATACAGAGGGTACAACAAAGAACCTTGACGAGCATTTTATAGCTTATTAGTTTTCTTTTATATTTTATTAGGAGAGTTGTTTTGAAGTTGTTTATTTTATTTAGGAATTTTTTAGAAAGATTATGGTTAGATAGTTTATCCTTTTTGAGTTCATACCTAATGTACTAAAGTTGGAGTTTATTTTGAGGATTTTAGCAATATTAAATTGAAGTATTAAAGGAGTTAGTTAAATTCTTGCATGCTCTGATTTACCTTTATCTTATATTATGCTTTTGTTATCAATTGTCTTGTATCACTAAGTAATGCCTTGACCTGGGTATGAAAAAAAAATTACCGGATTTGGGGTGTTACAATTGTGAAGGCAGATGGAACATAGGTGTGCATGGTGAGCGTTCCTGTAAGACCCCGAAAATTTGTAGAAATTTTCAATTAAATAATAATCAATATTTATTTAAGGATTTTATTGATCGATTGTAATTATAAATATAGGTGATCACACTGATGGAGGAGATCCAGAGATTGAAGCAAATCTGACCGTTGGATCATGATATATTGAAGTAAGTATTAATGTAAGGCTATTAATCTGATTGGTTAATAGCATAGGAGTTGATGGTAGTGAGATACATGGGATCATGAGATTAAAATTAGGGTTAGTATTTAAGAGAATAATTCAGAGAATACTAATTGTATTTTACTTGTATTCTCTGACGGCTGAAAGAAACCAGAGACCAAGAGAGAGAAGAGAAGGAGTTTTCGCTGTTAGCGAGTTGTTTTTCATCCTAGAAGGAGGTCTGTGTTGCTGTAGAGGGATCATCATTTACGCTAGAGGAAGAAAAAGGGAACTTGGTCGAATAGAGGTAGGTAGCACACCCTGTTTAGTTGCAACTTGGTTTGTTTACGTTTTGATCATTCTTGATGATATGAAAGTATTGTATATATGTTTCTACATGATTTAGAAGTATGATCTATAAGTTTTGAAGTTATTAGATTTGATTTGAATACGTAGATCGTCGTTTTGATGTATAAAAATTAGATTTTGAAAGTCGGATTAGCCGTTGTTGGTCTAACACTTGGCACGATCGCTTGAGCGATCTGGTCGAGTGTCTCGCCTGTTTATTTTTTTTAGTGAGTGTTTAAAATTGTTTTTAATGACTTTGTGAATTTAAGCTTTGAAAAATCCCTATATGCCACTAGGCACTATTATTGAACCATGTTCGTTGAGAAAAGTGTTAATGTTGGTGTCTAGTAGGCATAGCTGCATGTGGATCCATAGGGTTAAGCTTGAGAGTAAAGAAATTTTTCTTTGTTTGGATACTCCTAGTTTGCACTCGCACTTCCCTTGCAAGTTAGTTTACTCTAGAGGGTTTGCATATATGTGTGGATAAATGGCAATCTCCATGTATTGATTCAGGTGCTGCATGTTGATGGTACGTGCCAAACTTCGTAAGTTTCATGTGCAATAAGTCGATGACTACGCCTCTTGTCTCAGTGGATATACGGGTTTGAGGGTTTTAGTAGATTCGCTCATAAGTTGTGTGGAGGCATAGTAAATGGAGAGTTTCTTTTCAAAGACCTGTTTGTCTTCATGAGTTCTACAATGTTGTATGATGGATTGTGATGGATTAATTGTGATCTTGTTATTACACTTTTGTGTTGGAAATTTATGTGGATGGAAAGAAATTATATTTGTGAACTATTTTGATTCAAGAATTGTTTAGTCTATTGAGATTGTATCATATCTTGCTTATCTCGTTTATTTTTACTGAGCATGAAAGTAAATATCTTCTATATATAAACTGTTTATTCATGCATGTTGTTACCTACTGAGATATTCGTATCTCATTCTTATTTGTTTTGTTTTGTTTTGTTTTCAGCTGATACGCCTGAGAGAGACGTGGGGTTTGCTTCTGGGGGTGAGTTTGCTGATTTCCTTCCAGAGGACTATTATTATCCAGAGTAGTTAGGTTTTTGAGATTTATATTGTATTGAGACATTGATTAATTTTATTATTTTATGGTTTGAGGTTTATGAGAGTGAGAGTGATAGAACCTGTTTTTACCAGACTTGAGTTATATGTTGATGAGAAGGTTTGGATGACTTTAATCCACGTTTATTATTGGTTTTTATTAATATTAAGACTTCCGCACTCTGATATTAATTATTAATCGAATTGAATTTTATTGTCTGGTATTTAGAAGCTTTGGGCTCGTAGTACTTCGAATTCCGGTTGAGTGCCGGTTTTGCATTGACCCGGGTTCGGGGCATTACAGTTCCATCCCAAAGACTTGAGTGCATAGCCATGTAGTGTCTCACCGACAAGGGATTGTTCCGTTGGAGTGATGAGTGATGTGAGGGAGCTTGCATGGAGGGTGTGTGAGTGTGAACATCATGGTAGCATCGACAAGTGATGCTGGGGGTTGCTCGTAGTTGGGTGATGGCTCACGGCTATGTGGTTGCCTGCTTGTGGTGTAGGTCGAGCGTTCTTTCAACCATTGAGTGCGGCTTCAATATGTATTGAACGCCTTCCTATCACAGTTGCACATAATGCGAGAGGGGTGATTTCCTCATGGTCATGGGGTGAGGACATGGGGTTCCAGCATTGTTGAGCAGCACTAGCATAGTGTGTGTGAGTACATCGAAGTCCCATGGGCCATGTGACTAGGATGTTCCTAGTCGAGTCTATGTGAGGAGGATGTAGTCCCCTACTAGACTGAGCAACACTGGGTGTGTGTATGGCAGTTACTAGAGATGGAGGGGTTTCTGGCCTACATGTGTGAGTTTTGATGTATCCTATCAGAAGCATGTGTTTTGATTTCCCTGTGATTTGGTTGCTTGTTTTGTTTGTATATTGATTACAGTTGGTATTTATGATCTTGACACATGAACTATTTCTGTTTGAGCAAATTGTGGTTTGGTTATATCGTGCACACAACACACTGAGCGCATGGCTTACTTATGATTGGCATATCAACTTGTTTATTTAAGTTATTGGTGAACTTAGGTTTATTTTCACCATTAGTTATTTCATATAGGGGTTGGGCCAGTTGCACATGTGATAGATCCTATTCATCTGGGTGGTGATTTCGATGGTGAGTGGGAGCTTTATCAACTTTTGTGGGATCCTCGAGATCTTGAGGTTATATCCCTTTTGTTTATGTATAGATGTAAATATACTATACTTGGAAATTCTATAAGTCCATCTTAGTATCCTCGTCTCAATAACACTCATCTTTTGAACATTTTGATTATTTGCCGCCAAACATTCTGCACCATAAAATATAGTTGGTTTGATTGTTGTCTTATAGAACTTACCCTTATTTAAGTGGAACATGCTTATCACACAAAACCCTAAAAACACACCTTCACTTAAGCCAACCAGCTCTAATTCTATGTACTACATGGTCATCAACTTCTCCATCTTTTTGTACCGTTAATCCAAGAAGCAATTGTTTATTTTTTATATAAGATGTATTATTTTTTATTTCTCAAAAGAATTATTATAAATTGCCCGGCTTTTGGATGCACAAATTTTTATATTAGACACACTTACTTTTGTGTCTAATTTAAAAATTAGACACACTTACTTGGATGCACAAATTTTTATATTAAAAGGAATTGTCAAAAATATTATTTGAATTTAAAAAAATATTTTTTATTTAAAAAATATTATTTATTTAAAAATTAATATTTTAATGATTTAGAGAAAAAAATGAAAGAATGTGATGTAGTGATTTGGTAAGAAGACGATCCCTGTAATACAGGAAAGTGACCCACATTCCCTGAAATACGGAATTTGATCGAGTATTAGGGCTTCCCCGTTTGCACACGAAGAGTGCTTATCGACACACCAGCAACAAGTCATGGCTTTCCTTTCACTGTACCGCTCTCTGATTCGCAGTAGCAACTCCGCCCGGAGGTTCCCAGAGCTTGCATCGATCTCGTGGACGAGATCAGCCTCTCATGGCGTCTCTAATGACTCCAAAGACAAAGGCGTTGATGCTGCTACAGAGAAAATCGACCCAAGTGCTTATCACTTGAGGGGCGGGCCTTCTTTCATGCGTGGCACAGTCTTCTGGGAACCCAATAAGCCTCTTACCATTGAAGAGTTTCACATGCCCCGACCCAAAGCTGGAGAGATTCTCATCAAAACTAAAGGTTATTTGTTATACTTACAAAGGTCTCTCCTGCATTCATTTAATCCATCTTTATTATTTTTGTATACACGGCTTCTTTTTAATGTGGATGAATCGAATGCAATTTTGTGAAATCGAGTCTGTGGATGCTTGATTATCCAAGCAACATGGTACAGACCCACTTAAACGGGTCTTACCTTTTTTAGCGATTTTGTCTAAGAGGGGAAGGAGAACAAGAACTGAACGAGAGAGAGAGAGAGAGAGAGTTGCTGGTTAGTTTAAAGAGTAACCAAACTCTAATTGGATAAATCCAAGTGAAATAATATTCTTCTCCCGTAACTCTTATAGCATTACAATTTAAAGAGAATAAGCAACAACTAGACCCCTAGACTTTAGAAACTGATCTCAAATCCTTAACAAATCTCCTGATGATCTCAACAGAAGAGACTTAATAAACAGGTAGCTATTTCCTATAAAAATAGAAATCAGCTACATTTTCGACTAAAGAACCAATGTATAACAATCCTCCCCCTTAAGCATGCACTCCAAGGGGGCATAATCCAAAAATTGCTTAGCTGATCCCCTCTTCCTCCATTATTACATTGTTACCATCTTTTTTTTCATAGATAGCTTCAATTACAAATAATTTCTTGCATTGATTGCCTGGAGTGTACCTTTCATTGCATTTGAAGCATAATCCTTTTGCTCACTGTTCTTTGAATTCTGAAGGAGTCATGCTTTTCATTGGTAAATGTGGGTTACCAACTGTCATAGCTTCATTTGGATTATCATGAAAAGCTCTCCTTGATTCCATACCAGATCTTTATCTAGATAAACTCGAGCTAGACTAATAGCAGTTGACAAATAATTTGGTCTGGCAGCCAAAACATCAGCCCTGATGTTATCTTTTAATCTGCTGATAAAACAGCTGACTTGCTGACCCACTGGAAAAGGACCGCTTTGGCTAATAATTTTTCAAATGATGTTCGGTAGTTATTGACAGTGCCAGATTGGTTTAGTTTAACAAGTTCTCCAAATGGATCATAAAACTGTGAGAATCCGTACCTTGATTGTAATCCTTCCTGAAATTCTGCCCATGAAATTTCTTGTTCCTCATGACTGACAAGTTAGTACCATAACTGAGCATTTGCTTCCAAATGGAATGAAGATAATGCTACTTGTTCAAGTTCTAGCATTTCATGGAAATGGAAGAATTTCTTGGTACGGCAAAACTAGCTTGTAAGATCTTCCGAGCCATTAAATCTGGGAAAATTGAGTCTGACCAATTTGTCTGCATAAGATTGATGAGAGCTCAAGTGCCAAGTACCACCAGAAACTCGATTATGAATCCCATTAAGTGCTGATGAGTGTTCCCTGGTTTCAACTTGCCCACCTCTTGAATCTAGACAATGGAACAATTATGTTAATTGCTCTTGTATTTGGCCTTGGCTTGTAGCTATAGTTAAACTGTTTGCTCCAGATTTCCCACTCTTTCGTCCATGCCTGGGCTGTGATGCCACTTTGGTACAGACCCACATAATGGAGTCTTACCTTTTTTAGCTATTGTGTCTAAGAGGTGAAGAGAGAACAAGAACTGGACAAGATATAGAGAGTTGCTGGTTAGTTTAAAGAGTAATCAAACCCTAATTGAATTCATCTAAGTAAAATAATATTCTTCTCCTGTTAACTCTTAGATTAAATCCCTAGATTTTAGGAACTGATCTGAAACCGCTAACAAATCTCCTAACGATCTCAACAGAAGAGACTTATTCAATAAGTAACTAATTCCTATGAAAATGGAAAAACACCCTACATTTAAAGAACCAACGTATAACACAATAGGGCTCATACATCGACAATGGATGTGTGGTGGGTGGATCTCAAGATGTGTAACATGTGTTTGATCTCCATTTTTTTAGTGGAAAACCATGTTTTATAGATGATGAAAATTTAAGTATCAAAGTGAGGGAATCAATGGATACATTCAGCATGAAATGTGTAATCATGGATTCATTTGCCATAAAGACCTAAAATTTTAGCTATTGACACTTATATCTCTCTCAGTTGAGAGAGGGCAGGAATGATTTACTGACAAACTATTAATCTGAGTGTCTTGCATATCAAAGGCACTGGAAAGAAATTACAGTATTTGTCTTATAGAGCCTTGATCACCATTTTTGAATCACTTCATGAATGACTGTTTGGCCTCAGATCGATACCAAATTGAATACCTACTGTACTGTTGATTATTTGACTCAAAGTGAAACTTGCATTGACATGTAAGCAATAAATTGTCTTTGGTCATCATGAATCACTTTTCCAATTCCTGCAGATTGGATCTCTCTGTAAAGAGCACTCTTGAAGCTAATTTGAAAGGAAGAGAAATGAAGAGGGTGCTATATTTTATTGATGCTTCATAATGGTATTTAATCCTGTATTTTTGACTGCAGCTTGTGGAGTGTGTCACTCTGATCTTCATGTCCTGAAAGGTGAACTTCCATTTGCTAGCCCTTGTGTAGTTGGCCATGAAATTACTGGGGAGGTAGTTGAACATGGTTTGCATACAGATACTGGAATTATTAATAGGTGCGTTGTACCAAAAGAAAAAAAATGATAATTTTTTCTTGGTGTTTGTATTGGTGATATCATGTGTCTTTCTAAACATATCTCTTGCATATACATGATGAAATCTTAACACATGCAAGGAATCAACATTGATAAGTTATATATTGAAATTTCAGATTTCCTGTTGGAGCTCATGTAGTAGGTGCATTCATAATGCCTTGTGGTAACTGTTTCTTCTGTGTGAAGGTGACATTATAGATCATTAACTTGGCTTTATTTTTCAATTTATGAATCTTTTGTGCCAATACTGCCTCTGAATTTGTGATGTTTTCTTAACTCCTTGAATGAATATTTTCAATAAATATGATATCATGGACATTTGAATGAAAACAGGGTCAAGAAGATTTGTGTGAGGCATTCTTTGCTTATAATCGGGCAAAAGGAACTCTGTATGATGGTGAAACTCGGTTGTTCCTCCGGAGCAATGGTAGCTATCTTTTCACCTATAATATTTTCTATTGTAAATAGCTGAAACGGACACAATACAAATAACAACAATAATAACAGTAATGGTATGGTAATAATAGCAGTGGTAACAAAATGGATATTTTCTTTTTAATGCAATCTTTGGTAACCTAGCAGTTCATGGAATGGTTTAGGACATTTGGTATGTTTCAAATATCAATTTATGATAAAAAGTAAAAAACCATAGATGCACAATGGCAGATGTAGCGATTGGACTGCTGGCAACTTGGAAATGGAATCAGCCTCAAATACTATGTTCATTCCATTATTCAGAGACTTCTTTGTATGACAAATGCACATGATCTCTTGACAATATCATTTAGACTGTTGGCAATTTGAAATGGAATCAACTTCATGATTGAAAACCAATATTCATGGTTCAGCAACTTCTCTGTATGATAAACACACATGATCTCTTTGCAATAAGAATGAATATGCACATAAAAGCATATATGTAGTAATAAAAACATATCCACAAATGTAGTCTTATTTGTGTACACTAATGGAGGTGACATCGATTGCTTTTGTTTTGCAAGTACTGTTTTTTTATGAACACATGCAAGAATTAATCAATCGAAGTATGTTGTTAAGTTAAGAGTTAGGTGCTGGTTACACGAATGTAGTTTATAAACTGTAGATCTAAGAGGGCCTACGTAATGAGCTTCATCAACATTTATTTTGGTCTGAGTATTTTTTTTTTTCTTTTTGGGTTTCTGTTGGTTATAAATTTGGATTGTGTATTAAGTGTGTTATTTATAAATTAAAAAAATCAAGCAGGTTTTAATGAAGCCCAAACTTGGATTTTATTTGATACATTGTCCATGTAGCATCCACGCAAGCGTGCTTTAATTTTCGCGAATTCAAGTTGATTATGTTTAAATTCTTCCTTGGAGAAAGGTGATCAAACAATTCCCAATCATGATCCATCATCTGTATAGTATACAAAAAGAAACTCAAGATATTTTATATCTTTCTCTTTGAGTGAGATCTCAATTCCAGCTATGTTTTCCTTAGATATTTTACAACTAGAAGTCTTCTTCTGCTTTTTTTCCCTCAAAAAGCCTGTCAGAGTTTTACTAACAACTTTATCTTTACACACACACACATTTTATTAATAAAAGCTTAAACTACCTTAGGTGTTTTTTAATTTAACATACCCAATATACTCTCTCCTAGGATTCTGATTCACAATGCCTTATCATACTTAAAGAGTACTAATTCAATGGAACATGTCTTTAAGAAATGGGGAAAATAGAAACCCATTGTGATAGAAAAAACTATTCTTTTAGTAATAAAATATCATATTTATAAAATTTGTTATTTCTAATTATACCCATAGTAACATATTTATATATAAAATTTCAAATCATAAGAGCATGAGTAGGTCCTTAATTAGTATCCAAATGTATAGCAATAAGGAACCCTAAAAATACTTCGCCGTACCCTAGATCGAAGGCGCCTTTATGTAATGGGGGTCATGAGAACTAGAGTGCCTTATGGGCTTCAAAACGCTAGTCAGAAGCAGCAATTAAAAATCTATGAAAAAATATATAACAACTTTCTTAATTAATTTTAATTTTAAAATTTTCTTGTAACATAAAGTTATTTTGGTTTCTAAATCATAGAGAGTTATTTTGATTTCTAAAAATCAATCTCAATAAATATATTAAGCATAACAGTTTTAATTTAAGTGATTAAAATAATAGGAAACATCAAAGCCATTTTGATTTTTAAAATGTAATGTGAAAAGAAAATACTTTTTAATGCTAGTAATTATAGTCTATAAAAGAATTAATCTTTGGATTTAATAATGGTAAAAAGGTTGATAAAGACATTAAGAAAGACTAAGAAAGACTTAGCTTCCACAAAAATAAATAACTGTGCGCAATGCATAGAAGCTCCTACTAACCTAATGTTTTCTAAATTTAAATAATCAAGTACTCTTATCAATAGAAAGATTTTTAATCTTTTAACTTTATTTTAGGATTCTAAAATAAACTCAAGGTACTCTCATCTAGAGAAAATTTTAAATCTTTAACTTTATTTGGGATTCTAAAATAAACCAAGTTTCCAAACTTATCTTTCCTATTTACAGTCATAAATCCATAGAACATTTAAATCTATTAAACATGAGTATATGGATATTGTTAAATAATGTATTTTCAATTTTATATTATATTAAAAATCTTTTAGTACTCTAAAATCAGGATTGGTTCAATAATTGATTATAATAATTTAACTTAGTAAAAAACCAAAAATAGTAAAAATCATAAAATAAGAAGTATAGATCAATTAAAATTTTCATATGAGGTTACATAAGTAATTCGGGTTCTATAAATTTATGATAATATAAAACTCTTTTAACTTTTGAGGATTAAAAAAAAAAGGCCTTCTTTTAGATATAACAAAAACTAATATGTAAAAAAATTAATCTTTGATCTAATATTGAAGATCAGCCGATAAAATAATTTATCAAACCATGAGATTCAATTTGAATATGCAATGCATGTTTACAACTTCTGGTGTATATATATGTGGATGTGTGTGTGTGTGTATCAACTATCAATATATGTGTGTGTGTGTGTGTGTGTGTTTATAGATAGATAGATAGATATAAGACGATAATAGCAAATTATGAAACAAAATACAATGCCTTGTTCCAATATTAATAGCAAAATATCACCAAATATTTTTAACATTATAATCATATCTAATGACATATACAATGTAATATGTAATTTTATACTATAACTTTATGGATAATATAATGGATTTATTGGCCATGGGTAAAAAATAACAGCGTGAAGTTGGGAATGAGAGAAATCCTTGTATAGAATGATGGATATTTGAAATGATACATATATATACAATAATTCGACAATTAAAATTAATGAGTGTTAATACCCAATTCATTTATCAGATGCAATAGTTGCCAAACAAATTACATATTTACAATAAAACAACTAATAAATGGTTCGCAATAAAAAGTTTCAGACATAATATTTGGCAGTTACAATCGACAGTCAATCTCAAATAGAAGGTTAAAATTATTGATCGATAGCTTATCTACAATTACAATTAAAATTAAAAGATCACTCAAATTTAAGCACTCAAAATCACTCATTGATAGTTAATATCAAGCACATTTGTTAGATCAATGGAAAATATAAACTGATTAGGATTATTTTTAGCGGTTCAAACATTAAATTGATCTAATTTACCTTTAGGAATGGATATAGATTATATTGTATTGTACATCAACACGTAAAATTAGCTAACTGGGCTACAAATTTTAAAAAAAATGGATCTATATGGTCAATTAAAAGTAAGGCTGTATGTCTTGAATTGATTGTGTCTTGTTCCTTAAAGGAAATTTGTTGTGTTCCATGCTAATCTATGTGTTTTAATATTTTATATGTTGTATTATATCTTTCATTTTTATTTAATTGACTGCATATTTTCCCTTTAAGGAAAATATTGTATTGCATGCTTTTCTTTGTATTTTATTATTTTATATGTAATATTATAGCTTTATATTAACTCAAGTATTTTTTTCCTTTTTTATTTTCTTTTAAGTTTTTATGCTCATTCATGGTACCTGTTTGTTTCTACTGTAATGTATACTATATCAATGGATGTGTGATATGAAATTTATGAAAATTTATAATTGCATTGGAGAAATATTTACAGTGATAGAGTAGGATGAGGAAGAGCGATCATGTGTCTCCCAAACATGATCTACCTGAATTATCTAATCATACACTAAAAGCACAAATGCACGTTTCTTTTCCAGTACTTCCCTTGCCCTGTACAAAACAAATTGAGTAGTGAACCCCCATTTTATCTGTGATGGATTTCCCATCTAATATGATGAAGAGTCTCCTCTATAATCATTCTTAAATATCCTTCTGTTGCGTTCCAACAGATATGGTACACAGAGGCATCTTGACAAGTTTTTAATTTTTAATTTTTTACTTTTGGAGTCATTTTTTATTTTTTACTTTTTCCAAAAGTATACAAGATTTCCCAACTTTTCCATGAATGTTGTGGCATTTGAAAGCTGATTGATACATTGCTTTATACAGGTTCATTATTTTTTGTGAATAACTGAAACTCTGTTTCAGTATGCTATTTTGAACAGTACAAATACTTTTATATTCACATTTATAGATAAATTTTTTTTTATTGTTTTCATATGATAACCGATAAAATGTGTATTAATGATGCATTATATGCATTTCTACGTTTTATTTTGAATTTGAAAAAACCCAAAAAGTGTGAAAGATTGATCTTTTTTTTGGGAGTTTTTTAACGCTATTTGATGAATATTTTATGTGGCTTAAAATGAATTTTTAATCTATTCATAACTGTGGACTTTTTTCAACAATGTTTTTGTTACTTTTATTTGGTGATACAAGTCATTGCATGTTTCTGAAATGAAATCTTAGTCTTTTAGTGATAATTTGACATTATGTGGACTGATGCCACCAAAAGAAAGATAACAGAATTATAAAGTGTACAGAAAGTATGCAAATCAACATGATAAGTGTCATATTTTTAAGATTCCTTAACCATTCTCTGTTATTTGAGTATTTTTCTTACTTCATGGTTCTCAAAAATGTTTTCTTGAATCTTGTTTGGAGTGATTATATATTTATATTACATATGCACCAAAGGTTACTTGGGATATGTTTTATTCCCATAAAATTCCTTGTTCAATACAGATGCCCTTTTTAAGTAATTTATGAGTAAATATTTGTTCTAACACGGCTTGAAGTTTTGCTAAAACTATTCCACTTATTAATCATAGCTCAAAATTTTCCAGTTTTGGACAGTTCGACATATGCAGGTTTTGAACTTGCTAAAATTTTTTCTTTGATGAATCATGAAGTGTATTTATATATATATATAAAAGACCTTGCAGTGTAATGAAGCAATGACTAGTGTATATGCACTTGCACATTTATTTTGGCTGAATAACACAATATTCTGCAAACTCAGCCAATGTTGTTTTTTATTGCTACAAGTTTTGTGCATTTTTGGTCCAAGCCTAGGTAGAGGAGGGTGCATTAGGTTCGCAGCAGGTGTAAAACTTTGATATATCTCTTTTAAATGATGATTCTTTTTGCAAATTTTATTCTGACAAATTGAAATGTTGTGAAGGTTGAAACCTTAAATTTTGGAAATTTTTAGCTGTTGGTTTGTTGGTTTTCATTATTACTGGTACCATGAAAGCGCTTCAAAGCCCCTTCTGTTTCCATTTATGACATTTGATCATGAAACCCTGGGCTGGATAGGTGAAAAAGTAATAGGTGGACAAGATTTTTCTTTTTCCTTATTTTTTTGGGTGAATTATTACCTATAATGCATAGTGTTAATACAGTGTTTGTCAAAAATTATTATGATTTTCTGTGGTCATTTTCTCACATTTAAAAGTATAACTTTGTATCATGCGCAACTTTTGATTTTTTCCTCTCTTATTCTCTCTCCCTCTCCCTCTCTTGTTATTTCTTATCTCTCTAGATTCTTAGTTTCTTATCCTTGATTCAGTTGTCTTGTGATGCCAATTGTGTGCATAATTTGTCTTGAAATAGGTGACTCTATTACTTCGATTACTGATACATCTGCTGGTTTATGTAGGAAGGCCAGTATACATGTATAGTATGGGAGGACTTGCAGAATATTGTGTTGTTCCAGCAAATGCATTATCCATTCTCCCAACGTCGTTGCCGTATACAGAGTCAGCTATTTTAGGATGTGCAGTTTTCACTGCCTATGGCGCTATGAGACATGCAGCAGATATGCGTGCCGGAGATTCTGTTGCTGTAATTGGTGTTGGTGGTGTTGGAACAAGGTACAGAGCCAGAATTGTGTTGTAAATTTCATGCACATTTGTGACTCATAAGAGGTCACTCAATGACTCAAAGTCTAAGTTTATATGAAATTGAGGTGGAATTAGTACGGCAGGTCAGTGCACTCAAAACTACTGCCCTTTTTGATCTTGTTGGCTGCTTGAGATTGTCTTGCTTCAAACCAATAGTTAGAGGTACAATTGATGATCATGGTTTACGCTTTATTTATTATTCAGTGTACTCTGGCCTCTTTATACTCTCTATGTACATGGGGTGTCCCCCCTTTTTTTTTTCTGTTGTTGATTAAACCGTGTGATGCAAGGTTCTAAAACTCAAGACTTTGTCTTGGTATTGGCTTGGCCTGAGTCCGAAATGTTGTCCGAGTTTGGGCCAAGTCGGATTGGGTTGACTTGGCTGGCCTAGAAAATAAAAAGGAAAAATAAGACCTGCTTGTGCAGGTCTTCGTTCTTCGCAAGAAGGAAAAAAAGAAAAAGAAAAAGAAAAAAGAGAATGGTGTTGTGGCGATGGGGAGGAGAGGGAAACCAAAGAATGGCTTCATTGTGAAGGGAAGAAGGAGAATAGGAGAAGAGGAGGAAGAGAAGAAGCTGTTTGATCGAGGTATTTTATGTTACTAGAGCTTCTGTACTCATGCACAGGTACGATACACATTCTCTTCTTCTTCTTTTTGTTCTTTCATTCTTCTTCTTCTGTTTTTTTCTTCCTGAATCTTTTGTAAAACTGCTCTTCCTTCTTCAAAATCTCTAATTTGCAAAAACAGAACACCAATCCGCTTCAGGATTGTTATGAGCTGGAAGAGCACAGAGCACTTCAAAATAGAGGGATGGGTGAAATTTCTTTGAAAATTAAGAAGTGGGTGCAAAGATCTGATCTCGGGGTTGCTATGAATGGCGTCTTGAGCTCGACAAAGGCTTTTAAAGCCTTTGCTGAGTCTCCCAATAGGACTCAAGTGATACCGAGTTGTATTGGCTCGAGTCATATCACACACGGCTAATCGTGGAGTGAGCTTGGCTGAGTCTATGGTTCCAAATTCAACCTTTGTTATTGTGGTCGGTATTGGCTTGTCTCGAGTCGATACCAAGTTGTCCCATACCAGTACTTCGTGGTATCAGCCGAGACTTGAAACAATAAAATACTTGCATGCAGATTTAGTGTGGTTCAACGTTGTGCCTATGTTCACAAGAGGGAAAGAATAGGGTTAGAACCTATATCTCTAATATCCAGTTACAACCTTAGCCAGGTACATTAGAGAAAATTCCTAGTGTAACTTTACTATATGTGATTGGGGGGGGGGGGGGGGGGGAGACCTCCAATACCAAGGTCTACTGTGCCGAAGAAATTTTGCCCGTGCTAGCAAGGTTTCACCGGTACCTATTTGAAGTGGCATCGAAACCACTTGGTTTCGGTGCTCCACTCAAGCATTATCTCTTTTGACTGGCACAAGTGAAATTTCACCTTGTGTCGGTAAAAAATCAAGCAATTTCGACGCCATGTCATGTGCGTCGTTGAAATCGTCAAATTTTGCACGACACTCATGGCATGTCGTGTGAAACTTGTATAGAACACGATCAATTGAAAGAGGGAGGAGAAGATAGTGGAGGAGGACTATAGGGAGAGAGGGCATACCATCGCCCTCCTTACTGTTCAAAAGGAAAAAGAAAAAAAAGAAGGAAAAAAAAGAGAGAGGTATGGGAGAAATAGAAGGAGAAAGGGAGGGCAGGTGGACCTGGTTTGTCGCCCTCTCCGTGCCCTCTTGATTCCTATTGCTGTTGCCTCCTGCAGAGAACAAGGGCTTATAAATTGTTTATAAGTCCTGTCTTTGTCGCCTCCTTACGAAGGGCTTAGCCCTTATTTTATAAATTTATATATAGTATATAATATAATATAATGTAAAAAAAATTTTGATTGAAAAAAATTTCAAAATTATAAATTGTAAAATGTTATATATAAAATAAATATATATACAAATTTTTGGATTGAAAAAGTATTGTTAAGGATATGCATACATACATATAAATATATATAAAATATATAGATACATACATACATACATACATACATACATACATACATACATATATATATGTATGTATATATATATATCTATATATATATATATGTATGTATATATATATATCTATATATATATATATATATATATATATGTGTATATATATATATTTGAATTGAAAAAAATTATTATTAGGAATTGTACCATAAATTGTAAAAAAATGTAAAAAATTATTATTTTATATGTATCTATATTAAAAAAAGTATAAATTATACTATTAGGGTGATATTATTATATTCCTAGAATATATAGTTTTTATTTACATATATATATATATATATTTTAATATACTTTTATAGTTATTATCTTTAATTATATAGCATTATCATTATTTTAATAACAATTTTGAGTATTTTCTATGTTTTTATAATTTTTTTGGATTTATTTAATTTTTTGAATTTTTTTGGCACAACGGCTCAAAAAATGTGGCGGCACAAGTGGCGTGCTGGCAAAATTTCGGTGAAATGACACACGGGGCCCTCTCAAAAACGGCACTGAAAGCGGCATGGCGAACCTTGCCCAATACTAGCACAAAATAACTGCACCATCTAGGGGGTGACCTCTCCCCATGGGCTTTGTGTGGCTTCGTCCATGGGACCCCTTAGGTCCTTCCCACTTTGAACCTAGATAAAGTACTATGAGCCATACTCCAACATCTTCTTGGTACAAATACTTATTAATAAGGATAGAAAGAAAGGTAATGAAATTGAAATTTCTTAGATTTTGGGTCTTTGATGATATTCACAAAGTGGGTTATATATATTTGCAAATATATATATATGTATCATTCAATATATCAAAGCCAAACACCTTATCCCAATTAGTTGGGGTTGGCAACATGAATCATATTCTTCCATCCCAATCTATCAAAGACCATATCTTCAGTTAGCCTATTGATATTCATATCTATTCAGACTTGATCAGTTTTCTTTTTGGTCTTCCCCTTGCCCTCTGAGATCTTTTATTGAATACCTTTTCATACCTTCTCACAACTGCCTCCCTATGTTTCGCTCTATATGCCTAAACCATCTTAACCTACTTTCGTTTATCTTGTCATTTGTTTGGGCAACCTAACCACTCGAGTATGTTTATTCCTTGGTTCATTCCGTAGTCTTTCTACACATCTATCTCAACATTTGCATGTTAGCTATGTTCATCTATGCATGCATGCATTGCCTAACAGTTTGTGCCGTACTTCAAAATAGGCCTAATGACTGACTTATACAATTTTTCTTTTTGTTTAAGTAGGATACATTGACCACGTAAGTCCCCAGATGCACCTCTCCAATTAATCCATCCAGCCCTCATTCTATGTGCAACATCCTCATCCATACTTCCCTCCTTGTGAATAATTATTGAAGTTAACGAAATTGATTACTTTTAGGAATTTCTTTTTTTTTTGATAGATAATGACAACTTCCATTAAAACTGAAATAAAAGAAGAGCAAATAGCATACAATAGTCCACAAGGCAGTGGACTAACAAAATATACAGCCCTAATAAGACCCTATAGAATCTCCAGAAGATATAAACTAGTATTTAAACAACCCTACAATAGTCTCGAAAATGAGTGCTCACAGAAACACCTTCTCCTCTACGTACTGATAGTAAGAGCCTTCCAATGAAGCGCAATGTCTGCTGCAGACAATCCTTGACCACATATCCTTACACTAATCCAAGAGTCTGCTGATACAATGACTTCCTCAATCTCTGCCTTTGGAGGAAGAGAAACATCCTCAAAGATTTTCTTATTTCTACTCCAAACAGCCCATAATGTGGAGAAGAAAATGGCCTTGAACATCACACGTCCAAACTTAGAAAGTGAGGGAAGGTGTCATTGGGAAGCAAGTTGGCCTACCTCTCTTGGCATCACCCAACTTACCCCAACCTCTGTAATAGAGTACCTCCATATGTAAGAAGCAAACTCGTAATGAATGAAGAGGTGATCCACCGACGCCCCATCTTAAGGCATAAGGAACACACTTGGGGAGAGAGAGGTAAAAATTTCTCTCCGCTGAAGATTATCAAGAGTGTTGACCTTTTTCAAGAACACCAACCAAGCGAAAGCCAAAACCCTTGGGGGAGCTGGAGATTTCCACAAGTACTTGGAAGAAACAGGAAGGTGAGATGGCTGATTTGTGGACAAGAGAAAGCTAAAAAAGGATTTAGATGTGACATAATGGGAATTATCCAAAGGCTAAAACTTCACATTCGGAACTGAAGGTCACAACATCTTTGAGACATTCAAATAGTCTACTCATCTCCTCAAGTTCCCCTGTACGAAGGTTTCTAATGAAATTAAGAGTCCACTCTAACCCTGAATTTGACCAAGACAACACATTACACACTAGGGCCTCTAATGAAATCAAGTTCCCCACCATCGATCCAACCAAAAGCAAATAGAGTCCCCATTGCGCAATTTGATGGATAAAAGAGGGAAAAAAATAGATGCAATAGATGATAAAGTCCTCCAGGGAATAAGCGTAGAACACCAAAGTGAACTAAAGCTCCCTTGACCCGCCCTATACGCACTGAACTTACTTTTTATCACCTTCAGCCATAAAGCCTCCTCTTCCACCACAAATCGCCAAAGCCATTTCCCAAGAAGAGCAGTATTCCGAGTTTTGATGTTTCCCAAACTCAAACCCCCTGCTTCTTTTTCTTTGCACACCATCTGCCATCTTATTAAATGATCCTTCTTACCTCCTCCTTCCCACAAGAAATCTCTTTGCAATTTTTCCAAAGCTTTCGCTACATGGATGGGGGCTTTAAAGAGAGAGAGATAGTACACCGGAAGGTTAGCTAAAACTAATTTGATTAATGTGATGCGCCCTCCCAAAGACAGATAATTCTTCTTCTACATTGCTAGTCATTTCCCCATTTTTTCAAGAACTAGATCCCAAAATTCCTTCTTTAGGGGGAGATTTCCTAGGGGAAGACCGAGGTACTTAAGGGGGAAATCTAGGGCCCTACACCCGAAGAGAGCACGACCCTCTTCAAGAACATTCTCATCCACTTTAATACTTATGATTGAGCTATTGTTCAAGTTAACCTTCATCCTAGAAACAATCTCAAAACACCGCAAAATATCCCTTGCTCACTTCACATTCTCCAAAGATCCTCCTAAAAATAAAATGGTATCATTTGCAAATTTTAGATGGGATACCTCCACCTTATCCTTCCTCACCACAAAACCCTGAATTTTACCCACTTACTGGCTACCATGAAAAACTTACTCTGGACATCACTCACAAGAGAGAAGAGGAGAGGGGATAGAGGATCCCCTTGCCTAAGACCGCGAGAAGCATTGATGTAACCATTCACACCCCCTTTTATAAGGAAAGAAAAGGACGCATTCCCAAGACATCCCTGAATCCACTTACGCCATACACCTCCAATGCCTTTCCATTTGAGAACCTCATCAAGAAACGACCACTCAACCATATCATAAGCTTTCTCCAAATTAATCTTCACCACAAAACTCGCTCTCCCAAGTCTCTGGTATTCCTCAACACATTCATTAGCAATCAAGCATCCATCCAAAATTTGTTTGCCAGAAATAAAGGCACATTGATTTTGGGACACAACTAGATCAATCACTTCTCTCAATCTCATAGACAGCACTTTTGCCACTATCTTATATAGGCTTGTGGTAAGACTAATAGGACGAAAGTCTTTAATTTCCATTGCCCCTTGCCTTTTGGGAATGAGGGTTAAGAATGTTGCATTTGTCACCTTATTGATGACCCCAAAGCTATGGAACTCCTTAAACACCTCAAAAAGATCATCCTTTATCACATCCCAACATTCTTGGAAAAAGGCTGGGGTAAATCCGTCTGGACCCGGAGTCTTGTCATGACTAAGATTGAAATTGACTTTTAGGAATTTCTTGATTTGAATTCTTATTCTTGCTTCACTTACACTATTATCTGTATTAAGGTGTAACTCCATGTACTTGGTTTTAATTTGACTTATTTTAGAACTCTTTGATTCTAAATTATCCCTTGATGACTCCAATTTTTGAACTCATTTGCTCCTTAGTTTAATTCACTAAAATTACATCACCTGAAATTGTATACACAAAGGTACCTCCTCTTGGATATGGATGGTTAATTTACTCTTGACTAAAGCAAAAAGGATAAGGGCTCATAGCTGACTGTTAAAGTATCATTGCTGACCATTTGTGTAGAACTATCGTAAATGGGGTCCCTTTTGTCACTACATATATATTCTTTTCATAAATTGGAAATTTTTGAAAATGTTTTATCACTGATGTTTTTGGGTATAAGCAGTCTGGTTGAGTGGTGTTTCCTGCTTTATGATTTATGCACGGGATCCTTTCCTGTGGGACTTGATTGTGGTTAGGAGATTGATATATGAAGTTATTTGATTCTGCCCTCTTCCTAAAGTTATTGGAATCGTGTGGAGTTTATTCTTCCATCATTATGTGGCAGAGTTGTAGGTACACAAATGTGGTAATATGAAATTGATACTAGTCTGGGTGTTTGACTGTGCACTGAAAAAAATTGGATAGCTATAAACATTAATTGTAATTAATGTCTTATTCAATATATTGAAATAAAATGTCAGATTTGTACACTTTTTCCCCCTCTTTGAGGTGGTGGTGTTGTTCATAATATAAACAGTGTTGTTTGTTTTTTTTAGCTAGGAAGCTGTCAGGCAACAATCTTTTGTCTTCAGTTCCATAAATGTTCTGAGGCCTCTTTTGCTGTCTTTTTGTAGATTTGGCCAATGTTTCCTTGATTGATCTTGTTCATGGGGGCTGATTTTTGTTCTGTCCATTCTTGGGGCCATGGCCTTTGGGTATGTCCTCATAGAGTAGAGATGTGGCGCTGATGATATAGAGGCTTAAAGTGTACCTTGCACAAGAATTTGATATAAAGATCTAGGGCCCAGAAATACTTCAAATAAAAGTGATAAGATCAAGGAAAATCATATTCATTTTTCAGAGGAAGTATGCTCCATTTCTATTGAAGGATACAAGACAATTTGACTATAGACCAGTTGACACTCTTACTGATCTTAAAAACTGACTTAGTAAAACAAAGGGTGAATTAATGCTCAAGAAATACATGTATCAGAGGTTTATAGGAAGACCTTCGTATCCTACTCCTATTGCCACCTAACATATTGTATACTGTTGATGTTGTGAGCAAGTTTTTGCACTCTCCTTAGCTCATGAAATGCGGATGGCTGTTGCCTAATGGATGCGCGATGTGCAAAACACAAATAGAGTCGGTGGATTATCTGTTTATTTGTTGTAATGTGGCTCATGTATTATGGTCTGTTTTCCTATAAAAGTTTGACAAGCATGGGATGCAACTTAAAGAACTACTTCAATTTCTTGTGTCATGGGGGTGAAGTAATGGGTATTCCGTAAGGAGATGCTATGGGGGTTGACACTGCAACAGCTGCAATTATTAGGCTTTATAGAAAGAGATGAATAAAGGGATTTTTAAGGATCAGTCATGTTCTCTAAGTGCCATACTTCATTCAGCTATCACCTATGTTACATGGACACTTTAAACAACCCAGAGTACCCGTGTCGGACACGACACGACATGGGTATGGGTATGGGATATGTGTCGGATCCTTCGCATGTTCTCTTGGACATGACAACCCAAGTTCAATCATAAAATAATTATCAAATAATCAACTTGCAAATAATGAATCAAAAAAGATAATAGTTTTTGCAAAGAGAGAATGTATATTATCAAACTCAAAAATTGCAAGCACTGATTCAAAAAGAAAAATATAGGGAAAAAAGGGAAAAACAGAAATATGAAAACTAGGCTTCTAATTGGCATTATTAACATTTACTTGAATACTTTTCAACCGAATCCCAGTATGCTTATCCAAATTTTGGACACTTTTCAACCGAGTCCTTGTATCCTAAGTTTTGAAGGTCAAGTGAATCCGACTCCTAGACACATACCCACACCCGACACTCGTACCCGAGTCCATGTAACATAGGCTATCACATATCTACTATTTTGGTTCTCTAGTAAGGAATCATCCAAATGTTTGGAGCTACAGGAAGTTATGATGTGTGTCAATTTTGATATCCTATAAAGGGTTTAAATCCTTCTTTTGTTCCTCTGTACACCTTTCGTGTACATGCACTGCTCTCTTTTTCTTGGTCTGTTGCCTCTTTCTTAATATATCTCTTCTTAGTACCTATCAGGAAAAAGAAAAAAAGGAAGAATCCTTTTATTACTTCAGAACAATTTGGTGGAGATTTGACTTCTTCTAGACATGGTCAAATGAATATTGAGGCATATATATATGTGATTATGCTGATTTAGCGATGACAGATGTTACAAGTGGATATTGTACCTGTTGTGCAAAATTTGGTTACATGAAGCAGAAGCAAATATTTTGTTTCCAGATCTAGCGTAGAGGCATATTAGAGGGCCATGGCTCATGGTGTTGGTAAATTATTAAAATTCATCTGGACTTACTGACAAAGTTGTATTGCAACAACAATATGAATTTAAATTGCCCATAATCTTGTACTAATTGTGCTAAGCACATAGAGGTGGACAGTCATTTTATCCATAAGAAGCTGAATTTGTGAAATTTGCATGTCGTTTATTTATAGAGGGGGAAAAACCCAGCTAGCTGACATTCTTACTTAAGGTTGCCTAACTTTAATTATGGTTGTGTTATTATGACTTTTAGTTGTGCACAGTAATACTGGCTTTTCCCAAACTTGTGTCCCTCTCTTCCTTACGATCTCTATTGTTATGGGTCCGGCTAGATTACAGCCAAGTTGTCAAAATTATGAATTGAATAAACAATAATTGGGGTTCCACTTAGAACTGAATCGTAAATCATAAGATTCATAATAGTTTTATTAAAAGTAGCATTTGGGGTTTAGATTTTGGTATTTCTCTTATGAAAAGGATCTTTTATTGATAAAATAAATAAACTATGTTCTTTATATACATTTAGTCATTTTAGAGTACTGTATTATATTTAAAGAAAAAATCAAACAAAAAAAAGGAAAGTTTTTCAGTTAAAAAAAAAAAGCAAAAGAAAATAACATAAAAATGTGTTTGAGTTAAAATTTATAAACTGTATGAATCCTGCGATCAAATCATAGATTGTAAGGTTCAATATGTACATTGTAAGTTTTGTACATAAACCGACCTTTTTCATTAATTTGAATCAACCTAGGGTCAAAGCAAATTGAATCATAAGATCCATACAATTAATTATAAAATTTTAACAATAGAAGTTGCAGTTTTGTTAATATACAAGTTAGCTTAATGTCTACACAAATTTGGCCAACTTTTCAGTCTTTTTTTAGTTATGGGCCTTAGAAGTAGAATTGGTTGTCAAGGAAATTAGCTTTTTTTCAAGCTTGGGATTGGCTTGTGAGCCTACCATTGAGCTTAAGATCAGGTAATAAAAGCCGAGCTTGACTCTGAGCCAAGCTAGCCCAGCTTGTTAACATCCCTATAGCAGGACTATATATTGGCAAGAATGCGGTTCTTTATTGTGTTTATAAATTTGTTGGTTCTAATGATAAAAGTTCCTTTCCAGCTTCTTTTGTTAACTTGATATTCTGTTCTTAAATTTGTGGATTCTAATATTTTTAGAAGTTCCTTTCCATACTCTTTGGTAACTTGATATTCTGTATTTATGGAGTTTGCTTTTACATGATTATGACTAAATGACGTGCCTCAGTTGTTTGCAGATAGCTCGAGCTTTTGGTGCTTCTGAGATTATTGCTGTTGATGTTCAAAATGAAAAACTTGACAAAGCTAGGATGTTAGGAGCAACTCACTGTGTAAATGCTCTAGAGGAAGATGTTATTGATAAGATAAAGGTGCTTACTCTCCTCCTTTCTTCAGTTTTTCAGTGGATAGAAAGCTATCTGCTTAAATGTATAAATTATACGTGACATTAAGTTTGTGCATTAGTAGATGCATGCACATGCCATATAAGAGAGTCTAACATAAATGACTATATATAAAGCCTGTTCCCAAACTGTCTTTGCTTTGGCCAGTACATAATGCTACTGGTGTAGACCATCTTGTCCATGGCTGGTCTCATTTGTACCGATAGATTTTAAGAAAGTGCCAAGAGAGAGAGAGAGAGAGAGAGAGAGAGAGTCCGAGAGTCCTAATCCTATTTGTGTGAGAAAGGGAAAAAAGATGAAAAAAAGGTCCTAATCTATAAACTGAGAAGAGGAAAGACAGAAAGATTGAGGGATAGAAAGGGAAAAGTTTGAGAGATATCTAGAGGAAGTTGAAAGAGGGATTGAGGGAGGGAAGGATAGTGAGATTGAGTTAGAGAGGAAAAAGGAGGCAGAGAGGAAAGAAAGACAGAGATGACAGTTCACAAAAGGGAAAAAACAAAGGAGAGAGGGAGAGAACTTATCTATTCTCTTCTTATTCTTCTTTGTGAGATATGCATTTGTAAGGGGGAAAACAGTGAGAGAGTGTCCAGAGTCCCTCTTTTTGTATTTAGCTTGTAAATATAAATTTGCCACTTTAAAATGTCATTTATTGCTCCCACAATTATATCTGACTGACTGATCTGCCTCAAACTGGAGTTACTGGACTAGAGCTGGAATGGCCTGTACTAGATCATACTGGCACTCTGTACAAGGACTGGCTGGTACCTGTCCTGTACCCTGTTCAGTTTCATAAAATTTGGTGCCCTTGTAGACTCTATTTAGTTTTTGCTCATCTTGGATGTAATGATTAGAATGATTGCCTTTTGTGATGCGAAGCGTAAGAAGCTTCTGATGCTTATTATATTTATGGTTTCTGATGAATATTATATGTATTCTTGAAGTTCAGTGCAAGAATTCAATGGTAGTACCATTCAAAAATAGCTAGTATTATTATATAATAGTTGTTTTTGCATGATGATACATGGGGAATGTGTGTTGATGCTGATTTATTTAGGTGGTGCTTGATGCAGTTGACGCAATCTTGGCTACTGCAACCTATCTCATTGCTTTATATTATTGAGTTCCTTGATAGTTGATACCTCTTCTGCAGCTTTATTAACATTTAATTACTAGATTTTCTTCATTCAAATCACTTACAAGACTGTTGGTTATTAAATTTTGCTTTCTCCGGACAGCAAATTACAGGAGGATTGGGCGTTGACATTGCTGTGGAAGCATTGGGCAAGCCACAAACTTTTCTACAGTGCACACAAAGTGTACGAGATGGAGGAAAAGCTGTAATGATTGGACTTGCTCCATCTGGTGCTATTGGGGAAGTGGACATAACTCGTCTTGTTCGCAGACAGGTTTGGTACTTTGGTCTGCTAATATTTTTGAATTTTATTAGATTTCTTTTTTCCGCTTTTTTTGCTGGTCCTTATGTTATTAAAATTTTTCTCCTTTGATAAATTTTACTGGTAATTCTTTGGATTTTTTTCTTTGTAGGATAACTTGGCATCCTTGTGACATATACCAATTCACCCCTAATACTATATGGCCACAGCTATTAAAGATGATATTCCAGGTGACAATAAAGAAAAACCGGATCTTAATCAGAGTGTGCAAAACCACAATTAAATATAGTGGAAGACTGAAACATAATATATTTCTTAACTGAAGTAAAACTAAATGTGCCAACACTCATCGATAGATCGGTGTTGATACACCATATATATATAATTCAACAAATTCTAAGAAGACTAAAGCCTTCAAAATAGTAAAATTTGTATCTTACCTTCAATGGACGCGAATAAAGACGTGACTGAACTCCATATTCACTCTAAAAGAGGTCTACATAAACTTTATATCTACACAATCTGCAATTTATTACTGATATGAGGGATAAACCATAGAGATTTTGAGTTGTAGGAGAGAAACTGACGAAGTAGGGGAGAAATCCCTCGATTTGGGTGAAATTTTGACCAGGCCTCCGTTTGGTAACACTTTTCACAAGTACTTTGCTTTAGCAAAAAATTGCTTTTAGAAGCAAAAGTACTGTTTTGTAATTAACTTGAAGCAGAAAATCAATTTCATTGCTTTTAGGAGAAGCAATAGACAATAAATATTGCTTCGTTGCTTCTCAAATCTCCGATACTTTTGACAAGAGCCCCGCCTCATCCACAACTCCAGTCGAGAACAGTAACAACATTTGCCCTTTTCCCCAACTCCACCGTTGACAGTCTGGTCCATCCACTGCTGATCTGTTCTCCCCTTTCAACCGACCTTATCTTCTTCACTATACGTATCAACCTAGGTGAAGGACGCACAACCTAAGCCATATCCGATCTCCGATGACTCCTTCCTGGCCAATCTTCAACTCTGGCTTGAATCTCTTTTCTAGCAACCTCATTCTTAAACAAGATCGGCTACTTTGCTCTCCGACTTGCTATTCCATGTTCTAAGCGTGAGTCTAAGTTCGTTGAACTTGGGTTCTTGACAGAGAATCCATTGCTGCTGGAATCCCTCTTTTGGTCTAAACCCCAATTACTTAGTTTACCTCATCTTGCTTCCATCTCCAACAATCGGCAGCAGAACAGGAATTGTCCTTTGAGGAAACTAATGAACTTGACCTTATGGTTTGTCATTGGAGAAAAGAAACAAGTGAGCAATAGAATTGAGGAAGATCACGCCAAGAAGAGTTCCGATTAAATGGGGAAGAAAATCTTGGCCTCACGAGTGGTGGATGTTATGTCCTGTTTTGGGGTCATATCCATTGCTGTTATGGCTGTATATTACGGGTTTTCATAGAAATTGGAGGTTTTTTTCCTTTTGGCCTTTTATTTTACTTTTATTTGCATTGGAAAGCTTCACAAAGAAATTCTTGGATGTGGCCTTCCACAACGTGGCCAAGGGCAAAATCATGAACAATTCTTCGTGTTGCACACTTACTGTGACAAGGGTAGGGATTGCCGGGATCAGACTGTGAGTCACATTTACTCACGTGGGATTCCTATTTTGGCTTCATTTACCAATGGGCTGATGAGGTCTATAGCTAGTGTTGAAATAAGCACATATTTTCGTCTACTACAGCATCAGTCTTTGAAGATTAGGAGAATCATAAAGGAAGAAGATTTGAAGCTTTGATCCATAAAGATAGTATTAGCCACCGTCCAAATTTGTAAGCCTATTTGAGAAGAATTTAAATTTGGATTCTTGTGGTTAAGAAAAAAAAAATAAGAAGGCTTTTGTAATGGTTATTGGTGAGATGAAATGAGGGATTGAAATTATCTGTAATTTGTTTACAGTGATTTTATAACAGCATTGAAGCAATTTTTATTCTACTGTAGTTACTAGCATGCTTTTTTGCTTCTTTGAAGCAAAGCAAAAGTTACCAAACAGTTTAGCCTCAACAAAAGATCTTTTGAAAAGCAAAAGCGTTACCAAACGGAGCCCAAATTGAGCTTTTTATAAGGCTTGTTTTGCTTGTACATGTGCAAATTTTCTTTTTCTAAAAAACGTTGAAACACAGACGACACATCTGTAGCACATCCCTAGACTTGTATTCCGCACCCGTGAAATATGCTGTTGTTTTTTTTTGAATGGTATGTGGAATAGCGGTATAACTGGATTGGACTAAACCTTAACTTGATTTATGAATTACTAAACCTTTAACTTTTTGGGCCTGATCAAGGTGGGTTACCCAGTTAACCTGAACGTTTCCATCTTCAGCCATGGTAGATAAGCAAATGGGTCAACACCATTATTCATGTTCTCAAGTCTTATCTTTTTTCTTTCTCTTGATGATCATCTCTCTCTTTAGGAGCAATTATTTGTGGTGAAATCTTCCAAGTGTCACTCGATATTAGTGCACAAGTGTGTATGTGAACCCCTTGCTACAAAGCCTTATAGGTGTGAGGAATCTTTAGTCAATCTGTACGAAATGCTTCATTCCACTTAGTTGGAGTTGGCAATATGAATAATATTCCTCCTTCCCTATCTATGGAAGACCAAATCCTCAGTCAAGTTATGGCTATCCATTCAACTGAAAAGAATCTCTCTCAAAATAAAGTAAGTACCACCCACGAATGAGGGAATCTCATGTCTCTACAGTAAATCCTGAACCCATGACCTGCTTGACATTGTTGAACTCTAGGTTGGTGTTTCGGAGTCCAAACGGGGTAGGTTCGCCACACCTTAAGGAGTAAGGACCAACTAAACCACACACACACGCCCAACCCCAGCCACCCAATACTCTAGTAGGGGAGAAAAAGGTGGTTCTTGATTGAGATAAAAATCTCTTCAACAAATATTTGCAAATTTCATACACAAATAGTTAATTTATAGTTACTCAATAAAGGGCTTGGTGTACTGCGCTGGAGCACTAGTTTGTTTGGTCTCATAAAATTCCAAATGCTAATATACTCAACTTTGCAAATGTTTGGAACCCAAAATACATATCCTGAAAGTGCCAGGGATCAAGGTTCTAAAAATATGATTTCAGAAGCTTATGAGGCTTGAAACACTCAAATAACCAAGTTTCAACACTAGGGGATTCTAATGGGTTAGGCTTGGTCTGGGTTGTCTGTTTCATTTGCAAGAGGATTTGAAGTACCAGGAATTTCGGAAAAATGCTTGTGGACTGTGGAGTTACCCCAAAAAAAAAAAAAAAAAATTTTCTGGATACCAAAATTGTGCAAGTGGTCACTATCTTAGGTGATGACATGGCAATATAGTTGCCATATCATCATGACTGATTGACATGTCATACTTACCATGACCATGCACACCCTCAATAAAGTTGTGGAGCTATTTGGGGTCTTGAAAACTTCTGCTGTTACCATGGAGCTATGCTAGGAAAGAAATTGCAGGTGTTTTAAAGGGATAGGTGCCTTTTTTCACCTTCTCTGAAGTAATACATCTTTTATTATTCATCCAAAAAGAAGGGTGACTTTTTTCAAGCACCTAGCTTTAGATCTCCATATCTGTCGGCTTGCTGTGGTTGAAATTGGAAGACTATCTTTTATAATTTGATAAAGTTTATCCTTATGGGGGATTGGGGGGTTCTTGGTACAATGTTTGTGTACGTGTAGCTCTCTTTTCCTTTTCTTCTATCATAGCTAAATAAAATATATTACTTACTGATAAAAAAAATTTGATAAAGCCCCTTTATCGTCAACAAGTTCTACCTTTGATGGTGTCCAGGAATGACCTAGTTGTATTCAAGGCTTGCTTAGGATGGATAGGCCTGAATCTTAATATTAGGTGTTGCCTTGATGCATAGAGTTTTGTCTGGATTAGTGTCAGTTTCATGTCCCCAGCCCCTTATGATGTGTTTATTTTATTGAGTTGAAATCTACAAGTAGGATATTGCCTACTCCTTTTGAAGGCTTTTTATTGGTGTTAAAAATATTAAATAAACATATGCTTATTCACTTCTTGTGGATTATATTTTCTCAATTATAGTCGTTAGCTTCTCTGGTGGATTGTATATTTCCTGTAGGTTACTGCTCCTGATGATTGATCATCAAATGCTTCAATTGTTCATTTGAATTAGGCTTTTTAACGTAATCTAAATGTTTCTCTTGAATTAAACTCATTTGAAATATTATCTCGTTGGCCAATGAGTATTTGTGAAATGAAAGTGCCTCATTTATGTCACATATACGCTAAGTAGTCTAAAATTGGACCACAACAGATATATTTTTCTGAAGAACTAGGAAATTCATCTGCACAAACCAGCAAATACACGCAAGCTGGAGTGAAATTAATGTTAGCTAATTCAAGGTCACATTAATTTTAATTTGATGAAACTGTAAAAGAAGATGAATCAGTGAGTTTTTACAAGAGTAATGAAAGGTTGTAGGAAAGAAAGTTAGGCACTACTGGTACTTGAAGCTTCTGCAGATTCCAGATTTGTGCCTTATCCCATTGTGTGTGAGAACTGAGAACCATGATTGAAGTGAATCTTCTTTTTCTTTTCTTTTTTTTTGAGTTTTTCCTCCATATATAGCCTAAAACATCTTTTGGTGTAATGGAGGAGTCATTCTTGTGTTTATTTCAATCTTCATCTTTTCACTTCTGTATGCAATTAATCCTCTCTTTTGTTTCCATTTAAGTTTTCAAACTAATGACCTAGCAATGCATATTGGTCTCATGGATCAGATAAAGGTCATTGGTTCGTATGGGGGCAGGGCAAGGCAAGATCTTCCCAAATTGGTTAAACTTGCAGAGACAGGTATCTTCAATTTGACAGCAGCTGTTTCAAGAAAATGCAAACTTGAAGAGGCAGACAAAGCATTCCAAGATCTTAACAAGGGAAGCATCATTGGCCGAGCAGTTGTTGAGCTAATGTAGCTCAGAATCTCTTCTTTCTGGTGATTGGTTATGAAGTGTTCGCTTGTAGAGATGGTAATATCTGACTTCCAATAAATATTTTGTGCTGAAACATGAGTGAACATGATAGCTGGTATGCATTTTGGTAATTTTCCACATGGAGAAATCACTCAAAGTCCGAAACCATAAGATTGCTTTGGACTTGAAGTGTCATTTTTCACCCACTCCACTTTAAACGAAAAATTTGCATACGACTTGAACTGCATCTCATCTGCACCACTTTCAACCAATGTCTTTAAAAATAGGACCATTCATCCCGGCGAAGACGTTGATCGGTACTGTTCAACGTGGTTCATCTGGGGGTTCAAACCAAGACAACTTGGGGACTTTGCATACCTGAAGTGGAAAAAAAAGAACCCAAATTGTCTGCCTGATTCTGTGAAGACTAGTGATAAAACTAGAAAAATGAAGCTTGGCTAATAGATGAAAACAGTAAGCGGCAACCTCTTATGGGGAGACCCATTCTCTGTGTCTCCTCAGCTGTTTCAGGATTCTATTTAACAAATTCAAACATAAAGTAACAACCATTCAATAAGCCGAGTCTAATCTGAACATGACATTGACAAAACCTACAATATTACAATATTGTTTGTAACAACCCAAGGGTAAGCCTATGAGGAATATGAAGAGTATCACTCTTGATTTATATACTTTACCGGGTATTCGTCCATTTTCAATTTGGGATTGAGGGATGTAGTAGATGAAGTTGGGGCTGGCATTGGGTCGTTGAGCAGTTGCATGATTTGGAAAATATAAAAAGATACATCAATATAAAAAAATAACATCTGAACTAGGCTTCACAGTTAGTGTTATCAAAATATAATTAAACATTTCAAATATCCTTAAATTAAACCATAGTCCAATAGGAATATTGTTTGCTTGCTTGATAGATTCTGCAAACAATTATGGTGAATAATCTTATTATAGATATGTACAATATAAGCTTTGATTATTGTCATAGGCTTGACAAAATGGAAAAGATATATATGCCTCAAACATGTAGAAGGGTGAAAACTTTTTTTGAGTTTGGTCAGGAGATAGGAGCTTGGGTATTTGAAAATAGCATCTTGATTTCCACAGGGCTGTTTAATACAACTGGTAAGTATAAGAATTGGTCGATCAATGAACGATATTATGGCTATTTGCGTTGTTATTAGGATGACATAGAATGATAAAATGCACAAATCCGGATAAAAGCTCAACCACCATCATGACACACTCCTTGCCATGAGTGAGCAAACGAGCAACATTTGTAACAAAGTTGTCTTGGGCTGGGCGCTTGCCATTCAACCCAAAAGTTTAAACTATTAGGTGATGCTGCCTACCCACCCTCATATGGCCCAAGATCTGTCTTTTCTTATGCTAATGTGGGATGGAGACTTGTGACATTCTCTTCCACTTGAATTTGGCTTTGCCTTCAGATCGGGTCGGACCACCTGCCTGCGTGTCCTTGAAGTGCTTGGTGTGGAATCGGATCAGGGATTGGGCCGCTCCGATACTTGTCATGGGCTGGGCGCTTGCCATTCAACTCAAAAGCTTAAGCTATTGGGTGATGCTACCTACCCACACTTATATGGCCCAATATCTCTCTTTTCTTATCCGATGTGAGACGGACACCCGTGACATGTTATGTTTTTAGATTTTGTTGCAGTGAAATAATTCACATTCTTCGTACCCTTCACAATAAGGGTTCCAATACCCATTGCAATTTTCCAAGAGTGCTTGGTTCCCTAGTTCAATGTTTTAAGTGCCTTGTATCTTATCAACCCATCAGGATATAGACTGGTAATGGCTATGGGACCATCTTCAGTACAGTTTTGATGGGTGTTGGCAACTTACTTCTTCTGCTTTTGTGTTCAAACCATGAAGTTGCAGCCTGGTAACTTAACGAATCGTTTGGCATTCATTTTTGGAACTAATTGCTGTCACAAAATCGTTGTTTGGTTGCAATTTAGCAATGGGTTTTCCCCAAATTAGTGTTAAACATGAACTAAAAGAGTATTTTGTATTATCTATACTATATATAATGCGAGGCACCTCATTGGAGATCGCGCTAACCAAGATGTGCAATTTTCCAAAACAGCCCTTACACATCACTGTGAGGCTTCATTAGTAAAAGGGTACAACAGTCAAAACTGCCTCAATGTTTTAAAAACTTAATAATCAGTTGCAGAATGCTTCCTCCCCACGTGTAGTACTGTACGTGCACCCGACTAGTATGAAATACGAAAAGGTATTTTGTATTATGTTTATACCTATATATCAATATTAATACACAAAATATATAAACATTTTATTTTTAATATAAACTTAAAAATACATATGTATATATATATATATATATATATATATATATAGATATGGTGAAGTATCTATTTGGCCAACCAAGATTTAAAATAACTTTTGAAAAGTTAAAAAAGCTTTTTTTTTTTAAGCTTTTCTACTTTTCAAACGTTTTGGATTTTTAACTTCTTACAAATTATTTTTAATTTATATATGTACTTTATTTAACGTGAGAAGGCCCTTTGGGAAACATGCCAAGCTTTATGCATGAGTTCCCCAACAAGCCCATACCGTATTGGTAAGATTTCATTAATATAGGGTTTCAATAGGAATGACTCTACCTCTTCGGTCAAAACCCTAAGCAGTTACAAAACCGTCTCTATGTGCAATACTGCATGTGCACTCTTACTAGTTTATATTACCAAAGTAGTTTTTATCAATTTTTTTAAAAACTTTTTTACTTTTAAAAGTTTAAAAATAACTTTTAAAAGCAATAACGAAAAAGCACCTTTATGTTTGTTAAAGAAACTCATTTGAGCTAATTGAACAAAATTATTTGCGTAGGGTGCGTTTGGCTTAGGATTTTTCATTTAAGTTTGGTTTTGCTTTCGTGTTAGGGCGGACAGCTATTTCAACTAGGCTCTGTTTGTTTTTAAGTAGACTCTCGATAACCAAGTCATTCCAAACCAAACCAAGCTCCATGACTTGCTAGCTTCTGGCTCTTTTTGGTCTTCAGAGATGGCTACTTGGTCTTTGCCATGTGGGTTGTAGGGTCTTGCATGGGTCTTCAGGTTTAGTCGGTTGAGCGTAAGCGAGCCCGGATACCTGAGTTCTAAAAAACAAATACCAATATAAATTTACACAAGAAAGGCGGAAATACGTCGTTTTAAAGAGAATTTGTGAGTCTGAATGGCATTGCCAAAAATTTATAATGTCTTTTATGTGTTTTGAAAGCTATCTTGAGAGTATCATCCTGATTTACTGAGTTTGGTTAAAACCGAGAACCAACCCATGCAACCCATTTTGGTTCGGTTTGGGTTGGGTTTCAAAGCCTATGGTTCGGTTTTAATTCTGAAAAATATAAACTGAATTAACTTTGGTTTTGATGTTTTGATTAAACCAAACCGAACTGAACCAATACCCAGTATATTTTCTTTTTTTACTACTAGGGAACTGCACACCCTATGCGTGTAAGAGTGTATTTAGGATGCTTTTTGAATATGAAATTAAAGATAAATCTCATATTAAAAAACGAATTTTAGATAAGGAAGAAACTTGGTAGTTGAGGACACATCAAAATTGGAAATAGTGCGTAAATTGGGAGGTAAGTAAGGGGTATTTCAGACAAAGATTATCAAGCTAAAATCTTGGCAATTCCCTTTATATATTTTAAATATAGATATAGATACCTTTATGTTTGGTTCGATTCGCTTTTAGGGTTGTGATTAGGGCTGGCAATGGGTCGGATATATATCCGAATCCGACCCGAATCCGACCCGAAAATCCCGAATTCGGATATAGGAATAAGATCCGTGGATCGGATACGGATCTCGAATTTCGGATCCGAAAATTTTCGGATCCGGATTCGGATATATATGTATCCGATCCGAAAAAGATCCGAACCGAAAATATATTTACAATATATATAAACTTAGCCCAGAGTCCCAGACCATGGTTCAATCTAAGTTAAACCATGGTTCGACCCTAAATTAAAAGTAAAATCTAAAAACCTATTGCCCAAACTCACCCAAATCGATCGATCAACTCACTCTCTTTACAGGTAAATTCGGATTTTTACAGGTTCGAATTCGGATTTCGGATTCGAATTCGGATTTCGGGTTCAAACTCGGATATCGGATCGAATTCGGATTTCGAATATTTTTCGAATTTCGGATTCGGATATAGGTATTAAAGATCCGTCGGATATCGGATCGGATTCGGATCTCGGATAATTATTTTCGGATCGGATTCGGATCCTGCCAGATCCGTACCGGATTCGACCCGTTGCCACCCCTAGTTGTGATCAATTCTCCATTCGGGTTGGTTCAGTTTTGGACCCCAAATTGAGTTGTACCTGTAGGATTATGTAAAATATACGCCAGCTACCTACGGTATGTTCATTTGCATCTATACTCTAAATTTTTTATTTTTTATTTTGTAAATATATCATCATTATCGGATTCTATTACCCATGTCAGAACTTTTAGATTCCCTCTTTTTATTTGGTGACAGTAATAATAAGGGGAATTTTGCATTCATTTCCTTCTTTTTACTGAATTTTTGCCCTCTACATAATGGCATATCTACCCTGGATATTCCAAATCACATATTGAACTTATTAATTTTCACATAATCTCAAATAAATTCCTATTAACCATCAAAACATAAAGGAGGTATACAATAAAATTCCATGATCCAAAATAAGAACTAGAAATTTATTTTATAGCCATTTTTATTCCACACCCCTTGTGACTGAGTTGAGAATTAGACCAACAAATGCTTTTTCATTATTTTGAGATTGTTTTATTGTCATTATTTGTCAAATTTTAAATGAAATTCACTTAAAAGCATGGGCAGTTTTGAGTGAGAGATGTTCAAATCACCTGCCAATTACAAGAAAGAAACTCAACCACTGCAAGAAAGGAAACCTTGTAAAACAAAAAATAAGGTCATATGGGGATTCCATGAAATAGAGAAGTGAAGAATTTCAGAGAAACTGTAGGTAATTCTTAACTACTCAATTGGCAATTGGTTTCAACAGAATCATTCAGCAGAGCCACACAAGATCATTTACATAACCGAGGCTCGCACTGTAACTTGAAAAAATGTGGCATGCTAGTCAGCTTCTGTAAGGAAGTTAGATGCTTCTCCCCTGTTTCTCTCAATGTTATGTAACACTATGTACTGCAATGGCGTAAATCTAGTTGCCTAGTGTGAAGAAAACATTTTAGTCATCATGGTATGAAAGCAGGCAGAAGCATCCCAAAAATATTCCAATTGAGCATGGTATGAGATGAAAAATACTCACACCATGCGTTGTAACTGTTCATTGAATCCAAATCACCCTCTTGGAAGCAAACCTCTACTGTCAATCAAGCAGGCATCTCCCCCCCTTCCATCTGTTAACATACTTCAGGAATGCCATAGCAGGATTTACCCTTGGTGTGGCACGGACCCGAGTTGACCTCCGGAGAACAGCCTCTTCCAATGCAATCTTTTGGGCTACTTCCTTTGATCTCTTTTGCAGTGCCGAGCTGTGAAGTTGCAGAAAACCAAAGGAGGAGAAAAAAAATGATGTCAGTAAAATTGGAGTGGTTTGTGAATCTAAGGACGGAAATCTGTTTTATTATAATGATTGGAAATTTTCTCAATTTGTCTGCTGGACAAACCATTCACATAAAAAACACAAAGAGTCAGGCAATTCATTCTCCTCTCCATCAAAAAAAAAGTCAATTCATTCTCCGAAAATTGGGACAACCTGCATGGACATACACAAATATATACATATAACTTAACGTTGCAAAAGCCATTTTCTTATAACCCTTTCAGCTAGTAATGTTTTCCTTTTTCACAGGAGACAAATAAGAAAAGCAGTAATTAAAAAACTGGGAGAAAAAGGATATTCTTCTGAAACACAATAACAACAAAAATCAGCAAAATGGAAGAATCAATATGTTCATATGCCATTAACAGAAGCAATGATACTTAGAACCTCTAAACTCTGAATCTCAGGATCACATAATATAAAACGATTCAAATATTCACTTTCTAGAGAAACAAATAACACAGAAAGAAAAGTCTAATTCAGCTTGTATGTACCAAATATATTTTTAAATGAATAATGTAAAAGAGATTAAATCCAATTTTTCCAAAGACACTGAAATCAATTTCCTGGAATCATCACCAGTAGATTGATTACTCAGAACAGATGCCAAACGAGATTGTAAGGGTTCCCACAGGGGGAAGCTGTAAGTGCCATGGAAAGTACATAAAGGATGTTGACAAGCCATGATGCAGTTTGGAATCAAACTCACCACATCCTAGCATAGTATTTTTCCAGCTGTCTCCGAAGGGCCCTCTCTCTCTCCCCTTTACAATTTAGGGATCCCATCAATGCATCAAGCTGTTACAATTTGGCAGGTTAATATTTGATAAAATAATGAGATGATCTGTATATTCTCTCCTTATTAACATATATTCATTACTAGTTGAAAAAAAAATAATGTAATGAAATGATTTGTGAATTGAATTTGTCTAAGATCGCAGCATAATTACCTCTTCTTTGGAACTGTAGTAACCCCACAGCTTGGAGTCGGAACTCTCAACAAAAATTCTTCCATCACGTCGGAAAAACCAATATCTGTTATAATTTCTGTCTCTTCCTAAGGGATTGGTGCGTATAAATCGTTTTTCAATCTCCTGTTCAAGTTTTTGTTTCTGTCATAAAAACAATTAAGTGGTGGTTAGTTAATAGAGGAGGGATACAACCATAGAGAAAGATGTAGAGAGACACAGAGGGGCAACACACCCTTTGTTCTTTACTCTTCTTTTCTATGGCTTCTTTCTTATTTTCCTTCTGTTTTGGTGCTTCTCTTGTTTCTGTTCTAGATGAATCTTTTGCATTTTCTGCAGTGATGTCCATATCAATCTTTGGCTTCTTTGCAATCTTACTCGTTGAATTCATGTACTCGCTCTCACTGTTAGAAGATCAAGCCAATCTCAATTAATCAAGTGCAAATTATAATCAGACAAGTCTTTTCAACAGAAGGTTATATTTCATACTTGTTTTCCAGGATATTACTTCCTGTAGATGAAAGATCCTTTTCATCTCTTTCCCGTGGAACATTTCCATTCTTCTGTCCACTGCCGTAACAACTCTCAGGTACACGTATGTTGCCACCATTTTCAAGATTATGCCCCTGGCTGAATTTGCTGGTGCCAAATTCGATCTTCTTTAGCTCTTTCTCTTCTCTCCTCCTCCTACCTTCCTCCAAAGCTTCCTCTCTTTTTGTGGCAGAAAGTGCCTGCTGTTGTTCAATATACTCATCTAACTGCTCCCTAATAGCATTGGTCTCAAGAGTACACGACACCAATTCTCGGAAGATATCCAATTTAGCATGAACATCTAAACGTCCATAATAGCCACGTTTAATCGTCACTATGTGCACCACCAGTTCAGGTATATCATCCATGCCCAATAAGTCACATAAATATTCAGTCCAATTCATCAAATTAATCTGAAAATGAAAAGCAACATCATAAAAGTCAAAATGAGTTGCAGCATGCTATTTTTATTCTGAATGGAGAAAGAACATCCATGTGAAGATGAATATTTTTAGCAATACCACATTTTTGGCAAGAATTGGGAATTTCACCTTTAATTTCGGTCTTTTCTTCTGTATAGCCATGAAATATTTTCCTTTGTCTTTTACAAGCAAGCGAAGAAGAGCTAAATGTGATTCCGCTATGAGAATCAGATCGCTGTCCTTGTGGCAAATAGCATTTTCAAAGTCTTCAAGAGAGAATGGCCACAAGTGCAACAACCTGCTAAAAGAAGAACAAAAATCCCAAACCATTAGAAGATCCCCAACACAATCCATTGGAACACGAAACTCCCTTGACGGAGCAGGACGATCCGTAAAGATTGGATCATCATCACCAGACTTCACTAAAAGATCATCAATTGGATATTTAATGTGTTCTTCCTTCAGTTCTTCCTCTGCACATTCAGAGAAGACAGGAAGTAAGTATGGCATTGTCATAAAAATCAGTAGATTTCAAAAGATTAAATGGGAACACCTGATGTGTCTGCACATTAGAGCATGGCTTAGTATCAGTTGCACAATAAAACAGATTCCATTCACTACCTTTCTTTGCTTTCTTCACAGTTTTTAGGCCTTCAGGGTCCTTAGTTTCCAATATTTTCCTTTTATCTTTGCCAAGATCTGATTTTTTAGCTCCCTGAAATTATAAACAGGAAAAGAATCAACAAAATTAATATATAAGAACCAGAAATGCTAACATATGTTATATTGAAATATTACCAATATGTTTCTACTGCCTTTTTTATTTTTTGATGTCTGCCCATTGCTTACAAGACATCCATTCTGAACAGAAATTTTGACTGTTAGCTCCTCTGGAGGTTCGGTTGAGATTCCATGCTTCCTTGCCAATTTATCATGAAGTACCCAAGGAGAACTTTGGTAGGTAGATTCCCTAACAAAAGACTTAAGGACATCTCTATTAAAAGGAAGTCTCTTCCGTCTCAGATCAGTTCCATTTACTATAGAACTATCAGTTACTTTCATATCTTTATTGAGCCATCCCACTTCGTACCGGATTTTGTCATCCTCTTCCAGAACCCTCAGTATTTTGCATAGATGAAAGTCCTTATCCTTTCTTCCATACAACACAACACCCTCCAGGAGACTTTCCTGTAACTTTGCAGTTATTTTGTTAACAAGGTCTCTTAATGGGAGTCTGCCTGCCAAAACAACAGCCATTGATGAGATTCCATGGTGATTATAGGAAATGTAAAATCCAATTTCAAAGGTTGAGGTAACAGAAACCAAATATTGAGCTACAAGGCCTGGAAGACCAAGACATAGATTTGTAATCCGAGTGTATACATTTTTTACTTCAAATACTAATTTTTGATAAACTAAAACTAATCTTGTCTGCCTAATTCCAAGTACATTTATTATATCAGTAAGCTATATTTAGAAGAGAATTTACAAAATATATTGAAACCGTCAACTGATGATACTAATTTATAATGTCTGCACCTAGCATCAGTCTTTTTTTTTTCCTACAACAGATATATGCAAATGGATAATTCCTGTTTGGAAAAGCCCTCTAGTACCTTTTTGACAAAACTTGAAGAATAACATTACACACAAAACAAAGTTTACACCCCTCCTAATAAATATATACGGGATGGTCAAGAACAATTAAATATTCTAACTTTCCCAACCTTTCAGGTTTATTGTCACAATTGAAACTAAATCATCCCCCACTATTTCTGAATTATTAGCTCACTCTTGGACTCCTCATCAGAGAAAGAGAGTATAAAGCCATGAGAAAATTTTATAAAATTTTCCACATCTATGCGATCATTCCCCCCAGCACTCCTAATTTTCCATGACAAAGCTTAGCTCCTTAATAGAAGTCCTTGCAGAACCACATGATCCTATGAAGTTCTAAAACTCCAGTATAGTGCAGAAATAACCTAGTCATTTGAATTTGTGAGTAATGACCAGTTGGTAATTCAAGTTCCTTTTTAAGCTAAATCTCCAGTCATTTCCATAGTCAGGTAAGTTCCGCCCAAGCACTTTCAAGCCTCTCTGTATTTTATTCACTAACAAACAAAACTCTACTTCATAATTCTCCTGCAGATTTTTGCTTAGATTTCGCACTCACAAATATCTTGTGCAGAGATAAACTTGGTAACGTGCTTTTAGTCCATGCAATACCTCGTTTTCAAGAGACTTATTCCCATTAATCAAGGTACTTACAACCTTTTAATGCAGGTGGACTTTGGCTTTAACTTGATCCACCCATAAAAACTTGTTTTCACGTACAGAAAAGCCATACCAGAGCGGATCAGACAGCTGATACGGGTACAGTTTGCAACCAACAGTCACCGGCCCTTTAGATTCATCTGTCTTAAAAACTCAAGCTTCCCAGGTAGATTATACCAATCTGTACCAGCACGTGTCAGTGTAACCAGTATGTACTGGCAACTAGTGGCTGATACACAGATCCAGGCATTTTCCTATATTTATTACTCTTTTTTTTTTGGATTTTTCTACTTGTACACATGTACTACAAGCACAGGTTAGTCCATGTCATTACCGATCAGTATAGTGTGCACTTAAAAACCATGGTGATTCTACACAGAATGAAAAATTCACTGCTAGCAATCTCCATCTGCCACTAATCCAATAAAGCTGGCATTTCATTCGCTATGGACTGTTCTTACTCAAATTCAACTAATAGACAGCCATAACTTCACTTGAAAGGGACAATGTACAAATATATGGTTAACTGATTATGCCCTCCAACAACATAAACCTCAACGAATCCAAATGGTCCATCTCCCAGCAGTTTGATTGGCAACTATGAGGATCTTAAGGCTGCAGCCAATATATGAATATCCACTTGGTAGGGCTAAAAGCATGCTTATCATTAAGAATCATCACATAGGAGTGAACAGCTTCCTGACCAACACCTGCACCACCAAAACACACCCTCTTCCTGCATTACTTGTCTAGAAACTAAAAGATAGGCCTGAAGAAAGCCGTTGGAAAGAGCCAACCACCCAATCAAAAGGGTACCTTCTGAAAACAGGATTCTAGCACACCCCTCAAGAAGTCTGGGATTATGATCACCAAGCTTCCTGATAGTTTTCAATTTTATTGAGGCTTAAATCACCTCTATATTCAGTTGTTGATCATTTTCGTGTTTATATAGTTTCTACCATTAGTAGCCTCCTTCTGTTAAGAGGGTTCCTTGTATTCTTTGATAACATACGAGGGTAACAACTTAAAAGTTCTCTACCATATAAAGCTCATTTCCTTCTTTGCGTAGGACTAAAATTCTGCTATGTACCAGAACATCTAATTTTGGTATATCTAAAAAGCCTGAGAAAGATAATCACAAAGTGAGTTTGCTTTCATTTTTATCTGGAGGTTTCAAGCCTTCAACAGTGTCTACATTCATATGTTTTTTTAGGTGATAAAATTGTCTTGCTATGGATTCTATTGCTTCCATAATCAGGATCATGCCTATTTGATAAAGGAGGCCCCAATGTCCACTCAGAATTTTGGGGAGTTGAAGGAGAATACTTTGAGGAGTCCTCTACCAAGGAGAATGATTTGCTTCTTTGTGCAGAAGTAATATGCTGCCATATATTAAACAGATCCCTTCCCAAGAGACCTAAAAAGTCCTAAGGAATCTCTATATGTTTGCATTCTTCTATCATGTTAAGTTACAAGAGTATTATGAAAACCATCAACATGGATACCGATCATTGCAAGTTGTCTGTTTAATTTTAAGCATGCTATCCTAAAACTATCACATCAGGGAATGGTCATGTGTCATATTTCTTACAACATATAATATTGTGATGTTTCCATTATGCATTTTGATTAAGACACTTCATAATGGGTAACATGGGGCTGCATTGTAAAACTATCTGATTTGGTCATGTGGGCATCAGATGCATGGCACTATTAGATCCTATTCAGATGGTTTTGTAGTTATTTTCTGTTTGAGGCATGTCAAGATGGACACATTTTAGCATTAAGCTTTATGGCAAAGATTTCTTGTCAAACCCTTTCATCAAGATACATGTGTTGAAAACCCTTCTATCAGGATACATGTTGTGCTGAACTTATCATGTAGAACTTACCCATAACTAATGATGGCATCATGATAGTTTTGTGATGCCTTTTGGTTAAGATACATGTTTCAATTTGATAAATGTTAACTTTTAGATCTCAATTGAAACATGTCAATTTTCCTATTACATAACAATAGTTAACCAATAATTTTATAGTCAAACCAATAATTTTATAGTCGTAGTGCATAGCATGACGAAAACATGTAACTGTCATTACATGATTTCTCGTAACAACAATTGTCATTTCCACTGTCATTGCTCCACAAATCAACTTGATTCAAATATTTGGTGATTGGAGCTATAAGTTGGCTAGAACTCTAGCTGAACTGCCTACAGCCAAAACCTGGTTTTATGAAAGCTTGGGATGTCCATAAGACCCAAGTGTAGATCATTCAAGTGGCTTGTGTCTTTTTCTTGTCCACCTACACTCTTGCTTAAACATTCAGAATCTTATAATATTAACTTAAAAAGCCAATGTCTCAATTGAATGGGTGGGGAATTCAGCTGAACTGCCTACAACAGAAACTTGGTTTTATGGAAGCTTGGGGTGCCCATAAGACCCAATTGTAGATCACTCAAGTGGATCATGTCTTTTGTTTGTCCACCCAGACTCTTGCTTAAATCATTTACCAAAAAAAAAAAAGACTCTTGCTTAAACATTCAGAATCTTATAATATTAACTTAAAAAGCCAATCCCTTGATTGAATGGGTGAGCAATTCAACTAATTAAACTCATGGAAATACTATAAAACTTTGACACCAAATTGCATCCCCATAAGGGGAAAAAAGAGAAAAAAAATAGAAAGAAATATGCTGTAAATGCTCTTCTAACTCAACATGAAATAGTCTTCTAACTCAATTCAAACTTAAACATTTATTTCTCTATCAACTCAATTAAAACTTCAAACATTGATTTAAAGACATTTAAAAACAATAGTTCTAGGAAAAATTTCTCATAAATAATTATATTTATAAATTTTTGCTCCCCAAGTTACTATCCTGATCAAACTCAAACTCTAAACATTATTTTAAATGTATATGTTGTTATTCAAAAAAATGAAAAAAAAAACTAAATATTCCAAGAAAAATGTCCCCTTAGTAATATAATCCTAATTTTTTAAAGTTTTCCTATCATTAGACTCATAATTAAATTCAACTTTAAACTTTATTTTACTCACATATTTTACTTAAAAAAACTGAATTAGGAAAAAAGAATAATGTTCTGTAAATAATCCTAATTTTTTATATTTACCTCCTATTAATATCATAATTCAACATAATCTCTAAATGTATTTTTTAGCACATATTTTACTTAAAAAAAAATACTAAAAATATGATTTTTTTTAAAATATTATGACATGTAATAAAAAAATTGAAAATCTAATATCATTTTTCATCCCAATATTATTATAGTAATTTCTTCTAATATATTTCAGCCAAATAATTATCTAGTTTGTAATTTAAAAAATTTTTAATATACTTTTTTTTATAAATTTTTAGATTTTTTTTTTTAAATTTATTGACATGATTGCACAAACAATCCAATGACATGAGCGACGTACAACACATGGGGCTCTAGGCAAAACAATGCCAAAACTGACACAGTGAACTTTTCATGTAGCATGAGAAAGTCAAAACCAATATCAAAACATCTTAAAGACAATATTTTCAAAAAAGTTGATTAGAGGCCTAAAATAATTATAATAATTGATATAAAAGTGAAAATATTTCTGATCTCCCTCACTAGACAGGTTTAGTTAACTGATGAGATATGTATTTTAACTCCACATGAAACATTAAAGTAACTCATACCATCTGCTTAACATAGCAATCTATAGATAGGGCATGTTGATGATATTTTTATTTATATATGCCTCATTAATAATATCATTGCATTTTATCAAGGGCCCATTTGGATAGCAAGAGAAGACAAGAAACTAAAATAAAATAGGCTTTTCTCGCTTCCCAGGTGCGTTTGGATGACTAAGAAACTGTGGGTTGAGATTAAAAATGATAATAACTGTCCCTTTATGTTTCCTACATGTTAAGATTGGATTTTGCGTCATAAGAAATGAGATATGAAAATTTTCCAATGATACCCCTCTTCCAATGACGGTTATCTTCTTCAACCCCATAGTGTCTTGCATCTACATGACTCTTCTTTACATTCTTTTTTTAATTTATTTTCTTCTCTGTAAATTCTTGGATGATATACCTATTAGCAAAATCATGATTTATAACATAAAACTTATTCTTGGACTTGTTCATTATTGTTCATTAACAATTAATTTTTTGGATTATGTAATTATTTGTTAATGATTAAATTTTTGGGTTATATGTATGTAAGGGTAGGATTGAAAATATTGTTCAGGATTCTCCTATGATTTTCTTGTCATACAAACACAAAATGCAAAATTTTTAGTAATAACTATATAATTTTCTTATAGCATCCAAACAGCAACAAGAAAGTTACTTTTTTGTTTCCTTTCCTTTCACTTTCTTCTCTTGTCTTTTCTCATTGTCCTTTCTCGCATTCTCTCGACATCCAAACGGAGCCAAGTGAAATAACAGCAGAAAAATTTATTGAAATTTTTTGAGTTCTCTACTATAAGAAAAATGCTAGATTTAGGGGAAGCCACATGGCAACTTTTTATGGTTCTGAAATCTGAAATTTGAAGTAGGCTATGTATAAGTATGCATCTAAAAGTAGGGTACACCCAATTTATCAATCACATGCGAACTCCATGTCAAATTAGTATCCTAAATCTGGTGCATGATACAGTGATCACGTTTAAAGTATCATCATTGCAAATATTCAATGATATCCCAAGGATCACAAAAATATTTCTTAAGCCATATTCTGAGAAGAAGAAACTCAGACGCATAAAAAAAAATCACCCAGGATTTGAATATAACCACTACTTTTGATACAGTTTTATTGCAAAACTGCCAATAAAATCTAAGAATTTGATGGTTCTCTAAACAAAAGGCAGAAAGAAAAAATAACCGAGATGCATTTTGATCTCCCAAGTTCTCTTTCATACTCAAATGTATGGTTAGGTTACAAGGTTAAATAACAGCAGGTTCAAACGAAGAAAATATAACTACAATATTCATATGAAACTGAATCATCAACTCGCCTCAAAGAAAGCTGCATTGTCTAGCTAAACATATTAAGTTCTCAAATAATGAAAAACCAGGAATTTTCATACTCAATGTATGGTTAGGTTACAAGGTTAAATAACAGCAGGTTCAAACGAAGAAAATTTAACTACAATATTCATACGAAACTGAAATTAAAAAAGAAAGCTGCATTGTGTAGCAAAACATATTAAGTTCTCAAATAATGAAAAACCAGGAATTAGTTGATGAGTTAAAAGCTGCCAACAACAGAAAAGTAAAATTAAAAAAAGGCAATTGCTCATCAAACATGGATATAAAGTGTTCGTCAGGGTGATGAGTTCTTACTGAATTGGATGATCTGCAGTGCTGGTGCTATTAATTCTTTTGGTAACTGCTGAACCTTCTCGGTTGCACGTTGCTCAGAGACCAAAGCCTCTTCATAAGTTAGGTTTGTTTTTCCAGTGACCTTGCATGTCCATACTCTCTGACGGTATAGATTTATCCGCTTTAGATATTCTCTAATCTAGGCTAAGGCAAACAAGAGAAACACTAGAAACAAAAATAAACGCATGAAAATATGAATTTCCTGGTGAAAATATAAATAAGATCACATTTAATTCAAACAAGAGGAGGATACTGATAATCTTGAAAAATCTCTTTGGTGAAGCGAATTTGGAATACAAGCTCATGCGGATCCAAACCACTCGGTGATTCCACGAGGGCAAAAGGCTTTCTTTTAAAGAGAGGCATTAGATTCTGCTAATTACACTTCCTGTAATGCACACCAAAATTCCACTTCAGTGAAAACTCTTAAATGTGTGTCCAGACAATTTTTCCCAAGAATCGTATGAGCAAGATTGCAGGACATGGCATCAATTATTCTGAATTATCTGGTTGAGGGCAATGGGGCTAAAGCATAATGGGGAAAGTGGGCCTGAACATGCAAGGGACAGTCCAGTGCCTGTGACCTATGATAAAATTGATCCTTCCGTGGATGGAACACTGGAATACTTATAAGACTATGGAGCTACATTTCATCTCAGATTTATGCCTGAAAAGTTAAAACCTATCAAAGCTGGTTCATAATGCCAGCTAGCATATTATCAACACATCTACCCTCATCAGCCATTTGGGCCATCAAAACCTCTTAGTCTCCAGGGTTAAACATAATAACAATCGACCTTAACATACAGCCACTAATATAGATGCTTTCAGTGTTCCCGTAGCCATGGCAAATAGATGTGCCCAGGCAACAGTGCCTCGAGGCCATAATGACTTGCCTTCCATTAGCTTGACTATGATGCAAGGGCATGCAGGCATCTACGGGCTGTCTTGTGATATGCTCAAAGTGTGATATCCTAGATAGCACTCTGAGTGTTTTTCCATGAAAGGATAAACCAGCACAATCATTGTCACATGATACCAAAGGTGGATTACACAGTGAGTATTTGTCCATGTAAGGATAAACCAGAAAAATCATTTTCACATGATATCAAAGGTGGATTTAAAGGAAAGAAATCCTATCCTAAATTAGCAAAGGCACACATTAGGAAACAAATAAGAGTATATATCATTGAAGAGGGAGTATATTAGATCAATGCAGAAGTTAATTGTAATGTCGGTGAACTCAACAATCCTCTGCTATTCACAAGAGAAAAACAGAAACCCTAGAATCCAACTAAAACAACAAGAAAATAAATCACCGAACAATTACTAAATTACACTTCAGTACTATAGGGATCACCAACAGGAAAGCAAAAAACAGACGCCCTATATCAGTAGGAAAAAGAAAAACGTAGAAAACCAAACCCCAGATCAGAAGGAGAGCAATGAAGAACAAATTAGGGCAGAAAACTCGTTCCCGCCTCAACTGCAATTTCAGGGGAGAGAACACGGATCTTGCCAAAAACACTACAAAAGATAAAAATAAATAACATTTAGAACATCAAAATGACAGAATCTCTACGCCACCATCACATAAATTCTCGCTTAGAACTTTCCCACTTTTGCCGCCAAATTACTAAAACTACGTCATTAACCGCCAAAAATCATAAAAAAAAAAAAGAAAAAAAATCCTATCAACATGGGAGAACGGAAAATGAGTTCAAAGAAACGCAATCAAATAAACAGATCCCAAAGCATCAATGAAGACTGAAAATAAGAATATGCTTCCAATCTACGCTTTTCTAAGTAAAAAAAATTCAAAAATTCACCGTTTGGAGGGAAATTTCGAGAAAAAATCGAAACGACATCGAAATTCACCTGAAAATTTCTGTTTCTGAGTCTCAATTGGATCGAGCGAAAGAAGAGACGATACGGAACCGAAGAAGAAGCGAAGAAGCTTTGTTGTTGTTCTTATGAGATTCTTGAGCGAAGAGAAGAAAGAAGAAGCTTTCGTTACTCGGCGGACTTGGCTTCGTCCCTCTCTCTAGAAATTAAAATATATATAATATAATAGGAAATCGTGGCCAACGGAGTACGTCCAGGGAATTTTCCTGTACATGCAGGTATCTTCACATCTCCTCATTAATCCTGACCGTTCATCATCTTTATGTTCCTTTTTTTCTTTTCGGCAAATTACCTGGATCTACCTTGAGGTTCAAAAACTATAAATACCACTACTAATGTTTTTGAAATAACACTAAACTCTCCCACGTTGCGTTTAGAAAGTGACATTAAGATTAGGGTCTCGTTTGGCATTCATTTTCAAACTCATTCCACATCTAAGAAGAGTTCTTGTTACAAAATGACGGTTTGGTTACAATTTGGGAATGATTTTTTAATCAAATGACTTTTAGAAAAATGCATTGAAATACGCCATTTTATGCATTCTTAAATTTCTTACTTTGCCATTATATAGACTGAATGTTTAATCCTCTAACAAAGAGGATGTTAATTTACTAATTAGGTAGCTAACTTTACAAAGTAAATGTTAGGATCCAAAACACTAAAAGTGATTAACCAACGGAGTCTTTATAACCATTAGAGCTTTTGGAGTAACGGTTAGGCACGTAATAAATGGTATCGGAGCAAATAACCACATCCCAGGTTTAAGCACGTAACCATAAAACAGAATAATTCAACAAATTTGATAAAAAAAAAAAAAAACCTTTAGCTATCACTTACCTGAAAATATCTTACATGAGGTAATGTTATTTTGAAATTATAAGGGAGTCATTTGTAATTTATTGGAACCTAAAGGATGTTTGTACGATTTCTTGGGTTGAAAGTGGAGAGGATTCGATCAGACGGTTATTATTTTCTAAAAGATAACGAGCTTGTCCCAGTGATCACCAAATCTCTATACCGCCTTAAATAAAAGAAAAATAATTGTTAAAAAAAAAAAAGGCAACGAATTTTTAATTAGTTTGCGGAGTCAGGTGAGTACCTATTATTTGGACACGTGGAAAAGATGCATTGACACGTGGCAGGTTTCACGAACAGCCGGGACCCACAATCAAATAGGCCTACTTTATCGGCTCAGTGCAATGAGTGCATGATTTCAATTAAATGATTGCACAAATTTTCAAATCTTCGATAAAAAAATATTTTTTAGACCTTGAAATATAAATATCATTTCAATAAATTATATTTACTTAAAGGTGATTGATTAAAGTCACATGCTTTATAGATTCAAGTTATTAGTATATTATTATCTATATTATTATATAAAGCCAACCCCTGTTTTCCACCTGACATTTTATACACACAACGCCCTCCAATTTTTTCTCAATTTACTCAAATACCAAGATTTGTTATTGCCATGCATAATGCATTCTCCTAGTTTTATTATAAAACTATTGAAAGTTTGACATAATTAGGTATTATTAGAAATAGTTTGGAGAGATCTTTGAAATCTTTCTTGTGATATATTTCTCTTGCAAATTAAGCTTTGCATGAGTTGAGGGATTTTCATTTTACAAAAATCTTGCATTTAAAAAAAAATTTATTTCTAAAAGTAAGAAAGTTTCCCATTTTATCTCTTGTTAATTGATATCTTCTACCAATATGATCTGAAAAATCGACTAGTTTAGTAAAATATAAAGAAATTTTTGGAAGAAAAGTTTTATCCTTGGTTTATTTTAGTCTTTCAAATTCCAAATTGCAAGCATTCCCATTACAATTATCAATATTATAATGTATACTTTATATGGAAAAATAGTAAGTGATACTTTTTCAAATAATTGAGAACAGGTGTTATTTTACTATTCAAGGATTTTTTTCCAAAAATGCCCTTTAAATCTTTTTTAATCATGGTTTTAAAGAGGTTTATAAGTCTTTTAAGGGCATTTTTGGAAGAAAAATTTTTCGTGAACAGTTAAATAACAGCTGTTATTAATTATTTGAAAAAAGTATTACTAATTTCCAACTACGAAGATTTGGGTGATTGAATCTGAATTATTTTTAAAAAATACCACTAAAACTAATTTTCCCAAAAATGTTTCCTTGCAGACAATAAATTTTTAATGGTGGTATTTACCCACTCCTATTGGCGTCGTTAGTAAGTGAGATAGGATATAATGAGGGTATTGAAATATCAATGTAGAAACTAATTTTAAATTATAAGCAAGATATCAAAGTACAATAAATTTTTAATGGTGGTATTTACCCACTCCTATTGGCATCGTTAGTAAGTGAGATAGGATATAATGAGGGTATTGAAATATCAATGTAGAAACTAATTTTAAATTATAAGCAAGATATCAAAGTAGATTATAAAGGAGATGAACAAATATATATATATATAATGGGAATATGCCCCTTGGAAAGTGTGCCAAACAAAATGTGTAGCTTTCCAAAATAGCCCTTACGCACATATTGAGAATATTTATTAATTAAGGGTACAATGGTCAAAACTTGTAATCAGTTTTAAAAATTGTCCTCACCCACGTTCTCCTTCTCTCCCTTTCTTCTTGCATAGGCTTGGGAAGCATGCCAAAAAATATGCCTTTTTTTTTTTTTGACAATAACCTTCTAATGTCATTTTGTCTTCTATATTTAGGTGTGTAACTTTGTCTTTTTCATTTTTCACTTTCCAAAAGATACCTTTCACCATTTCTTATCTCTTACATATCCTAAATCCTTTTTTTTCATTTTTCACATTCTAAAAATGCCCTTCAACAATTTTATATCCCTTTCATGTCTTAAACTTTTTTTTACTACATGCAGTATTGCACATGCACCCTACTATATAGTATAAATATAAAAAGAGTATCATTATCAAGGTAGATTATAAAAGGAGTATCATAGTGAAAGGTCTAGGAAAAATATAAAGGAAGTCCAAAATGAATCTAGATGGAATTGGTCCAAAATATTTGTCAAGAAATAAGATTCTAGGAAATGAAAGCATAGGCAATGTTAGATCCATGGTCCAACCACTTGGAGATTTAAAAGTGCTAGATGAATCAAAATGGAATTGCCATCACAACAAAACATGAAGTTGAGACTTGGATTACCAAAAGATCTAGACAATATCTTTAAAATGTATGAATAAATGCAAAAGAATCTGGCAAAAGGTTTTTGTTTTGTCACAATAATTTCAATTTATTTTGAGATGAGGCCACTTCTGGCAAGTGGATGAACAATCTAGTTCATCAAAACTTTCTATCAGAGGACCTCAACCTATATAAACTACAATGATTATTGGCATTAGATTTTGTCATGTATATCATAAAGTTTGTAGAAAAATAACCATTAGCATTAAATGGGTCCTTTCTTGCTATGTGAGAAATAGTTTTGGTCTAAAAATTAGAATGTGACTAATAGTGATTTTATAATACATGTATAGAAGTAAGGTTATCTAAATAAACTTACATGCGGGAGTTGCTTGTAATAGGTAACTACACTAGAATATCTCTCTAAAAATGCCCATGCCTCTAATTTAAGAAAGAGGAAAAAGTTTAAAATGAAAAAAATTCCTCCTACATAAATGTCTGTAACAAATTGTAGTTAAGGATTCTACAAATTGAAATCTTAAAGCAAAAAATTTATTGTAAGAATTGAATATATCCAAATAGATACTTACTAAAGATACAATTTTTGACATATTGGATTGATGGACCAAAACATGTTGTTGTTGATCCCAATATGGCACTTTGTTGTTATTTTGTATAGGAACCCAACCTTGAGTAGAAAATAAAACCTCTAATTAATTTTGGTTTTATAAAATGGATGAAATAAGACATGATCGTCAAGTTTCTCCTATTTATCATGCAAAATGTCTCTAGACTCAAGGTCCACATCTTTGTCAAAATTAGCGAAAGTTATCATTCCACCAATGCATATCTTGATAAATTAGGACCATTCTAGAGCGTTTGGTCAATTTATTTTTACCACTGTAATTTTAAGACTTGTTGTCATGCCTTGAGTCTCAATACACCAATTTATGGTAGACATAAAGGACCAGAATGCAACCTTGCTTGTGGGCACAATCACAACACCAAATAAATAATTTTATATTTGTAAGCACCCAAAATTTGCATTTCTGAGATAGACTTTTAGGCCCAAATTTAAGAAAAAGGAGTTACATTTGGCCTTGTAAACAACGCAACCATATCAGCTGTTCCCTCAAGCTGGAACATCTGCTGGTCCAACAGTGGAGGGTGTGTACACATCGGCTTCATGCACCTATGTGGACATGTATTTAACCTTTGGACCAACAAATCTTCCAGCCAAGGGCTCCAGCAAATTTCAAGTCATAAACAACATCGAAAAATTACACAAAAATTGCCTAACTTGGTAAAAACATTTACATCCATCTCTTAGAGATGACCAAGACAAAAAAAAAAAACCTAAATTAGTAAAAAAAAATAGTTATATCCATCTCTAGGAGATAGATAGGAACAAAATTGCATAAATTGTTTATATCCGTCTCAAAGAGATGGATAAGAATAAAAATGGCATATTTTGCGGGAATATTTTCATGTGAAGTATCTGAACAGTTGTTGGATGAGATATTTGGCTTCTAGAGCTGAATGATATGTCTCCTGGAGATGGATAAGACTAAAAATGACATATTTTGCTTTTTGACTTGTCAACAAAGTCTATACAAATTCCAAATGGGACTTGTTTCATGTCCAGCTCTTAGAGTTGGATGACCCATGGAAAAATCTATAAATAGCCCCATTGAGTTTAGTTTTAGAAGGAAGCAGTTCAATTCATCCTTAAGCAATCTTTGCAAAACCTATATCTCTTCCATTTTTTACATTTTCTAGGCTCCTTAACATAAACTACGAATGTCCTAACCCAGAGTCTGCCTCGTAAGACTTGCTAGTAGCTGCAATGGTGGATTATAAAGTTTGGGAACTCCATCTTTATTTTAGGTATTTATTATTCCTATTTTCTTTTGATTAATATTCATTTGCATTAGGAGCCTGTGAAAGGTTGTATCATTTTCTTTTTAATTGTTTATTCTAAAAAAAGTTGAATAAAGTCCTTGACTTTTATTTTAAGATGACTTTTATCTTTCTTTAATTTTTTGAGTTAGAAAATAGTTTATTTTTTATTTTTATTTATTTTTATAATAGTTTCTTTTCTTATTTAGCATTTATCATACAATTTTATTGACTAACCCCTTTATACTCTTTTATAGGTTTATTTTAGAGAATGAAATTGTTAGAATAAAAAAAGAAAGAAAGAAATATAAATTTAACTCTAATATTTCAAGAACCGATCTATAGAGACAATTTGAACAAATATTTTAGGAAAAATTCCATAGAAATGGTTGGACCAAAAATTATATTTTAATAATTCTAGGTTTGGTAATTTGTAACATTTTCTTATATCCTGCTGTAAAACCATGGAGATTTTTGGATCCCCATGCACCTTAAACATGACTGAGATTAAATAGGGAGTCACCACCATCCATAGAGTTTAGATGTGGATAGTAACAAAAGCATACAAAAACATGGGCAAAGCTTTGGGTCAAAACCAGATTCATAGATAAGGGGGTTATGTTATAAGGGAGGAAAGGTGTTGGGTGTCCTCACTCATCCTTATAGAACCATGGTGAACACTGGACCATCACAAATCCTACACAGGACTTAGAAAATAAAAGGAGTTGCTACCATCTAATGGGTCTTGGTGTGGATGGTTACCAAAGTGTACATAAATCTAAAAAAATGAGCCAAAGTAAGTTATACCACAGGTGTAGTGCCCCAATGGTCTTGTGGGTTGTTAGGAGGTTGAGGTCCTTGGATCAAATCCCCTGCATGCAGGGTTAGTTTAAAGGTCTCAAGCCAATCCCCACCCACTCGCACCCCGCAGATCATTGCATACTCGTGGTGCTGTGGTGACGGTCCATTTGCCCTAACTAAGGCAGGGATTTATGGTAGCTATGGCTCAATCTGAACATTCCACAGCGAGAGAAGCCACTATGGTCACGCCCAGGGGGGTCAGCCATGCTGGTAGCCCCCTTCCTCCATTTTTTCTACCAAAAAGGGGGAGGGGGGGGGGGGTGGTTAAGTATTAGTGGGGGAAGGTATTAAGCACCCCCACTCATCCAAAGTGGTTGCCATATGTTTCATTAAATTAAACATTGCTTGCATACATACATTCATTAAAATAACAAAAGAACATACAAAATTTGTGATTCTCCATGAAGATCATCCAATTAATTTGAATGCTCCCTGCGGATTTATCACTTTCAGAACCTTCCAATCAAATAAAAAATCAAGGCAAACTTCAAGAAAATAGAATCCAATTTATGCTAAAAATCATATCAGTAAGGTGCTATTAAAGTAATACTAACTCAATTAAGCATATCTTACTCAAAACAAATCCAAATCCAATTAAATTTGTAAACTGTAACTGAGCAGCTGTAAGACATGGAAAATCAACTACATGATCTCTGAATCAACACACAGGGTTCACAAAAAATTGGAGTCGCCACCATTTAGATTAAGGTGTGAATGGACACCAAAGTGTGCATAAAAGGTAAAAATAGAGCTAAAAGTAGCTCTACTTCATGGTTAAATCCAGAGATTAGGTAAGGTGTGAATCAACACACGGGGTTCACAAAAAATTGGAATTGCCACCATTTAGATTAAGGTGTGAATGGACACCAAAGTGTGCATAAAAGGTAAAAATAGAGCTAAAAGTAGCTCTACTTCATGGTTAAATCCAGAGATTAGGTAAGGGGATTAAGTTATGAATAGGGGAAGGTGTTAGGCATCACTACTCATCCATACAAATGGTTGTCATATGCTATTCATGCTTAGAAATTGCTTGGTAAATAAATCATTTAAAAAAAGTGCTTGAAAGAGACACACATATGTGAGATTTTTCCATATGAGTAGTCCAATTGATTTTGGACTCTCTCTACGGATGTATCACTTCTAGAACTTCATGATCAAGTAAAAACCAAAGCTTGAATAAAAGCAAGTTAAAACAAATCTGGAAAAAATTAGTAGAAAATGAAGCTATTTGAGCTTGAAAACTTCAATCAATCATAAATCATTCAAATCAAATTCAAATTGAATGAAACCAAAGCCATTTGAAAGCTTATGTTAAGTAGAGGACTCAATAAAAATTCCAATTTAATCCGATTAAAATCAGAAGAGATATACTTGTTTTAAATCTGCTGTTGTAAAAAGGTAAACGCAGTGAGTGGCCAACTTTGAAAGCCTATTCATGGAGATTGAATTCATATAAATCCTTGAAAGTTAATATGAATGAAATATGAAGTGTCATATTTCGAAAGAAATAAGCCTCACACAAAACTTCATCCATTTGTGACTTGTGTGTCCTCTCAAACATGCTTAGAGGATCACAGATTGACTCTGTAATCTGCTACTGAGCAGTTCAGAGTCAATCAAACACACATAACTCAAATCAAAATGAAAACTCATGAAATCATTTAGATTTAAAATATAACTCATAAAGGAAGACTCAGAAGTTGAAATCACTCAAATCAAAGTTAAAATGAGCCTTTGGTGCTCAATCAAAGTGACAAGTGCAGCAATCTGGTCTGATCTGACTCATCAACTTTGATCAAATGGTTTGAAAAACTGGCTCAATATAAATTGTTCAAATTTTATAGGATTAAACTAGACATCTTCACCTATCATATGTCTTTGAAATCAGTCAAAAATTCATCTGAATGATGAAGTTATGAATGATCCAAGACAGGGTATAGGTTCTGTCCAGATTTGAAAACTTTGAGTAAAACCAAGCCAAAACAATGTGTGTGCATTTGATTCAATTGATCTGGATTGAAATCACTTGAAATGAGTTGAAAAACATTCAAAAAGATTTAGGGTAAGGATTTGACTCAGATCTCTTATTGATTGGAGAGGAGAAGCCAAATTTACCCAAATTAGACCAAGGTGCCCAAAATATGAGAGGTTAGACCATGGAGTCTTCTCTAGAAGATGAAACCACTTGAAATTAACTCACAAAGTCCTAAGAGATTGTTCTAAGGCCTCTGATCTCAGATCTACCATATTGAACATGGTAAATCTAAGATCTATGCTTATTTTGACAAAAATCAAGTGATATATGTGTGATTGTGTGGGAAATCAGAATTTTAGGAGAAAATTGGAATCTAATGCTATAGAGAGCATAGATCCATGTAATTTCTTCAGATTTAAAGCAAAATCACACAAAAACAACAATCACACACAAAATCACAAATATGTAAGTGTATCATCACAAAAGGGTTCTAAACTTAAGGATCCATTCCAACACTTGTTTCCCATAGCTCTCTTTTCACATTTTACGGCTAGAGAGGATGCTTAAGGTACTTTGAGTGTTGTTTGGGGCTACAATCACATCCAAGGCCTTACACTACAGAAAGGTAGAAGGAGAGATTGCTTTGAATTGAAATAAAATGAAAGTAAAAGTTAGAAATTCACCTTGGTAGCTTGAGTGGAGAGTTGGGCAGAGATTCCCTTCTTCTTTAAGAGCTCTCAACCTTCAGATTGTCAGCCCTTTGCAAGAGGAGAGCCCCTCTATTTATAGGCAAGGCCAAGGGTATAAAAGACCCAAGGGTATGCCAAAATACCCTTCTAGATTTTTCCAATTCAAGCCTAAGGCATGAATTTGAGTAAATCCAGAGGTTTCAGAGGGTAAAATAGGAAAATCGAGTCTCCCAGAAAGAGGTATGAAGGGTAAATAGGCTCAGATCCCGAGCCTCTGCAAAATTGCGCAAATTGAATGTATCCGCATATACCGTGCGGTTTTGTCCAGACTGCATTATATATGCGGATAAGACCAAAGAACCTGAAGACCGCACAATGCACGCGGATGAGATTCTGTTACGCACCACACGCGTTGCCGACTTGGCCTAACGGCCAAAGCTTCTAGATGACACGTAGCAGTCCACTTGCGCGCATGAGGAAAGCATGACTTCGCCCGTACTATATATACGGGCGCGTCTGCATAATGTATACGGACATAACAAAATTGCATAAATCCGCACTTTACATACAGGCATCCCACTTTTGTTTTGTTTTGAGGTTTTGACATATGTCAAAGATCAATTAAGGTATTTTAAACATATCTTTATTATTTTCTCACATTGCAGTGCAATTTAGTGTCTACAGCAACACAAGGTGAATCACGCACACAAAATTCAAACTGATCTAAAAATCATGAAACAAATTAATTTTGAAAGAAAACTCATTAAGGAAAACTCAGAAATAAGAATCATTTAAATCCAATTTTTGATGAGCTCATGGCACTCAGTCAAAGTGGTAGGATCTGCAATTGTAGTTTAGCAGACCTGTCGAACTTCAAGTAAATGTTAGGAATAAATAACTCTATTGAAATTCATCAAAATTAATAGGATTGAACTAGACTCTTATACATTTCATATGAAATTGGAATCGCTAAAAAATTTATCCAGATGATGAAATTACGACTTCAACAATTTCGTACTCAGGTAGTTTCCAGATTTGAGAAAAATGAGTGAACAGCAAAACTAATTTATTAGATGTGAGCACAGGTTTCTCTAAATCAAAATAAAAGCTCTAAAAATGAAATCAAAATGCTGTAAAAACATTCAAGTCAAAGTTTGGCTTAGATCTCCCATGATATTGAAAGCATAAGCCAAATATAGCCCAAATCAATTATGAAATTTTGGATCTATGGAGATCAAACCATAAGGCCTTTTCCATTCCATGAGATTGATTCTTCCTAAGAACTTATCAAAAGGGCCTGAGATGTTATTTTAATGCCAAATCCTCAGATCTACCATATTAATTCTAATAGATCTAAGGATTCATGCATAAAATTGAAAGCATGCAAGTGATTGTGTGCACATGCTTTCATATTGAAATGCATGCAAAATTTCAACAACATTGATCTATGTGGATAGGAACTCAGATCTGAGATCATTTACTGATCTAAATCTATTGAAATCTCCTAAAAATTAAAAAGAATTAACAAAACCAACAATCAAACGCTCTAGATCTAATTAAATGTAAACAACATAGGATCTAGATCTAGGATCCTCCTTTGGATCTTTTCCATAGCTCTCTTTTTCACCTTTTATGGCTTAAGAGAAGCTATAGGTACTTTGTCAAGGGTAGGGGTTACAAACACATAAAGTCACTATCCTAAGAAGGAGTAGAAGAGAGAATTGCTGAAATTAAAGAAGGTTTGCAAAGTTTAAAAGAGAGTTTACCTGTAGAAATCCTCTTCCAAAGCAAGCCAACAATGAGAATGGATCTTGGAGCTTGAGTGTACAATTGGGCAGAGCTTCCTCTCTTCAAGTAGAACCTCCTCACTCAAAATTTTGTAACCCTTTGCAAGGAGGAAAGGCCTTCTATTTATAGGCAAATGGAGGGACAAAAATGTCCTAAGGGCAAGCACAAAATAGGCTCTAGATCCTTCCAAGGTTAGCTTAAAGCATGGTTTTGAGGTCAATTGATTGAGTTCTGCGAGTAAATTAGGCAGATCACATTTGATAGAGAGACGTAATCATGTAATAAGGGAGTAGATCTCAGCCAAATTCGCAAATGATGAATTTACGTTGCACTGTACACTCGGTGCAGTGCAACATAAAAACATGTTGCACCGTACATATATAATGGTGCAATTCTGTTACAGGCCCATGTGCTTGCGCTGACATGGCGTAACGGCCGATAAATCCAGAAAACTACAACATCGTACATTAAATACGGTAGCACCGTGCATTAAATACGGTGTACCACCATGCATTAAATATGGGGCATCGTGCATTAAAGATAGTTTAACATGAAACGGTTGTTCTGCACAACTCTTTCACAGCTTTGACCTTTATTTCCACAGGCATTACTTAATTTACATGAATATAATTTAAGTAAATGTCATCGTATTTTTTAATCTCCATTTATTTAATATATTATATGTAAATAAGCAAACACTCCCTTGGAATCCATTAAAACCCAAATTCCAAAGGAAAAAAAGTCAACTTGTCAGTTCAAGGCAAAAATCTGGTTTTTTAGATCTAGTAAAATTTCACCATCTCAATGCTAAGGTATTTATCAATTTTTAAAGGCCTAAAATTCAATTATACCAAAACATTGCTAAAACCATGATTTTCGAGAAAAATTATCTTGAAGTTTTGTCTTTAAAAATATTTCATTTTTGTTGTCAAAAGTTAAAAATATTTCAGCACAAAAAGTTTGACTTTGTGTAAAAGATTGAATTCAGGCTTTTTACTTTGTGATTTTGGGTTCAAATGGGTTATGGATCTCAAGCCCAAACGCTAAAAGTTGAAAATTCAATAAAATATTTCTCTCCTTTGTGACTTATCCAAAAGTGTGCAATTTTGGGGTGTCTACTGTAAAATCCCAGATTTTTAGTTATAAATAAATTAATTAGTAAATAGATTAATTGGGTTAAAAATATGTAGGAGATGAGACCTTGGTTCAACCCGGAGGAGTCCAAGGTGAACTGGAGGAAAATGGAGAACCTATATAAGGCAAGTTCATGATTTTAGACTAAATATAATTTTAATATAAATAATTGATAGTTATTGCTGTGGTTTAAATTAGTAAGAGCTAATTAAAAATAAAAGATAAACAATAAGGGAGTTGGTCGAACCCAAAGAGAGTGAGTTGACCCAAAGTTTATTTGGTTTGAGGCTTCATGGTTTAATTAGTTTGGCTTAGTGAAGGGGGTAAATTGGTAAAAGACTTTAAATAAATTAAATAACCTAAGAGCATGCATGGGTTATTCACGTTAAGAACAAAACAGAAAACTAGAAGTAGCCGCACGCCCACTTCTATTCCCTCTACACTTCTCTCTCTTTTTTCCTGAAGATCAAACCTAACCCTAAGCAACTTGTAGGAGCAGTTTTAAAGAAAGAAGAAGGAGATTTTCGTGCACAAAAACCCAGGTAAGAACAAACTATAAGAAGGTTTCTGTTTTGGAAGTTTAGATGTGTTTTGGTTCCTAAAGACATGATTTTGATCTAGAAGTGAGAGAGGCTTGACGTGATCGAATAGGCATTCGTTGGAGTGATTTTGGAGAGCTCTTAGAGAAGGTTTAAATTCTTAGAAACAGGTAAGTAGTCCCTTTAACTCTTGTACAAATATATATTCGCGTTTAGATGTCATGCATGTTTAATCGGTGATTGACGAGTTGTATTCGTTATTTATGATGTTTTAATTGTTGGAAATTGTTCTAGCATGTTTATAGAGTGTTTTAGAATGATTTAGAATGGTTTTGATGCATTGAATATTGAGTTGTGGAATTTTTATTGATTTTCGTAAAGTCACGGATTTTTTACATATCGGGCTGCCTAAGTAGTCGCTCCGAGCGCCCTATGTGTTTATTCAAAACCCGAGAACAATTTTTTCCAGATTTAACTGTCGCTAGAACATTCGCTCGAGTGATCCATCGAGCGACCAATCTTGAAACAACTTAATGTGTAAGGTTGTTCGAGCGCCCTGTTTGTTAGATTTTGAAAAATTTGCCTTTCAACCTAGTTTTTCACTACGGAAGTGTTTTTATCCAAATTTAACTTATGTACCATCAATATTGGGGTATTTGGGATTGTTTGCACTGGTGGATGTTTAAAATTCAATTTTATAAAGATTTTGGATAGATGTTTCTAAAGAGGCACTTTTACTTGATTTTGTTGTTCCAAAGGATTTTACTTTTAACCAAGGTTGGTTTTGTGAGTTCATACATGTATTTGGGTGATATGAAGGTATTTTGTGCATCGATGGAGTCGATATACATTCGGGACATATTGGCCCGTTGAAACCTAGAGTTTTGGACATATGACTTGGTGCATTCTGTTTTGGTTTTGGGTTACTAGTGTGACAAGGCTGGTGCCTGATTTATTGTTTCCACATGGGCGGATCTGATTATACAGATAAGGTTCTGTATTTGGTGGGTGTTATTGAGAAGTATGTCCAATTCCCTGGTTTGTTTTCTCACTGTTGAGTGGGCTTAGCAATTATATGGATCCATAGAATAGCTAGTAAGTGAAATGTGTATTAGAGGGGTTTGAATTCTATGTCTGAGGCCTTCCATCATCTCGAGGATGGTATCGCTCCTGGATTGGTTGGGCCGTACATGCTAACTCATGGTTGGGTTCTTCCGTTGGTGTTGAATAACCAGACTGCATGGCGGCTGATCCATCGTAATTCGGTTAGGTAGCATAATGGCACATGTCTACTCTCTTTCTCTGGTATTCTATTTCATAAGTCCCATGAGGTGGACAAATTGTATTTCATTGTTGTCTTGAATCTTATTGTGATTATTCTGATTAAGCATTGCATATTTTATTGTGGTCAACTATTTGCATGACTGCTTATTGAGATGTTGTTTCTCACATTATTATTTTATCGGTTTTGTTTTCAGATATTCCTAGAGAGGACGTTGCTGGGGTAAAGACTCCGGGGGGATTACTATGATTACCAGGAAGAAGACTATTTCATTCATGTGTAGGTCCAGGAGGACATTGAGAGATGATTAGATTTATTTTCTTAGGGAATGAATTTGGTATTTTTATTTGAGGATTTTGATGATTATTTGAGAGATTACTTGTTACTTAATTACACACCATTGGTGGATGTTTTTATTTTATTTAGTTGAACCCTTTCCAGACTTTATAGATGAAATATTAATGGATTATTTTGGAGGTTTAATTCCGCGCTTCTTGAAAAATGTCTTTTATTTCCACACTCTGATATAATAAATGAAATTGTTTAAATCTGGAATAGTTGTTTGGGCCATTTTCCCTAATGAACCAGATTTGGGTTTATGTATTTAAATAGACCTAGATCCGGGGCGTTACATCTACAATCCATCAGAAGATGGTTGCCATGTTTTCAATATTTTTAAATTGCTTGCATAATAAAACCTGAAATAAGATAGAAAAAGGGACAAAATGAGTGTATGACTCGCAGTGAGGATCATCCAATGGATCAGGATGCTCCTAATTGATTTTGTCACAATCAAAGCCTTCTAATAAGGCTATTATTCAAGTAAAGATCATAAAGACTTCAAAATCCAAATACTTTGATCTAAGTTCATGCAATTCAATCTGTAAGCATAAATCTCTTAAAACAAATCCAAATACATGGAATAAGCAGTTTTCAGAAGATAATAAGGAAAGACTGTTATAAAAATTATTTAAAATGAAATTCAATGGAGCAAGAAATGATTAACCAAATTTGCAAGTTCAGCAACTGACTGTATGCTGTCTAGATCAACTTTGTTTATCTATTTGTGGAGATTAGCTCCATATTGTAGACAGCCCAAAATTGCACGATTTTGGATAAATAGTTGTAACGCCCCGGATCCGTGTTGTTCATTAAAGATATAACACGTTTCACAGAGGGTTAGGTAAGGATCTCAACTACCGTGATTGCTGGATAATCACACAATTTATACCATATCAGAGTGCACAATTAAAATTCTCATCCAAGAAATCTATAGAATCTTCAAATAACAACATTGGTTCCAATTTACTACCTTATTACATTTCCCACAAATTCAAATGAAACAGAGTTTAAAACTAAAATAACCTACTAGTCTAAGGATTGTAGTAATAATCCTCCTCCCTATAGGTGTCAGTCGGATCTACCCCAGTAGGCGCCTCACCACGAAGATCTGAAAAACAAAACAACAACGAGGGATAAGATACGAATATCTTAGCGAGTGACACATGCATGCAAAAATAGTTAATACAGTTATAAGACATGCTTCGATAAATAACCAACAATTTAAACAACAGATTTCCGATAACAACACAAAAGGTCAATGTCATGCATATTGTTACATTGATTAATTTACATGCCAAGTAGACACTCCACACCTCCATGTACACAGTTCCGGCCTACTCAGGGTATCGGACACTCTGAAATGACGGTCTACTCAGGGTATCGTCATCCAATGCCGGCCTACTCCGGGTATCGGCACTGACAACCAGGCCTACTCAGGGTATTTGACTGCTCTACACTGGTCGTGGCAACACACAAGGCCATGCAATTACAGCAATAAACACATACCATCACATTACTAAGCTTAACAAGGATCCAAGGGAAGCTAAACCCAAAACCGATAAATAACCAAATAAACTCCGCATTCAGTAAACCCACATTTATTGCAAAACTGTGTATCCCAATACACCCATCACAAGTTGTTCCAACCAGAACAGTAACTCCTCACAAGTGTTCCAACTAGAACATCACCTCACACAATTCGAAGGTTCCAACCTCACAACAACATTTTCATGCAATAAGTTTATCTTACTCACACCAAGAAAATAATCTTTACAATACATTTCAGAACTTGCCAATAAGAAAAACCAGGATTTAATAAAGTCTCAACCAAGTACGGTGTTTAACTGAAGAGAAACTAAAATAGGAACTCCTAGTGTTTGGTACCCAAAACATCACCTACTGATAGCCCTAAAATTTCCTTGGCAACTTCTAAGAATTCCCAAAATTTACACTTAATATTCTCATAGTGATTGAATAGGTAATATTGTTTCTAAAGTCCTAAACAAGTGATTGGTTAAGTGCTTGAACCCTCAGATCATCAAAACCCCGCTTGGTTTAGCCAAACATGCAATTCCGCAAAATATCGGACCATGCGCTGACCTCCTGCGCTAGGCGCGAGGTCGGCGGATAGGTCGATGGTCAAAATTTGGGTATGCGCCTACTTAAAGTCGAGTGAGCGCGAGCTAGGCGCGAAGTGGGCGTGAGGTTTGCGCGAAATGCGCGTCTGTATTTTGAGTGCGCGTGAGCTGAGCGCGAACTGGGCGCAAGCTCGGCGGTAAGAAAAATTTGACCTTGCGCCTACTACCCGAAGTCGATGCCAGTCAGCGCCAAGTAGGCGGATAGTAGACTGAGTTTTCGAGTCTCTGTTATTTTGAGATCTACATCTCTGGCCGAACTTTTTCGGTATGTAACAATTTCTTTAGACTCCTAATGTCCCTAGAATACATTCAAACTAGTTTTGGAATTAATCTAACCACTTTTATATTTATCTCTAACAAACCCAGAAAAACTCATGTTCGGACTGTTCTTTTTCCAGAAACATATGCATCAAGATTTAAACCCACGATAAATACGAAAACCCAGGTTTTAAAACAGTGCCACTCACCTTATACGCTTCCAAGTCTTTGCAACAGCACCCTTCGTGAAGCAAAAACCAACCGAGATCCACAACACAGTCGATCGCTGCCTAGTCGATCAGCACCCAAACTCCTTCGTTTCGCGAGAGTCTTTCCTTGATACCCTTACCACGGAACAACTGGATCGGCAGGAACTTCCCCAGTTCTTCTCTCCCAAAGAAACCTAAGATGAATCGCCGCAGCCGCAATCGCCAATCCTCTCAGTACGAGTATACGCGTATTAATAAAAACCCAAACCTAATTTTCCTAAAGTATATATATACCTTCCATAATTAATTTGCCGCTCGACGAACTTTGAAAACCTCTGAACCGGTGTGTGCTCGCCCACCGAAACTCCTACATCCACACACATTATTAGTTTTATTTATTATTATTATTATTATTATTATTATTTTCCATAAAGTCATGTAAAAATTTATCGGGGTTTTACAATAGTAGAGGAGAGAGATATTTTATTGAAAATTTTTAACTTTTAAGCGTTGGGGTTGAGATCCATGGCTCATTTGAATCCAAAATTAAAAAGGAAAAAACCAAAAATCAATCTTTGCATAAAGCTAAGCTTTTCTTGTTGAAATTTTGTTGACTTTTGACCAAAAAATGGAATTTGGTTTAAGCTTGCCTTTGTTGGTTACTCTCGAAAAGCAAGTTTCATAGAAATGGAAATTTTCTTTTTGTTCTTCTTCAATTAAGGTAGTTTTTGCTAATAAAATATAAAAAGGAAAAGCTTCGTGTATGATTTATATTCAAAGAATCTAGCATATGAAAATACACATCTAGCTGGCTGTATATAAAACATGTAAATAAACGACGAAGAAAAAGGTTATTCCCAGTCTCTCCACACTCATACAAAGAAGAGTTTCAGTGCCTTAAAAGTCTTTTCCAATGGCAAAAATATTCAATCTCTAAATTTACTAATTTTGATGAGAAATATTTTGAATACGGAGATCAACGTTTTTATCCTAGAAGATCTAGGGATCCCATTCATCCCAGGGAAGGAATTACATTGTGGAAAGCAGAGAGGATCCTGATTATCAGGTTTTCTACAGACGTAGGTGTAATTCAGTTCGTGAACCGTTGATTTTGTTGTGTATTTCAAGTTTCAATCCCTCATAAGTATGTAGCGCCCCGGATCCAGTTCTGTTCATTAAAGATATAGACCAGCTCCTGGATACTAGCTATGGGCCCAAAGAACAAATTTTAATTATTCTAAACAATAATAACAGTAATGAAAGAATTTTTTAGAGTGCACGAGTGCAAACATGTTTGTAGGAGTAAAATAAAACCTGATCATATATCCAAAAACAATTTAAAAGGTTCAACTACAATACGTTCACTAACTATATTTACATACTATCTACACAACTCCAAAATAAAATTTACAAATCCAAAAGTGATATATCAACCACTAGGTCAGGTGATAGAAATCCTCATCCCTATGTGTAAAGTCACCCTGGCTTCTATCCCCAATACGTCATTGCTCACTTTTTATATCTGAAAACAAATCCAATAAAACAACTATTATGTGACAAGAGTCCCAGTAAGTAACCCGTGTATGCTATGAAACAATTTACACAATTTATATAAGAAAATGAGTAATTTCATTCTCAGTTAACAAAAATCTCAAAAACTACAACTGATCAAATGAAAATAAAATTATGGTTTTTAACGCCTCAATACGAGGCAAAAGTAGGGATAAATAACAACTAACACTAACTATAGTAAAAGAACAATAACTGTATGAACCATATCAAAACCATGTCAAGGAAAATATAAATATATAATTGTATCATTTAAAGATTGTTACTCCATTGCAACTCCATATATGAATAAAATAAATAAGTTCACAATGTACCGATTCCCCATGGTAGTACTAAAATAAATCCTCCGATTCCCTGTAGAGGAATAGTTGCGGTTGTTGTAGCAATTCTTAATGAACATAGATCTAACATAATTAAAATACCTATTTAATTATGGATCCACAATATGTTTCCTTAATTACATATGTTCTCAATTAAGAATTTATTAAATAAATCATGCATACAGATGCATACGCAAAAGATGAATTAATAAATTAGATAAATTTCATACATTTTTGTATTAACAGAAGACTACTCAAGTCATTCCATGTTAAGATCAATAGTAAATCCAATTACCAATTCGGATCCAATTATACGGTATCCACATAATTAATTTAAGGAAACATAAATTGAAGTAACCATTATCTTGTCAATTCTCGTTATAATAAAATCAGGTCTACAACAATGATCAAAAACATTGGTTCAATTAACGCAATTTAGTATTAAAATCAGAAATTAACTAAAGGAATTTATGAAATCAGTAGTTGAGAAACATCGGAAGTTAACGAAGTTAGTAATTTACGAAACCGAAATAACTGACGAAATCAAGCATTAACGTAAATTCAATTTATTTGGTGAAATCAAACTAACAGCATACAATCAATTTGATTAAATCAGAAATACGAAACCAAATACATATAGTTGACGAAATCCGAAATTTTGAAAATTAACATACACGAAATTGACGCAAATCAGAGAAATTAGATTTTAATGAAATTAATTCGAAGCAATCAATAATTGATAGCATCAATTGACAAAATTAGAAGTGAAATAGGAAATTTCAGAACTTCTAATCTCGTCTAAATAAAAAATACAGTTGCTGAAAAATACAATACACAATCAAGGAATGATAAAAGACTGTTGCTAAAAAAAAATATCAAAGATAAACCAAAAAAATCAATTGACGCATAGGAAATTTTTCATAAGTTAACGACCTCTGTTGACGAAATCAAAGATTGAGGTAAGAGAATTCAAGAACTTCTGCTCAGGTCTAAATCAGTTGGAAACAATTCAATACTATCAAATTTTTGAAAAGGATTACTTACAGTTTAAAGAAAAATTCAAAAACCCAAGCTACAGCAACTCAAGAATGAGAATCTCTAATTTCTGCAACTTTGAAACCTTCAGACGTGAACAGACGCCAACCTTGGACGATGCCTCTCTCTTCTTCTTCTTCTTCCTCTCTTCCTCCTCTTCTTCTTCTTTCAGCAAAACTATGGTGCGTGTGTGCGTTTTTGTTTCTGCTGTTTTTTTTTTCTAACTAAGAGAGTTCAGCGACTAAGCTTTCTAAGTTGCGTTAGTTACCGCCTCAAGTAGCAATAGAGTTTTGATTTGTTGTATGTTCCACCACCAAATTAAATGTTAGCTACCAATAAAAATTATTTTACTTAAAACGAAAACTTACATTATTATTTTATTATATATATATATATATTTATTTATTTATTTATTGATTTATTTTTAAAATATTCAAGTTATACAATAAATTTTGGAGTTTCACAAGTATGTATATAAAACCCTACGGATGGGGATTTCTTAAAAGTCCTAACAAACCAAGTTGCTTGAGTTCCATAGAACTTCAAATATTTCATTTTAGCAACAACATACATGAATGTTCACCAAGCAATGTAAGGAGATCCTTGTTTCAATGATCATTTGCGTCCTTTTGGTTTTTTTGGGCCAAACTTAATTGTAACTTTAATTTCTATTTAGGTGCCTCATAGAATACTGCACCCTTTAGAAAAAGGAAAAAGGAAAAGAAAAAAAGGGAAAGTACTATTGCTTAACCCTGTACTTTCAATCAAAGGAAAGTCTCTTGCTTAACCTAGCTCTGTATTAAACCTCTCTTTAGAAAAGCATGTCCCCAAAGTCATACCCAAGAGGAACAAAAAAGGCTATTAAACTTAGTCGTTTGAGTGACAAAAGGATCCGCCAAGTCAACTTGATTCACAGGCAACAACGACGAGGATGAAGGCCTTGTACCTATCATCAACTCATCTACCCTCATGGCCACCTTCTTCTTAAGCTCTTGAGGGACACTTTGAACCGCTCAAGCTCATGCAACCCAAGATCATCAAGTTGTGCATCCTACCAAAAGCCACATTGATCTAATCTCTGCACCTCTTCGATTGTCTCCTCTCGTTTCTTCTTTGCCTCTAATCATCCAAAAATCTCCATAGATGAAATTGGCCTAACCCAATCCAAACCGAACCAAATGTGCGATTTACAATTTTTTTTTAGTTTGATGTTCAGGTTAATATAATTTGTTCCAAATTAGGGTTGGTTCGGTTTTGGGTTGGCAGTCACAAGCCTTGGTTGAAGTCAACCTAAACCAAACCAGACTGAGTTGCACCCCTACCAACAAGTCTCCTTCATTCTCACGTACCCATATAAAATATTTGTTCATAGTAATTGTTCATATACATTCTCAATATCATTTTATATCTCAATATATGGTTCATGTGAAGTATATCATTGTAAGATATAAATAAATATATGTATATGTATAGTTTCAACATAAACAGTGGTACTTACAATATTCCGAAATTCGAAATCATAAATCATCTTTATACTTAATGTAAGTTTAATGTGAGCAAGGATATTTTAAAATACCAAACTATGAGTTAAAACAATCTAATCCTTCATAATGAGATTTCATGTGAAATAAATACACTGGATTTTGCAATGCATTACAACTGTATCTTATTCAATATTTCAATATTAGTTAACAAAATTCCATTGGGAAGAATTTACCTCACAAGAGGGATACGACAAGGAGATCCTCTATCCCCATACATTTTTTTTTCTTTTTTACAGAAGCCCTATCTAGAAGCATATAGAGTTTGTCTATATGAGGAAAATTTTTTTATAAAATCAAAATATCAAAGAATGGGCCAAAAATAAGTCAACTATTTTTTGAAAATGACTGTATTTTGTTTGCAAAAATAAACTTAGATGAGCAAGCAAAATAATGGATCTATTTGAAACATATTGTAATGAAACAGGACAACAGATTAATTTTCATAAATCAACTATTATGTTTTCAAAGAATATTCATAACAAACATTGTAAAACACTTAAAGAGTTCTAAAATGCACTACAGCTACTAATCAAGATAAGTACCTATGAGTGCCTATTTGGCCTAAATGGATAACTAGGAATATATATATATATATAGATGAGAGGATGAAAAAGAAGCTTGAAGCTTATAAAGCCAAACTTTATCAAGAGTTGGAAGAATAACACTTCTAAAGTCAACACTATTAGCCATCCCTCAATATTTTGTTGTTGGCTCCCCAAAAAAACCCAAGATACACTTGATAATATTCAAATAGACTTCCTTTGGAAGAGTCAACAAGTGTGAGACATGGAAAAATCACCGAGATGATTCCCTCCGTCATCACTTGGGCTCAATGAAAATGGGAGAGTCACCACCATTCAGTTTTTAAGGTGTGAATGGACACCAAAAGATTCAAAATAAGCAAAAAGGCAAATACTAGAGTAAAAATAACTCTACTTGAAAATCAAATCCAGAGATGGGTAAGGGGATTAGATTATGAACAGGGGAAGGTGTTAGGCACCCCCATTCACCCACACAAGGTGGTTGCCAAGTGTTGTTCATGCAAAAATTGAGAAAGCTTGCTAAAATAATCAAAAAAACTTTGAGAAAGGATTAAACAAATGTGTGATACCTTCACATGAGAAATCCAAATGAATTCCAGATCCTCCTTTATATCAATATCACTTCTGGAATATCACCAATAGATGGAAATCAAAGCAAAAATTGCACAAAACCAAGTTGATTCAAATCCGGAAAATTCGGTAAAAGATAGAGCCATTTGTCTTGAAATCATTCAAATTTAATTTAGATTGAATCAAACCAAATCCATTTGAAAGATTATGATAAATAGAAGACTCATGCAAATTTTCAATCAATTCCGGTTAAAATCCTAGGAGATATTCTCCTTTGAAATCTGCTGCTGGAGATAGTTAAAAGTGACAAGTAGGCAAGTTTGGAAAATCATTTAGAAAAATCAGCTCCATATAATTCCATGAAATTTGGTGTGAATGAAGTATGTATGACCATCTTTCAAATGAAACTAGTCTCATACAAAAATTCATTCGGATGTGCTTTGGGTGACCTCCCGAACAGGCCCTGAAGATCATGGATTTACTCAGAAAAGTGCTGGTGAGCAGTTCTGAGTAAATCTGCTACCCACGACACAAATGGAGTCAAAAAATTATGAAACTAACTGGGTTTGAAATTAGACTTCCAAAGGAAGATACGGAAACAAAAATCACTCTAATTGGACTTAAAACGAACACATGGCGCTCAGTCGAAGTGACAGGTTCCGCAATCTGGCCTGAATTGACCTATCAACTTCGACTGAGAGGTGTCAAAAATCCACATTATAAAAATTGATGAAATTTTGCAGGCATAAACTAGACAGCCTCACCTTTCTCATGGCTCTAGAATCACTCCAAAATTCATTCAGACGATGAAGTTACGAGTGTCCGAAGTTGGGGTACAGCTGCTATCAAGTTAAGCCTTTTTAAAGAAAATCAACTCAAAACAGTGATAAGGTGTGTGGAATCTGTAACACCCCGAACCAGAGTCTATGCAAAACAAGCACCAAACCCGAATCCGAAGTGATACTGGGCCCAAATCTACTAATTACCAAACATTTAAATTCAACAAATTCCATTAATTATCAGAGTGCGGAAAATTAAAACATTAATTTCATCAATATGCGTGGCTAACTATAACCATCAAACTAACTCATCAATATAAATTCATAAATCTGGTAAATGGGTTTTCTAACACACTTTCTTTCATATTCAATTAAATCATAAACTATCTATCAAGTTACATCTATATCAACCTCTAATAGAAAGATCTAAACTAAATAAGAAAGATCCTCAGCTTAGTAATCTGCAACTTCCCCTCGAGTCAACCCCAAGGACGCTCTCACGTGGAACAGCTGAAAAATAAGATAAGGAAGTAGGGTGAGATACAACTATCTCAGTAGGTAACACATGCATGCTAGAAACAGTTTATATATATAAAAGTAATCATTCATGCATGATAAAACAATCGGGTAGTCACGGTCGATAATAAGAACGAGTAATTACCATACGAAACCAACATTTATTCAGTGCTTGAAATAAAGAGAGTTTATTATGTAACCTTCGTTTCAATTAGAAAGGCAACATATTATAAATCTCATCTAAAGGATTTTCCAATTCATTGCAAGTATTGTTTTCCTACAATAATTCTATAATTAATTCATGGCTCATTTATATTCTATTTTAGAGTCAATCAAATCAAGTCATAGCTAAACCGTTTAATCAAACTCTTCTGATTCAAATGTAGATTATGTCATTCATAATTAATAGTAAATCTCAATCTGATAACAACATTCTCACATGTAGGATGCAATCACGTAGTAATCACATCTACCCTACATGAGGTCTCTCCCGCAGGAGTCATCACATCTCACCCGCAAGTGGTCACATCTCACCCGCAGGTGGTAATCACATATATCTCCCTTGTGGGATGCAATCACATCGTGATTACATCTCCCCCACAAGAGGTCACATCTCTCCCGTAGGAGGTCACATATCTCCCCTGTGGGATGCAATCCAATCAGGATCACATCTCCCCCAACAGGAGGTCTCCTCTCACCCGCAGGTGGTCACATATCTCCCCTGTGGGATGCAATCCAATCAGGATCACATCTCCCCCAACAGGAGGTCTCATCTCACCCGCAGGTGGTCACATATACATCTCCCTTGTGGGATGGAATCACATCATGAATACATCTCCCCCTGTAGACACCCCAAATTGCACAGCAAAAATGATCAATAATTATCAAAAATCATTATCTCCTTAAAAGCCAGCACAAAATTTGAGAAAAAGTGTTTTTTACTTGTATCCAGCAACTCAGGCCGCATACAAGTATCTCTCTTTGTATCCGATGGACAATACCGGATACAAGAAAGCTTTAATGTATCCGGTATTATATACCGGATACCTTAAGGCCCTTGTGTATCCGGCCTGATATGCCGGATACATAAGTTTTGCTCAAAATTAGGGTTTTTCGAGAGATTTCACTTTTTACCATCATGTCCCTCATTAAATGAGGGGAAATCTCGGAAACAGCCCTAGGGTTAAGGTTGGTGGGCTATAGACATTATGTTGTGTCTACCATTCTCACCAACCCTAACCCTAACATTTGCCTATAAATATGAGGCTCCTCCTCAAGCAAATGGCCAATAAGTTGGAGATCCAAGAGCTCCGAGTGAAGAAGGGAACCGCCGCCGGATTGCTTCCAGAACCCCAGGTAAGCCTCAAACCTCTTCTTTACTTTCTATTTTACATTTCTAGATCTAGATCTCTTCTTCTACCTTTCTGTAGAATAAGGCCTTTTTGTGTGTATGAAAATCCTTCCCCGGCTCAAAGTATCTCAAGACTCCCCCTAGCCGTAAAACGTGAAGGCGGGATCTAGGAGAAACGAGACTGGGGATTGACCCTAGTACTAGAACCCTATCTTGCATAAGCCTTCTGAATCTATGTAAACCGTTCTATATTCAAAGTACCCCATGATTATCTTGAAGAACCGTGTTTAACGGGGAGAGAGAACAAAGGGAAACGATAATGGAACGGAACCCTAGGTTGCTTTTAGAACCCTATTTTAAATGAATGAGAATGCATGCTATGTTGTTATATTGTTCTTGAATGATTTTCACTTACACATACATTGCACCCGTTTTGGCGGGATAGGCTCATATTTTGGGTTTATTACATTTATTGTGATAAATCTGAAATAAATGGCCTCAATCAATTCTGGAATGTCTTTAAAAGGTTTTTAAAAGATTTGGATTCATCTTGCACGAATCACACACACTTTATCACAGTTTTGAGTTGGTTTTCTCCAAATAAGGCCTAACTGGACAGCAACTGTACCCCGACTTCGGACACTCATAACTTCATCGTCCGGATGAATTTTGGAGTGATTTAAGAACCATGGGAAAGGTGAGGCTGTCTAGTTTATGCATACCAAATTTCAATAATTTCTATCAAACGGATTTTTGACACCTCTCTGTCGAAGTTGATTGGACAGTTCAGGTTTAAATACGGAACTTGTCACTTCGACGGAGCGCCATGTGTTCGTTTTAAGTCCGATTCGAGTGATTTTTGTTTCTGGGCACTCCTCTATGGGTCTATTTTCAAATCCAGTTGGTGTCATAATTTTTTGACTCCATTTGTATTATTGGTAACAGATTTACTCAGAACTGCTCATCAGTACTTTTCTGGGTAAATCTGTGATCTTCGGGGCCTGTTCGGGAGACCACCGAAGGCACATCCGAATGAACTCTTGTATGAGGCTAGTTTCGTTTAAAAGATGGCCATACAGACTTCAATCACACCAAATTTTATGGATTTTTATGGAATGGATATTTCTAGGTGATTTTCCAAACTTGCATGCTTGTCACTTTTGATTTTCCCCAGCAGCAACTTTAAAGGAGCATAACTCCTAGGATTTCAACTGGATTTACTTGAAATTTTGCATGAGTCTCTTATTTACCATAATATTTCAAATGGATTTGGTTTGATTCAATTTAAAATTGGATTTGAATGATTTTAAGACTAATGGCATTACTTTTACCGAATTCTCCGGATTGAACTCAACTTGGTTTTGTGCAACTTTTGCTTTGATTTCCATTTATTGTTGATATTTCAGAAATGATATTGACATAAAAGAGGATCTAAAATCCATTTGGATCTTCATGTGAAGATATCATACATTGGTCTTTTTTCAAGGTTTTTAATGATTTTTAGCAAGCTTTCTTACTTTTTGCATGAACAGACACTTGACAACCACCTTGTGTGGGTGAATGGGGGTGCCTAACACCTTCCCCCGTTCATAATCTAATCCCCTTACCCATCTCTGGATTTGATTTTCAAGTAGAGTTATTTTTACTCTAGAATTTGCCTTTTAGCACTTTTTGCTTATTGATTGAATCTTTTGGTGTCCATTCACACCTCCAAAATTCTGAATGGTGGTGACTCTCCCAATTTTTACGTCGATCCCCGTGTGCTGACGGAGGGATGATCATTCCGGTGATTTTTTCCCGTGTCTCACAATTGGCGACTCTGCTGGGGACTTGTGGATTTAAGCCGTTTTGTGTATTTGTTCATGCTTTTTCTTTACTTTTGAATGCTTGCTATTTTGTTTATTTTGCTTGTGTATATTGAATCTCAAATCTAATTTGTATGATTAGAAAATTCACAAGGATAAAGGCATGGGCATGTTGCTTGATTTTTGGTTAAAGGAAAAACCCATAGTGTTAGATGACTTTGCTATATTATGTGTTAGCATGTGTTATTTTGGGGTTTCAATGCCATGAGCTAAAAAAATACAATATTTGAAATATGGAAATTTTGTGTTTATTTTGGGTATTCAAGCATGTTTCCCATAAATAAAGTTTTTTTTTGCTTAATGTTTGTTTTATGCCATGCTTGGGATTTGGGGGTATAGGATGACATGATTTGAGCATGAAAACCATGAGCATGAAATCTGAAATTCAGTAGCCATCACAAGGGTTTTCAAGCATGTTTTTACCATCAAAACTCTCCTTATACCATGTCAAGTAGTTGCTAAATTTTTAGGCATTAATTTGGGGTATAAGTGATGCACTTTTGAGCATGAAAAATCTGGAAATTTTACTATATTTTGGGGGTTTTCAAGCATGTTTCAACCATCAAAACCTTTCTTATATCATGTCAAGTAGTGCTGAATTTTTAGGCTTCAACTTGGGTAAATGGTACACTTTGAGCATGAAAATCTGGAATTTTAGGGAATGCTTTTGGGTTTCAAGCATGCTTCCATGGTTTAATTGTTGTTTGCACAAATAACATGTTTGTATACTACTTTTTGGGCATGTAATACTTGTGTGCATATTTAGTTGCTTTGGTTCTCTTGCTTGCTTGTATTTAGCTTCATTATATTGTCATATGTACCTTGGCTTGAAATTGAATGCATGGCTACAAAAAAGAGTGGCAAGGGGCTGGGACGTTGTGAATGTTACCTCAATTTTAAATTGCACTTGAGCACTTTAAACTATTTGCATAGCCTACCCATTACCTATAGGAAGTTGAACCATGAATGTGTGTAGTTTGGCGCACCGAGGTCGTGACTTCGGAAAGCGAAAGTGAAAACATTTACCTTAGAATTTGAGTCAATGATGTGATGACAATGGGATCTGTGATTCGATTCCGGGCATCACTAGACTTGAGTTCTAAGTTGCCAATTAAGCCAAAACCCAAAAACCATACGCTTGAAGGTGGAGAAACACGTTTTCAGCTAAAAGCACACAATTGCGTTTGGGGAATTGGGTGTAAATGTGGGAAGGCCGTTTGCATGTTTTACAGGCCAAGGTATACTATGAATACCATATTGAAGGTAATACAAGGTGGCAAGGTAAAGCCATGTTTTTTATGAATTTGTGAATATAGCAAGAATGATGTCCAAGCCCAATTTGGGGCAAGTTTTAGAGGCCAAGTTAAGGTGAACATCAAGTGGGAATGAAAAAAACCTAATCTGGTAAAAAAATGAGTCAAAAAGGGCCATTTCGGCATTAACCGGCAACTCAGGCCGGTTAAGAACAATTCCATTCATATCCGGTATAAATTGCCGGTTACAAAGGTATATGCGTGTATCCGGTCATTATTGCCGGATACAATAAGACATATCCTTATTCGGCACTTAATACCGGATACATGCAGAAAATGTGTAAATTGGCTTTTTCAGCCCGAATTTCTAGAATAAAATGCCTAAACAATGTGGTTAATCCTTAGGCACCCCAAAGAGAATATAAAAATGTTTCAAAAAAATAAAAAAAAAACAAAAAAAAGAAATATTCTGTTAGGATTAAACCTAATTTTAAAAACTCAAAAAGCAAGCTAAGGTGTCATATTTTTTGATACCAATTCAATTCAAACATGTTTCAATCAAGCTTTTGAACTTCAAAATTGAGAAAATTCAGAAAAGGAAAAAACCTTTGGTTGGTTATTTTTATCAATCAAATCAAAACATTTGTGGGACACTTGGAAGCCCTAGAATATTCCAAGAAACCTTTGGTTGGTTATTTTTATCAATCAAAGTCAAAAAATTTTAGGACATTTGGAAGCCTCAGAATATTCCAAAAACCTTTGTTTGGTCACGAGAACTACTCAAAGTCAAAATTTTTAGGACATTTGGAAGCCTCAGAATATTCCAAGAACCTTTGTTTGGTCACGAGAACCACTCAAAGTCAAAATTTTTAGGACATTTGGAAGCCTCAGAATATTCCAAGAACCTTTGTTTGGTCACGAGAACCACTCAAAGTCAAAAATTTTTAGGACATTTGGAAGCCTCAGAATATTCTAAGAACCTTTGTTTGGTCACCAGAACCACTCAAAGTCAAAAATTTTTAAGACATTTGGAAGCCTCAGAATATTCCAAAAACCTTTGTTCGGTCACGAGAACCACTCAAAGTCAAAATTTTTAGAACATTTTGAAGCCTCAGAATATTCCAAGAACCTTTGTTTGGTCACGAGAACCACTCAAAGTCAAAATTTTTTAGGACATTTGGAAGCCTCAGAATATTCCAAAAACCTTTGTTTGGTCACGAGAACCACTCAAAGTCAACATTTTTAGGACATTTGGAAGCCTCAGAATATTCCAAAAACCTTTGTTTGGTCACGAGAACCACTCAAAGTCAAAACATTTTTAGGACATTTGGAAGCCTCAGAATATTCCAAAAACCTTTGTTTGGTCACGAGAACCACTCAAAGTCAACATTTTTAGGACATTTGGAAGCCTCAGAATATTCCAAAAACCTTTGATTGGTCACGAGAACCACTCAAAGTCAAAAATTTTTAGGACATTTGGAAGCCTCAGAATATTCCAAGCAAAAAAAATAAAAATAAAAAAAAATAAAAAGAAAATCAGACTTGTGTTCACCTAACCCACTTGTTTACATTTATAGGGGTGTGTCTCAAATTAAATGGAAGCTGACAAGTTTCTTTGCTTTTTCCTACCCCAGGTACACTTATTTGCAATCATTGCTCCCGTGACCAGATCCAAAGCCAGAGCCATGAACACTGAAGAGAACCAAGCACAAGCTACTGTCCCCGCTCAAGACTTTGCTCAGCTGCAGGAGCAAGTGGCTGGTCTGGCCAAGATGCTGAGGGATTTACTGGCGGCTCAGGCCCAACAGGCCCAAGCCCAAAATCAAGCATCGACTTCCCATCAGGCACCACCACCTCAGGCCTACATTCCGCCTCCGGCTCAACCCATGCCTGAGCCCATTTCTGAACCGGTCCCTGAACCCATTCTGATAAGGGAAGATACAGCAGAATCCGAGAAAGAACTGGAGAAGGAAAAAGCCAGGGAAGAAACTGAAAGGAAAATGTTACTCAGGATAGAGAGAATCCAGGAAGAACTGAAAGAGGTAAAAGGGGGAAACAGCTATGGAGGCACCACTTTTGATGAGCTCTGCATGTACTCGGATGTATGTCTACCGGCCAAATTCAAGTGCCCGGACTTTGACAAATTTGATGGCACAGGCTGCCCTATGAGCCACTTGAAACTATACTGCGGGGCCCTATGCCAATTTGGTCGGGATGACGGCATACTAATCCAACTCTTTCAGAGGAGTCTGACAGGGTCGGCCCTGAGGTGGTTTGCCACGGTGGACCATGGCAGGATCAGGAGATGGAAGGACCTAGCTGATGTGTTTTTGGACCAGTACAAGTTTAACTCGGAGATCGTGCCAGACCGGTACGACATGATGAGAATGAGCAAAGGGAAAGATGAGCCTGTACGGCAGTATGCCAAGAGGTGGAGAGAGGCCACCTCCCAAGTCAGGCCGCCCATGCTGGAACCAGAAATGATATCAACGTTTATGGGTACACTGGGGCAGCCTTTCTACAACCATTTGGTAGGGCAGATCACCACCAATTTTGCAACCCTGGTCCAGGTGGCAGACCGGATCGAGGAGGGGATTAGGTCAGGAAGGCTTATCGACTATTCTACTTTGACTGGGCAGTCTGATTCCTCTGCTTCCTTGGCACAGAAGAAGAGGGCTGGATTCAAAAAGAACGGAGCCAGAAAAGAGGGGGAAGTGAACCTGGTACAAGCTCCTCCTGCCAAGAAGCCACTCCATGTCAACATATCCGTACCTCAACAAGCCCAGCAAACCCAGCAGGCCCAGCCAGCCCAGCAGTTGTATCAGACCCGCACAATGTCAATTTCTCTCCTTCTATGCCCGCAAATCGAGGACCTTTACTAAGGAGGAGTGGGAGGCCTGGATGGCAGCAAGAAGGAACCGAGTCTTTACTCCCCTTCCTGTATCTCTTTCCCAACTGCTGCCAACCCTGCTAAAAGGGGAATATTTGACTCTGAAAGAGCCCAACCCGAATGCCCCGAAGGGGAGGAATTTTGATCCAGCCATCACATGCGACTATCACATGGGTGCACCGGGGCACTCTACTGACACTTGCTAGATGCTGAAGCATGCGGTCCAAGACCTGTTGGACCAGAAGGCCTTGGTGTTCAACACTGCTGCACCCTCCCCGTCGGGGAATGATATTGGGCAGAACCCTCTGGCTTACCACAATGGGGCAGGCCCATCCAACTCTATCACTGCCATATCCACTACTAGAAGGGCCTTTGACCCATCTCAGCTCATAGCTCCAGTAGGGACTACGGTCCAGGTCCGATTTTTCCAAGAAAAGGAAGAAGAGGAGATCAACATGGTCTCCCAGAAAAATAATCCTGCTGTTGAGGACATAATCTCCTCTTTAAACCGGGTCTCCTTTCTTATGGCCCAGATGAATACTGCAAGGCCTTCATTGGTCTTCAATTGCAGTCCACCCATTTGTTCACCATCGAAGCCATCAAAGGCTCCACTGGTCATCAACCTTGACCCCACCACTGCTTCCATCACTTCTTCTGTCCCCACAAAATCCAAGCTCCAGCCCTTGGTTGTAAATGTTCAACCAGCCCAAACTATCCCTAAACCGGCCCATACATCCCAGTCCAAACTCCAGCCATTAGTGGTTAATATCCCTAAATTAGCTTATTCTGAAGCCGCTGTACCGTGGAACTACAGCGAGGGAATCACGGCTACGGTCCCAGTGGTTAGGAACCAGAACCAGGAGGAGGTGAACCTCATGACGAGGTCAGGGAGATGTGTAGGGGTGAGGAGAAAGAAAAGGAGACAGAGGCAGAGAAAGAGAGAAAAGAAAATGAAGAAAAAAGAAAACAAAAAGGAAAGACAAAAATAGGAGAAGACACCCCCCAGGGTGCAGAAAATGAGGCAGCAGACCTCATAAAAATAATTAAGAAAAGTGAATTCAATCTTGTGGATCAGCTGAACAAGGTCCCGGCCCAGATTTCAATACTGGGCCTTTTGCTGAATTCGGAAAACATAGGGATGCATTGTTAAGGGTGCTACAGAGTGCACATGTATCCCAGACCATTGATCCAGACCAGCTTGGCAAAATGGTTGGTCAAATCTTGTCACATAATGTGATAACTTTCTCTGAGGGTGAGATCAGCCCAGGTGGGTGCTATCACGTTGACCCTTTGCACATCACAGTGCTTTGTAAGGGCAGCATGGTGGCACGGGTTTTGATTGACAACGGGTCAGCGTTAAACGTCTGCCCGTTAATCACTTTTGTCAAGCTGAGTCTGGACCAGCCAAAGATTAAACAGAATGGGAGAATAGTGAGAGCTTTTGATAGCTCCAAGGCCCACTCCCTAGGGGAGATTGAACTGCCGGTCACAATTTGGCCGAATATCTTTAACATCACATTTGAGGTGATGGATATTCCAGCAGCCTTCAATCTGCTCCTAGGAAGGCCGTGGATACATTCGGCTAGGGCAATACCATCCACGCTCCACCAAAGGGTGAAATATGTAAGAGGGCAAAGGGTGATAACAGTCCTAGCCGAAAACTTGGTGCCTCCCATTGTGTCACCTGACGTACCCTTGATAAATGTGGACTTAACTGTCGACAAGATTGCGTTTCACTCGTTTCAATTCGAAACGGTCAATTTCATACCTGAGGGGTGTGAGAAAAAAGAAAATAAGGGGACCACGGCAAAAAAAATGGTGAAGAAAATAATGGAGAAATACCACTTTCACCCGAGGAAAGGCCTGGGAGTCAATTTGCAGGGAATGGTGGAGCCAATCACGGCTAAGAAACTGGTTCCTAAAGTGGGACTGGGGTTTAAACCCCGAGGCTGGAGGAGGATGAAGCATGAAGAAGGAGAGAAAAGAAGTAAGGGAAAATTCTCTCACTTAAGGGAAAGTTTTCCAAGACCCTCATGTACAATCCAAATATCTCCTCCTATGGACCAATCCCAGCCTCCATACCACAACATCAACCCATTCCAAAAGCCTTTTGTTTCGGCCTTGCAACCATACAACCCATCTCCTATACTGGGAGTAGCAGATGGGCCTGGGCCACAACCAGAGCAGCGGACAGACTTCTCTGAGGATGTTGGGGCTTTCTTCGCCATGACTGAAGGTGAAAAGACTGGTGGTGACAAGGAGCTACCATTTATTGATTGGGCAGTAGTGAAGATTCCGGAGGAGGTCACTTCTGGACTAGGCCCCGTAGCAGAAAAGGGCAGTACCCACCCGGTGATGATGGCATCGGATTCCGGGCTTGAGGAGCGGGCTTGCACAATTTCCCCCGCTCCCGAAAAACTTTTTTTAAATAATTGGGAGGAAACTCCCCTTACATTTGAAGCAGCGTTTGTTCGGCAAACTAACGCGGCTTCCAAAAAAAAACTCCAATAGTGGAATGCCATTTCCCTGAAGGTTTTAATGGGCCTTCGTGTTCAGGGGGATTATGTTTAGAAGGCTCACAAAAAACCCAAAAAGTTTTTTCTATTTTTTCTAGGAAATTTAATTTTTTCAAAAAGGTCCAAACCACCTATGAACCCTATAATCAAACCGAATTGGACCAGGTTGAATATGACTTCGACTTTGACCTCATGGGGATCGAAGAAGAGACCGAGGTCGAAGAAGAAGACCTTCCAAAAGAAATTGAATACCAATGGGAACGTCATGAAAAGGGGGTCCAACCTAGACCATATCCATAAATCTTGGGACCAAAGAGGACCCAAAGATTGTGAAAATCGGGTCATGCTTGTCTAATGTGCAATAAAATGAAATGTCACGGTTCTTGGCAAATTACAAGGATGTGTTCGCTTGGTCATATCGGGACATGCTGGGGTTGGACACGGACATGGTGATGCATAAGTTACCAATTTTGCCAGGGGTTAAGCCGATTAAGCAGAAGCTAAGAAGATTGAAGCCGGAATGGACCTTGAAGGTCAAAGACGAAGTGGTCAAACAGTTTCAAGTCGGATTTTTGGCAGTCTCTACGTACCTTGAGTGGCTCGCAAACATAGTGCCGGTACCAAAGAAGGACGGGAAAGTCCGAATGTGCGTGGACTACAGAGACCTGAATAAGGCAAGCCCAAAGGACGATTTTCCGCTTCCACACATCGACATTCTGGTCGATAATACTGCGGTTCATAGCCTGTTCTCGTTCATGGATGGGTTCTCTGGATATAATCAGATCAAGATGGCTAAGGAAGATCAAGAGAAAACAGCATTTATCACACCTTGGGGCACATTCCACTACACGGTCATGCCGTTTGGGCTCAAAAATGCCGGGGCAACATATCAGCGGGCCATGATAGCACTATTCCATGACATGATCCACAAGGAGATAGAGGTCTATGTGGACGATATGATTGCCAAATCATGCAAAGAGAAGGACCACTTGATCAATCTGAAGAAAGTGTTTGATCGGCTCAGGAAGTACAGTCTACGGCTTAACCCGGCTAAGTGCGTCTTTGGGGCTACATCAGGGAAGTTACTGGGGTTTATAGTAAGCCGAAGAGGAATTGAAATTGACCCGGCTAAAGCCAAGGCCATAATTGAAATGCCAGCATCCAGAACCGAGAAGGAGGTTCGTGGTTTTCTTGGGAGGATTCAATACATAAGTCGGTTCATAACACAGCTCACTGCTATCTGTGAACCAATTTTCAAGCTTCTGAGGAAGGATAACCCAACGGTCTGGAATGAGGATTGCCAGCAGGCCTTCAATACGATCAAGAAATATTTACTGAACCCACCTGTACTAGTGCCACCAACCCCAAAAAGACCACTGATCTTGTACTTGTCAGGGTTGGAAACGTCGATGGGATGTGTCTTGGGGCAGCATGATGAGACTGGAAGAAAAGAAAGAGCAATTTACTATCTGAGTAAAAAATTCACAGAATATGAAGCCAAGTACTCACCATTGGAAAAGACTTGTTGTGCTCTAGTGTGGGCAACTCAGAGGCTAAGGCATTACTTTCTTAGTCACTCCACACTATTGATATCTCGGATGGACCCGCTGAAATATCTATTTGAGAAACCGGCACTGACTGGCAGGACGGCAAAGTGGCAACTGCTACTGTCCGAGTTTGACCTCACATACATCACCCAGAAGGCGATCAAGGGTCAAGCCATAGCTGATCACCTGGCTGCACACCCTTTGCCAGAATATCAACCCTTGAAGACCAACTTTCCCGATGAGGCAATACTGTACACTGAAGAGGAGGAAAGTGAGAGTTCTTGGCAGATGTTCTTCGATGGGGCCGCAAACATGAATGGAAATGGAATAGGGGCAGTCTTGGTCAAAACAGATGGTTGACACATCCCGATTGCAGTAAAGCTGAGATTCCAGTGCACCAATAATATTGCAGAATATGAGGCATGCATAATTGGGTTGCAAGCCGCCATGGATCATGAAGTAGAGGAACTTGATGTATACGGGGATTCGAGTCTTATCATCTTCCAAACAACTGGTGAATGGAAAACCAAAGATCACACATTGATCCCCTATCACTAGTATTTGGAAGAAATAAGCACAAATTTCACTCGAATTTCCTTCAACTATATGCCAAGGGCCAAGAATCAGTTTGCGGATGCTCTAGCAACATTGGCTTCAATGGTCAGCATACCAGAAGGGGTAGACATCAAACCACTGGAAATTGAGGTCCGAGATGAGCCAGCTTACTGTCTTGTTCTAGAGGGAGCACCAGAAGAAGAAACACCATGGTTTCAAGATATCAAAATTTTGTTGAACAATCGGAGTCTGCCAGAAAATGCCACTGCTACTGAGAAGAGGACAATACAGAGATTGGCTGGTCAGTTCCTGCTAAGTGGTGGATGTGTGCATGGTCGCACGGGTCGGCACGCCTCCTAAAGGGTAATTCGGGAATGTTGGAGTCGCCACCGCCTGATAGGGTGCAGGCGGACACCTGGGTGCCTAAGTTCTTCTACTAAGGCTTGGTCTGCGGCTTGAGATTCTAAGTAGGTTCTCGGTTGCGGTCTGGGGAAGTCCGTAGACACCCCAGTCCACCCCGTCAAATGACGGGTCCCATAAGTTTCCCTGGTTTGAGTCAACTCTGGTCTCTCACTCACCCGATTCCTATTCCAGCATGTAATTCTGATTAAGTTTGGCGGGACCGCCAAAGTGGTGTGGGTCCCTTTACTTGGTTTTATCTTTCTTAGCTTAAAGTGGTGTGAGTCTGATTGGGCGGGCCCCGTTGGAAGGCCCGCGGATTCCTTGGTGGGCTTGGTTGAGCCCACGTGTCCCTTGTGGGCCTCAGTCTAGCCTGAGAGGCCCTTTGGGCTTTGGTTCAAATGAATTGATTTTACTTTAGGGTTCAGTTTGGTTATTTTAAGTGATTTCTATGCACAAGTGGGCCGAGACTGTTTGTGGGCCCTTGAGTGGGCCCCACAGTTGTTTGCCAAATGGTTTGAGATTTATCTTGCTTAAGTTTCCAAAGTGGGCCAGGATTTGGGCTTGGGGCCCTTTACCTGGGCTTGGTCTTGAAAGCCCAAGACTTCCTGAGTTAGGGTTTTGAAACCCTAACCTTAGTTGGTTAATGGGCTTGGTGGGCCCGATAGGCCCTGCCCTTGGTCTCGGCCAAACCATGACCAAATTTAAGCATGCATGCCCCGCATAGGGCTTGGGTGGGCCTCAAGTGGTCCGGCTCGCCCAGTTCCTTTGATTATCTTATTGAAGCACGATTCAATGGTTCGGGCTGGGTGGGCCCCGTTGGAGGGCCCACTGGAAATCAAGTCAGACCGGGTGGTCTGGGTCCCATGTTTGGTTCCCGGGTGACCCGGAAACCCTATTGGCATATTTGGTTCGGTTTGAGAATGTCACCCCACAGTCAAAAATCATGAAATACACAAAATATACGAAAATCACATACACTGGGTCCAAGGGGTATTTTCGGAATTTAAAAAATATAGGCCATTCGGCCTTAAAAGGGTAGGCGCCGACCTCCGGGCGCTAGGCGCGAGGTCAGCGCGAGGTGGGCGGACCGAAAACAGCGAAAAAACACCCAAAAACGAAGTGGGCGCACCCAAAATGAGGTGGGCGCGAGGTGGGCGCGAGGTGAGCGCGAGGTGAGCACGAGGTGAGCGCGAGATGAGCACGAGGTGAGCACGAGGTGAGCACGAGGTGAGCGCGAGGTGGGCGCATCCAAATTTAGGTGAGCGCGAGGTGAGCGCATCCAAATTTAGGTGGGCGCGAGGTGAGCACGAGATGAGCGCGAGGTGAGCGCGAGATGAGCGCATCCAAATTTAGGTGGGCGCGAGGTGAGCACGAGATGAGCGCGAGATGAGCGCATCCAAATTTAGGTGGGCGTGAGGTGAGCACGAGCTGAGCGCGAGATGAGCGCATCCAAATTTAGGTGGGCGCGAGGTGGGCGCGAGCTAGGCGCCAGGTGGGCGGACCCAAGCTAGGTGAGCGCGAGCTCAGCGCGAGGTGAGCGTGAGCTCAGCGCAAACCCTGACTCTCTGTTTTTTCTCTCCCAACTCCATTTCCGACTGGTTTTAAGCTCTGTAACTGGTTTCTGGGGATCCTTAGAACCCCAGCAGACCTCTAACATACTTGGAAATTAATCTAACCTAAGTTGTGAGGATCAAACCTCTTTGCAAACCTACAAATCCGAACACCCAAACATTACAGAACATGCATAAAACTTTGAAAACAAAACACTAACTAACAAAACACGATTAAGGAAGAAGGGAAAGGGGGGTTTTATCGGGATACAAGAGAGGTACGATCACAGGGAACATGCTCCCCTTCGAATTCGAATCAAACAAACAATGACCAACAAGATATCAGAGATGCATGGGAAGCCTGATTTATATATATATTGAACAAAAGAAAATGGAGAGCTCACCTTGGTTCCAGGTCTTTGTAGAGTAGGCCGGAGGGTTCCTTGGAGCCAACGAGCTGCAGCCGGAGCCTCCTTCTCACACCAAGAGCAAGATTACCTTCGGGTTTGACGAGGAAGAAGGGGAAGAAAGGAATGGCCAAGAGTGTGGTTTCTTTGGGGAAGATGGTAGCCCAGACTACCTTCCAGTGCCGAGGGACAACAGAATGTACAACCCCCAAGAAATGCCGAACCAAAAAAAAAATGCAGAACCCCCAACAATCCGAACCCCCTGCAATGAAGGGGGTTGTGGCTTTTATAGACGAGGACGGGGTATCCGCCGACTTCGGCGCCCAGCTCGCGCCGAGCTCCTGTCGCTCGGCGCGATCGACATAATGATTAAATCATTAAATGCCGCCGCGGGTTTGTTTAAAAAATCCGAAAATTAAGATATGGTCCTTGGGATATTTTGGTTTAATATTATTTTATTCAGATATTTTCAAATATTTTCAGATTGGTCCCTGGGATATTTTGAATGTTTAGATATTTACGGATTTGATCCCCGAGATATTTTCCTGTGCAACTCGCCACGTGTGCAGCTTTTTGCCACGTGCGCAGTTTGCTGGTTTTGCTGCTCGGGAATTTCGTCAACTCATATCTTCTTCATCCGGGCTCCGATTTGGGCAAACTCAGTTGTGTTAGAATCGTATCGGAGCCCTCTATCCAATGGCATGGGGGTAAGCACCTGGATCGGATTTCACCAGAAAGTCAACTTTTGGCTCCGCCTAAGTTTGACCGCCCGCAGAACCTTCATCCGGACTCCGATTCCTGCAAACTCAGTTGCGCTGGAATCGTGTCGAGATCCTCTATCCAATGATATAAAGCAAGGCCTCTGGCCAAATATCACTTAATCAAAAAGTCAACTTTTTGTCCCCTCGGGGTTTGACTTTCTGCCAGGGTTTTGAGCTGTTTTGCTGTCTTTTAGCACATTTTTTGTTTTCTTATTTTCTTTTCTTTTCCTTTTTTTTTTTTTTGGTTTGATCAAAATTTGGGTGCTTACAGTGGACACTTATACAAGAGATCACACAATGACATTCTGCTCAGATGTGTTGCTAAGGCTGAGTCAGAAAGGTTAATCGAGACTGTACATGGAGGAGTTTGTGGACCCCATATGAACGGACACATGCTTGCAAAGAAGATCCTGCGGTTGGGATACTACTGGTCGACCCTAGATCATGATTGCTGTATACATGTCCAGAGGTGCCATCAATGTCAGAATATGCAGATAACAAGCATGCACCCCCAGGTGAGTTGCACAACATGACATCACCATGGCCTTTCTCTATGTGGGGCATAGAAGTCATTGGCATGATTTCACCTAAGGCATCGAACGGGCATAGATTCATCTTGGTGGCGATTGATTACTTCACTAAATGGGTAGAAGCAGCATCATATGCAAACATCACAAGCAACCATGTTATTAAGTTTTTGAAGCACAATATCATTTGTCGTTATGGACTGCCAAGTGCCATAGTATCAGACAACGCTTCAAATATTAAGAACAAGGACATGAAGAAAATGTGTGAGCAGTTTCAGATCACCCACCACAAGTTAGCTCCGTACAGGCCAAAGATGAATGGGGCAGTAGAAACAGCAAACAAAAACATAAAGAAAATCATTCAGAAGATGGTAGTAAGTTACAAGGATTGTCATGAAATGCTACCGCTTGCTTTACATGCCTACAGAACCTCAATCCGGACTTCAACAGGGGAAACCCCGTACTTCCTAGTCTATGGGATGGAAGCAGTCTTGCCAGTGGAAGTAGAAATCCCATCACTCAGAGTGCTCATGGAAGCAGAACTGGAAGAAGCCGAATGGGTACAGTCAAGACATGATCAACTCAACCTGATAGAAGAAAAGCGGTTGAAAGCGCTTTGTCATGGACAGTTGTACCAGAAGAGAATGGCCCGGGCCTACAATAAGAAAGTGAGGCCCAGAACTTTCCAAGAAGGAAACCTAGTTCTAAAGAAAATTCTACCATTTTTGGAAGACCCTCGTAGTAAGTTCAAGCCAAATTGGGAAGGGCCGTATGTGGTCAAGAAAGTCCTGTCAGGGGGTGCACTCATCTTAGCAGAAATGGATGGGTCAGATTTTCCTGAGCCAATTAACTCTGATGCAGTAAAAAGGTATTTTCCTTGAGTGAACATTATTAGGAAATGATCCGAGGCCATTTTTCTTTATTTCCTTCAAACTTTTAATCCCTAGTCTAGCCAAGTTGAGCCGGTTCGTTTCTTTGATAAACCTAAACCGGATTTACAGTCTTATATTGGGGCAAAAATAAGGAAAAAAGAAAAAAAAAAGCAAAGAAAAATGGCAAATGAAAGCCAAGTGTGAAAAAATGAAAAGAATTCAAATCGGGAAAAAAGGGTTAAATTCATCATGACTGTAAGTCCTGTTGACCTATTTCCACATTTGGAATTTTTGGGGCCTTTAATACCTTTTCTTTCGTAAACCGAGCCTAGCCTTTGTTTTGTCCTATTTCTAAGCCCTCGGTGATCTTAGTATGTTCATTCAAATTTCATAGTGAAATTGGTGATGACGGAATGCAGAAGCTAGCCCTAGTGAAAACCGTAACTGGCGCTAGGGGCAATATTGGCAAGAAGAAAAGAAAGAAAAAAAGGAAATGAAAAAAAAGAAAGAAAAATCAAAGGTTGAGTTAATCATGGGATCCGACCTTGAAGAGAAATCAGCACAAGTACGGAGACTGAGCAGATTGGGTAACATGGTTAATTCTGGAAGAAAAGGCATTTGGGGATGACTCTAAAGGTCCTAAGATGGCGGCTTTGATCCCTCATTATTACTTGGACTACCCTCTTCATTATTTAACCTGGTTTTAATTCATTTAATTATGGGTGATTAAGTGCATGGACTAAATTTCAAAAAAAAAAAAAAAACATAAAATGGAAAAACTATACTTTGGCCAGTGATGATAAATCAAATACTTTTCATAAAACCTTTGTTTTTACAAGCATCTGAGCATTTTGAGGCCAATAATATAAAATTTTTATTTTGAATTAAATCCTTTGTCCTTCCACTGTTGGAGTTTGCTTTTGTACAAAGGTAGGAAAAAAGAAAAAAATGTGTGCAGGAAATAAGGCTAATCTCTGTCTCCTAGCCGCTCCTCAAGCTCCCGAATCCGAGCTGCCTGAGCTGCAATAACTCCAGAAGCCCCCTCTGCAGCGGGATCACTTAAGAAGGAAATGACCTCATCTGAAAGAGTCTGCCTAATCCGCATGCTCCTATGGTCGGCTAAAGCATCCTGGTGCTTCTGCCTCAGTGCTCGGACTTCAAGACAGCGGGCCTGCCTATGCTCCTCAAGTTGCTTCTCCATAGCCAGACGGCGAGATACTTGCTCTGCAAGTTACCTTTCCATGTCAAGGCCCCGTATCCTAAGCTCCTGGGCCTCTCGTACCCATATCTGCTGAAGTCGCTTGTGGGAAGCTCTCTCAGACTCTAAAATATCCTCATAAGTAGGAGCCAAGACTGCAGGAGGATCTTCGGGTACTGGAGCCTGACTCTGTATCTGCTCCCTGATACAGAAGAGATAGTCCTTCACATGGGCTTCTGAGAAGACGGGGCTACGCATGAAGCGAACATATGACCACTCCCTCATCAACCAGGCATTCAGCTTCATGGTAGCTGGAGAGAGGGGCCCAAGATGATCCTCATACCCACCTGGGATTATAATCCCCTGGGTCGCTCTGAACTGACGAAGGACCCGCAAAGGAAGATAAAGCATTGCATGTCTCAGGCCAGCCAGAATCAAGAAATTACGGTCTCGGAAGCTGATCACGGTCTCTGCATTGGGCTGGTAGGTACCAGGCCACCTCACCTGATCATCTTGAAGTGAACCCAAGAAAGTAAACCAGCCCTGTTTACCTCCTGGAATGTCGGGACACCCCCGGTTGCTCATCAAGATAAGAACCTTCAAGCTGGGGAAGAAGTGTCGATTGATCTCCTCAATCTGACTCAAGTGATCAAGTAGCCAAAGCTGCAAAGAAAGAGAGATATATCAGCACTGTAAAAGAAAAGCAAGAAAGCAAAAAAAAAAAAAAAAAGCAAAAAGCAAAAAAAGAAAGAAAAATAGCAAAAAAGAAAAAATCTTTACCTGCAGGATCAGGGCACATGATAAGAAGCGTTTTGACTTCCTGTTGTAGCAGTCAGTCAGTGCCTGGTACATCTCCGCCAAAATCATAGGGGCCAATCTCTCCCGCTCCCTAACCTGGCATACCACGGAAATAAGAGCCAAGTCTACCTCATCGTCATCCCGTGGGAAAAGTAGCTGGTTGACCACTATCAGGGTCAAGGCATTAAACCGGGCTTCTTTATTCTCCCCCCTCAAGAGCTTCTCAGTCAGAAAAGACTTAGACAGAGTCAAAAGGGTGTCAGAATCCCCTAAGTCCTTCTTCCCTATGCCCAGGAAAGTAGAAGCCTCCTTCTTGTAGCTGGGCCTAAGGGGTGGGTTCACTACCTTCTCTGTAAACCTCAAGCCCAGGATGGTTTCAACTTCCTCAATGGTTGGGGTCATCTCATGGTCCCCAAAACGAAAAAGGTTTAGGTCCGGTACCCAATGGCCAATCATGGCTTCAATAATCTCCCATTTGAAGGGAACCTTCGGGATAAGCAGAATGTGGCCTAGATGGTTGGAATCCCATCTCCTCTATTCATCTAGGGTCATGGAATTAACCCACCTATTATAAAAAGAGTCCATGGGATTGTACCTAGTAAGATTAGGTGGTTTTGATCTAAAAGGCTGTTTTGCAGGGGAGGCTGTGTGGACAGACAATGGCAAGGCAGAAGATGATCCGGATTCCATTAGATATGATGGGAGCAAGCTAGAACTCAAGGGGAGGAAGAAAAAGGCGAAAAGGGGGTTTCTAAACTCAAAAACTCGTAAAAAAATGCTCAAATCCCGAGGCTGGTTGCATTTATAGCATGTTTTAAAGTATCCGGCATATCAGACCGGATACAAAGGAATTTCTTCATATCCGGTGAACAATGCCGGATACAAAGAGCTTTAAGCATATCCGGCATATTATGCCGGATACAAAGAACAATCGGTGTATCCGGTCTGATATGCCGGATACAAAGAAAAAATGCAAAAAAAAAAAAAGAGTAGAGGGAGGAAAATCCGAATTTTTTACCTGTTTTACCTGCTTATATGTTATATTTGCAAGAAATTGAAAACAAAATATGGGCAATACAAGAGAGAATGAATAAAAAATGTTTTCTTATATATATGCAAGTTTTCTGTACAAAGGGGTAAAAATACATAAAAATCCTAATCTCCTACTACTGTGCTGGATCATCCCCGCGTCCTCCTCTACGGCCTCTCCCTCGAAGTGATCGGCCCCTAGAGTATGCCAGAATACGCTCGGCAGCGTGACGAGGAAGCCGACCCACCACTTGCTGGATCTGATACTCCAAGCAATAATCCGATAGATCCGAAGGTGGGTCAGGAGCAGAATCTGGAGAGGATGCCTCGGGCTTAGCACGAGCAGGCTCGACTGGACCCGCAGATCCAGAAGGCCCAGCAGCATCAGTGGAAGGGCCAGGAGCAGAAATATCTGTGCCAAATGGAGATAAAGTCAAGAATAAAAACGTCAAAATGAACCAAAAAGGGAAAATTAAAGAAAACATACCAGGGATATCTACAGCAGGGACTGGGGGATTCGGCTCCACTGGGTCAGCAGCAGGGATGTCCTCCGGTTTAGGAACCATCACTGGAGATGAAGGAGCAGCCGGGGCATCCGCAGGAGTAGCTGGGGCATTCGTAGGATCAGTAGCAGGGGCATCACCAGGATCAGCAGCTGGGACGTCCACAGGATCAGTAGTTCGAGCGGGAGACAGGTCAGGAATGAGGAAATCATGCTCAAAGGCAGCATCATGATCCAGAACCGGGCCCTACAAAAGTCAAACCGGCATATCAGAATAGCAGAATAGCAAAAACATGAAAGAAATGAAATTATAAGAAGACCAAATACCTGTCTAGCCTGGAGCTCAGCAACCAGGGCCTCCAGCTCCCTGATCCGGGCATCCCTCTGGGCCACGACCGCATCATGCTGGCGATCATATCATCGATCGTGGCCCGCTGGCTCTCGAATCGGTCCCGAATAGTATTCAGCTTGTGTACCTGCCAACAAGAACAGAATTGGGGTCAGAAATACAGAAGGGAAGAAAAGTGGATGAAAATATGAAGATCACAAGACTCACTGTGTCCTCATGGATCCGGATACAGATCCCGCCAATCTCGGTCACCCCGGCACGAGTGGGTGGATCCATCAAGCACCCAATGGATACTCTCTGAATCCATTCGTCATAATCACTAGCTACTGTGAGCCCCTCTGCATCCAGGAAATGATCGAACTGATCCACATCAAAGCCCGGTAGGAGCGTGTCGGGACCCACAGGAGGAGGGGGAACGGGGATACGAAGTGCGCCGGTGTGCTGATAGTACAGGCACTCTCCCAAGTACATCACCCTACCAAGCCTCCCAAGGAAGCACTGGTAGGGCTGACGTCGCTGATCTCTATCAAAGGCGTCCTGTACTACCATCTCACGGGCCACTCCGACATCCATGTCATCAAAGCGTGCCAGGATAAGCTGCAAAGAAGAGAAATGGTCAGATACAGTCAAGATGCAGGAAAAGAAATAAAAGGAAAAAGGAGAGGGGGTTTACATCAAATCGGCGGGCACGGTCCAAGTGCACCCGAGTAGTGCAAGGCTGACTCCTATCAGCATCTCGGACCTGAGCCACCAGCGTAAAGCAACAGGGAAATCCGCGACCTCAGGTACCGGGGATGGGCGGAAGAAGGTCATATAGGTGTACATAAACACCTGGCAAAAGAAAAATCAGTCAGAAATAAAGGAAGATAAATCCCAAGGAATGAGACAAGACAACTTAATACCTGCAGGATCTGCCAGAAAAACCGGCAGCTGACTCCATCACCTCTCGGGGATGCCAGGCCTCGAACCGCTTGGCACAACCCGGCCAGGATGGTCCCATATATAAGCCGACCCCATGCTAGTTGGCTGGTCTGATGGAAATGTCACAAAGCATCCAAGAAAAGCGGGCTGACGCTGGTCGTATCCTCCGGGAAGAAGCAGCTCCCGAGCATCAGCAGGAAAACATGCCAGAAGATAGGTACAAAGGCTGCGTCCTCCACAGCGACGGTCACATGTCTCCCCCCGTAATGATGAGCCAGGCTTTCCCACAACCAACTAATAGAGAGGCGACCACTCCGCCCATCCCAAGCAGCATGAGGCAGGTCCGGATACCCCAGGAGGAGGCCAATATCCTCCGCAGAAGGCCGATCCAAGACGATGGTCCGCCCCGTCAAAGGAATACTGGTAATCATCACAAAATCGGAGGGGCGGATCCCCAGCTCCAAGTCCGGTAGATGGAATGACTGAGTCTCCAGAAAATATCTCTCCATCATGGTAAAAATGAGTGGGCAATTGGCTCGGAACGAGGGAATGCTGAGAAAATGATCCAGGTGGTACCTCCCAAACTCACGCCTAAGTGCCGGAGAAAGCGACTGAGCCAACTTGCTGAATCTTCCCCAACTGCCTCGCAAATGGGAGGAATGATAGGGAAGTGGCACATTGGCCCTGATACACATAGAGGGGTGGCTATCCAAGCCGCTGAGAAGCTCTGTATCATGAACAGATGCTCTCAGCTCCGCAGAGACCCCTGACAAAGCTACAGCAACACCATCCTGAGCCGCATCTCTGGCTCTGCCTCGGCCTCGGCCTCTGCCACGGCCTCCCTCACCCTCAGGGGCCTGATCTTGAACTCTACCTCGGCCTCTGCCTCGACCTTGAGCAGGAGCAACAATGGGCTAAAATTCAAAGGAAAAGTGTGAAGATTGGTATGGGAAGAGAATAGAAGGAGGGAAGAGAAGAATTTGAAAGCCTACCTCAGCAGAGCCCTCAGCAGAGCTCTCCCTGGAGACATCTAGTGGCTCCGACAGGGTGGCGTTGGAACTCGTCTCTGTCCGAGCCCGCGAAGTAGAGGGCTGATCAGCAGGTTCAGCCTCCTCTCGAACGCGAGAACGACTCCTAGCCATCTACACAGGGAAGTGTTTTAAGAATTTCAGAAATTTTATCCTGCTTCCGGTCTAGTTTCCATCTCACATTTAATCTTACATGATTTGTCAAAATTGTGTTCTACGGGAAGTTGCATTTATTTTTTGTTTTGTTTTGGTTCTACAACTTCCTGTCCTAAGGATATGTACAAAGCCTAATATCTGCTAATTGATTTCAGGACTGCTACGGGCTTTAGCTGATTGAAACAAACGGTGGAATCCAATAACCAATCACGGAATGGTTCCGGCAGTTGGAGCGCCGCATTAATCCAAATACTAGGCGGAATGAAGGAAAAAGGAATAAATCTCAGAATTCCAGTCAAAAGAAAAAATTGGAGCATGGTGCAGCATGGTATAAAAAGCAGAATTCCAGTCAAAAGAAAAAATTGCAGCATGGTATAAAAAGCAGAATTCCAGTCAAGAAAAAATTGCAGCATGATTCGAGAAAACTGCAGCATGGTATCAACAGCATACCATCTAAAAAAAAAAATCATGCATCAGTCGGTCAATCTTAAAGAATTGCAAAAGATCGGATCAAGTTTAGGAATTCCAAAGCCAAGGATAAAGGAAATCCAACATACAATTAGCAGTTCAAAAAACAAAAAAATACCACTGGCAGGCAACCCCAAGTTCTAGGATACTAGGAAGCAAATCATGGTCATCAGGAGTCATAGCAGAAATTGGCAAAACAGAGCACATGGCACAGCAAATGGCATGGCATTAAGTCTGAAAATTCGGCATCAATCAAGCCAAAAATAATTCATCCAAGGATACAATCGCAAAGGAACATTCTGAAAATTTCAAGTGTGTTCAATAATCCTGCTTGCATGGAGAAGCAAGCAACCAAGTGCAATCAACAACAATTCACAAAAAAAAAAAAAAAAAAAAATTTTGCAATTCGATATTCAAGAAAATTTTTTTCTGATGGAAGAATGCCGAGGTACCCTTACTGTTTGATTGACAGTGAAGCAAGGAGTCACCGGAATGTGGGCGAAGTCGTCGAGCAGAAGCAAGGGTGCCGGAGTCAATACCAGCCGCCGGAGGTGCAATGAGATGGCCGGAATCCGAGAGTCGCAGACGAACAGTGAGGAATAGGGCTCGGTCGCAGCAGGGAGTGAGTGTCGCCGGCGTCAATAGGTGTCGCCGGAGCTCAAGGAGTCGCCGGAAACAGTAGAAGTCGTCGGAAATCGCCGGAGAAGAAGGAGGAATAGTCGGGGGCAAAGGAAAAAGAAGAGTGTAGCCGAGGTTAGTAATCGGGGAAGAAAGAAGAGAAGGGGAAAAGTCGCGGTCGCGCGCGACTTATAAAACCCTGTGTATCCGGTGAATCAGGCCGGATACACACGAGGCCCTTCGTATCCGGTATGCTAGACCGGATACAAAAGAAGAAAACAAAAAAAAAAAGAAAAAAAAGAGAAAAATGAGAAAAAGAAAAGGAAAAAAGAGAAAAAAAAGAAAAAAAGAAAAAAAAAGGGAAAAAAGGAAAAAAAAAGAAGGAAAAGAGCAAAAATGTGCTACAAAGTCCACTATTTTCTCACAAAAACCCCTATTTTTGTCTTGAAATTCACCCCACAGCCACAAGAGCTTGGTGGAATTTAGGACAACTTTGGGAAATGTGTTGGTCAAAAAGGAGGATATCCACTCAATTTTCAACTCGGTTTGATAAAAAATCAATTTTCAAAAAATCATATTTTTGGGCTTAAAATCCACTTCATAGCCACAAGAGCTCAGTGGAATTTAAGAATTCTTGGAGAAATGCCCCCTTAAAGTTAGGGCTTTTTGGTAAATCTTCACCTAAAAATTATTTTTACAAAATTGAATTGACCCAAGCAAATCAAGGTTAAGGGAGTGCAATTTGGGCTTGTCTAATCTTTGCAGCTCACTGCTTCGCAGCTGTTAGCACCTGATTTTTGCACCCAAAAAAAATGATGAAAATGAAAATTTCAAAGTCAAACCCTGAGGGGGCCAAAAAATTGACTTTTGATTCAAGTGAATTTGACCATCAAACTTCATCTCATTAAAAAGAGCATTTCGATACGGTTTCAACGCAATTGAGTTTGCTGGAATCAGAGTCCGAATGAGAAAGTTATGAGTTGGTCAAACTTTTGGGGAGCGAAAAGTTGACTTTTTGCTTGACCCCAATTCAGCTACCAAACTTGATCCCAGTGGATAGGTGATTCCGAGCCGATTCCAACAACACCAAATTTGCTAAAATCAGACACCGGATGAAGAAGTTGTGAGCAGTTGAAGTTTCAAAAAAACTGCCCATGTGGCAAGAAAGCAGCAAAAAATGGAATAAACCAATAAAATAAATAAGATAAATGTGTTTAATAATATTTTAATAAAAGGAATCTCGCTTTTCAATAAAATAATCAAAGAAATCGAACGAAATCTTACAAAAAACCAAATTGAATAAAGGTTTGAAATCCAAACATTTTAAAAACGTGTTGGACCGTGTTTCAATTACGGGCAGGGCATGCCCGTATTTCAAATACAGGCAAGCTTCTGGAAGAAGACACGCGTCGCTGTACGGCGGGATACGCGTCCCGTACGGCCAATTCTGAGAGATTTGCACATGTGCGTTTTTCGCCCGTATTTGAATTACGGGCAAGGCACTCCCGTACTTGAAGTACGAGCACGCACGCCTGTACTTAAAATATGGGCACGCCCCTTTTTGCCTATAAATAGAGAGGACCCCCCTCATTTCGGACAAGCCTTCCTCTTGGCCTCTCCCCTCTCCGTCTGTGTGTTTTACAGAGCCGAAACCCTGCCCAAGTTCTGCCACCTCCAATTCCTAATTCCAAAAATCCCCGAAATGCCCTTGCATTGCCCAAACTCTGTCTAAACCCCGTTTCATTATCATTTGAACATAGGAAACCCAACCAGGCCCTTTCAAAACCAAATTTGGAAACCCAAGGGGACGCGGAAGCGCTGTCGAATTCACTCGGACTTCGAGGAATCATCAAGATCAATTAGAAATTACATTGTAAGTATGCTCAATGAATTAAGTAAGTTTTAGTTACTTTTTCTTTCTTCTTCACTTACTTTCTTTTTATTTTATTTTCATTATGTCGTTTCTAACATATTTTGGCTGCTGTATGCGATGAGTAACTTGATCCAAAGTGGTCATTTCCATGAAAAGGAGGAGAGAATAATCAAGGGTTATCAAAAGAATAATACCCTACCTAATTTGGTTACAATCCTGGAACTTCTGTAAATATCTGATATTCCCTGTAATCTCCCTCTTATTCCCTTCTTAGCAATGATCACAAATGGTTAAAAGGAAGCTATACTTGCTTGGAAAATGCAAAAGAGGAGAAAGATGGCCTTTTTTAAGCCAAATGGAGGGAATGGAGAATCACGGGGATGCTGGAAGTCTGACGGAGGTTGTTGAAAGCCCTAGAAAACTAATCAAACTGATCCCAAGCTGAATCGGCACCAAATATGCAAATTTGGTTGAGCCCGTAAACTCAGAACGGTTCAAGCATGCCCGTATTTGCTTCACGGGCAAGCTTGAACCGGATTTCATTTACGGGCAATGGTAGCCCGTATAACAAACACGGGCCCGTGTAAATATAACTTAAAAAATGTAATTTTTGGCCCGGTTGGATTTAACCCGGCCTGAACCGACCTTTTCGACATTTTGGGCCATTTTAAGCCCATTTGCGGACTGTGGACCTAAATAGGCCCACCAAGGCACCTTGAGCCCATTTGAGGGGCCCACTTTTGACCGGCCTATACCAGGCTTGTTTTCAATAAATAGGTCCAGGCCCCTTGACCCTTGGCTAATGGGCCAAATCCAAGCCCAAATAAAAGTGTAAATAAATAAAATTTAAATAACCAAAAAGGGTTACCCAATAACCCTACTGAGCCTAAGGCCCAACCATGGCAGCCCACGGGTCTTCCAATGGGACCCGAGTCCGACCCATTTCACTTAGATAAATAAAAAAGATAAAATCCAAATAAAAGGGACCCACACCTTCAGAGGGTCCCACCAGACCAAATAAAGCAGCATGCTGGCCTAGGAAGGGTGAACTTGACTCAAAAACCAGGGAGACCCAAGGGACCCGTCAAACCGACGGGGCGGGCCGGGGTGTCTTAGGGCTTCCCCGGACGTAACCGAGGACTTAGCTAGAACTCTGAAAAGCCGCAGACCAGACTTAGACCCGGATAGGGCAAACACCGTGTCTGCCTGCACCTCTCAGGCAGTGGCGACTCTGAAAGTCCCGAGGCACGCACGAACCAACGTGCACCCCGTGTGCGATCTAGCTTTAAGTGCGCACAGCAGCTCCCTCAAAGAGAGGCAGTTGTATACACCCCAAATTGCACAGCAAAAATGATCAATAATCATCAAAAATCATTATCTCCTTGAAAGCCAGCACAAAATTTGAGAAAAAGTGTTTTTTACTTGTATCCGGCAACTCAGGCCGCATACAAGTACCTCTCTTTGTATCCGATGGACAATACCGGATACAAGAAAGCTTTAGTGTATCCGGTATTATATACCGGATACCTTAAGACCCTTGTGTATCCGGCCTGATATGTCGGATACATAAGTTTTGCTCAAAATTAGGGTTTTCCGAGAGATTTCACTTTTTACCATCATGTCCCTCGTTAAATGAGGGGAAATCTAGGAAACAGCCCTAGGGTTAAGGTTGGTGGGCTATAGACATTATGTTGTGTCTACCATTCTCACCAACCCTAACCTTAACCTTTTCCTATAAATAGGAGGCTCCTCCTCAAGCAAATGGCCAATAAGTTGGAGATCCAAGAGCTTCGAGTGAAGAAGGGAACCGCCGCCGGATTGCTTCCAGAACCCCAGGTAAGCCTCAAACCTCTTCTTTACTTTCTATTTTACATTTCTAGATCTAGATCTCTTCTTCTACCTTTCTGTAGAATAAGGCCTTTTTGTGTGTATGAAAATCCTTCCCCGGCTCAAAATATCTCAAGACTCCCCCTAGCCGTAAAATGTGAAGGCGGGATCTAGGAGAAACTAGACTGGGGATTGACCCTAGTACTAGAACCTATTTAGAATAAAGCCTTTTGAATCTTTGAAGCCCGTTTCATATTCAAAGTACCCCATGATTATCTTGAAGAACCGTGTTTAACGGGGAGAGAGAACAAAGGGAAACGATAATGGAACGGAACCCTAGGTTGCTTTTAGAACCCTATTTTAAATGAATGAGAATGCATGCAATGTTGTTATATTGTTCTTGAATGATTTTCACTTACATATACATTGCACCCGTTTTGGCGGGATAGGCTCATATTTTGGGTTTATTACATTTATTGTGATAAATCTGAAATAAATGGCCTCAATCAATTCTGGAATGTCTTTAAAAGGTTTTTAAAAGATTTGGATTCATCTTTCACGAATCACACACACTTTATCACAGTTTTGAGTTGGTTTTCTCCAAATAAGGCCTAACCAGACAGCAACTGTACCCCGACTTCGGACACTCATAACTTCATCGTCTGGATGAATTTTGGAGTGATTCTAGAACCATGGGAAAGGTGAGGCTGTCTAGGTTATTCCTACCAAATTTCATTAATTTCTATCAAGCGGATTTTTGACACCTCTCTGTCGAAGTTGATTGGACAGTTCAGGTTTAAATACAGAACTTGTCACTTCGACGGAGCGCCATGTGTTCGTTTTAAGTCCGATTCGAGTGATTTTTGTTTCTGGGCACTCCTCTATGAGTCTTTTTTCAAATGCAGTTGGTTTAATAATTTTTTACTCCATTTGTATTATTGGTAACAGATTTACTCAGAACTGCTCATCAGTACTTTTCTGGGTAAATTTGTGATCTTCGGGGCCTGTTCGGGAGACCACCGAAGGCACATCCGAATGAATTTTTGTATGAGGCTAGTTTTGTTCGAAAGATGGCCATACAGACTTCAATCACACCAAATTTCTTGGATTTTTATAGAGTGGATTTTTCTAGGTGATTTTCCAAACTTGCATACTTGTCACTTTTGATTTTCCCCAGCAGCAATTTTAAAGGAGCATAACTCGTAGGATTTCAACCGGATTTACTTGAAATTTTGCATGAGTCTCCTATTTACCATAATCTTTCAAATGGATTTGGTTTGATTCAATTTAAAATTGGATTTGAATGATTTCAAGACTAATGGCATTACTTTTACCGAATTCTCCGGATTGAACTCAACTTGGTTTTGTGCAACTTTTGCTTTGATTTCCATTTATTGTTGATATTCCAGAAATGATATTGACATAAAAGAGGATCTGAAATCCATTTGGATCTTCATGTGAAGATATCATACATTGGTCCTTTTTCAAGGTTTTTAATGATTTTTAGCAAGCTTTCTTACTTTTTGCATGAACAAACACTTGGCAACCACCTTGTGTGGGTGAAATGGGGTACCTAACACCTTCCCCCGTTCATAATCTAATCCCCTTACCCATCTCTGGATTTGATTTTCAAGTAGAGTTATTTTTACTCTAGAATTTGCCTTTTAGCACTTTTTGCTTATTGATTGAATCTTTTGGTGTCCATTCACACCTCCAAAATTCTGAATGGTGGCGACTCTCCCAATTTTTACGTCGATCCCCGTGTGCTGACGGAGGGATGATCATTCCGGTGATTTTTTCCCGTGTCTCACACCCCCACAAGAGGTCTCTCCTGCAGGAGTTACACATCTCACCCGTAGGTGGTCTCATATCTCATCCGCAGATGGTACAATCTCTTATAGCCATCATGGCCTTTAGTCCACAGTCCAATTATAGTTTGAGAAGAAAATTACCTATATAGAATCCTTGTAATCATTTCAAGTGAATTTGATCCTCTTTAAACCCCAAATTGTACTAAATCATAGAACAAGGTGGTTAAATATCTAATATGATCTTTTTAGTGTAATTGGCCTTCAGAGACACCTTAAGAATAATCTTAGAGAAGTGTTACAAATGGTGGAAATCAAATATCCTATTTTATAATGATTTGGCAATAAGAATGTCATAAAGTTCTCAAAATACATTTTGGATGAGTGGAATAGTCTTAGGATCCCTAATAAGGTCACCATACCAAAAATCAATCGATTCTAAAATAAAAAGTTTCGGACCCCAAAAATATTCTAAGTCTGGTTAAAAACGTTGACTTTTTGGTATATAATTTTTCTAGACAAACCTACAAGGAGTTTCGGGCTCAAATTTTGGTTGTAGTCTATTGAAGGGTAAACACATCTCCTAGAATTTTATGGGCTCCTGAATCACTCATCTGGGTATCAAACCCAAAATGGGCTTTTTGATAAAAACCGGGAAAACTGGAAATTTAGGCATGAGCTGGAAAGTTGACTTTTTATTGGTTGGGAATTGGACCTTGGAAGTATTTTTATTGGTTCCAAATGGGGCGTAAAACTTTATTTACATGTAAAGACTTAAGTAAATGGAGCAATAAATACACAGGACATTTACTTAAATGTCTTTCAGGTAAATAAGGGTGCTGTGTAGGAGGCTCAGGTTATTTGGAAAAGGGTTGGAGAAGAAAAGGGGATGAAAAACTGTCGAAATTGCATTTTTTTTGTTAGAGCGCCAAGGATCACTCAGGATCGCCTAGGCGGTCAAAGGTCGGCGGTAGTTAGTTTTTGATCGCCGACGATACGTCTTCAAGCGATCTTCGGTGGTCTCAAATTTTACACTAGCGCTGAGGATCGCCGAGCGCAGAGAGGTAGACGGTCTCCCAAAAACGAACATACAATGTTTAAAAATCTAATTTTTCATGTCCAAGATGATTCTAACATAATTATATGATTGATATCAAGCTAAATACATGTATATACAACACTAAAACATGCAACACAATCGATTAACCTCCAGAACACAAAAAGAAATGAAAATCGGTGCTAACTACATCTATTCGTGCATTTCACTCTTTCTCCTCTGAATAGCGACTAACACAGACGCCAAGCAATGCTCAAGAGATGAAAACTCAAGCCTTTCTCTCTCTCCCTTCTTCTTCTTCTTCTTCTCTTCTTCTTTCGGTCGTTCCCAGTCGCTCTTTGGTCTTGCGGCTGTTGAATACCAAACGAATACACAAAGTATTCCCAGCGTCTCTGTTAGGGCTAATACCATACTTATTTATATATATGATTCCACGCAACACACTTGCATCAAACACAACGCACTCGCCTAATCAAAATACAACTATTTTAAAATTTTAATCTTACCGCGATGACTCACGATCAAATGGTCTAATCTATGCCAAACTCCTGATCCCCACTAATTATAATATCACCTACAATAAGATATTATTTCCATCCATAATAATCCTCAAAAATATTAATTATTATTTTATTTTAATATTTGGGAAAATTCGAGGTTTTACAGAATCCATGCCAGATAAATCAAAATCATTTTAAAAAGATATTGAAGAACCTCTAGGAAAAAATGGGGCACAAGTTTAGCTCACCATTCTCTCTGATTGGAAAGAATATGCCAAAAACCCCAAAATTGAGCAAAAGTGCCCAAAACCGAGAGGTTAGACCTAAAGGTCTTCAATACTTGCTTGAAATCATGTTGAAAACCAATAAGAAATATCCCAGAATTGTTTGGGGCTATTTATTCCAGATCTATTACAATGGATGCAATAAATCCGAAATATAAGCCGAATCCGACAAAACAAGTGCTATGTGTGTGTGTGTAAAAATCCATTCTTTAATAATATAACAACATATAGCATGCATTCATATCAATCAAATGGGGTTCTAGAACAACCTAGGATTCCGTTCCATTCTCGTTTCCCTTAGTTCTCTCTCCCCGTTTAACGGTTCTTCGAGATAATCTTGAGGTACTTTGAATATGAAACGGTTTTCATAGAATCAAAAGGCTTATTCAACAAGGTTCTAACACTAGGATCAATCCTCAGTCTCGTTTCCCCTAGATCCCGCCTTCACGTTTTACGGCTAGGGGGAGTGTGCGTGCGTGGGAAACGCGGCACGGGGTAATTCGGAGTCGCCACCGCCTGATGGGGTGCAGGCGGACACCTGGGTGCCTAATCTAGTCTATTTAGGGCTTTTGGTCTGCGGCTTGAGATTCTAAGTTTGGTTCTCGGTTGCGGTCTGGGGAAGCCCGTAGACACCCCAGTCCACCCCGTCGGATGACGGGTCCCGTGGGTTCCCTGATTTGAGTCAGCTTTCTCTTTGGTCTTCACCTGATTCCTAATCTAGCATGCGATTTTAGATTAAGTCTTTGTCGGGACCACCTGAGTTGGTGTGGGTCCCTTTAGTTGATTTTATCTTTGCATATCTTAAGTGGTCTGAGTCTGGCTGGGTGGGCCCCGTTGGAAGGCCCACGGTATCCTTGGTGGGCTTGGGTGAGCCCGTGTACCCTTGGTGGGCCTCTGTCTAGCCCTAAGGGGCCCTGTGGGCTTTGGTTAATGAGTTGATTTTACTTAGTTGTTTCAGTTGGGGTTTAAGTATTTTTCCATACAAAGTTGGGCCGGATCGGTTTGTGGGCCCACATGGTGGCCAAGTAATTTTATGTTATCTTTTTAATTTGCCAGAGAAGGGCTGGTCACTGGGCTTGGGGCCCGTGATCCAGGTTTTGGGGCTTGAAAGCCCAATTCTTTGGAGTTTAGGGTTTGCACCCTAACTTGGTTCAGTTGGCGGGCTTTGGCGGGCCCGACAGGCCCTAGCCCTTGGTCTCGGCCAAACCATGCAGTTCATACCCTCATTACACATAACCAGGCTCAGGTGGGCCGCATTGGGTTTGGCCCGCCCAATTCAATTTGTTCATTTTTACTTAGCTTGTTTAATTGCATGCTTTAGGGTTCGTTGGGCTTGGTGGGCCCCGTTGGAAGGCCCACGAGTGTTCCGAGTCGGACCGGCAGTCCATGTCCCAAGTTGGGTTTCCGGGTGGCCCGGAAACCCTATTGGTTCAATTGGTTTGGTTCATAGCATCATGAAATTCGGCCAAGGATCAAAATATACAAAAAACCACAATTCTGTGTGTATTCGATAACTCAGGTCGGATACACATGGTCTGCAAGTGATCCGGCCAGAGTGGCCGGATACACAGGGGCTATGGGTGATCCGGCCTGAGTGGCCAGATACACCCAGGCCACAGGTGATCCGGCCTGAGTTGTCGGATCACCCTGGAATGAACTTTTTTGGGCTTTTTGACATTCGGGATGTTTCCAGGGGGTTCCTAGGGGCTTATACAGGTCATGTGGGCCTCTGTGAGGGCCCACATTGGCTCAGGTTTGGGGGAAGCCTCCTTTGGCTTCCCTTTTCGGATTTTTTCAGCAAAGTAAACGGGGGCATGGGACTATTGCCCCTCCCCACTTCCTTCTCAATCACTAGTCAACAGTAAAAGGGACTCGGTGATTTTGGTGGGGGCATGCTTGCATGGATCACGGCTTCCGACAATAAGTCTAAGCTATACACATATACACTATCAATAAAACCAGGGCGAGAAACAAAACCTGCTGTCCCAGGAGGAGCAGCAGTCACTATAATGTCTAAGCATGCTGAAAGGGACGAGAAGTACAGCCTAAAAAAGGGGAATAAAGGAGGAGGGGAGCTCATGCGTCTATGCTTGACAATAACAACAAGCCAAAACAAAAAAAGAAACATGGTCAAAGACTACGTGCATGGAAGAAAACAAGAAGAAAAGGGGTCCTATAACCTAACATATGCAGCCTACAAAGATTTACGGCTTGGGATAGCAAGCAAGAGACACCCACGAAAATCATATATATAAAAAATGAAGGAAAAGAGCAAGAAAGCAAGAAGCATGGAGGGTAATGGGGGGTTTACTTGGGGGTACATTGGATGAAGAGAGGGAAAATGCTCCCCTTTTTAAAGTGACCCATAAATGGCCTACGATGGTGACTTGCATGGCATTTGAGTAAGGCAATAAAACCCTCCTCCTCTCACGGGGTCGTGCATGGAGACTCCCCTACCTTTGGAGGTCTCCATGGTGCCAAAATGGAAGAAAATGCATGGAAAGGAGAGATCAACATGCATATACCACTATGAGGAAGAACACACATGTGAACATACTCGGAAAGTCCCCATTTTCATATATGTAAAGTAAAAAGGGCCAAGAAGTGATACCTGGTGGTTCTTGGGTGTTTGTGCAAGATGGAGACACCTCCTTGGGGGTGGTACAGCAGCTGGAGACCTCCTTGGAGCACCCACTTCTTCACAACAGCAGCTTGACTCCTTTGGCTTACTCCAGAAAGTGAGAAAGAAGGAGAGGGAAGCAAGGGTCAATGTGTTCTAGGTGGTAGGGCAAGGTGGTAGGGGGTAAAGAGAGTAGAGGGAGGGTGAGTTCGAATGAGAATGGGTGAGAGAAGAGAGCTCAAGAGCAGAAAAAATCACCAACCCCCGGAAATAAGCTGCTGGTTTGTATTTATAGACAAACTTAACGTATCCGGCCACTCAGACCGGATACACTAAGGCTCCTTCATATCCGGCCCTCATGACCGGATACACTAAGGTTCCTTTGTATCCGGTCTTCAATGTCGGATACAAAACATAATCATTTGAAAATTAAATGCCACCGCGAATTTGTCGGGCGATTGGCGCGAATCTCGCGCGAAAATCTTCTTGTATCCGGCCTTTGAGCCCGGATATGAAGAGAGGCAAGTGTATCCGGTATTAAATGCCGGATACAAATCGAAAAATTACGGATTTGCCCTTCGACTTGACCGATTTGACACTTTTGGATATCTACGGATCGACCCGTACGAATTTTTGATATTTAAGATTTAGTCCCTGAGATATTTTGCTGCGTTGGCCACCACGTGGGCAGTTCCTGCGCCACGTGTGTAACTTCCGGCTTTGCTGCTCGGAAACCTTGACAGCTCATATCCCACTCATCTGAACTCCGATTTGAGCAAACTCAATTGCGTTGAACTCGTATCGGAGCCTTCTATTTAATGACATAGGGCTAAGCATTTGGCACGGGGTTCGAGGAAAAGTCAACTTTTGGCCTTCCCTTAAGTTTGATTGCCCTTAGAACCTTCATCCGGACCCCGATTCCAGCAAACTCAGTTGCGTTGGAACCGTGTCGAGATTCTTTATCCCATGGTATAGACGAAGGTATTTGGCACGGAATTTGAGGAAAAGTCAACTCTCGGCTCTTCCTTAAGTTTGACCGCCCGCAGAACCCTCATCCGGACTCCGATTCCTGCAAACCCAGTTGCGCTGGACTCATGTCGGGATTCTCTATCCATTGGGATAAAGCAAGGTGGCTAAATTTTATCTAATCAAAAGGTCAACTTTTCACCCCTCAGGGTTTGACTTTTTAGCCGAGTTTTGCATTTCTGGCCTTTTGGGAGCGCAAAAATGAGGTGCTTACAGCTGCCCCTCTTTGCCGGAGTCACCTTGCGGATGAACGGCAAAGAGAAAAAGAATCTCGTTTTTACGCCTGGCATTTCTGTCGGCATGGTTGACGAGCTTAGTCCTTTGAAATTTTTACTTTGAGAAGGAAGCGGCCAAATCATGTGGCGTCACTCCCTGGCTTCAGAGTTTCCTTATCCTTTGCTTTTCGGGTTTTTGTAGGGCAACTCTTCAGCAATTGATTTAAGTTTTGAAAGAGATTAGATTGGACTTGAGTTCGCCAACCTGTTTCGGCGTTGATGCCAGACACTTGACAATGTTCTTTTCTTCTTGTTTGTTCCATTAAAGCTTTTAGGTGACTTCTGACTTCTGACTCCATTTGGTGTCTTTTACTTGTGGCTTTTAATAGTTTTTTTTTTTTTGGGATTTGACGGCCAAGGGTTGGCTTAGGATGCGGGATGGCTAGAGAAAGGAGGAAAGAAGAGTGGAGGAGAAGCTGCTGTTGGTGAGGAGGTGCTTCCAGCGCTGTCCAGTGCCTCAAGGGAGCTCACACACTTGCTCTACTCTATTTACAAAAGTGTTCAATCAAAAATTACAAAAGGGGCCATCCTGCCCGATGATATCTTCCTTTATGCTCATTCTGCTCCATGCCTTGTTGCTTCTTTCTTCTGCAGCGCACCTTCTGGTTAGCTTTACGAGGCTGAAGTCTCCTACTGGGGATTAGTCAGGATCCCTTCCTCATTGCCCTTTCTCTCTGGTTGGGCCTTTTTGACAAGCGTGGGAATTCCCTTGGAAATGGTGCTCCGCTGGGGATAAATGGGGTTCCTCACGCTGTCATTATTTCTTTGTAAGGCCTTTTCCTTCTGCTTGGGTGCGAGTTCTTCATGCCCGTCTGCGCTCTTGTTGAGTGCGAGAGACTCCACCAGGGATTGATGCGAGCTTGTTTATCTTCTTTCCGCTTTTCTTTGTAAAGCTGGCCTCTTCAGACTTGGCGAGGCTTGAGAAGTCTACATCATCAGGTACTACTCTCTTATTGTTTGAGAGGACTCTACTGGGGATGTAAGGGTGTCGTCCCTTGCTTGCTGAAGGCCTTCCACTGGGGATTTTGGAGGGTATTATCCTCCGTTTACTGAAGGAACTCCACTGGGGATTTTGGAGGAGACGTCTTGTTATCCCATTCTTGCTGTACCTGTGAAGTCGGGAAAGGAACAAAAGGTCAGTCTTGGACTTGCTGGGGATAAACGCAAAGCATTCTTATTTTCTTCCTGCTTTGAGCGTTTTGCCCATTGCAGCTAGAAGCGGCCTCTGCCAAGGTTAAGAGATTATCAACTCAGGTTAGTAGCCCAATGTGGAGCTTCAAACAGTTAAGCAGAACAATTATAGAGAAAACAGGTGTGTCAGTGTGTGCCTGTGTTTGCAATATCAAAGAAATTTTCCAAGGTCAGACGGGACTTGGAGTGCTTGGTATTTTCCGTGGCATTGTCATCACAGGCCACTGTGGAGTCTTTGACTCGGGCGCAACCTGCCGGTCTAGACCTCTCAGATTTGTGCAATTTTCTCAGTTTACTGTCTGCTACTGTCACTGCTCTCTTCTGTGTCTTGCTCTGCTCAATCCAGATGTGACCAGTTTTCTCTTCTCTCTTTTTTTTTTTTTGGGACTAACCACACAACGCCCTTTTTTCGGGTTTTCACTGTGTCTAGCCTTTCTAGGAAGCTCTGAATTTCGTCATTGCTGACGAATGCTGACTTAACTGTTTGCCCTGATCATTCCTTTCGGGATCCGAGAGGCCTTAAAGATAGGACGAAATGTAGGCTCGGTCTTGGTTATGAAAGAAAGGATAAGCGGCTCAAGAAAGCTTATTTATTTGGGTTTGCAAAGCGTGCTACTTTTATTGTTGGTGGGACTTACATCCTGGCTTATTTGTATCTCTTTTTTTGTTGGGTAAACATTTCCCCATTTTTTTGTGTTTCTTTCTTTTTTCTTTCTTTTTTTATTGCATTTTCTCTTATTCTTGAGGTTTTTTCTGGGCAAGAGTGCCCTGTTTCTTTTTGCTTTGCCAGGAATGCCCCGTTTGATGTGTAGAACACTCGCAATGGGTTGAAATAATTTTAAGGCTCAAAATTGTTTAACTAGGGGAGAATTTAAGGTATTTGGAAGGATTTACAGTTTAAAGGAGAGTCAAGGATGGCCTCTCTTCATTTCCCAATCAGAATGATCTTAGGCGTAGTACAGTTTGACTGCATCTGCATTTATCGGCTCTGGAAAAATTGCCCCGCCCATTTCTTGCAAGATAAGTGCTCCTCGGGACAGAACCTTGTGGACTACGAATGGCCCTTCATAGTTTGGCTTGAATTTCCCTCTGTTGTCCTCTTGATGGGGAAAGATTCTCTTCAATACCAGGTCTCCCACCTTGAATTGTCGTGGCTTTACTTTCTTGTTGTAGGCTCGCGCCACTCTTTGTTGATAGAGCTGGCCATGGCACAAAGCCTTGATCCTCTTTTCATCCAATAACTGCAACTAGTCAAATCTGGATTCTTCCCATTCGACATCATTGATTTCAGATTCCTTTAGAATTCTGAGCAACGGAATCTGTGCTTCCACTGGGAGGACTGCTTCCATTCCATATACCAGGGAGAACGGGGTTGCCCCGGTTGATGTCCTAATCGACGTCCGATAGGCGTGCAGTGCATAGGGCAGCTTCTCATGCCAGTCTCTGTAGGTAACTACCATTTTCTCGAGTATCTTCTTCAGATTCTTGTTGGCGGCCTCTACTGCTCCATTCATCTTGGGCCAGTATGCCGTGGAGTTTAGATGTCTGATCTTCAGATCTTCACACATCTTTTCCATGTCCTTATTATTCAGATTCTTTGCATTATCAGTGATGATCGCTTCTGGAACTCCGTAGCGACAGACTATATTGTTTCTGATAAACTTGAGCACATGAGATTTCTTCACATCCACGAAGGTCATGGCCTCTACCCACTTGGTAAAGTAGTCAATTGCCATTAAGATGAACCGATGCCCATTCGAAGCCGTTGGATGAACCTGGCCTATCATGTCGATTCCCCAGATGGCGAACGGCCAAGGTGATGTCATGGAGTACAGCGCATTTGGTGGTGCATGGATGTTGTCTGCATAAATCTGGCACAACTGGCATTTTCTGACAAGAGCGTAGCAGTCTGCTTCCATGGTCATCCAGTAATAGCCCATCCTTAGAATCTTCCTTGCTAGCATATGCCCATTCATGTGTGCGCCGCACAACCCTCCATGGACTTCCTCAATCAATTTCTGCGCTTCGGCTTCTCTAACGCATAGCAGTAGAGAGTCGTTGTATGACTTCTTGTACAACCTGCCCCCACTGTAGAAGTACTGCCCTGCCAACCTTTGGATAGTTCGCTTCTCTGCAGCCGAGGCTCTTTCTGGCAGGATTCTATTTCTTATGTATCTCTCAATGTCTGCGTACCAAGGTTCTTCTTCGGGTGTGCTTTTCTCGATACTGAAGCAGTAAACAGGGTAGCACCGAATTTCTATCTCCAATGGTTGCACCCAAGTATCACCCGTGATGGTGGCCATTGATGCTAGCGTAGCCAGCGCATCCGCGAACCAGTTCCCGTCTCGTGGCATGTAGTCGAATGTTACGCTCTCAAATTCCTCTTCTAATTCCTTGACCAGCTCTTGGTATGGCACCAATTTCACATCTCTGGTCTTCCAGTCTCCCATCACTTGATAGATGATAAGGCTTGAATCACCGAATACTTTTAGCTCTTGTATATTCATCTCAATTGCTGCTCGCAGGCCTAACACACATGCCTCATATTCGGCCATGTTGCTAGTGCAATCAAACAAAAGTTTCGCTGCTATCGGGTGATGGACACCGTCTGGGGAGATTAGCACTGCTCCGATCCCTTTTCCATTTACATTCACTACCCCGTCAAAGAACATTTGCCACTTGGTTTCTTCTGTATCATCTGCAGACTCTGTACACATCACATCTTCGTCCGGGCGGTGAGTTAGAAGTGGTTGGTAGTCAGGTAATGGATGCTCTGCCAAGTGATCCGCCACAGCTTGCCCTTTTATTGCCTTTCTAGTCATGTAGACAAAAGGACTTGCCATCTGGCGACCCTACCAGTGGAAATCGGCTTCTCAAAGATGTACCTCAACGGATCCAGATTGGAGATCAGCAAGACTGTGTGGCTAAGCAAATAATGCCGGAGCTTCTGAGCTGCCCAGACCAAGGCGCAACATGTCTTTTCAAGCACTGTGTATCTACATTCGAAATTGGTAAATTTCTTGCTCAAGTAGTAGATTGCTTGTTCTTTTCTTCCTTTCTCATCGTGTTGCCCTAACACATATCCTACTGCCATCTCAGAGACTGTCAGATACATAATCAAAGGTCGTCCTAGGACAGGCGGGACCAATGTCAGCGGACTCATCAGATAGGCCTTAATTTTATCAAACGCTACTTGGCAGTCGTCATTCCAAATCACAGGGTTATCTTTCTTCAACAGCTTGAATATAGGCTCACACACAGGAGTCATTTGTGCAATAAATCGACTAATGTATTGCAGCCTGCCCAAGAACCCTCTTACTTCCTTTTCTGTCGACGGAGGAGGCATCTCCATAATTGCCTTTGCTTTGACGGGGTCGACCTCTATGCCCCGTCTGCCTACTATGAATCCAAGCAACTTTCCTGAAGTAACTCCAAATATGCACTTGTTTGGGTTGAGCCGGAGCTTGTGCTCTCTGAGCCTGTCAAACATTTTTCCAAGGTTCACCAAGTGGTCTTCTTCTTCCTTGGATTTTGCTATCATGTCATCCACATATACTTCCATCTCCCTGTGTATCATGTCGTGGAACAACAGAGTCATCGCACGCTGATATGTAGCACCCGCATTCTTCAGTCCAAACGGCATCACGCGGTAGCAGTAAGTGCCCAAGTGCGTGATAAAAGATGTTTTCTCCATATCCTCAAGTGCCATCCTTATCTGGTTGTAACCAGAGAAGCCGTCCATGAAAGAGAACATTGAATGCATCGTTGCATTGTCCACCAGTACATCAATGTGCGGTAATGGGAAGTCGTCCTTTGGACTTGCTCTATTCAGATCTCTATAGTCAACACACATCCTGACTTTCCCGTCTTTCTTGGGAACTGGCACGATGTTGGCCAGCCACTCTGGGTAGTGAGTTACTTGCAGGAATCCGGCATCCAACTGCTTGGTGACCTCTTCCTTGATCTTTAGGGCCCATTCCAGCTTCGTGCGCCTGAGCTTCTGTTTCACAGGTACAGCCTCAGACTTTGTAGGCAACCGATGCACAACCAAGTCCGTGTCTAACCCAGGCATATCCTCGTATGACCATGCAAACACGTCAGAATAAGATTTAAGAAAATCAAACATCTGTTTTCTCAATAATGGTGACAGCTTTTTACCAATTTAGAGTATCCTTGGTTGTGCTATTTCGCCTATGTCAATTGACTCTGTTTCCTCAATGTTAGCCTGGGGACCCTTTTCATGCCTTTCCAATGGAAGTTGGATTTCAAGCGGGGTCTCCCATGGTCCATCATCGTCCTCATGCTCGAAAGGCTCACAGGGGACGATGTCTAAATCCTCTTGCTGCGATGGGCAAGTGCCCCAATCTGATTTGTCGAGTTCTTGCTCGTTTTCAAGATTGGACACTGGCTCATGCATTTCATTTATTATTGCCATCTGCACTGGCTTTTCAATTTCTTTTTGTTCTTTTTGTTTAATTATGGCAATCTCATTACCTATCCCGTGCCCCAGATCTTCCAGGTGTGCGTCGGGATTGTAAGCACCCAAATTTTGATCAAACCAGAATAAAGAGAAAAATGTGCTAAAAGACAGCAGAAAAGGCAAACCCTGAGGGGTCAAAATTTGACCTTTTGATCAAGTGATAATTGGCCACCTTGATTTATCTCAATGGATAGAGAATCTTGACACGGTTCCAACGCAACTGAGTTTGCAGGAATCGGAGTCCGGATGAAGGTTCTGAGGGCAATCAAACTTAAGGGAAGGCCAAAAGTTGACTTTTCCTTGAACTCCGTGCCAAGTGTTTAGCCCTATGTCATTGAGTAAAGGGCTCCGATACGAGTCTAACGCAATTGAGTTTGCTCAAATCGGAGTTCGGATAAAGGAGATATGAGCTGTCGAAGTTTCTGCGCAGCAAAGCCAGAAACTGCACATGTGGCAGCCAACGCAGCAAAATATCTCAGGGACTAAATCTTAAATATCAAAAATTCGTACGGGCCAATCCGTAGATATCCAAAAGTGTCAAATCGGTCGAATCGGTCAAGTCGAAGGGCAAATCCGTAATTTTCCAAATTGTATCCGGTCACATATACCGGGTACACTAGCCCCCCTTCATAACCGGACTTGAAGACCGGATACAAGAAGATTTTCGCGCGAGATTCGCGCCGATCGCTCGACAAATTCGCGGTGGCATTTAATTTTCAAATGATTATGTTTTGTATCCGGCATTGAAGACCGGATACAAAGGAACCTTAGTGTATCCGGTCATGAAGGTCGGATATGAAGGAGCCTTAGTGTATCCGGCCTGAGTTGCCGGATACATTAAGTTGTCTATAAATAGAGAACAGCAGCTCATTTCCGGGGGTTGGTTCCATTTTGCTCGATTTCCACCCCTTCTCCCCCACGACTCCTGCTCCGAAAACCCCCATTCAACCCTCCATTGCCTTCCAAGACCCCTCAAGCACCACCTAGAACCACCTCAACACCTCCCGACTCTCCTCCATCTCCTTCTTCTTCACTTGAACATTGAAAGGAGGAGGTTTCTTGCTGCTGTTGGAGGGAGGAGGTGCTACTCCAGCTGCTTCCTTCACCCTAAGGAGGCTCCACACGTTTCGCCCCAGGGTTTTAAACCCAAGGTGAGCTTCCTTGTACCTTGGTGTTTCACATATATGAATATAGCATGATTTGAAGTGCATCTTATTTTATGCATATTGTATACTTGCTATTAGCACTAGATTCATGCTTTCACCCCTTATATCTGTCATTCGCTTTACACCGTTATAAGGGTATTGGCCTCATAAGGCAAGATGGATATCCCGGGTGGATCGATGGGAGAAAGGGGACTCTTTAGGCTTGATTTTAGTATATTATAAGGTTACTATTGTACTTGCATGATGTTGCTTGCTCCTCCGTTTATCAAGGGGAGCATGTTCCCCATAGCATGATCCATCCATTGTACCCCTTTATTAAACCCCCTTCTCTTTCCCTTCTAACACATGCTAACACACACACACTTTATTTCATGTGCAAAACTCCGTAAAAATACACGTGTTTGTAATGGCTTAGATGCATGCTAGGTTGTATTAATTGAGTTGCGTTTGCATGGTTATTTCATTAATATGTGAAGGGTGAAGACTCCCACAGGGACACTCAGGTCCCTGCCGCAATCCCAGAACACCCTAGAGGCCCAGGAATCCAACCTCAATGTGAAAAACCCGAAAAATAGCTTCTGTAGGTTGATCCAGCAACTCAGGCCGGATCAACAGAAGCTCATGTGTAGCCGGCTAGAGATGCCGGATACACAGAACCTTGTGTGTAACCGGCATCTCAGGCCGGCTACGCTGTCAGAAGTCATTTTTGCCATTTTGCTGATCTTGTGGGATTTTCTTGATGTGTTTGATCAATTTGAGTGAACCAGAAGGGTTTCCGGGTGACCCGGAAACCCAAGATGGGCCATGGACCAACCCGGTCCAACTCGATTCCCGGTGGGCCTTCCAACGGGGCCCACCAAGCTCGACAGACTTTTTTTGATAAATCAAGATAAATTTAACCGAATGAGTGGGCCAGACCACTTGAGGCCCACCCAAGCCCTAGTTGGGCCATGCATGCTTAAAGTAGGATGTGGTTTGGCCGAGACCACGGGCTGAGCCTATCGGGCCCACTAAGCCCATGAACCCAACCAGCTTAGGGTTTCAGAACCCTAACTCAGGAAGTCTTGGGCTTTCAAGCCCAAGCCTAGGTAAAGGGCCCCAAGCCCAATACCTGGCCCATTTTGGTATAATTAATCAAGATAATCAAAATCACTTGGCAAACAACTGTGGGGCCCACAAAGCAATCCCGGCCCACGTTTTGGCATGAAATCCATTTAAATAATCCAACTTAAACCCTAAAGTAAAATCAATTCAATTGAACCAAAGCCTAGAGGGCCTCTCAGGCTAGTCTAAGGCCCACCAACGGAACATGTGAGCCACGCTTGGCCCACCAAGGGATCCAGTGGGCCTTCCAACGGGGCCCACCCAATCAGACCCACATCACTTTAATTAAGAAGATAAAATCAAGTAAAGGGACCCACACCACTTTGGCGGTCCCGCCAGACTTAATCAAATTACATGCTGGAATAGGAATCGGGTGAGTGAGAGACCAACTGAGTTGACTCAAACCAGGGAATCCTATGGGACCCGTCACTTGACGGGGTGGACTGGGGTGTCCACGGACTTCCCCAGACCACAACCGAGAACCTACTTAGAATCTCAAGCCGCAGACCAAGCCTAGTAGAAAAACTTAGGCACCCAAGTGTCCGCTTGCACCCCATCAGGCGGTGGCGACTCCAAATCCCCATTTTTACCCAGTGCTGCGACGCGGAAACGGGTGCGCACAGGGATTGACACTGAGATTGCGATGTTCAAGTTGCTTATTTTTTGTATTTTCATTTTCAAACAGATGCAAGTAGTAGGAAGCATTCAGATATTCATTAAAAACTTTAGCAGTAGCTACAACAGAAATTTCAGAGGTGACAGAAACCCCCTTTGGGATAGTAGCTTTGTTGATAGCAAAGGGCACGGCGCTCCAGTTCTTCAATGGTGCCTTATCATCCTGGTTGACAGCAATCGTCTTCTCTGGTTCTCCCGCCAGCACCATGTTGGCACTTTCGTCAGAAGAAATGTAGATAGGATCCTGTGCTGCCCCTCCTACCGGCTTGTTCTGGCTTCTCTCTGATCGAGGGCCAGACTCTGACGATACCCTTACCCATGATCCACTGAGGGCGATTGCCATTGGTATCTCGTCCTTGGGTGGCGCATATGCGATGGTGACTTCGTTGGCTGGGTCAACTCTCGGGGGTGCAAACATTATGGGTATTCCAGTTGGTATCCCAGGCACCGTAGAAGAGTAAGCTGGTGGCGCCCATTTGCCGTAAGCTGCATGGTACACTTCTTCCGGTACTGGCCCTAGCACTTGGGGCATGCTACGGAACATGCGGTTCAAACCATCGCGAGTTCCAGGGTGCGGTATACAGGGGCGTGGAGGAGGCGACCCTGGCCTGCGGGTTGGTGCTCCTGAGCTGCCTCGCCCTTCCATCATGCAGACATACATGATTGGACCTTCTTCTTTGGATTCTTCCAGGGGAGCAGGTGGTGGCACTTCCATCATAATCGCAGAGTTGACTGGGATCCCGTCGGGGATGAACGGTTCATCTGGTGGGGCGAAGGCCATGGTGACCTCGTCAACCGAGTCTAGGGCGATCAGTGCTAGCAGGCCATCTGGCGACCCCTTAGGAGCCAACGGGCCTACTTCTACCGCATCTCCAATCATTTCCATAGATGGTGGCTCTTCCCAGAGCATCTGAGCCAGTCCCTGCAGGTAGTCTTCTTCCATGGCAGGGTGTAAGTGTGAAAACTCACACTCCTTATATGGCAAATGTTTGACAAATTATATCCTCTAATAATCTTCATGATGTGCAGAATCAAAATATAAATTCTATGAATTTAGTAAAGAGGAAAGTGAGGCTGCCACATAGCTACCACGCCGCTGGTAGCTCAAGGAAATGTAAAGATTTCTAAAGAAAGAACATTTCGTAAATGCACTTGCAAGGAACAACGCCGCTACCACTCCGCTGGTAGCGCATAAGTGAAATAGCACTTTGAAAGTAAAGCACGCGGACCGGCTTCGTAAGGCGACGCCGACACGCCGCTGGTAGTGCAGAGCAAGATTGAAGAATCTACAAATCAGCTGTGCACATGCCGCGTTCCCTCCCGCTAGCAGCGCGCTGGCAGCGCGTCCTTAACTGAGTCTTTTGGATTTGAGCGGGACTTGAGTTCGCTTCCAGCCGTCTACCCCGATCGCACCACGACGCTACCAGCGCTCGACGCGATCTGAGATTTCTTCTTTAAATAGACGAGCTGTATTCTTTTTGAAGTGACTTTTTTCCTTTGATCAATTGGTTTTGGATATTGAGGTGTTCGAGATTCAATCAATTCGTTTTTAGAAAGTCGGTGATCGAGTGAGGGGGAGATCTGAGAGAGATCACCTGGAATTGAAGTTTGAGGATTCTTCTTCAATTCGGAACTTCACTTGATCGTATGATCTCCTGGATTGGTGATCGAGTTTGTTGGATGCATAGGTGGATTCCTATTGCATTGGATCATCTCAGTGGACTCTGAGGTGATTGTTATGATCTGGATTGATCGTGAATTGCAGCTTGTGGATTCAAGTTGTGTTGCAGTTCGTGGATTCGAGCTGTGGATTTGGATTGATCGTGATTTGCAACTTGTGGATTCAAGTTGTGTTGCAGTTCGTGGATTCGAGCTGTGGATCTGGATAGATCGTGAATTGCAACTTGTGGATTCAAGTTGTGCTACAGTTCGTGGATTCGAGCTGTAGATTGCTATTGAGTGAGTTCAATTGTAAAGGTTAAGTGTGTTTTCCTTTATAATTGCTTTTCATTCAATAGTGGAGATTCTAAGGGTTAGTCGCCTCATATAGACTCGAGGTCTTTCCTGGATCTGGATTCAGGTTTCCTCGTATAATTTCTGTGTGTATGTTTCCGCATTGTTAAGATCATAATTGTTGTAGATCATGGACCTTTAGAGTAGTCTCCTACTCTTTCACAGGGGTATCCAGAAACTCATCTCCCCACCCTTGGGGGACTATGTTCTCGATAGCCTGGGCCGCTTTACGCTCCATGTTAGTGAAGCGGTGATACAAATTCTCGTGCACGCATATGGGCCAGTGGGGGTCTCTTCCTTCAGTTCTTGCCCTTTTCCTTTCGGCACGGTTCCCAAGGAGTCGGGAGTAGTCTTCCGGCTGTGGCCTGAACCCCAGTCCAAACCCAGTAGTCTGCTCATAAGGTTGGATGGCTGCCTTAATTCCCTGCTTATACTTGCCCAATCCATCGCCGGCTCTGAGAACCCAGTCTGTGCAGTCAGCAGTGCTAAACATGTACTTTCTTCTCCTTTTTGAGAGTCGTTGCCCCCTTTCAGATTCGGGGATATGATTCACCTGCACCATCTCCACAACTTGGAAATTGAGTGTGGTGGGTAACTCATAATCCACATAGGGTACTCCGACCCTTTCGAACTCTTGATGATCCTCAGCATGTACTGTTATAAGTTCGTTGCCTGATACGAACCGGACCATCCTGTGCAGTGTGGAAGATACTGCTCCTGCCTGATGCAACCAAGGCCTCCCGATCAGCAGATTAAATGAGGCGTTGATATCCATGAGTTCAAACTCCATGGTAAAGGGCCTATCTGCAATCATGATCACCAAAGTGACCTCTCCCAGTGAGTCTCTTCTGGCGTTGTCGAAACCTCTGACATTATGAGCGCTTGGCTTGATCGTTGAAGGATCTAATTGTAAACTGTGAAACGTCCTCATCGGGCATATGTTCAGAGCCGACCCATTGTCAATCATGGCACCTTTTATGATGAGATCCGCACACTTCACGGTTATATAGAGCGGCTCGGTGTGATTGAACCCTTCAGATGGCAGGTCTGTTGCAAAAAGGAGATAGCCTGGGGTGCCATGATCACTGACACCACTGCCCCTAGCTGCTCAGGGTCAATATCCGCTGGTACGTGTGCGTCACCCAGGACCTTCATCAGCACTGCCCGGTGCTTCTCTGAGTCAATTAGAAGTCTCATTATGGAAATCTGGGCGGATACCTTGTTTAACTGTTGGAGGAGATCATATTCGGGAGTGTAGATGCTACGGTGCAAATCTGTGACCTCCTCTTCTGTGGCCCTTCCCTTTCTCTTGAGGATCTGTGGCAATTCAGTAACCACGTCCTTCCCTTTTTCTTTCCTTTTTGCTTCTGCCTCAGCTCCTTCCTCTGGTGCGGGTGGTTGATCGGTGTTTACGTATCAACCGGATCGGGTGATTCGATCGATTTCTGCTTCAATGGTGGTTGTGGTGGCTTGATGGTAGAAAGATGAGGTGGGGATACCGTGTTGTACGAGGGTGGTTCTAGGTTGAGTTGTGAGAGGTTGAGGGTGGGTGGTTCAAATGAAAGGGAGAATGGTGTCTTGTGGAGGTGAGTCCATGATGTCATGGATGCTGAGGGCGAAGGGGTTGGGAAGAGGGGTGGAGTAGAAGAACTCTTGGTCTGTGGGTGGGTGGAAATGCACCAGAGGGAGATCCGTAGGGAAGTCCTCGCCGCCTTCTTCAATGATGTTTATTGTCTTTCTTTTCTCTCGGGAGTTTACTGCTGGTTCGGCTTCCAAGTCTGTACTAGCAGATTCATCTGAGCTCTCATAGGGATCAGGTGGGCTTGCAAGTTCGGGAGCGGACAGGGGTTCCTCCTCTTCCATGGCATGAGGGGGGACGAACCACTCAGACGTGCCATGGAAGAGGGATTCTGAACTCGGTTCTGCTGATAGGGGATCGGTGATGGATTGCAGGTCCGGCTCTGACGTTGCAAACATATACTCCGGTGGCCATTCGGTAGACATCTACGGGGGTACCCTTGAACTGCCCACTGACGCGTCTGTGTCCTATGGCCCATTTCGGAACCAGGGTCCTTCGGAACTGCCGACTCCTTCTCTGCGTGAAGGGGATGGGGAGTCGTTGATCCATCCGCACTGTACTGGGTTCCATGGCCCCGTGACTTCCTCACTGCTCTAAGGTTCATCCTCTATAGCATAGATGTAGGCGTCTGTGTTCTCCTTTACTGCGAGTGCTGTCGAGGGGGTTTCTGCTCGAAGCCGCACCCTCACTGTCTGCCCTGGTCGGTCAATGAGTATGGAAGGGTCGAGCCGCCCGGTGCCCTGATCACTGCTTACTTGATTCGCTGTCCTACTAGTGGAGGCCTTTGAGTGATCTGGGAGAGGGTTGGTAGTCACGCCGGCTGCTGGAGTCTGAGCGGGTGGTGCCGGCAGATCGACCGTGATGTGCTTGCTGTCAATCAGGTCTTGGATGTCGTGCCTCAAATCCCAACACCGATTGGTATGGTGTCCTGGGGCACCGGAGTGGTACTCGCACCGCTCTGCTGCGTTGTAGCTCCTGGCATTGACTAGCCTGGGATTCGGGGCTTTGGTTTGCAGGTACCCCTTCTTCAGCAGAGTGGGTAGCAATTCTGCGGGTGCATAGGGTAAGGGGGTGAAAACCCGTTTCATCCTAGCTTCGAATTCTTCCTTTGTCTTCCTTACCCCTTGATAAGCCGTCTGCCCGGTTCCTTGGGGTGCCACTGCCTCTGGTCCTTGGGAGAAGTGATAAGGTTGTGCCGGATGTACGTAGTTTATTGCCTGCTGTTTCTGCCTCCAGGGCTCTTGTCCTTGGTTTCTGCTAGCCTGCCCTGACACTGGCTGATAAGAACTTAATTTGTTATATTTTTCTCTACTAATGTTTAATCTTTTGAATTTATTTTTGTGCCTAAATATACTGATTATGCTCATATTTTTATTTAGGTTACAATTGGCAGCATGTGGGCAAAATGAAGCTAAACTGAGATACTCTTGGTGATTATAGAAGTCACGATTCAAACAGCGTAACAATCGGAGTCAAATTGTAGAAGATATGATCAAAGTTCGCTGGCCGTTCGATTGACGTTCGAACATTGGTGATCTGCAGCGATACCCGAGAGCAGGGTTCGCAGAAAGTTCGATTGATGTTCGAACGTTGGTGAAAAATAGAGAAATTGTGAGCAGCGTTCGCTGGCCATTCGATGAACGTTCGAACAAGAGAAGAGGAAACAAATTTTTGAACTGAACGTTCGACCCGCGTTCGATGAACGTTCGAACGATCAAGTATTAAAACCTGTTATAAAATTCCGAACTTTGAGGATTTGTTTCCTTTTTATTGGGGATCTTCTTCTAGTTTTTAGGAGGACTTTAAGGGGTTTCTAATTAAGAAGATTAGGTCGTTTTTGGACTTCTAGGTCGTGGATATACAAGGAAAGGAAGTTCTCTCTTCCAAGGAGTCTTGGAAGGAAAGTTCCTATTTTCTTTTCAAGGGAATTTTGGGCAAGTTTATGTGATTTCTATAAAGGAGTGAAATGTGAAGGAAGGAGGAGTTTTTGCTGGAGAGCTTTTCTGAGTTCTGGACGTCCTCTTTCTCTTCCTCTTCTTCCTTTCTTCTTCTATTTTGTGATCCATGGCCATGTGTGGCTAAACTTTTATTCTTGGTCAAAGGAGGCTGAAACCTCGGAATTAATAAAGCTGTGAGATCTTAATGTTTTAATTGTTCAGTTTTATACTTGAGCATTGAATATTCTTCTATGTTTATTCTCATGATTGTCCCGTCTAATTGCTAGGAGGCCTACTAGTTCATTATTCGTTGCAATTTATTGCTAGGCTAGATATCAAATCCGTAATTGTTTGATCCCTCTAATCTGTGAAGCAACTGAGGTTTAATGATTTGCTGCGTCAGGAATTGTTAGACTTTAGGAAGAATTTTCTGCTAGATTAAATACAGCCGCTTGTGATTGTATTGTTTAGATTCATCAATCTTTCTAGTCCCTAAAGCTACTGCTGGATTAAATCTTTACCGCTTGTGTGAGGTTGTTTAGTAGTTAGGGTTAATTAGATCGCTTGTTTTCTGATTAACTATAATTGAAAGAGTTTGGAAAGTATTTCCAAGGGTGAATGTTCAATGTGTGAATTGATATATTCTAGCATCTATGATCAGCTTTGATATTCCGATGGTGGATGTTAACTTAGACCAAGGTTTGTTTTCTTGATTGATTTATTAAAGTCTTTTTAGTAATCTGTTATTTTCTGATCTCATTGTGACAAAACCCCCCTCTTAATTCTGTTTTCTAAAGCATAAAAAGACATAGAAACTCTCGGTGGAACGATCCCTACTCACCTTACTATATGCATATTTTTAAGTAGTGGTTTATTTTTGGTTATGTACGACAGTCACCACTGGCCTCTTTGGTGCGGCACTCTGCCCACTGCCATCTATTTTCCCAACTCTTACTACATCTTCAATCCGATCCGCAGTCAAGATTAGGTCGTTGAAATTCGATGTACTTTGCCCCAGCAGCAAAGTGAAGAACGGCTGTCCCAATGACGCAATAAACAGAGACGTCATCTCTTGTTCCAACAGTGGCGGCTGTACAAGTGTTGCCAACTCCTTCCAGCGTTTGGCATATTCTCTCACTGACTCATGGCTCTTCTTAGTCAACCTCTGTAGTTCTGCCCTAGTCTACACAATCTGACTATTTAGGCGGTACTGTTGGATAAAGACTGTTGCCAAATCATTCCATGTCTTAATCTTGACCTTGTCCAGACTCAAGAACCAAGAGTAAGCGGCCTCAGTTAATGACTTTTGGAAGAACTGCACCATGATCCGCTCTTCCTTGGCATACTGGCACATGTCGCCAGAATGGGACCTTAGATGGTTCAAGGGGCACCCGGTGCCGTTGAACTGGTGCAACTCAGGGCATTTGAACTTAGGCGGGAGTTGAATGTTCGAAAAGAAACAAAGGCTTTCCAGGGTAGCCTCACTCTGCACTGTGCCGGGTTGGAGCTGTTTGAGCTGCTCCTTTAGGGCGGCCATCTCTGTTCTGTTCTCCTCCCTTACTGCTGTCAGCTTCTCCTCAAACTGCACCTCCTGGGCTCTGTACCAGTCCTCATCACCCTGTCCTAGATGGATAGGCAGAAATTGATCCTGTCGTGCCACGTGAAACGGCGCTGCCGGTGGTGGTGGTGGTGGTGCTAGGGGAGGGGGGTTTACTGGACGCGGCGGTGGCGCCACTTCCGCTTGTGGCGGGTGTGCGCACCTAAACCTGGCCTAGATCGCACACCGGGCGTGCCTTTGGCGCGTGCCTCGGGATTTTCAGAGTCGCCACTGCCTGAGAGTGCAGGCAGACACGGTTTTGCCCTAATCGGGTCTAAGTCTGGTCTGCGGCTTTTCAGAGTTCTAGCTAAGTCCTCGGTTACGATCCGGGGAAGTCCTAAAGACACCCCGGTCTGCCCCGTCGGTTTGACGGGTCCCTCGGGTCTCCCTGGTTTTTGAGTCAATTTCACCCTTCCTAGACCAGCATGCTGCTTATTGGGTCTGACGGGGCCCGTTGGAGGTGTGGGTCCCTTTTTATTTGATTTTATCTTTTTTATTTAAGTGAAGTGGGTCGGACCCGGGTCCCGTTGGAAGACCCGTGGATTGCCATGGTTGGGCCTTGGGCCCAGTTGGGTTATTGGGTAACCCATTTGGCTATTTTGTTAAATTTTATGTATTTACAATTTTAGTTTAGGCTTAGTGGGCTTGGAATGGGCCCATTAGCCTGAGTCAAAGGGCCTGGGCCTGTTTACTGAAAACAGGCCTGGTATGGGCCGGTCTGAGATGGGCCCCACAAGTGGGCCAAAAGGGGTCTTAATGGGCCTATCTAGGCCCAAAGTCCAAAATAGGCTTAAGATAGCCCAAATGGTTTAAGGGAGCGGTTCGAACCGGTTTAGACCGGATCAGGTCCAACCGAACCAAGAAATCACACTTTTCTTCATTTTTACATTTTGCCCGTGTTTGCTCTACGGTCCAGCCTGCCCGTGAATGGATTCCGGTCCCTTCTACCCGTGAAGTAAACACGGTCCAGGCTGGACCGGCCTGAGTTTACGGACGCCGCCTGTTTTGCACTTTTGCTGCCGATTCTTTCTGGGATCATCTCCGTGGCTTCTTCAAGCGTTCTGGTAACTTCATAAAAGATTTCAGGTTCTTCTAGGGACTTCATTTCCTTCATTTGGCCTAAAAGGCCATTTCTTCTTTCTTCTTCTCATGTTCCTTGAGTCTTGTGCTCCTTTCTTTTTTTTTTTTGTTCTTGTTCAACCAATCCACATTCCTCATCAAGAGAGGAGAGGGTATGTCATAAAGGTTCTCACATCACAATGTCATTTTAAAGAATGGAGTGGATCATTAAATTTATGGATTAAAGTATCCTTTAGATACTTTCTTCCCCCTTTTTTTTTATTGTAATAATCCACTCTTCATTATCATCATTTCATGATACTCAAAACAGACAACAAATAAGTTAGTAGCATTGTGATAAGATGAAAGAAAACTTAAATGAAATGATTCATTAAAAAGAGGTAAATACAAAAATTACCACACTACTGCTTCTTTGATTTGGTGATGGAGTGACTCTCTAGAGATTTAGGCAGCGCTTCCGCGTCCTCCAAGGTTTGTTGGGATGAATAGGGAAGGGGTTTGGTAGGCTCTTGATATTCAAAGGGTGAAAAAGAAGAGTTTATGCATGGTTTTGATGAGGTAGGGGCAATTTGGGCATTATGATGGCTTGGGTAGGGTGGTTGCAACATGAGCAGAACTTGGCCGTGGGAAGCACCAAGAGGGAAGGGGGGAAGGCCAGAGGAGAGGGCTTGTCCCAATGAAGGGGGGTGGCCTCTCTATTTATAGGCAAAAATCCCGTGCCCGTATTTGAACTACGGGCGTGCCTTGCCCGTACTTCAAGTACGGGCGTGCCTTGCCCGTAATTCAAATACGGGCGAAAAACGAATATTTGCAATTATCGCAGATTCGTCCGTACGGGACGCGTGTTCCGCCGTACGGCGACGCGTGTCTCCGTTCTAGAAGCGTGCCCGTATTTAAAATACGGGCATGCCCTGCCCGTAATGTAAATACGGTCCCGCACGTTTTAAAAATGTGTGGATTTCAAACCTTTATTCAATTTGGCTTATTGCAGGATTTTTATCCGATTTTTCCGATTATTTTATTAGAAAACGAGATTCTCTTTATTAAAATATTATTAAACACTTTTATCTTATTTATTTTATTGGTTTAGTCCATTTTTGCTGCCTTTTTGCCACATGGGCAGTTTTTTCTGAAACTTCAACTGCTCATAACTTCTTTATCTGGTGTCCGATTTCAACAAACTTAGTGTCGTTGGAATCAGCTCGGAACCACCTATCCATTGGGATCAAGTTTGGCAGTTGAATTAGGGTTGAGCAAAAAGTCAACTTTTCGCCCTCCAAAAGTTTGACTAGCTCATATCTTTCTCATCCGGACTCCGATTCCAGCAAATTCAGTTGCGTTGGAATCGTGTCGACATATTCTTTTCAATGATATGAAGTTTGATGGCCAAATTCACTTGAATCAAAAAGTCAATTTTTGACCCCCTCAGGGTTTGACTTTTAGTTTGACTTTTCATTTTTTGCCATTTTAGGGGTGCAAAAATCAGGTGTCTACAGCTGCCCCTCTTTGCTGGAGTCACCTTAGGGGATGAACGGCAAAGAAGAAAAAGAACCTTATTTTTGCACCTTGCATTTCTGTCGACATGGTCGACGAGCTCAATCACTGAATTTGTTTTTAATGAAAGGGAAGTGTCAGATGTCTGGTATCACTTCCTGACTTTGGAATCCCTATACCCTCTTTCGGGTTTGAATAGGGGTGTTCCTTAGTTTTCTGTTTTTGAAAAGGATAGAGTTAAATCTGAGCTCATCAGCCTGTTTCGGCGTTGATGCAAGGCGCACTTAACAATGTTCTTTTCTTTTTGTTTGTTCCTTTAAAGTTTTTAGTGACTTCAGTTTTTTTTTTTTTTTTTTTTTTTTTTTTTTTTTTTTTTTTTTTGGAAAAAATAGGTTATCAGGCCAAGGTTAGGGACTGGGAGTGAAGGTGAGAGGACGGGAGGAAGCTTCTGCGCTGCTGTCCATCATCTCGGAGACCACACGCCTACTCTAGCTTATGCTATTTACAAAAGTGAGAATCAAAATTTACAAGAAGGGCGAATTGGCCCATTATTGCTCTTCCTTGTTGCTTCTTCTTGCCAGGTTCTTTCTCTTGTCGAGGCATTAGAGCTTCTTTTCCATTCAAGAGTTACTCCACTGGGGGATCTGGTGGGAGCATGATCTGTCTAGATGACTCTCTGGGGATTATTGTGATGTCCCTCTTTGGTTTTGAAGTTTTGTTGGAGGGTCTAAAGATCTTAACAATCTTCTTTCTTCCGAACTCCGCTGGGGATGAAAGGGAAGAAGCCTCTGTTGGGGAATGAAGGATCAAAGTATCCTTCTCGAGTTCATCTTGCATCTTTCTTCTTCCTTCTTTGGACCTATACAAAGAGCAAAAATGTCAGTGCTCGATCTGCTAGGGATATGCAAGGTTTAAGCCTTTCATTCATCACAATCAAAAGGGGCTATTGATTAAGGCAATGAACCCTTCTTCACGGGTTAGCAACACAGGTGGGGAAATTCCAAGAGTAGTTAAGCAGAATAATTACGGAAAAACACAGATGTGGCAGTGTGTGTTTGTGCCTGCAATTATCACAAAAGTCAATCCTTAAACTAGACATAGATTAGAGTGCTTGGTATTTTTAGTCTTGTCATCATAGGCCTTGGAGCGTTGACTCAAACACAGTCTGCCAATCTGAGCCCTTCAGGTCTTTTGGCTGTCCCCACTCAATGCATTGTTCATCCTGTTCCTGTTTTTACTGCATTTTCCTTTCTAATCAAGGCATGACCAACTCCCCACTCTTTTTTTTTTTTTTTTTTACCACGACTGACCCTTTTTGCACATAGTGCCCTTTTTGGGTTTTCACCATGTCTGGTCCTTTCAGGGAGAATCCAATTCCGTCATTACCCGAAAACGCAGATTTGACTGTCTTGCTCAAGATCATTCTCTTTGGGATCCGAAAGGTCTTTAAGGTAGGACGAAATGTAGGCTAGGTCGGGGTTTTGAAAGAAAGATAAGTGGCCCAAGAAGGCTGTGATTTTATAGGTCTGTACAGTGCTCCCTTTATTGTTGGGGCTTACATCCTGGCTTATTTCTTTGGTGTGGGGTTCATATTTCCCATATTTTTCTTTTCTTCTTTTTCTTGATTTTCTTCGCAATTGCTCTTTTTTCTTGATTTTCTTCGCAATTGCTTTCTTTTCTTGATTTTCTTCGCAATTGCTTTTTTTTCTTGATTTTCTTCGCAATTGCTCTCTTTTTTTTTTTTTTGGGGCCAGGAATGCCCTTTTTGGTGTGAAGGAACACCTGTACTAGGTTCAAAAAAAGAAATTGTTAGGCTCAAAAGTGTCTAACTAGGGGAAACTTTTTAGGGTACTCGAAAGGATTTACAGGTTTGGGGGAGAGTCAAAGATGGCCTCTTTTCATTTCCCAATTGGAATGATCTCAAGGATAATACAGTTTGACTGCATCTGCATTTATTGGCTCAGGAAAAATAGTTCCGTCCATCTCTTGTAGGATTAGTGCTCCTCTGGACAGAACTTTTGTGTACTATGAACGGTCCTTCATAATTTGGCTTGAATTTCCCTCTATTGTCTTCTTGGTGGGGGAATATCTTCTTCATAACAATGTTTCCCACCTTGAAGTGTCGTGGTATCATTTTCTTGTTATAAGCTCGTGCTATTCTTTGCTGATAGAGTTGTCCATGGCACAAAGCCTTAATCCTTTTCTCATCAAGCAACTGCAACTGGTCAAACCTTGATTCTTCCCATTCAATGTCATCAACTTCTGCTTCCTTCAGGATTCTGAGTGAAGGGATCTGCACTTCCACGGGAAGGACTGCCTCCATTCCATATACAAGAGAGAAAGGAGTTGCTCCGGTTGAGACCCTGATTGAGGTCCGATATGCATGCAAAGCATAGGGCAGCTTCTCATGCCAGTCTCTGTAGGTGACTACCATCTTTTCCAATATCTTCTTCAGATTTTTGTTGGCAGCCTCTACTGCTCCATTCATCTTGGGCCGATATGCTGTAGAATTCAGATGTCTGATCTTCAAATCTTCACACATCTTGTCCATGTCCTTGTTATTCAAATTCTTGGCATTGTCTGTGATAAGTGCCTCAGGCACACCATAGCGACAGACAATGTTGTTTCTGATGAATTTCAGTACATGTGACCCCTTGACATCTGCAAAGGACACGGCCTCTACCCACTTGGTAAAATAATCTATTGCGACCAAGATGAATCGATGCCCATTTGACGCCTTCGGATGGATCTCTCCAATCATATCAATTCCCCAGATAGCGAAGGGCCAAGGAGAAGTCATTGAGTACAAAGTGTTGGGCGGTGCATGAATGTTGTCAGCATAAACTTGGCATAATCGGCACTTCCTTACATGGATATGGCAATCATGTTCCATAGTCAACCAGTAATAACCCATTCTCAATATTTTCCTGGCTAGCATGTGCCCATTCATATGTGCGCCACATTGTCCCCCATGGATTTCATCAACCAACTGTTGTGCCTCTTCTTCTGTTACACATAGCAGCAATGAATCATTATAGGACTTCTTGTATAGCTTGTCTCCACTGAGGAAGAACTGTCCAGCCAGTTTCTGAATAGTGCGCCTCTCAGACGCTGTGGCATTCTCTGGCAAAGTCCTGTTTCTCAGGTACCTCATTATGTCTGTATACCAGGGTTCCCCTTTTGGTTTGCTCCTTTCAACATTAAAACAGTAGACAGGAGAATGCCGCACTTCTATCTCCAATGGTTGTACCCAAGTGTCGCCAGTGATGGTTGCCATAGATGCTAGTGTTGCCAGGGCATCTGCAAACTGATTCCTGTCTCGTGGCATATAATCAAATGTCACGATTGTGAATTGTCCTTCCAGTTCCTTAATCAGTTCCTGATATGGCACCAATTTTGGATCCTTAGTCCGCCAATCTCCCATTACTTGGTAGATGATTAGACAGGAATCACCATAAACTTTTAACTCTTGAATATTCATTTCGATTGCAGCTCGCAAGCCTAACACACATGCTTCGTATTCTGCCATGTTGTTAGTGCAATCGAACAAGAGTTTTGCTGCTATTGGATGATGGACTCCTTCTGGGGAAATGATTACTGCTCCAATTCCTTTCCCATTGATGTTGACGGCCCCATCGAAGAACATTTGCCATCCGGTTTCCTTTTCTACTAATTCAGCACACATAATTTCATCATCCGGCAACCCGGTGAGAAGCGGTTGATAGTCAGGCACAGGGTGTTCTGCCAAGTGATCTGCCACTGCCTGTCCCTTTATTGCCTTTCTCGTGGTGTAGACAATATCATACTGAGATAAGATAACCTGCCACTTGGCTATCCTTCCAGTGGAGATAGGCTTTTCAAAAATGTACTTTAAGGGATCTGCATCTGAGATCAAAAAGACAGTATGACTGAGGAGATAGTGCCGGAGCTTCTGAGCTGCCCATACCAACGCGCCACAGGTCTTCTCAAGCAATGTGTATCTTACTTCATAATTGGTAAATTTCTTGCTCAGATAATAAATTGCTTGTTCCTTTCTTCCTGTATCATCATGCTGTCCTAGGACGCATCCGGCTGCCGTTTCTGTGACTGACAAGTACATGATTAGCGGTCGTCCTGGTACAGGGGGAACCAAAGTTGGCGGACTCATCAAATAGGCCTTGATTTTGTCAAATGCTTCTTGGCAATCCTCATTCCAAACCACTGGGTTATCCTTCTTTAGTAATTTGAATATTGGTTCGCACACGGGAGTCATCTGTGCTATGAACCGACTGATGTACTGTAATCTGCCAAGGAAACCCCTCACTTCTTTTTCTGTGGACGGGGGAGGCATCTCCAAAATTGCCTTTACTTTGACAGGATCCACCTCAATTCCTCGTTTCCCAACGATGAATCCAAGTATCTTCCCTGAGGTAACGCCGAATACACACTTATTCGGGTTCAGCCTGAGCTTGCATTCTCTGAGCCTGTTAAACACTCTTCCAAGGTTCACCAAATGATTTTCCTCTTCTTTTGACTTTGTAATCATGTCATCCACGTATACTTCCATCTCTTTGTGTATCAGATCATGGAAGAGCAAAGTCATCGCCCTTTGGTATGTAGCGCCTGCATTCTTCAAGCCAAAAGGCATCACCTTGTAGCAGTATGTGCCCCAGTGTGTGATGAAGGATGTCTTTTCCATGTCTTCAAGTGCCATCCTTATCTGGTTATATCCAGAGAATCCATCCATAAACGAGAACATGGAATGAGTTGCTGTATTGTCAACCAGTATATCAATGTGTGGCAGCGGGAAGTCATCTTTCGGGCTTGCCTTGTTCAGATCCCTGTAATCAACGCACATTCTGACCCTTCCATCCTTCTTGGGGACTGGCACAATGTTTGCTAACCACTCTGGGTAATCTGTAACTTTCAAGAACCCAGCTTTTAACTGCTTGGCAATTTCCTCTTTGATCTTCAGGGCCCATTCCGGTTTCATGCGTCTGAGTTTTTGCTTCACTGGTGTGGCCTCAGACTTTATAGGTAACCTGTGCACAACTAAATCCATGTCTAATCCAGGCATATCCTCATATGACCATGCAAACACATCAATGTAGGATTTTAGAAAATCAGTTATCTGTGTTTTCTGTGATTGAGACAGCTTTTTACCAACTTGGAGAATCTTTGGTTGTGCTGCTTCACCTATGTTGATAGGTTCAGTTTCCTCAATGTTAGCCTGGAGACCCTTTTCATGTCTGTCCAAGGCAAATTGGATTTCAGGTGGGGTCTCCCATGATTCATCATTATCCTCAAGTTCAAAAGAATCATTGGGGATAATTTTTGAATCATCGGTTTGTGATGAATAAGTGTTGCTATTTGATTCATACTCGACACTTTGGATTTCTTTTTGTTCTTTTTGTTTTGGTTTGATTTTGGCAGCCTGATTATCTATCTCGTGCTCCGAATTTTTCGGGTGTGCGTCGAGATTGATATTAAGGTTGCGATGTTGGGTTTGCTTATTTGTAGAATTATTCACAGAAGCAGAAAAATAATCAAAAGACTTCACGCATTTATTAAAAAGTGCAGCAATATCTACAGGAGGAATTTCAGAAGTGGAAGAAACTCCCTGTGGTAGTTCGGCTTTGCGAGTGGCAAGTGGCGTCGAACTCCAGTTCTGCAATGCGTGCTTGTCTTTGATTACGGCGGTTACCGCATTCACCTTCCCTGTCTGTATCATGCTGATGCTGCTGTCAGAAGAGATGCAGATGGGGTCATTAGCTGCGCCCTTCTTTGGCTGATTCTGACTCGAATCCTCTGATGATACACTGATCCATACCCCACGGCGGATGACAGTCCCTGGTACCAAAATAGTGACTTGGTTGGGTGGCTCCACCTTCGGCAATGCCTTGGTTACAGATTTTCCAGATGATTTGTCCTTCCTGCTGGACGAATGTTCGTCAGGGGCCCAGTTACCATAAGTTTCATGATAAGCCAGCTCAGTGGGCAGTCCCAGCACCTGGGGCATATTCTGGAACATCTGACCCAGACCATCCCTGGTACTTGGGTGTACAATGCATATAGGAGGTGGGGGAGACCTTTGCCTTGGAGTGGGTTCTCCTGAACTATCCTGGCTTTCCATCATGTAGATGTACTGAGCCGGTTCTTCTTCTTCATCCTCAGTTGGCGGCGCCTCGATATTATCTGGTGGGTAGGCGAATGCTTCTTCTGGGATAGCTGGTTTTTCAGTGTCAACTGATTGCCAAGAGAACAAAGCAGACAGTTCTTCCATCATCCCACTGAGAGCTTCTGAGTTCTCTTCTGTAACTGTCTCCTGGGGCAAGGGAGGTTCATCCCATAACTTTTGCAGATAATTAGCTTCCGCTTGCTCAACTGGATCATTGAACTCAGCGCCCCATCCCTGGGGGACTATGTTCTGAATGGCTTGTGCAGCTTCTCTCTCCATATTAGCAAAGTGATGGTATAACTGGCCTTGTACACAGATGGGCCAGTGTGGGTCTCTTCCTTCTGCTCGTGCCCTCTTTCGTTCAGCTTTCCTGCCAAATAGCCTGGCATAGTCTTCAGGTTCAGGAACAAACCCCAACCCAAAGCCCACAGATTTGTCACATGGCTGGATTGCAGACTTGATGCCTTGCTTATACTTGCCCAATCCTTCTCCTACTCGGAGGCCCCAGTCGGCGCATTCAGCGGCACCGAACATGCTCTTCCTTTTCCTTCTGCAGGACAAGTCTGATTGCAGGGGGGTAGGGATGCTGTTTATCTGTACCATTTCGATGGCTTGGAAGTTCAGGGAAGTAGGCAGCTCATAGTCAATTACAGGTACTCCTCCTTGTTCAAATTCTCTATGATTTTCTGCGTGCACCGTAATCAATTGATTTCCCGAAATAAATCGGATCATCCGATGTAAGGTGGACGGGACTGCCCCTGCTTGGTGTAACCAAGGTCTTCCTATCAGCAGATTAAAGGAGGCATTGATATCCATCAACTCAAAGGTGATGAAGAAGGCCCTTTCAGCAATTATAATTTCCAGAGTAACTTCTCCAAGGGAATCCTTCTTGGCATTGTCAAACCCGCGGACATTATTGGAGCTAGGTTTGATCAACTCAGCGTTCAGCTGCAGGCTGTGGAAGGTCCTGACTGGGCAGATATTCAGAGCTGACCCGTTATCGATCATGACCCTTCTCACCATCAAGTCGGAGCATCTTACAGTGATAAACAGAGGCTCTGTATGGTTATAACCTTCAGGGGGCAAGTCTGTTGAGGAAAAGGAGATTGCTTCTGGCGTAGCAATTATAGACATTACTGTCTCTAGCTGCTCAGGGCTGATGTCATCAGGCACATGAGTATCACCCAGTATCTTCATAAGTACGTCCTTATGTTTGTCTGAATCCAATAAGAGACGCATAATGGATATCTGAGCTGGTGTCTTATTCAACTGCTGCACTAGATCATACTCCGGAGTGAAAGCACTATAGTGGAGCTTTTCAATCTCCTCCTCTGGAGCCTTCCCTTTCTTCTTATGGGTCTGTGGCAATTCAACAGCCACATCCTTCCCTTTTTCTTTCCTTGTTCTTTCCTCACTAGTCTCTCCCTCTGGTGCAGGTGGAGGGTTAGGGTTTATGTATCGACCAGAACGGGTGATCCGATCGACTTCTCTTTCAGTGGAAGTGACAGTAGAATCATGGTACATGGGTAGGAATTGGTAAGGTGGAGGTACAGCGGAGTAAGTTGGGTCAAGGTGAAGTTGATGTAAGTTGAGGGTGGGTGGTTCTAGCATGTAGTCCACAGGTTCATTGAACGGGTTCATCATGTCGAAGATGTTCAAGGGAGGTGAATTTGGGACAGGTGGAGGGTAGAAAGGCTCTGGTTCGGGAAAGTTGAAATGCACCAGAGGGAATCCCAAGAAGGTTTCTTCGTCGTCATCTCCATTGATGACGCATACTTGTTGTTTTACTATCTCTTCCTGGAGGTATATCCTGACAATTTGCCCTGGTCGCCCAATCAACAAAGAGGGGTCAAACTGTACTTCATTGCCCTGGTCACTGATGACCTGATGTACTGTTCCGCTGCCAGAAGCCTTATTATGGTCTGGGAGGGGGTTAGTGGTTGTACCAGTAGGAGGAGTAGGTGCTGCTGGTGCTGGGGGATCTACAGAGATCTTCTTACTGTCTATCAGATCCTGTATGTCATGCCTCAAATCCCAGCATCGATTAGTGGAATGTCCGGGAGCTCCAGAATGGTATTCACATCTCTCTGATGCATTATAGTTTCGTGAATTTACCATTCGAGGATTTGGAGGCTTGATTTGAAGGTACCCCTTCTTCAGCAGGGTGGCCAACAATTCTGCAGGTGCATAAGGCAGCGGGGTAAAAACCCTCTTCATTCTTGCTTCTGCCTCTTCTCTAGTCCTTCTCATGGGTTGCCCCTGGCCTTCAGGCCTTTGAGAGATATGGTAAGGCTGTGTTGGTTGTACATAATTAACAGCCTGAGTTTCCTGCCTCCTGGGCTCTTGCCCCTGATTTCTGTTACTCTGTCCTGTCGCAGCCCTTCTTTGTGTAGGGCCCTGGCCACTGCCATCTGTCTTGCCAGCCCTTACAGCATCTTCAATTCTATCTGCTGTCAGAATCAAGTCATTGAAGTTAGAAGTACTCTGCCCCAGTAGCAGGGAAAAGAATGGCTGTCCAAGTGATGCAATGAACAAGGAGGTCATCTCCTGTTCAAGTAGTGGGGGTTGGACTAGGGTTGCCAATTCTTTCCACCTCTTGGCATATTCTCGTACAGATTCCTGATTCTTCTTTGTCAGCCTTTGTAACTCTGCCCTGGTCTGAACTATCTGACTGTTCAAACGGTACTGTTGGATGAATGCTGCGACCAAATCATTCCAAGTCTTAATCTTGATTTTGTCCAGACTCAAAAACCAAGTGTATGCTGCCCCTGTCAGCGACCTCTGAAAGAACTGTATCATTATTTTTTCATCTTTGGCATATTGACACATATCTCCAGAGTAAGACCTTAGATGGTTTAATGGGCACCCGGTGCCATCAAACTGATGCAAGTCAGGGCATTTGAATTTCGGTGGAAGTTGAACATTGGAGAAGAAGCAGAGGCTGTCTAAAGTAGCCTCCATGGGGACCGCACTGGGTCGTAGGCTTTTCAGTTCTTCACGCAAAGCATCTACCTCTGACTTAGTGGCTGCCATCTTTTCATCAAACTGGGCCTGCTGTGTTCTATACCAATCTTCCTCTTCTTGCCCCAGTTGGGCAGGTGCAATAATCTGTGGAAGAGGGACAGCTTGAGGAGGTGGAGGTGGTACCAACGGAGCTGGGTATGCAGGGTATGGTGGTGGAGCATCCATCTGTGGTGGAACAGTTGGTTGCTGCAGAGTCACTGGTGCAGCAGGGGGAGCCATCCTGAGTTCTCTCAATTCTGCCATTAACTCTTGAATAATAGTCCCCATACTGTCTATCCTCTGTTGCAGATCAGTCACTGTCTGTGCCTGGCTGGACTCTGCCTGGTCCTGTCCTGACGGTGTCTGTTCCCTTGATTGTTCCATTTCAAGTCTCTTCCTGGATCTTAACAGGTACGGGCTTCGGAAAGCAATTTTGGTACCTGCTTGAAACAACAATTAATTAGTGCAATTTTTACATGATTTATGCAGTCAAATTATCAATTTAATGATTACAGATCTATTTTAACTATCTTAAGATAGTTGGGAAAGAGAACCCAAATGAATTTAAGGATTGATTTATTTGAGTTATTTTGAGAATGATTGGGAATCTAGAACTTGATCTATTTTAACCAACTGGTTGGGAGAGAGAACCCGGTTTAGACTGGTCTGTTTTAGCCAAACGGCTGGGAAAGAGAACCCTAAGCTGATCTGTTTTAACCAAATGGTTGGGAGAGAGAACCCTATTTAGATTGGTCTGTTTTAACCAAGTGGTTGGGGAAGAGAACCCGGTTTAAGAGGTTGGTTTGAGCTCAGTATCACGAGGTTGGACCATGTTAAGTCTCCGCAGGGGATGAGCTAAACAGCAACATCCAGGTGTACCTTAACCAATTTTCAGTTTAATCTCTGATGGTTTTAGCACCTAACTTCGGCTAGTAGTTCCCGGGCGTGTCTTAGCTAGTCGTTGGTTTAATCACCATTGACTTTGACGCCTCACAACGGGGAAGGCTATACCAGGACGATCCTCTGCCAATTTTCTGGTTTAAACACCAGTGGCTTCAGTGCCCTAAGAGTTCGGCTAGGGATACCCGAGCGTACCTTAGTCGTTAGCTTAGTTGCTTGACCTTGGTGCCACACAACGGGGTATGCTATGCCAGGACGATCCTCCGCCAATTTTTCTGGTTTAATCACCAGTGGCATCAGTGCCCCATAGGCTGACCGTGTGATCTTTTAAATCAGACGGGTGTGATCTGAGCTCAATGGATAGGGTGTTCTTCATTCAGAACCCTGGGGTTTTAAGACTTGAGTTTGAAACTTGAAGGTTTGAGAGTTGACAAGAATGGGATGTTCTTTACTCAGAACCCCTGGATTTTAAAGATTCTTTTGGCAAGTTCTTTACTCAGATTGCCTGAAAATTTTGAATTGGGTGTTCTTTATTCAGAACCTTTAAAGATTTAGGACTTAAATTTGGAATTGATAATTTTTGAATATGGGGAAGTTGGTAAGAATTGGGTGTTCTTTATTTAGAACCCTTAAAGATTTAAGACTTGAAATTTTTCTGAAGATTTAAAAGTTGGTAAGAATTGGGTTTTCTTTACCCTTGGATTTAAGAATTTGGCGAGTTCTTTACTCAGATCGCCTCAGAGTTTTGAAGTTGATGGATTGGGTCCAAATTGAAAAAGGAATTGGGTGGATGTCTTAATTGACTTTATTAAATCTAGCACAAAATTCTTCATGGAAAAAGAAGTACAATGCCAAAATTCAGAACAAGTAATTTCAAAATTAAACAAACAAACCCAGAGTCTAGCTAGGTTGGTCATCATCAAAATGAGAGGACACGTCTCGCCTTTTCAAGGCACGCAGAAGTTTATTCCGCAGACGTCGGTCCTCTTTTGCGCGTCTGCGCATGGTGTCAAGCTGCTGTTGAAGGGCCTCATTGGCCTGCTTGTTTTTACGCTCGGAATCCACGTATGCACGGTGGATCCGAGAATGAGATTCCCGCAGTTCGGCCACCCTATCCCTGTATGTGTCAGGGGGCGGAACTGGGACATCGTCAGAGGTGACGATATGGAGAGGAGGTGGGCTGTCTAGGCCAGTTTCTCGAGCAATCCATTGTTCGTAATTACGAACATCGGATGCAGTGAAAATGTCCTCTTGGAGTATGTGCACGTGTTGCCATTCCTTCACCAATTTTTTCTTCAATTCCCATGTAAGTGGGCCAGTTAATCCTTCCGCCTCATCCTTGATTGGTATTCCCTGAGACTTCCCAAACTGTCTCAGAATTCGAACCGGATAGTATGGCATGGCATGGGTTAAGCCTATCAAGGCTAGGCAATGTCTTTTCCTGAAAGCTATGACGGGAGTATATGTTTGGTCAAATGTGCCTCCCCATCTTATATCCGTTTCTCCTTTCAGTTGGAGAAAGTGGTCAAACCAGTCCTCTCTAGAGGGTAAGTCTGGTCTAATCTCTCTTCGGGCCATCAATGTGACATTGTCACGGACGTACCCATAACGTGGGCTGATAGGTTCAGCAACCATCAGGTGATCTTGAAGCCAGATGTGTAGGAGAGGAGCGCATCCTTGAAACCTCCTAGTTCCGTTCTTGGTCATGGTCAAGGCATGATATAGCTGAGCAAGGATCAGTGGTGCAATTCGGAATTTCACTTGGAGTTGGTCTACAATTTCCATGAGGGCCAAATTAATGGTGTCTCCCCCAGTAGGAAAGAAGAGTTGTGACAGAACCACGAGGGTGAAGGTGTCCCACCAAACACGGGGTCTTTCCTGCTTCTTGTCCCTTATCTTTTCAGCAAGGAAGGTTTTAGAGACCCGCGTGAATGCTTGGTCACCTCCTAAGGTCTGGAATTCTCCTCTGGGTAGGCCAAAGAAAGTACAAGCTTCATTCTTGTAGCTATCTTTGAGACTTGGCCTAGCTGGTTCTCCATGGTCACGGAATCGGAGGAATAGTTCAAATTCCTCAATTGTGGGTGTCAACTCATTAGTTGCAAACCTAAAGAGTGAAATTTGGGGATCCCAGAAAGGTAGGGCCGCCTGAATCATGTCCCAATTAATGGGCACATTTAACAGGGACAGAGTTTGTCCCATGTGGTATTTCTGTTCCCACTGAATTTGCTCATCTCCTTGCAATTGCCTTGTCCAAGAACGAATCCAAGGGGTATCAAAGGCACACTTCTCTATCCTAGGGAAGCGAACTCTCTCAGTCGAGGATGAAGATGCCATGCCGACTATCCGATTGAAATTCCAAGTCAATTTAGGGTTTTCCACCAAAAACTCTAAATTAGTCTAAGGCATGCAACAGGATATGCAAAAATTAAATCAAGGCCTAAGCAGTTTATGCAATCAAAAATCAAATCCAAACACTCAAGTTATGGGTTTTAAGGGTTATGTCCTTTAAATGTTTTAGCCGGCCTTTTCTTTCATCTGTTCTTTCATCTGCTCTTTGATCTGTCCTTTCATCTGCCCCTAGTGTCGGACTGAATACAATATTTACAACTTGCCTTCGAGGGCGAAATTTACAAAAATAAACCTGAAAAGAGAATCACCTTTAGGGTTGTTGAGAACCCAGAAGGAGGGTACAAATTTGCCATTCGGCAGGTGGGCTGAAATCCTATCTCTAGGGTTTTTCTGCCCCTGTTCTGACCCATTTCTGTCTGATCTGGCCGGCTTTCGACTGAACCCAGACCGACTTGAATGTACGGATCGAATCGGGTTAATTTCCTTAAATTAGGGTTAAGACCGACAAAGGTGGGGGTTAATGCCCCAGATTAATTTTACCCTTATTTGTTCATTCATGTTCATGCTCTCATCAGGGTTTATCAGAAGTAATAGGTGGGGAAGGATACCCAGCCCAAGGCACCTGCCTTCAAGGGTCTGAGCCAAGTACTAGACCCTTCGCGTACCATGGCAAGAAACCAATGGCGCTTGAAGAATCTAGAAACCTGGGGAGATGGGTTTACCCTGCTTTCCCCGGCAAGCCACGGGAGCGTAGGGCTAATACCATCCCAAAAGTAAGTTTCTCGATTGAAGAAGGGTGGCTGCTAGAGAGATCTAGGTTTTGGTTAAGAAGAGCATTCACAGTTATCCAGAGATCATTCTGTTCGGATCACCCATGCAGACTCCCTCGTGCTTGTCACCCCATGCAATTAAATATTCATTCACGGTGTAGTGAGGTGCTTGTGTGTGCAGTGGAGCCAAATGCTGTGTCTGTTCGGGTGATTCTCGGATAATGGGCTGATTAGGGGTTCCTTAATGTCGCTTTTATAGTGAGAATACAGAACAGTATGTAATACAATGTTTGGGTGGATCCCCAGGTAAGTGGGCGGGTCACATTGGTCCCTGTTAAAAACCACTTTCCTTAGGCGATTATCATGTCCGTTTGACAGGATCCCCCAATATCATGTAATTACATAAGTTCCATAAACCACTAAGGTTGGGCAAGAAGTACTTCCTAAATTAGCTTATATCCTCCTAAGTTGACTCATTTGATAACCAGGGTCCGACTGGGTTGAGGGTGTCCCCAGCAGAGTCGCCAAGCTGTGCGCACCTAAACCTGGCCTAGATCGCACACCGGGCGTGCCTTTGGCGCGTGCCTCGGGATTTTCAGAGTCGCCACTGCCTGAGAGTGCAGGCAGACACGGTTTTGCCCTAATCGGGTCTAAGTCTGGTCTGCGGCTTTTCAGAGTTCTAGCTAAGTCCTCGGTTACGATCCGGGGAAGTCCTAAAGACACCCCGGTCCGCCCCGTCGGTTTGACGGGTCCCTCGGGTCTCCCTGGTTTTTGAGTCAATTTCACCCTTCCTAGACCAGCATGCTGCTTATTGGGTCTGACGGGGCCCGTTGGAGGTGTGGGTCCCTTTTTATTTGATTTTATCTTTTTTATTTAAGTGAAGTGGGTCGGACCCGGGTCCCGTTGGAAGACCCGTGGATTGCCATGGTTGGGCCTTGGGCCCAGTTGGGTTATTGGGTAACCCATTTGGCTATTTTGTTAAATTTTATGTATTTACAATTTTAGTTTAGGCTTAGTGGGCTTGGAATGGGCCCATTAGCCTGAGTCAAAGGGCCTGGGCCTGTTTACTGAAAACAGGCCTGGTATGGGCCGGTCTGAGATGGGCCCCACAAGTGGGCCAAAAGGGGTCTTAATGGGCCTATCTAGGCCCAAAGTCCAAAATAGGCTTAAGATAGCCCAAATGGTTTAAGGGAGCGGTTCGAACCGGTTTAGACCGGATCAGGTCCAACCGAACCAAGAAATCACACTTTTCTTCATTTTTACATTTTGCCCGTGTTTGCTCTACGGTCCAGCCTGCCCGTGAATGGATTCCGGTCCCTTCTACCCGTGAAGTAAACACGGTCCAGGCTGGACCGGCCTGAGTTTACGGACGCCGCCTGTTTTGCACTTTTGCTGCCGATTCTTTCTGGGATCATCTCCGTGGCTTCTTCAAGCGTTCTGGTAACTTCATAAAAGATTTCAGGTTCTTCTAGGGACTTCATTTCCTTCATTTGGCCTAAAAGGCCATTTCTTCTTTCTTCTTCTCATGTTCCTTGAGTCTTGTGCTCCTTTCTTTTTTTTTTTTGTTCTTGTTCAACCAATCCACATTCCTCATCAAGAGAGGAGAGGGTATGTCATAAAGGTTCTCACATCACAATGTCATTTTAAAGAATGGAGTGGATCATTAAATTTATGGATTAAAGTATCCTTTAGATACTTTCTTCCCCCTTTTTTTTTATTGTAATAATCCACTCTTCATTATCATCATTTCATGATACTCAAAACAGACAACAAATAAGTTAGTAGCATTGTGATAAGATGAAAGAAAACTTAAATGAAATGATTCATTAAAAAGAGGTAAATACAAAAATTGCCACACTACTGCTTCTTTGATTTGGTGATGGAGTGACTCTCTAGAGATTTAGGCAGCGCTTCCGCGTCCTCCAAGGTTTGTTGGGATGAATAGGGAAGGGGTTTGGTAGGCTCTTGATATTCAAAGGGTGAAAAAGAAGAGTTTATGCATGGTTTTGATGAGGTAGGGGCAATTTGGGCATTATGATGGCTTGGGTAGGGTGGTTGCAACATGAGCAGAACTTGGCCGTGGGAAGCACCAAGAGGGAAGGGGGGAAGGCCAGAGGAGAGGGCTTGTCCCAATGAAGGGGGGTGGCCTCTCTATTTATAGGCAAAAATCCCGTGCCCGTATTTGAACTACGGGCGTGCCTTGCCCGTACTTCAAGTACGGGCGTGCCTTGCCCGTAATTCAAATACGGGCGAAAAACGAATATTTGCAATTATCGCAGATTCGTCCGTACGGGACGCGTGTTCCGCCGTACGGCGACGCGTGTCTCCGTTCTAGAAGCGTGCCCGTATTTAAAATACGGGCATGCCCTGCCCGTAATGTAAATACGGTCCCGCACGTTTTAAAAATGTGTGGATTTCAAACCTTTATTCAATTTGGCTTATTGCAGGATTTTTATCCGATTTTTCCGATTATTTTATTAGAAAACGAGATTCTCTTTATTAAAATATTATTAAACACTTTTATCTTATTTATTTTATTGGTTTAGTCCATTTTTGCTGCCTTTTTGCCACATGGGCAGTTTTTTCTGAAACTTCAACTGCTCATAACTTCTTTATCTGGTGTCCGATTTCAACAAACTTAGTGTCGTTGGAATCAGCTCGGAACCACCTATCCATTGGGATCAAGTTTGGCAGTTGAATTAGGGTTGAGCAAAAAGTCAACTTTTCGCCCTCCAAAAGTTTGACCAGCTCATATCTTTCTCATCCGGACTCCGATTCCAGCAAATTCAGTTGCGTTGGAATCGTGTCGACATATTCTTTTCAATGATATGAAGTTTGATGGCCAAATTCACTTGAATCAAAAAGTCAATTTTTGACCCCCTCAGGGTTTGACTTTTAGTTTGACTTTTCATTTTTTGCCATTTTAGGGGTGCAAAAATCAGGTGTCTACAGCGGGAACTGTGGCTGCCGCTGCTGAGGGACCGGTACCATGGGTGGGGCCTGCCTTAACTCTCTCAGCTTTGTCATCAGTTCTTGGATGATGGAGCTCATGCTATCCATTTTCTGCTACATCTCATTGACCACTTGGGCCTGACTAGACTCTGCCGGATGCTGCCCTAGCGACGTCTGTTCTCCTTGCTGTTCCATCTCGAGCCTTCTCCTCGATCTTAACAGGTACGGACTTCTAAAAGCAATTTTTGGTACCTGGTAGAACAATTAGCTGGCATTAGTGCATTTTTACACAAATTGCTTACACAACTTTATCTGACTGAATTTATTCATTTATAAATATTTTTTGTTTTCTGATATGATTTTACTAGCTAATCTATTTTAGCTACCCTGAGGGAAGAGAACCTGACTTGGAGCCAACTGATCTATTTTAGCTACCCGTAGGTAACAAAGGAAGAGAACCTTCAATGAATTTGAAGACTGATCTATTTTGGTTGTCCTAAGACGACCGGGGAAGAGAACCCTAATGAATTTTGAAAACTGATCTGTTTTAGCTGCCCGGGGGCAACAAGGGAAGAGAACCTGACTTTGAGCCAACTGATCTATTTTAGCTACCCGTAGGTAACAAGGGAAGAGAACCTTAATGAATTTGAAGACTGATCTATTTTGGTTGTCCCAAGACGACCGGGGAAGAGAACCCTAATGAATTTTGAAAACTGATCTGTTTTAGCTGCCCGGGGGCAACAAGGGAAGAGAACCTGACTTTGAGCCAACTGATCTATTTTAGCTACCCGTAGGTAACAAGGGAAGAGAACCTTAATGAATTTGAAGACTGATCTATTTTGGCTGTCCCAAGACAACCGGGGAAGAGAACCCTAATGAATTTTGAAAACTGATCTGTTTTAGCTGCCCGGGGGCAACAAGGGAAGAGAACCTGACTTTGAGCCAACTATTCTATTTTAGCTACCCGTAGGTAACAAGGGAAGAGAACCTTAATGAATTTGAAGACTGATCTATTTTGGCTGTCCCAAGACGACCGGGGAAGAGAACCCTAATGACCGAATCTATTTTAGTCATCCGCAGGCGGCTGGGAGAGAGAACCCTAAGAATTTTGAAAACTGATCTGTTTTAGTCGCTCGGAAGCGACTGGGAAAGAGAACCCTAAAGAACTTTGAAAACTGATCTATTTTAGTCGCTCGGAAGCGACTGGGAAAGAAAACCCTAATAACTGGATCTATTTTAGCCACCCGTAGGTAACTAGGAGAGAGAACCCTAAAGAACTTTGAAAACTGATCTATTTTAGTCGCTCGGAAGCGACTGGGAAAGAGAACCCTAATAACCGGATCTATTTTAGCCACCCATAGGTAACCGAGAGAGAGAACCCTAAAGAACTTTGAAAACTGATCTATTTTAGTCGCTCGGAAGCGACTGGGAAAGAGAACCCTAATAACCGAATCTATTTTAGCCACCCGTAGGTAACCGGGAGAGAGAACCCTAAAGAACTTTGAAAACTGATCTATTTTAGTCGCTCGGAAGCGACTGGGAAAGAGAACCCTAATAACCAAATCTATTTTAGCCACCCGTAGGTAACCGGGAGAGAGAACCCTAAAGAACTTTGAAAACTGATCTATTTTAGTCGCTCGGAAGCGACTGGGAAAGAGAACCCTAATAACCGAATCTATTTTAGCCACCCGCAGGTAACTGGGAGAGAGAACCCTATTTCACTGATCTATTTTAGCCGCTTAGGCAAGGAAAGAGAACCTTCACTTCAAGGGGTTTTGTCTGAGCTCAGAATCACGGGGTTGGACCAATGTAGGGTCTCCGCAGGGGGTGAGCTGAAAAGCAGCACCCAGGCGTGCCTTAACCAATCTCCAGTTCATTCACTGGCGGCGTCGGCGCCTAATTTCGGCTTGTAGTTCCCGGGCGTGCCTTAGCTAGTCGTTGGTTTAATCACCATTGACTTAGGCGCTTCACGAAGGGGAAGGCTATACCAGGACGTTCATCCACCAAACGGTTCAATCACTGGCGGCTTTAGTGCCCCAAAGGTTTCGGCTAGTAGTTCCTGGGCGTGCCTTAGCTAGTCGTTGGTTTAATCACCATTGACTTCGGCGCCTCACAAGGGGAAGGCTATACCAGGACGTTCATCCACCAAACTCCGGTTTAATCACTGGTGGCTTCAGTGCCCTACAGGCTTCGGCTAGTAGTTCCCAGGCGTGCCTTAGCTAGCGTTGGTTTAATCACCATTGATTTCGGCGCCTCACAAGGGGAAGGCTATACCAGGACGTTCATCCACCAAACTCCGGTTTAATCACCAGTGCTTCAGTGCCCTACAGGCTTGACCGAATGATCTTGAAAAGATACAGACGGGTGTGATCTGAGCTCAAGGTCTCGGGTGCTTTTAAACACTTGCTGGGTTTTGCGATCTCAATGAGAGAGATGCAGTTAAAGGAAATTAGGTGGTCGCAGCGACCAGGAATATTGCAATTATCTGGGAAGAGGTGGTCTGTCGGAGAACGAGTTGCCCCATTGGAGGGAATTAATTCTTTTATTTCAAATTCTTGTTTTTGTTAAGTTTGAACAACATAGCATAGTGAAAATAAATTCGTGCTTCAATCAAAAAGTGCCGCCGCGGCACGAAGTACATCATTATGCTTATCAAAATACAACAAAGCCAAAGTCTAGCTAGGTTGGTCATCATCATAGTGGGAGGACACGTCTTGCCTCCTCAAGGCTCGCAGAAGTTTGTTCCGCAGACGTCGGTCCTCCTCAGCGCGCTTGCGCACCAATTCCATTTCCTGTTGCAAGGCCGCATTGGCCTGCCTACTCTCCCGTTCCGAATCCACATAGGCTGAATGGATACGGGAGTGGGTCTCCTGCAGTTCGGCCACCCTGTCCCTATATGTGTTAGGGGGCGGAACTGGAATGTCGCTTGAAGCGACAGGCTGTAGAGGTGGGGGGCCGTTGTAGCCAAATTCCCGAGCTATCCACTGCTCGTAATCTTGAAAGTGTAATTCGGTGAAGACGTCTTCCCGATACAAACACACCGTCTTCCACTCTATCTGTAGTTGTGTCCTTAGTCCTTTGGTGAGTGGACCAATCAAACTGCCAATGTCGTCCTTGACTGGGATTCCCTACGGTTTCCCAAACTGTTTCAGAACCCGAATCGGATAGTACGGCACGGCATGGGTAAGTCCTATTAGGGAAAGGCCCTCTCTTTTCTTGAAAGCTATGATGGGGGTGTAGGGGATGTTGTAGGTACCCCACCATCTAATGTCTGTTTCTCCTTTCAAGTGGAGAAAGTGGTTAAACCAATCCTCACGAGCGGGTAGGTCTGGTTTGATCTCCCTTTGAGCCAACCAATGGATGTTGTCATCGGTTGCCTTGTAATATGCACTAACTGGTGATGACCACCAGGTGGTCTTGCAGCCAAAGGTGGAGAAGGGGAGCGCACCCTTGAAACCTCCGGGTTCCGTTTTTGGACAAAGTCAGGGAATGGAACAGTTGAGCTAGGATTAGTGGCATAATTCGGTATCCTGCCCTGAGTTGATCCACAATTTCCATGAGGGCCAAATTAATGGTGTCTCCCCCAGTTGGAAAGAAGATTTGCGACAGAACCACAAGGGTGAAGGTGTCAAACCAAGCCCGGGGTCCTTCCTGCTTTTTGTTTCTTATTTTCTCAGCTAGGAATGTTTTGTAGACCCGAGTGAATGACTTGTCACCTCCCAAGTTCTGGAATTCTCCCCTTGATAGGCCAAAGAAAACACAAGCTTCATTCTTGTAGCTTTCTTTGAGACTTGGCCTAGCGGGTTCTCCTAAGTCGCGAAATCGGAGGAACAGGTCAAGTTCCTCAATTGTGGGAGTCAACTCGTTGATCCCGAATCGAAACACCGAAAGCTGGGGATCCCAGAAAAGCAGGGCTGCTTGGATCATATCCCAGTTGATCGGCACATTTAACAGGGACGAAGTCTGTCCCATGTGGTATTTGTGCTCCCATTCAATCTGCTCACTCCCTTGGAGCTGCCTTGTCCAAGAACGGATCCAGGGGTATCCCAGGCGCACTTCTCTATCCTAGGGAAACGGGTTCTCTCAGATGAGGATGAGGATGCCATGCCAACTATCCGATCGAAATTCCGAATCAATTTAAGATTCCACACCAAGACTCTAAGTCAGTCCTAAGACATGCATAATTTTAAGCGAAAGAGCTAACCACTAGCAGTTCTAACATACTTCACAAGATAAAGCAAAAGATATGACAGTGCGGAATTTAACTCAGGCACACATGGTGTGTGGTCCTAAGGGTTGGCACCAATGAAGGCGCGACTCCTAGACATACTTGTGTAGAGGAGCACATTCAAGTACTGATCAGTCTTTCTGTCTTTCATCTGCTTTCGGTGTCAGACCACAGCAAAAATTACAACTTGCCATCGAGGGCGAATTTTTACAAGATATTTGCAAAGTTGTAAAGAATTCATCCTTAAGGCTATTGGGAGCCAAAAGGAAGGATACAAATCGCTTTCCAAGCGGGTAGGCTAAAAATTCCTAAATCTAGGGTTTAGTACCCCTTTTCTGATCTGGCATGCTTTCCCCTGTTTGTCTGATCTGGCCGGCCTTCGTCTGCTCTAAAAGACCAATCTGGACTTAAAGTGCTCCCAGCGGACTCTAATGGGTCAAGACCCATAGCATACAGGACTCTATGCATGGATCTGGGGTGGTTCCCCTGATCAAAATTAGGTGAGCTTCCTAAAATAGGGCTGGTGTCGCCCATGATCTAGGGTTTACTCAATTTGATGCAAAGGGCGGGGGTTGCTGCCCTTAATGGACTCTGGATTTTATTCCGATTTTACTCCTCTTGTATTCATCATTCACACCCTACTCACCCTCTCATGCTCAACGCAAGGTTCACTCAGAAACGTTAGGTGGGGGAGGATACCCAGCCCGAGACATAAGCCTACAAGGGTCTGGACCAGTACTGGATCCTCGCGTGCCACGGCAAGAAACCAGTGGTGCTAATGGACTCCAAAAAACTGGGGGGATGGGTTTACCCTGCTTTCCCCGGCAAGCCACGGGAGCATAGGTGCTAATACCATCCCAAAGATCAGTTCATAGGAGTCAGAAGGGTAGGCTGCTAAAGAGGTCTAAGTTTGGTAAAGAAGTAACAATATCCGATTCACTCATCTATCAAGGGTCGGATCATTCACGCATCCTCCCTCGTGCGCGTCACCCTACGTAGTTTATCGCAACGCAGCAGGGGGATTTAAAATTAAATAAACATTCGTCCACGGTGTGGTTGTGTGCCCGTGTGTGCAGTTGGGCTGCGTGCTGTGTCTACACGGGTGAGTTTTGTCTGGATTTAGGTGATAAAAGAATCCCTACTGCCTCGTGTAGTAAGGTGCAGAATTGGCACGTATTACGATGTCCTGGGAGAATCCCCAGGTAAGTGGAGGGTCACAGGGGACCACTTAAATTCCACTTGCCTTAGGCAATTATCGCGTCCTTGTGGCAGGACTCCCCAGAACACGTAGTTACGTGTATTCTGCGTCTTGCTAAACGGGGTAGCAAGAGTCCTTAAATATCCACTAATTCCCTCTTAAGCTGACTCGGTCTAAGCAGGGTCCTACTGGGCTGAGTGGTCCCCAGTGGAGTCGCCAGGCTGTGCGCGCGTGGGAAACGCGACACGGGGTAATTCGGAGTCGCCACCGCCTGATGGGGTGCAGGCGGACACCTGGGTGCCTAATCTTGTCTATTTAGGGCTTTTGGTCTGCGGCTTGAGATTCTAAGTTTGGTTCTCGGTTGCGGTCTGGGGAAGTACGTAGACACCCCAGTCCAGCCCGTCGGATGACAGGTCCCGTGGGTTCCCTGATTTGAGTCAGCTTTCTCTTTGGTCTTCACCTGATTCCTAATCCAACATGCGATTTTAGATTAAGTCTTTGTCGGGACCACCTGAGTTGGTGTGGGTCCCTTTAGTTGATTTTATCTTTGCATATCTTAAGTGGTCTGAGTCTGGCTGGGTGGGCCCCGTTGGAAGGCCCACGGTGTCCTTGGTGGGCTTGGGTGAGCCCGTGTACCCTTGGTGGGCCTCTGTCTAGCCCTAAGGGGCCCTATGGGCTTTGGTTAATGAGTTGATTTTACTTAGTTGTTTCAATTGGGGTTTAAGTATTTTTCCATACAAAGTTGGGCCGGATCGGTTTGTGGGCCCCTTGGGTGGGCCCACATGGTGGCCAAGTAATTTTATGTTATCTTTTTAATTTGCCAGAGAAGGGCTGGTCATTGGGCTTGGGGCCCGTGATCCAGGTTTTGGGGCTTGAAAGCCCAATTCTTTGGAGTTTAGGGTTTGCACCCTAACTTGGTTCTGTTGGCAGGCTTTGGCGGGCCCGGCAAGCCCTAGCCCTTGGTCTCGGCCAAACCATACAGTTCATACCCTCATTACACATAACCAGGCTCGGGTGGGCCGCATTGGGTTTGGCCCGCCCGATTCAATTTGTTCATTTTTACTTAGCTTGTTTAATTGCATGCTTTAGGGTTCGTTGGGCTTGGTGGGCCCCGTTGGAAGGCCCACGAGTGTTCCGAGTCGGACCGGCGGTCCATGTCCCAAGTTGGGTTTCCAGGTGGCCCGGAAACCCTATCGGTTCAATTGGTTTGGTTCAAAGCATCATGAAATTCGGCCAAGGATCAAAATATACAAAAAACCACAATTCTGTGTGTATCCGGTAACTCAGGCCGGATACACATGGTCTGCAAGTGATCCGGCCAGAGTGGCCGGATACACAGGGGCTATGGGTGATCCGGCCTGAGTTGCCGGATCACCTTGGAATGGCCTTTTTTGGGCTTTTTGCCATTCGAGATGTTTCCAGGGGGTTCCTAGGGGCTTCTACAGGTCATGTGGGCCTCTGTGAGGGCCCACATTGGCTCAGGTTTGGGGGAAGCCTCCTTTGGCTTCCCTTTTTGGATTTTTCAGCAAAGTAAACGGGGGCATGGGACTATTGCCCCTCCCCACTTCCTTCTCAATCACTAGTCAATAGTAAAGGGGACTCGGTGATTTTGGTGGGGGCATGCTTGCATGGATCACGGCTTTCGACAGTAAAGTCTAAGCTATACACATATACACTATCAATAAAACCAGGGCGAGAAACAAAACTTGCTGTCCCAGGAGGAGCAGCAGTCACTATAATGTCTAAGCATGCTGAAAGGGACGAGAAGTACAGCCTAAAAAAGGGGAATAAAGGAGGAGGGGAGCTCATGCGTCTATGCTTGACAATAACAACAAGCAAAAACAAAAAAAGAAACATGATCAAAGACTGCGTGCATGGAAGAAAGCAAGAAGAAAAGGGGTCCTATAACCTAACATATGCAGCCTACAAAGATTTACGGCTTGGGATAGCAAGCAAGAGACACCCACGAAAATCATATATATAAAAAATGAAGGAAAAGAGCAAGAAAGCAAGAAGCATGGAGGGTAATGGGGGGTTTACTTGGGGGTAAATTGGATGAAGAGAGGGAACATGCTCCCCTTTTTAAAGTGACCCATAAATGGCCTACGATGGTGACTTGCATGGCATTTGAGTAAGGCAATAAAACCCTCCTCCTCTCACGGGGTCGTGCATGGAGACTCCCCTACCTTTGGAGGTCTCCATGGTACCAAAATGGAAGAAAATGCATGGAAAGGAGAGATCAACATGCATATACCACTATGAGGAAGAACAAACATGTGAACATACTCGAAAAGTCCCCATTTTCATATATGTAAAGTAAAAAGGGCCAAGAAGAACCTGGTGGTTCTTGGGTGTTTGTGCAAGATGGAAACACCTCCTTGGGGGTGGTACAGCAGCTGGAGACCTCCTTGGAGCACCCACTTCTTCACAACAGCAGCTTGACTCCTTTGGCTTACTCCAGAAAGTGAGAAAGAAGGAGAGGGAAGCAAGGGTCAATGTGTTCTAGGTGGTAGGGCAAGGTGGTAGGGGGTAAAGAGAGTAGAGGGAGGGTGAGTTCGAATGAGAATGGGTGAGAGAAGAGAGCTCAAGAGCAGAAAAAATCACCAACCCCCGGAAATAAGCTGCTGGTTTGTATTTATAGACAAACTTAACGTATCCGGCCACTCAGGCCGGATACACTAAGGCTCCTTCATATCCAGCCCTCATGACCGGATATTCTAAGGTTCCTTTGTATCCGGTCTTCAATGCCGGATACAAAACATAATCATTTGAAAATTAAATGCCACCGAGAATTTGTCGGGCGATCGGCGCGAATGTCGCGCGAAAATTTTCTTGTATCCGGCCTTTGAGCCCGGATATGAAGAGGGGAAAGTGTATCCGGTATTAAATGTCGGATACAAATCGAAAAATTACGGATTTGCCCTTCGACTTGACCGATTCGACCGATTTGACACTTTTGGATATCTACGGATCGACCCGTACGAATTTTTGATATTTAAGATTTAGTCCCTGAGATATTTTGCTGCGTTGGCCACCACGTGGGCAGTTCCTGCGCCACGTGTGTAACTTCCGGCTTTGCTGCTCGGAAACCTTGACAGCTCATATCCCACTCATCTGAACTCCGATTTGAGCAAACTCAATTGCGTTGAACTCGTATCGGAGCCTTCTATTTAATGGCATAGGGCTAAGCATTTGGCACGGGGTTCGAGGAAAAGTCAACTTTTGGCCTTCCCTTAAGTTTGACTGCCCTTAGAACCTTCATCCGGACTCCGATTCCAGCAAACTTAGTTGCGTTGGAACCGTGTCGAGATTCTTTATCCCATGGTATAAAGGAAGGTACTTGGCACGGAATTCGAGGAAATGTCAACTCTCGGCTCTTCCTTAAGTTTGAACGCCCGCAGAACCCTCATCCGGACTCCGATTCCTGCAAACCGAGTTGCGCTGGACTCGTGTCGGGATTCTCTATCCATTGGGATAAAGCAAGGTGGCCAAATTTTATCTAATCAAAAGGTCAACTTTTCACCCCTCAGGGTTTGACTTTTTAGCCAGGTTTTGCATTTCTGGCCTTTTGGGAGCACAAAAATGAGGTGCTTACAAGGAGTCTCGAGGTACTTTGAGTAGAGGAAGGGTTTTCATACGTACAGATTAGGCCTTATTCTACAGAAAGGTAGAAGAAGAAAACTAAACCTAAAATGTAAGACAGAAAAATTAAAGAAGGTTTAGGCTTACCTAGGTTCTGGGAGCAGTGCGGCAGCGGTTCCCTTCTTCACTCGGAGCTCTTCAATCTCCAACTTATTGGCCATTTGCTTAAGGAGGAGCCTCCTATTTATAGGCAAAGGCTAGGGTTAGGGTTGGCATGATGGTAGACACAAAATGATGTCTAGAGTCTACCAACCTTAACCCTAAGGCTATTTCCGAGATTTCCACTCCTTTAATGAAAGATATGATGGTAAAAAGTGAAAACTATCGAAAAACCCTAATTTTGAGCAAAAATCTTGTATCCGACATATCAGGTCGGATACAAGAGCACCTATATGTATCCGACATATGTCGTCGGATACATTAATGTCTACTTGTATCCGACATAAGTTGTCGGATATAAGGAGATATGCTTGTATCCGACCTGAGTTGTCGGATACAAGAAGAAATGCACAAATCTCAAATTTTGTGCTGGTTTCAGAGGAAAGAATGATTTTTGCCAATTGTTCATCCTTTTTACTGTGCAATTTGGGGTGTCTACAACAAGAGAGTGACAAAATTTATATTTTAGGTTTGGAATAAGATATGTAGACCAAAGAAAGAGGTGGATAAGGTATAAGGAAAAGGACATACATTAATGGCATGTATGACTAAATTAGGGCAAAGAGTCTTAACTAACAAGAGAATTTATGGGTTAAAATGATAGAAGGAAAACATTTAAAAGGGAAAAACTTGTTTACTATTGATGAAAGGAATGGAGATTAGCCTATTTGGAAAGCTATCCTCAACAGTAGAATTTTCTTAAAAAAATTGAGTTCAATGGGTAGTAAGAAATGGTAAAAATATTAGGTTTTGGAAAGATTTAATCACTGGAACAAGATATAGATAATAGAGTCATTCAAAACATTAACTTTGATTAGTGAGTTAGTGATTTTATTAAAGAGAACGGGATATGGAATGTGCAGGAGCTTAGGAAGCTACCACTAAGTGAAAATATTATAAACAGCATTGTTAAGATTAACCTTCCAACAATAAATATAGACGATACTCTATGTTGGAATAAAACAAAAGATGGAAAATTTACACTTAAGTTTGCAACATGGAGTATTAAAACAAGAACACCAATTGAAAATAGTAAAATTAACCTTTCAAAAAGAATTTGGAAGATGAGGTTGTAACTCCCCGGATCCGTGTTGTTCAATAAAGATATAACACGTCTCACGGAGGTTAGGCAAGGATCGTTAATCAATTTATGATCGCTGGATAATCATATAGCTATAACCTGACAGAGTGCACATTTCCATTTATGTAAAATTGTAATGTTTAAACTGGACTAAAATCGTATGGTTCAACCCCAATTAAACTTTAATACATCTCAGTTAATTCAAAGTTCTCAAATTCAGAACAGATAACCTACTTGTCTAAGGAAGGTAATAATACTCCTCCTCCCTATAAGCCTCAGCAGGATCTACCCCAATAATCGCCTCACCACGAGTATCTGAAAAACAAACAAGACAAACAACGGAGTGAGATACGAATATCTCAGCGAGTAGCACATGCATGCAGAAATAGTTGATCATAATTTAAACTATGCATCGACAAACACTTAATACGGTTAAACAACCAACATCAATTCTCAAATCGAAATCAAGACTAGTTCTAATCAAACAAATCACATCTCAGTTAAGTACAGCAACGCATCGATTGATCAATGTCATGACTATCGTTTAGTTGATAAATTAAGCATGCCAAGTAGACACTCCACACCTCCATGTACACAGTTCTGGCCTACTCAGGGTTTCGGATACTCTGAAATGACGGCCTACTCAGGGTTTCGTCATCCAATGCAGGCCTACTCCCCGGGTTTCTGCATTGACAACCAGGCCTACTTAGGGTTTCTGGCTGCTCTACACCGGTCGTGGCAACACACAAGGCCATACAATTCCAACAACCAACAATAACATCACATTACTAAGCTTAAACATCTGGATCCAGGACAAGTTAGACCAAAACAGTAAAACATCGTATAATCTCAATTCCAATATCAAAATAAAACCATTCATTCCACATCATGCAAAACTCATCACAATTCATCACCTGTCCCTCTGGACCAAGCAGTACCTCAAGTACTTCAGTATTTTTCTCATTTCCGTAACACATGCCATTTGGAAATAAAACTCAAGCATTCATACCAAGGAAATCTTTTCAATACATTTAAAGTTTCCAACAAGTGAAACCAGAAATAGAATAACTTCTCAATCAAAACAATGTATAAAACAAGGAAAAGTAACTGGTAACTCTTAGTAGTTTGGTATCCGGCACAATACTCATAAGTAACCTAAACTCAACTTGAAAGCTTTTAAGTAGTCCACTAAATTTTCCTCTAATAGTTTCCTAGGCAAAATAGATTCCCAGGGTTCCTAAACAAGTGAATAGTGAAGTGGTTTAATCCTCAAGTAACCCAAATACTCTTAGTTAAATCAAATCTCCAATTCAGGAAGCAAAATAGGGTCTGCCGCTCACTTCCTGAGGTGGGCGCGAGGTGAGCGCCGGTTGGCGGTAAGGAAATGGGGTAAAATCGACCTACCGCTCACTCGACGCTAGGTGAGCGCGAGCTGAGCGCCAGACGGGCGTGAGGTGGGCGCGAGATTCGCGCGAGATGAGCGCAGGGTTTTCTATTGAGCGCGAGCTGAGCGCCAGACGGGCGTGAGCTCGGCGGTGGGTAGTGTTTAACGGGGCGCCTACCTCTTAGGTGAGCACCGGTGAGCGCCAGGTGGGCGGATACCCCCTGTGATTTTCATTTCTCTGTTATTCCAAGATCTACATGACTGGCCGGTTTGTTTACCCCTGTAATTGTTCCACTACACTCCTAATACTCCCAGGAGACTTCCCAACCATATTTGGATTTAATCTAAACACTTTTAAATAGAGGATAAAATTCAATCTCCGAACTCTGTTCATGTCATTTCCAAAAAACCAGAAAAACCAGAAACTCATACATCATTTAAGCTACAAAACATGCATCAGAATAAGCTCACGAAAACCTCAAACGCAAAACCCAGTTGTAAATCAGTGCTACTCACCTGAATGCACTTATTCCAAAATATAGCAAAACCTCGGCCGATCACCACTCCGGCCACGCACGCGAACACAGAAACTACCCCAACCAATTCGTCTCGAACAGGGAGAAAGAACCCACTCAACTTCAACTCCGAAACCCTTCTCTTACCCCTCGCGATACTTGTTCTTCACGAGCACAGAACCCTAGTCGCCACACTCTCCAGCCGATTCTCCTGAGCTCCTGAGTATTAGACCAACAACAATATTTCCGTAAGTACATACGCGTATTCTCTTAAACCTAAAACCCTACTTTCCCTATTTGTACATTACCTTGCGAGATACATATGCCGCTCAATCAACCCTTTTAACCCCTTGATCCTATGCATGCTCGCCCACCGGAGACACTACATGTTCCGCATCCATTTACGTTAATAAGCACATAACTATACTTTAATAATAATAATGATAATAATACGATTTTTTGGAAAAATGGCTATATAACGCCTGTACATACGAGTATGGGCTAAGCCCTCAAACCACAAAATCACCTGATAAACACAGTTATATATATGAATAAATAAATACACAAACAATAAACTTACCAAAAATTAGGGTCTTACAGAGGTGTTTACCCAAAATTTAAACTTTTACTTGGATGATGTGCCACGATGCGCTTCCTACAAGTTTCAATTTAGCTATAACAAATATTAACATATAATATTATTGCACCTTTTGTAAAAATGAAATCTAAAATCAAAACCATTTGTTTGAAAATTGTGTTTTTGCCAAATAGGTATGGGGAGCATGCTCTTCAATCCCAAACATAATGAGTAATGATGATAATCAGGATATTATATGTTGTTTATCGATTAGTAACCTGATAAATCTAGGGTATTTGGAAAAAGTAACATGTATATGCTGGAAAGTATGGTTGGTAAGGAACAAAGTTAATTAGATTTGACCATAGTGAAGGGCACCCAGAAGAAGTGCTTGAACGAGAAAGTATGGAATTTAGAGAATATAAACAAGCAATAGAAATTTCAGGAAACAATGAGGGTGGCAATGGAAGACACAATTAATGCAGTATTGGGGGCCTGGTGTGCTCCTGAACATTCATGGTTTAAACTCAAATTTGATGGATTGCTAGCAAGAAACAGTGATGTAGCTATTGGGAAGGCATTCTTAGGGACTGTGATAATTGTCCCTATTGGATACATGTAAATATTTTCAAGACAAATATAATATACATCTTTGAATTGTTAGTAATAAAAGAAGACATCAGCTTGGCGCATATCAAAGTGATGAAGAAAGTGTGGGTTAAAGGTTACGCTCAACAAATCATTAATACTATGTGTAGACACCCCAAATTGCACTATATGTTAAAGGGATCAAAAAAGAAATGGATACATACATATTTGATGTGGATTAAATGAAGTGTTAATATATATATATGTTAAAGGGATCAAAAAAGAAATGGATACATACATATTTGATGTGGATTAAATGAAGTGTTAATATATATATATATATATATATATATATATATATATATATATATATATATATATATATATATATATATATATATATATATATATATATATATATATATATATGTTTATCATGATGCTACAATAATCATTTCAATAAGGTTTGCTTACCGATATTGTTTATGGGTCATGCATACATTATAGTTTAACTGGTTTACGTTAACGATTCATAGTTGATGTGGCATCTCGAACATTCGACCATTATGCCACGTCATTGAAAGCACATGGGTTCTAAAAGAATTTGTTCTGGTAAATATAGTCTGTAAAACTGTGTTTTATTTGTAACCACTATTCGATATCAATTACCTTATGTATTGCCCTTTACCTGTAGACACCCAAAATTGCACGATTTTGGGTTAATCATAAATGAGAGAAATATTTTACTGATATTTTCAACTTTTAGCTTTGGCCTTGAGATCCATAACACATTTGAATCCAAAATCGCAAAGGAAAAGGCTCGAATTCAATCTTTTGCATAAAGTCAAACTTTTGACCACAAAATGAAATATTTTTTAAGACAATATTTCAAGATAATTTTTCCCAGTAATCAGGTTTTTAACAATGTTATATTATAATTAAATTTTTGAGCCTTTAACATTTGACAAATACCTTAGCATTAACATAGTCAATTTTTCCACTAGATACAAAAAAAAAACCGGATTTTTGCCTTAAATTGGAAAGTTGACTTTTATTCCTTTGAGGATCTGAAACTATTTTTAATTGATTCAAATTGGGGGGAGGGGGGGGGGGGGGGGAGACGGCGTTATTTGCTTATTTACATGTAATATCTTAAGTAAATAGAGATTAAAAAATACGATGACATTTACTTAAATGATATTCAATAAATAAGTACTACCTGTAGAAATAAGGTTTAAATTTGTACGCTACAATATCATTTTTATAGTGCACCATTTTCCAAAAATGGTGCAACATAATGTAATTGCAACATCTTTATTTCACGATGCAGCACCGTATTTGAAGCATGGTGCAAAGTGCTTTTGATGATGTGACGCCTAGAAGCTTCAGCTATTACGCCACATCAGAGGAGGCACATGGGAGCATAACAGAATGGCCATCATGCGTCTTGCACGGTGCACTTAATCTTTCTTGTGCACCATTATATAAGTATGGTGCAACATAATTTTTATGGTGCACCGCTCTGATTGTACGGTGCAACATAAAAAGCAACCCAAATGAAAAATCTCGAGATCTCTGCCCTATTTATGGGTATTACCTTTCTCTAAGAGCCTTGGATTGTCAAATCTACCCCCCGAAAATCTCCATAATACCTTCCAATTCATGCTCTAATCGATCTAGAGAAATTTTTATCCATGCCCTTGTGACACTCTTGTCCCTCTCTTTACCTATAAATAGAAGGCTCCTCCTTCCAAAGGGCTGAAAATTTGGAGATCTAAGACATTTCCTAAAGAAGGGAAGACTCTGCCAAATTGTGCACTCATCCTCTGAAAGGCATCCAAGCTCTCAAGATATATTTCTTCTTTAATTTTCAGCCACTCTCTCTTTAATTTAAGCAATCGCAACTTGTACTTTTCTCTAGGATAGAGCCTCTATATATGTGTAGCCCCAAACCTAGATCAAAGTACCTAAAATTACTCTGTAACCATAAAATGTGAAGCGAGGGTGTGAGACATGGAAAAATCACCTAAGTGATCTCTTAATCATCACACGGGATTCACAAAATATTGAAGTCGCCACCATTCATGTTAAGGTGTGAATGGACACCAAAATGAACATAAGAACACAAAATAGAGCTAAAATAGCTCTAATATATGGTCTTGTCCAGAGATTGGGTAAGGGGTTAGGCTATGAGTAGGGGAAGGTGTTAGGCACCCCTACTCATCCATACAAGGTGGTTGCCATATGCTATTCATGCTTAACAATTGCTTGCAAATAAAAATCAATCAAAAGTACTTGAAAAGAGACAAACATATGTGTGATTTCTCCATATGAGTAGTCCAATAGATCTTGGACTCACTCTATGGATATATCACCTCTAGGACTTCATGATCAAGTAAAAATCAAGGTAAAACTAGAAGAAAAGCAAATTAAAACAAATCTGGAAAAATTAACTCAAAATTAATCCAGTTAAGCTTGGAAAAATCAACCAACCTTAAGTCATTCAATTCAAACTCAAACTGAGTGAAACAAAAGTAATTTGAAAGCTTATATGAAGTAGAAGGTTCAGTGAAAATTTCAATCAAATCCGATTTAAATCAAAGAGTATAAACTTGTTCAAAGTTGCTGTTGTAAAACAGTAAAATCGGTAAGTAGCCAACTTTGAAAACCTATTCATGGAGATTGACTTCATATAAATCCTTGAAAATTGGTATGAATAAAGTATGAGGTACCATCTTTCGAATGGAATAGGCCTTACTCAAAACTTCATCTATTTGTAGCTTGTATGCTCTCCTAAACATGCTTAGAAGATCACAGATTGACTATGTAATCTGCTACTGAGCAGTACAGGGTCAATAAAGCACACATAACTCAAATTAACTTGAAACCTCTTGAACTAATTGGATTTGAAAGTAGACCCATAAAGGAAGATTTAGGAATTGAAATCATTCAAATCGGAGTTAAAATAAGCCTTTGGTGCTCAATCAAAGTGACAAGTTCAACAATTTGACTTGATCTGACTTATCAACTTTAATCAAATGCTTTGTAAAATTGGCTCCATATAAATTGCTCAAATTTTATAAGATTAAACTAGACATCTTCACCTATCACATGTCTCTGGAATCATTCAAAAAGTCATTCATATGATGAAGTTATGAATGATTCAAGACAGGGTACAGGTTCTATCCAAATTTGTAAAATTTAAGTAAAACCAAGCCAAAATAGTGTGTGTGTGTGTGTGTGTGTGTGTGTTTGATCCATATGATCTGATTTTAAATCACTTGAAATGAGTTAAAAAAAACACTTAGAAAGACTTAGGGCATGGATTTGGCTCAAATCTATCATTAATTGGAAAGGAAGAGCCAAATCTACCAAAATTAAGGAAAATATCTCAACTAAGAGAGATTAGACCATACGATCTTCTCTTGAACATCAAAACTAATTAAATTCAACTCACAAAGTCCTGAGAAGTTGCTCTAAGGCCTCTAATATCAGATCTACCATATTGAGCATAGTAGATCTAAGATCTATGCCTATTTTGACAAAATCAAGTGATGTGTGTATGATTGTGTAGGAAATCAGATTTTGAGTAGATAATTGAGATCTAATGCTATAGAGAGCATAGATCTATGTAATTCCTCCAAATTTAAAACAAAATCAAGTACAAACATCAAACATACACGAATTCAACACAAATCATACAAGTATTTCATCACAAATGGTTCTAAACCTAAGGATCCATTCCAATACTTATTTCCCCTAGCTCTCTCTTAATGTTTTACGGCTAGAGGGGGTGCTTAAGGTACTGTGAGTATGGTTTAGGGTTTCAAACACAATCAGGCCTTATCTACAGAAAGGTAGAAGAAGAAAGTGCTTGAATTTAAGTAGAAATGAAGAGAGAAGTGTAGTATCTCACCTTGGTTGCTTGAGTGCTTGAGTGGAAAATTGGGCAGAGTTTCCCTTCTTCTTCAAGAGCTTTTCAAACATCAGATTATCAGCCATTTGCAAAAGGAGAGGCCCTCTATTTATAGGCAAGGGTGAGGGTAGAAAAGACCCAAGGGTATACCAAAATACCCTTCTAAATTCTTCCAATTCAAGCCTAAGGCATGAATTGAAGTAAATCTACAAGTTTCAGAGGGCAAAAAGGGTAGATCAAGTATCCCAGAGAGAGGTACAAAGGGTAAATAAGGCTCAGATCTCGGGCCTTTGCAAAATTGAACAAATTGGCCGTGCCCGTATATATCATACGGTTTTGTCCAAATTGTATGATACATACGGACATGACAAACATAAATGAAATCTACATATAAGCTACGGATGAGATTCAGTTACGCACCCATGTGCATTGCCAACGTGGCATAACTGCCAAAGCATTCGGTCGACACGTGGCAGCCACTTGCGCGCATGAGAAAAGCATGAATCTGCCCGTATGCTATATACGACCGTGTCTGTATAGTGTATACAAATAGAACAAAAGTAACAAAATCCGTATGATAAATACGGGTAGCACATTTTTTGTTGATTTTGAGGTTTTGACATATGTCAAGCCTCCATTAAGATATTTTAAACATATTTTTTTTATTATTTTCATATTTTAGTGCAATTCGAGGTGTCTACAACTGCCCCTTATTCACACACTGAAGCTTCTTTGTCTTTACATATGATATATAGGTCATTGTACTTATCTTTTAAAGGCCTAGTGCCACACCAATTATCCACCCAAAACCTGACCTTAGCTCCATTGCCCACTATAAATCTGCAATCATTCTTTATGGAGGCGACTAGCTTTACTATCGGTTTCCACAAACTCACCCCGAATGAGGCTTTTGATTGACAAGGGAACCAAAACTAATTATCTTATAATTTTTTTGAATCATAAAATGCAGTTTATAAATTTTAATTAATGTTGAAATATTAGTTTGACTTAAAAGAGGATTGTAAAACCTCTTACTGGGCAAGTGTATGCTCACCCTTCTTGGGAAAATATTTCAGGTTTTGATCATGGAAACCAGTCCAGGTGGAATGGGTGAATTTATTTTTGTTGAATAATTAGGAACTATTTCATTGATCTATTTTGTCTACTTAATTTAATACAATGAGTTTATTGAAATTTTGTTTTTAGAATGCTCATCTTAGTGGGTTGTAATGAGGGTTGTTAACTTTTAGAATTGAATTTAGGAATGGCTTGAAACACTATTTTGACATGAATTTTAATATATAGTGACTCATTGTCTAGGGAATTTAAATAGTCGGGTAGATTTGTCCTTAGTGATGTTCCTATATCTCGATTGTGCACCACTGTGCATACCAAGAATGTGGGTTAGTATTGTTTTATTTATCTAGTTATGTTTAAATTAATGTGTTTAGATACTAATTTTGTTGTATTTTAAATTAGCATGTTTACATACTTAACAAAAAATTTTCTGTTATTTTTTTTAATGCAAGAACGAATGACACGATGGTCCGATTGATGATGTGGTTTAGTGTTGTTTTATTTATCTAGTTATGTTTAAAAATTAATGCGTTTAGATACTAATTTTGTTGTTTTTCTTTTTTATGAAGGAATGAGCAAGGCTGGTCCGATTGATGTTCTTTACACATTTTGTTGTTCTTTAGACATGTAATAAATATCTATTACAATCAAAACATGGATGCATGGTCCAATTGTTGTTTTTTGATATCTATTACATTTTGTTCGATTAATTTTGTTGTTTTTTTATTCATGTCAAGATTTTAACATTATATGACTTCTGTCAAAAAACCATTAGTGTTCCTTACACATTTTTTTTCTGCTTTATTTGTTAATGTATTAAATACAGTTATTTTTGGGTTTATATATAATTGTGTAGTTAGAAGATTTAAGTTTTTTTTATAGCTATTACATGTAATGTTTTGAACTTGAAAGATTTGGCAGGTTTGTATGATATACATGCAGGTGGATATGAAACTAATTACAAATTTTGTTTTATGTAGGTTTAATATATTACTGGCAGTAACCAAAAACCACTGGTTTCATCAAAAACTCAAGGTTTTTCGTGGCGGCGTTTATTGCCACTGTGTATTCTTTATACGGCAGTAATTCCTACTGCCATAATACGATTGTTGTAGAGGCGGTACGTAGTAGCCCGAAAATGGTCATATTTCCGGCGGTAGACACTGTCGTTAAAAGTTAGTACTTACGGTAATTTTCGCCAAGAATGTGGAGCCATATGCGGCTGAATCTAACCACCTGAATTTCAAATTATTATGGCGGAATTTTACCATCATAAATTTAGCCATATGCAACTAAACTTAACCGCCTGAATTTCCTTTTATTTATTGCCGATTGTTACCGTCGTTATTAGAGTTATTTATGGCCGTAAGTTTTACCGCCGAAAGTACTTTTCACAACAAAGCATATCATGGCTAGTTAGCTTGCTACCGTAAATATCATTACCGGCAGTAGCTAGGATATTTCTGGCGATTATCTACACGGGGAAAAAGTTCATTTCTTGGGGTGAATGTTTTAAAATGATGTAAAACTTGGCAATCATAATCTACCACCTTCATATGGATGAGTGAGGATGCCTAACACATTCTGTCACTCATAACCTATCCCTGTTACCCAAAATTTGGTGTAGACCAAGGTACTGTTTGGTAACGCTTTTTAGAGGTGCTTTTTTTGCTTTTGAAAGCAAAAAATTGCTTTCAAAAGCAAAAGTGTTGTTTGGTTATGTACACATGAAGCAATTTATAAGAAGCAAAAAAGCAATTTCATTGCTTTTCAAAAGAAACATATAAATGTTGCTTCTCACTTTAACAATAAATTTAATTTCTTGCTTCTAAAACCTTCGACACAAAACTAGACCGAGAAAAAATGACCCATCATGTCCAATCCAACCCGAATAAACGGGTTCGGGTTGACCCGTGTAATAGTTGGGTCGGCTTTAGGTCGGGGATTTAGTAACCCATTCGTATTCAGGTCAATTCGAATCTAGCCCGATAATGATCTGTTTAACCCAATAATGACATTTTTAACACAATAATAAACCGTTTAACCTGATAATGACTCGCTTAACTCGATAATGATCTGTTCAACCCGATAATGACCCGTTTAACACAATAATGGCCTATTTAACCTGATAATGACTCGTTTAACCCAATAATGACCCACTTAAGCCAATAATGATCTGTTTAACCCGACAATGACCGATTTAACTCGATAATGACCCGTTTAACCTAATAATGACCCATTTAACCCTAAATTTTATGACGAATTCACGTTATTTTCTATTGGTGTATTTTTTATAATTAAAAAATAAAAATTTTAATCGGGTTGGTGGGTTGTGTGAGACATGGGAAAAATCAATCTCATGACTTTCCGGTCATCACATGGGATTCGAAAAAGGGAAGAGTCGTCACCATTCTTTTTAGGTGTGAATGGACACCAAAATCATCAAAATAAGCACAAAAGGCAAATTTAGATCAAAATTAATTCCACTTTAAAATAAAAAATCCAGAGATGGGTAAGGGGATTAGATTATGAACGGGGGAAGGTGTTAGGCACCCTCATTCACCCACACAATGTGGTTGCCAAGTATTGTCCATGTTCAAAATAAAGAAAGCTTGCTAATTAAAATAATCAAAAAGGCTTGAAAAGAATCAAACACATGTATGACCCCTCCACATGAGAAGTCCAATGAATTCCAGATCCTCTTTTATGGAAGTATCACTTCTAGGACATCACCATTAATTCCAAATCAAAATACAACTTGAATACAAGCAAGTTGAGGCCAATCCGGAAAAAACTCGGTAAAAGATGGAGCCATTTGACCATAAATCATTCAAATCAAATTCAAATTGAATCAAACCAAATCCATTTGAAAGATTATGATAAATAAAAGGCTCAGGAAAATTTTTAAGTAGATCCGATTAAGATCCTAAGAGTTATGCTTGTTTGAAATTCACTGTTATAAGTTGATAAAAGTGGTAAATGGGCAACTTTGAAAACCTATTTGTGAAGATTGGCTCCATATAAATCTTTGAAAATTTGCAAGAATGAAGTACATGGTGCCATCTTTCGAATGAAATAAGCCTCACACGAAACTTCATTCGGATGTGACTTGTGTGACTTCACGAACATGCCCAAAGGATCACAGATCAGCACAGAATTGTGCTATAAGGCAGTTCTGAGTAAATCAGACACACAAGACACAAATGAAAGCAAAAAATTTTGAAACCAATTGGATTTGAAAGCATAATCATAAAGGAAAACACAGAAATCAAAATCACTTGAATCGGACTTAAATCGAATAAGTGGTGCTCAGTCAAAGTGACAGGTTCAGCAATCTGGCCTGAACTGGCCTATTGACTTTGATCGAATGGTGTCAAAAATCCACTTCATAAAAATGGCTGAAATTTTACAAACAAGAACTAGACAGTCTCACCTTTCACATGTCTTTGTAATCACTCCAAAATTCATCCGGATGATGAAGTTATGAGTGTCTGAAGTTAGGGTACAGATGCTGTCTAGTTTTGACATTTTTAAGTAAAATCAACCCAAAACAGTGATCAAGTGTGTGTAATCCGTGCAATCCAAACCAAAATCATTTGAAAAAGTATTGAAAAACCTCTAGAAGGAAATAGGGCACGAATTTGGCTCACCATTCTCTTTGATTGGAGAGAATATACCAAAACCCCCAAAATGGAGCAAAAATGCCCAAAACAAAGAGATTAGACCGAGGGGTCTTCTATATCCAAGGAGAAACTTGCTTGTATTCATTTGAAAACCATTTAGAAATGTTCAAGAAATGTTTGGGGCCATTCATTTCAGATCTACCATAATGAGTATGATAGATCCAAAATATAAGCCTATTTCGACAAAAAGAGTGCGATGTGTGCATGTGTAAAAATCATCTCTTTAAATTAATCAACACATCACAACATATAACATTCAAAACATATCAATCAAATGGGGGTTCTATTCACTAAGGTTCCATTCTCATTCTCGTTTCCCCTAGTTCTCTCTTCACCTTTTACGGCTAGAAATAATCTTGAGGTACTTTGAGTAGGGCATGGGGTTTCACACAACAGTAGGATATTAAGAGGGTTCTAGAACTAAGGTTCCATTCTCATTCTCGTTTCCCCTAGCTTTCTCTTCACATTTTACGGTTAGAGATAGTCTTGAGGTACTTTGAGTAGGGAATGGGGTTTCAAACACATTCAGGCCATTATTCTACATAAAGGAAGAAAAAGAGCCTAATTCTAGAATTTAAGAACATAAAAGAAGGTTAAGGCTTACCTGGGTTCTGGAAGCAATGGGGCAGAGGTTCCCTTCTTCACTTGGAGCTCTTCAATCTCCAAATTTTTGGCCCTTTGCTTGAGGAGAAGCCTCCTATTTATAGACAAAGGCTAGGGCAAGGGGTGCCCTAATGCTAGACACAAAATTATGTCTACAATTCCCTAACCTAAACCCTAAGGCCATTTTCAAGAATTCCCACTCATAAAGATGTGTAAAACAGTAAAAAAGTGAAAACTCTCAGAAATTTCCAATTTCTGCAGCAAAACAATAGTATCCGGCAACTCAGGTCGGGTACTAATAACCCTCTTTGCATCCGACATTATCTGTTGGATACAAACAAATCAACTTGTATCCGACAATTAATGTCGGATACACAAGATAATGCCTTTATCCGAATTTTTACATCGGATACAAAAGAAAAAAAAAGCTTTTTTTAATGATTTTGGCCAATTATTCATCTTTTCACAGTGCAATTTGGGGTGTCTACAGGTTGAACCTGATAATTGGCGAGTTGGGTTTGGTTTTGGGTTTTCCCAACCCACCAATAAACAGGTTCAACTTGAACCGACCTGATTATTGCTCAACCTGTTACAATATACGTTAAGTATATTTTTGAGTAGAATGCATTAACTGTTTACGATAGTTTTATATGATAGCATAAAAGCAATTTATATGCTACTGTAGTTACTAAACATGCTTTTTTGCTTCTTAGCAGTAAAGCAAAAGTTTACCAAACAGCTTTTCTTAAACAAAAGAACTTTTGAAAAGTAGACAAGTACTTTTTTGCTTTCTTGCTTTTGAAAGCAAGAAAGCAAAAGCGTTACCAAACGAAGCCTAAAGCTTGAGCTTACTTTTGCTCATTTTAGCATATTTTTAACACTTTGGTGACTATTTACACCAAGACCCTTTGGATGGTAGCAAATCCTATTTTTAATTTAAGCCCCATGTAAGATGCGTGATGGTCCAAGGATCGCCATGGTTTTACACTATTATGGGAACTGTGCAAATACCATGGCAATCACAAGTAATTTTTCAGGAAGTTGTTAAGTTACGGGTAAAGTTTGGAACCTTAAAGTCTCTTTTATCCCAAGGAAATTAAATAGAACAACAAATGCAATAGCTAAGTTGGGTCTTAGACTAAGTAGGAGTTATATATGGCCTGCCAAAAAAAAAAAGAGTAAGAGTTATATGTGGTTTGAAAATTTTCCGGTAACTACTATGAAATATGTAAACAAAAACTGTGAACAACGAAACTTCATGTAATTTTTTTTACCCAAAAAAGGAAAATGAAGTTGTGTGCTTCAACCTAGGTCAAATTAGGGTTTAGCCCAATCCAATGTTAATACATTAATAGATATATATATATATATATATATATATATATATATATATATATATATATAGATAGATAAATACATATTTTTTTATAAATAATTATATTAATAAATTTAAATGTTCTATTTAAAAGCATAAATATTTTTACATTTCATAGTACAGCCGAATCAATGAAATTTACCTGATACCAACCTAATAGGGTTAGTGAGGTTTGCCAAAACCTATTATCGAACGTTGCACGTTATCATCTTTGAATAGAACCCACCATTTATATGCATCCAATAAGAGAGTTACAATGCCAAAGCTTAGTAAGATTGGGTGTTTTAGCCCTTTAATTTGTAAATTTGGTCTAGCTGGGTGGGCTTAGGCGTTTTAAAAAAAAAATATATATATATATATATATATATATATATATATATATATATATATATATATATATATATATATATATATATATATTTTTTTTTTTTTTTTTTTTTTTTTTTTTTTTTTTTTTTTTTTGTGTAGTCTGTCCAATGATGAACCATATAAATATATCAATTTCGGAAAATCATTAATAATCTTTACATGGATATCAGTGTATCAATTTAGGAAAATCATTAATGAACTTTACATACATATCGGTGCATCAATTTAAGAAAATCATTAATCATGATATTTTATGAAAATATTGTTATTGATACTCTCACCATTACAAGAGTTAAAATAGTCAAAACTCTACCTATTCATTTAAAATCTGGACAGTTGTAAACTTGTTCTCTCTCTGTCTACGTGCAGTATTGCACGTGCACCCTACTAGTGTATATGGTTTGATCACAGCATGCATCTGGTCATTTATAATCTGAAGCCAAAGATATTGATAAGAAAATGGCTAAATCCAAGCTTCTATTCGTTGCTATGTGTTTGCTTGCTCTTGTTCTCATTGTAGGTCTCAATATCTTCTTTTACTCAATCTGTTATGTGTGTCCATGTGAAAGGACATTTGGTTCTCATTACCTTTAATGAGATCTTCTGATTATGGATTTTTCATTGTTTGATGCAGAGATCAATCATTCTATTGTTCCGGCATACATTTACTAAGACTCCGCCTGCCAGTATGATAAAGATTGTACTCTTCCTTGTGCTTCACGACAAGGCTGGCGCCTCCTAAATCCTAGAACTGGAGTAAAACATTGTTGTTGCTTTGAAATAGAAAAATGACTATTAGTCATTTCTTCTAAATAATAATAATAATAAGATGTTTTGCCATGCATGGTCATGGTGTGTCTTTTACTCTACCCAAAAAAAAAATTGTCTTTTAAATAAACAATGGGTGATCCTAGATTATGAGAATCAAAAAAGTTTTCATGGAAGTGAATAATTTCTTAATTATTGGGATCAATAGAAGTCTCTCTTCTTGTCCTTAATACTAGCTAGCAGGTGCAGTACTGCAGTAATGATCGTTTGCAACGCAAATTCACTTTATAGCATATATAGCTAGACACAGTGATGTAGGGTCCACGTAATATTCATTTTGATGGGGTCTCACATCAATGTCTCCCGTTGTACATGCTATAAATAGAATTTGAATTGCATACAATGTGCACTCACAGTACTGCACATAGAGAGAGGGAACAATTTTGCAACTATCTAGATTTTAAACGAATAGACAGAATTTTGACTATTTTAGCCCTACATTAATTATGCCTTATCAACGAACAGTAAGGGCTTTCGGGGAAGCTGTGCATAGTTGTTGGCACGTTTCCCAATGGGCCTATTCTCTTATATATAGTATAGATAAATATAATGTCTTCTGATCTTGCTATTTTTCCTTGTGTTGGCTATGTTTTTCAGATTGTTTAACTGTTGCGTTAGTTTGAGTTGCTTTGTGGAAGAACTTTTATAGAGATGAGAGAGGGGGTTAAAGCTAAGAAGGTGAACAAGATGGTTTTATTACTTGGAAACAAATGAAGGCTGCATGGCAAAAGAGAAAAGGGGAAATTACTGTTTCATTGGAAAATTTTAGAGAACAAGCTAGCCCGCAATTGTTGTATTAGGTGAAGAACTTATGAAGGTGGGAAAGGAATATAGTTCTGCAAAGGCATAAATGTAACAGCCATGATTGTTTCAAAGAATGCTGGACATTGGGGAAGATGATGGTTGACAGTTTAAGGCCTGGTCCATCATTGCTGATGAGCCCAACCCAATGTATCTCCTCAAGCTTAAGCCTGAGTCCAAAGCCCGAGGCTTTTAGGCCTTATTTTATCATGTCAAAAGTAATAAGGACTGGGCTTGAACTTGGCATGTTTGAAGCCCAACCCAACGTCAACCAGCTTGAATTTTTACTTACAATACATGTATGAAACGAGGTTTGAAGGTTTTATGCATATGTACTATTTTATCTTACTCACAATTCAATCCTTATACCTTTTTATATGTATTTGATTGAATCATTCAAAAAATGGATATTAAAATCTTTAAATACAAATGTATTTCTATACCATATAGGAAGGGAAGTGCCCTTTTGGAAATCGTGCCAAACATATGCTTATTTTTCCTGAAAAATAACCTTATAATTTATCCCATATATATTTATATGGGTAATTTTGTCTTTCATTTTTTACTTTCCAAAAGGTACCCTTCAACAATTTCTTATCCCTTACATGTCCTAAACTTTTTATTTATGTATGTGCATTACTGCACGTGCACCCAACTAGTGAATATAAATATAAGCACTTTAATGGTAAAATCTAAAAATAAAAACATTTTGTGAAATGGAGCCTAACCAAGTCAGGTTGAGGATTTTAGTAACACTTTAGTATTATGATTAGGACTAAAAACAGGACTCAGTTGTTTCCTTGTGACTTGGTAAATTAAATATCATGATCTTCAAATCAAGAAAATATAATAGAAATAATATCAAAATTTTTTGTATAGCCCAATGTCGACAACCATTACATCAAAAAGCTTAAGCTGATAAATAAATGCGTAACATATATATCGAAGAACCAAACATAATATCTCAATACCCAACAATTGGGTTAGTAACACAAGGCCTTTTCATATTCCAACTTATGAATGATTATATATTTAATTTGATAAATTTATATGCATTTAAATTGTGTTTTAACTAATTCCACCATGACATATCTCTTTATTTTCTTTTTCCATAACAAAAGACAACGTGATATTATTCTTTAATACGATTGGTGAGCAAATGTCCATGGATACTATTTGAAAAAATTTGAGAAACAAGTGGGAAGGAGATGAAATCATCACCTGCAATTTAAAATTAATGCAGTGGACCCTGCAGCTTATGTAGTGAGATGTTTCCATATGAAGCATATAAGAAAAAAAAAACATTTCCATTTTGAAAAACAAACTAGCCATTGGATGTTCCATATGACAGCATCTCGACGAAGCTGCAAAGTCTACTACGCAATAAGTGGTTGTAGAATATTTCTTTCTGGAAGCGGATGGTTGCAACGCTATTGCTCTTAGTCATTTGAGCGACGTAAGGATCCCCCAAGAGGCGAAATGCCGCCCATGCTGAACGAAATGGGACGGTTTTGTTACTTTTGTGTGCTCTAACGGAATCCTTCGCATTCCATTTCATTTTCTCCCGAAACCAGCGAAATTTCGCGAACATGGAAAACACTTATTTCACCTTAAAGATTGATCATCTTCAAAACTTGTTGCATTGGTAAAACACATAGAATGGATGATTTCAAGGACAAGAAATTAACTATTAAGCTACATGTATGCCTCAAATACACGTTAATTAACTTCGTTGAGAAGTTTTATTCTCATGACCATGAAAATGATACAACAACAAATCCACTATGGTACAAATTTGAACCCTAACACACCTCACGTACTTTACCCCTTCAAGAAAGAGCCAGTGAGCAATTTATGGAACAACAATTAGTATCTGAAGTCTCATAAAGTACATTCTATGACAACATGAAGCAATAAGGGAAGTTACTGTAGATAGCTAGGAGGTTATAAAACGGTAAGAAGAATATGAAAGTGAACCCAGACTCCAGCTACTATGAATAAGTTCTGCTGTTGCTTTCTCTCCAGCAGCCCCTAAAGCAACATGCAAAGGGTAAAAGTGATCAGGCCATGGATGAGCCATCTTGGCATTAGGTGCCTTCTTGTCATAATTGTTCACATCTTCATGTCTGAAAACAAACAAACAAAGAACATTTAAAATTAAAGACCTTTTTTAAGCATTCTAGACATGAAATTGCCTGAAAATTTTCAATTCATGGTACATAATAGAATTCTCTCCTTTTGTACTTCAAAACAAAAAAGAACTCTTTCCAGGATGAACAAGGATTTAGACAAATTAACAGGCATGTTGTCCCATTTAGATTCTAGCAGGATAGATTTTATAGCCTTCATTTTTATTTCTTGCTTCATCTAGAACTTGTAGGTCACAGAAATGTGTTCGGCAATCCAAACTAAGTAATATTGGCTATGACAGTTCATAATTTAGGGGCAGTAAGATTACCTTCCATTCAAGAGGGAATCAGTGAGCCATGAATCAAACTGTGAAGCCCATGAGACAACAGAATCATCATCAAATTGAAGGGCCCTTAAGTTGTGGGTTGCACTTCCTGATCCTATTATGAGAACCCCTTCCTCTCTTAGAGGAGCCAAGGCCTTGCCCATGTTGTAGTGATAGGTTCCATCCTTTTCTGTCTGAACTGAAAGCTGGCAAACTGGGATGTCTGCCTCTGGATACATAAGCATGAGTGGCACCCATGCACCATGGTCAAGCCCACGAGCTTTATCTTCCTTTACATGCTCAAAACCAGCATTCACAAGCAATTCCTTCACTCTCTTTGCTACGTTTGGTGCCCCAGGTGCTGGATATTTGAGCTGACGAAAAAATGGTTTAGATCTATCATTTGAGCTTAGATAAATTAATTTGGACACTATACCCTTTTAAACAATGGGACCCCAGTAGAGCTTTCTGAGGAAAAATGGTGTCTTCTTTATCAAAATGTATTGTAGCCAAAAACCAGGCTTGTCTTTGCTGAATATAAAAGCAGAGAGGGTAAGCTCATGTAAGCAAATTATGGCCCCTCAAACTCCACCCATTTTTATCAGACTTGTTCCTAGTGGGAACATTAAAATGTAATTATACAAGATGTTAGTTACTCTTCAACTACCAATTAATGAAGGGTATCTTCCAACCTATAGAATCAGATGCAGTGTTGATCTATGGAAATCTTTTGTCAATATCTATTCAGTGACATCTATCAGATTATGATTCTGTTGAATCATTTATTTGTTTTGTAAAACATCTAAAAGTTAAAACGTATTTTATAGAATAAATTAATTATAATCAACTAAACCCAAAACCACACGCATGCCAATGCTATAGACATCCCTACTTCCAAGGCTTGAGAATCTAATTATGAGTATTTAAATCTAAAGCACATGGCAAGTGGCAAAATTGAATGAAATAGTAGGACCCACCACCAAATAAATCTCATGAATAAACTTTTTCTAGTGGGTGGGAAAAATTTTTTTTTTCTTCTAACCCAACATTGAAAACAGCAAGCCATGAGTAAAAATCTATGGCAAATGATCCTCACATAAATTCTAAACCAAAATGTCATAAATTCCATGTTTTATGTCAAAATCTATAGCAAATGGTCCTCATCTGTCAGATTTCCAGAATTGAAAAATCTGGGTTCAGAAACCCTATGATTTTCAGGTACTTTGGCTAAAATATATATCCAAAACCAAAATCAAGCTAGGCTTTAATTTAGTAACAGAAGGAAAGCAGGAATTTAGGTAAGAAACCAAATGTAAAAAATGTAAATAAAGAAAAACTATAGAGACTGATATTCCAAAACCCCAATTGATATTAGAAGCATCTTGATTTTGTTCATGTAATTTTCACAAAAGCACTGAACCAGGCCAGGTACAAAGAACTCTAAACATTCTATAACACAACAATTGCAACCAATATTTAGATACTTCCTACATATATCTGTAACCCCAGATGAAATTCTCTACAAAGTTGATCTTAATAAAACAAATATATACTCCCATGTCCAGATCAATAAAGCTAATGATATATTGGGTTGAAGAACATGAATTTATGACTAATCACACCTTGTACATGCTTTTGGGAAAGCCATAGAAATCGTGGATCGTGTCGCTCCGTTCGACGACGTTAACGGTGGGTTCTGCCGTCTCCCAGTGGCCGGAGATTACCAGGATCGATCTGGGTTTCTGCTGCATAATCGTCTGCTGCCATGACTTCAAGAAATGCCTTGCAGGCAGTGCATCATCGATGGACAGCGTGGGAGATCCATGAGAGATGAAGAAGGTGTCCATTACAGGTTTTCTTGAAGGAGACAAGAGAGAGAACGCAACCTTCAAAGCCAGCATCAACGCAAGCGAAGCCTCTATATATAAAATTGCCTTTCGCTTTCTCATCTTGGCATCCTTGGTTCACCTTTGCCGTATAAGACATTGAGGTGATATATAGACGCTGGGTAAACGCGTTGACGGAGACTAAATTAAAAACAAAAAAAGTAAATCACACTTATGGTTTCTCACAATTGTAGATACCTCTCTTGAGATTTTTGAAATTACACTTACCTCTTTGTTAAACTTATAAAATATAATTTAACTATTTTACCCTTTATCAATTTTTTTAAAATTATGAAAAGGGTCACTTTTTAAAAATATTTATAAAAACAGTCCACTAAATCGCCAAAGGGCCACTTTTCGTCCTAATTATAAAAAATTCCATCGAAATTAAATTACAAGATCATTTTTCAAAAATAATTAAATTTGAGGATCACTTTACTTAAGCGCATTATACATGAGACGCAAGCTTCTTACATGGGGACACAAGTGAATTCTACGTGAGATACAAGCGCATCATACGTAGACACAACTAGGGCTATAACTCGGTCCGGTTAAAACCAAACCCGAACCGACCCAAACCGACTTCGGTTCGATTTGGTTCGGGTTTTTATATGTTCGGTTCGGTTTTGGTTTCAAAACTTTTAAACCGAATTATATCGGTTCGGTTTTGGGTTGTATGGTCAGGTAAACCGAACCAAACCGAAAACCGAATCGAAATCATACATTTCTATAAACCGAACCAAAAATACATATTTTCATATATCTATATATATATATATATATATATATAAATTTACCCCTTAAACTTTTAACATATTACAAGCTAACCATATCTTTTAAATAGACAAAATCCTCTCAAACCCTAAACCCGATCACCTCGCCTCCCTTCTCTCCGTCGACCTCAAGCTCCCTTATCGATTTACTCAGTGTTCAAGACAATGTTCAAGACGCCATTCTCTTGTCTCGAGCTTATAGAAGAAGAAAACATCTGTTTTGCTCCTTGTTCTCAACATCACCTTCCGTAAGCATCTCAACTTCCCTGCGTTTCTTTATTTTCTGTTTCGAATCATAGTTTTTTTTTTCTTTTTCTTTTTCTTTTTCCGTTTTTCTTATTTTTATCTTAACTGATGTTCTTCACCAGGAACCAGTGCGGATGATCTTTTCCCCCTTTTCGACAAGTATGGAAAGGTCGTTGACATCTTCATCCCAAGAGACCAAAGGTCTAATGGCCCTTCTTAGTTTTTTGTCTTTCTTTTTTTTTTAATTATAAAGTTTGTTCTATTATTCCCTCTTAGATTTGTAGCTGCTGTTGTATGAGTTCCATTTTGCGTGGATTCTACGTTTTTCCATCTTCCTCTTTTCTCGTCTCGTAAGTCGTATCCTTCCAAGGGAAGAATGAGACTCAAATCTGGAATGATTTTGAATACCCTTTTGCTGGAGGAGAAAATCATTTTCTTTGATGAGGTTGAACCCAATTCACTTGACAGGAAACATGCGAGCAAGATTGCATCATTCCAGCAGTTCATCTCACATGACTTTGAGTCTTTGAATCTTTGATGCTAGTGACCATGGGAAATCAAGTTTCCCGGTTGCTGCTGTGCATGGGATTGGGATCATAGACATTGAGATAAGGTTTCAACAGTTGCTCTTTGGATTATGTCTCGTGTTAGTTAATGGGCCGGGCTTTGATTACCAAAAGAAAGTGAAAGAAGGAAAGATGCTTTGAATCCTTGGTGCAGTTCGATTCACACTCTAGATTTTTTTTTTTTTTATAGAATTATCTCTTGACATGGTGCTAGCAAAAGGGTATTCAAAATCTTTCCAAATTTTGAGCAATGAAGAGAGAATGTGGATTTTGAGCAATGTAGAAATTAGAAATGAAGAGAGCGTGGATTTTGCTTTAGTGTGTTGCATAAAAATATATTCAAACTCAAACAGTTGTATGTTAAACGTGGATTTTGAGCAATGTTAAATGTAATACAAAGTAAAAACTCGAAACCCAACCCAAACCGAACCGAATTGCAAAATTCGGTTCGGTTTGGGTTGGGTTTCGAGTTTTATATAAAAAATCGATTCGGTTTCAGTTTGGGTAGTTCGGTTCGGTTCGGTTCCGAACCGACCATCAATAACTTTGGTTTGGTCCTGGGTTGAGGCCAACCCAAACCAAACCGCACCGAGTTGCAGCCCTAGACACAAGCGTGTTTTGCCTCTAATAAAATGACACTATTTTTTTAATTATTTTTTAAAAGTAATCTTTTTCTACAATTCGATATCTTAGTGGACTGTTTTTATAAATAACTTTAAAAAGTGATCCTTTTTCATAATTTTCCCTATGCCTCGATATATTACACTGTTTTGCACTTAAAGAAGGGTAAATTCATCAAAAAAAGATTCAAATTTTAAAAAAATATTTACAAAAAGGAGGGATATAAAATAGACAACAAAAATAAAAAAGAGGTAAGTATAAACCACGGGGAAGGTACGTGCAGTCGGAACCCACAAGGAGGTAATCGTAAATTTCTATAAGGAAAATAAAAATATTAAATTGTTGACTTTGGGGAGAGAATCTTACATTGCTTAGCAAAAAGGAAGTGGTTTTGATCCTGTGCTCTCACCAATAAAGTTCCTTTCTGCAACTCTATGGGAAGATGACAACTGTCCTAAAGTTATGCTTGTATTCTAGTTAACAGTCACGTGACCAGTAAGAACATGATTACGAGCGCCCATTGTTTCATCATTTTGTTAATTAAATTTTGAAATTGATGATACGCACTTGAAATCTTCTACGGGTTTGTTTGTAAAAGTTGTTTTTCCCGTATCTAACAGTTAATTGTCACATCAACAATTATATGTTCTCTCTTCTTTCTCTTTCTTTATTAAAACATGAAAGCAAATTTTATTTCTTTTTATTACTATAACTTATTAATGTGACAACCTACTGATGAATAAGCCGAACCGTTTTACAAGCTTGGGATTCAATCCATGTGCTCTCTTGTGAAGATCAAAACTTGTCATATGTCTATGCATACCGAAATGCTAGCAATATATTATTAAATATTATAATATTATAGATCTTGATTCTCTCATGTCAAGATCTCCTATTGCTTATCTTAAAAGTGATCTAATCTTGTCATATATATTAGTTGTAATTCCACATAATTATATTATTAAATATTATAATATTATAGATCTTGATTCTCTCATGTCAAGATCTCATATTGGTTATCTTAAAAGTGATCAAATCTTGTCAAATTAGTTGAAATTCCACATAATTATTAGGTTAGCTAGTTGATTGTGACAATTATATTATGATTAAATATAAAATCAAAGTCATCAACCTAACAAGGATTTGGAATTTCAAATGATATAACAAGCTTTAATTAGTTTTAATCAAGTTAACTAATAATGGATCTTAAGTGGAGAGGATTGGGATTAGTGATGCTAATAACAATCAAGCTTGAGCTTTAAAAAAGACTCATTAGTTGACAAGCTTGAGTCAAGTTGGGTTTGCTTCCTGTGGAAGACTTGATATAAGTAGATGTTTGGGATATCCCAAGGCTTAAAAATTAGTAAAAGGCATTGCCAAATTGGCATGTTCTCCACGGGTCGGGACTTTCCTATTATATATCCGTATAAATATGAGGGAAAGTTATGAAAAGGAACACTTTTTGGCCTGTATTTACAAAAATAGTCCATCACAAATCTCATTTTATAGAAAGAGGTCACTTTTGAAAAAAAATTCAAAAAATAGTGTCACTTTAGGAAAAAGACTATGATGTGCTCGTATCCCATGTAAGATGGGTTCGTACGTATCTCACATAAGGAAGTTCGTATCTTACGTATAATATGCTTGTGTCTCAAGTAAAGTGAACTTGTAATTTAATTATTTTTTATAAGTGATCCTACAATTTAGTTATTTCTAAAAAGTGATCCTTTTTTGGAAATAAGGTTTTTGATGGACTGTTTCTATATAAATAGCGGACAAAAGTAACACTTTCCCTAATTTTCCCTAGATATAATATATATTATAAAATAACATAATAATATTTAGTTTCATATTTCATTCATAATTTTAAAATTCTTTATTTTTCCTTACGCATGTTGCAGTTATATATTTAGAAGTTTACAATTAAAATACACTAGTCGAGTGAATGTGCAATACTACACGTACGAACCAAAAAAAAACAAGAGAGTGAATGGTTTTGTAACTGATCATTAAGTTGTTAAAATATTGAGATAGTTTTGACTAGTATATACCCATTTATTAGTAAATCTTGACAATGATGTGTAAGGGCTATTTTGAAAAGTGTCATATTTTGCTTGGCACGATTCCCTAAGTGACACCTCATGTTTTATATAGTATAGGTACATTCACTTTAAAAGATTAATCATTTCATCTAGAAATAGTTGATCTTTTCAAAGTGAATGCACCAATCATGTCACCCATTCAAATAGATCTGGTTGAATCAACTCAAAATATTCCATGATATGGCTCCAATTGATACATAATTGCGCTAGACGGATTGTGGACTATACAGCCTCTATCTACACTTTTGTTTACAGCATTTCAAGAAGTGCTGTTCAATGCGGGTCCTATACAAAAAATAAATAAAAACTAAAAAAATGGATGAACATTAAGTGAACGGCATCATAAACATGCTGCAAATAACATTGTAGATAGAAGCTGCACAGTCCCTCATCCGTGCGCCAGATCCGTATAACCCAATGTTACACATGTTTGATCTTGGAACTTGAAGCAAGCATCAAAACCATTCACATAATATTTCCTGTCAATCCTTAACAAAGAATTAAAAAGTGGTTTGGATTTATTTGATCGATCAAGTGGGTTCATGTGCAATACCATGATTATTGATCAAAGGACCCACAAGTTCTCACTATTTTTTTTAGGTTAGCTTCAACTATCTTTTGGTATGTTTAAAACCGTGAAAGGGAAATTAAAAGGGGGAAATTTCTCTAATCTATCAAAACCTCAGGTTTAGTCCCACATTGCATGAGCACAAACATATTTATTCCTTTATTATATCCATGAACAAACTCTTTTCACGCCGGGCTTCGTAACTCAGGCCTGTAATCTGAGTGGAGGCATCAAGGTGGCTGGACTAAAGGGGGGTCTTGCTGGCTTGCCCTTCCGGTTCCAAGAGGGAAGTTGAGCCATGTGACCCAAGCGAAAGCCTGGGCCGTATGGTTCTTGGAGGAGAGGGTAGCGCGTCAGGCTGATTTGACAGAGCAGCGAAGACCTGTCGCTTCCTAAAGTGGAAGGATAACAAGTCCGTACCCCATGGCCCACCAAAGCCTAAGGAGTCGTTCTCAAACGAAACAGCCCACCTTTTTGCCTTGTATCTTTTACTAACTGCAAGCTTGATTATACCCTTCATCTACATATACAAGCGTGCCAACCAAAATGTGTGGTTTTCCAAAATTGTCCTTACACATCTATTGAGAAGACTTATTAATTAAGGGTACAATGGTTAAAACTTGCAATCAGTTTGATTTTTTCTTGCACACATGCAGTATTGCACATGCATCCTACTACTATTATATATAACAACGAGACAACCCCTTGGGAAGGGTGCCAAACTAACTTAATTTTTTTTTCTTAAAATATCCTTTTTAATGACATCTTTTCTTACATATTTATATGGGTAAAAATTTTGTCTTTCTGATTTTTTCAATTTCCAAAAGAGACACTCAACAACTCCTTATGTTCGCTCTATGTTCGCAATAGAAACGGTTAAGCCTATTTTGGGTTTGTATTAATCGGATATGGTTTCGGTTTTTATACCATATAAAACCGATATGGTTTCGGTTTGTTTTCAGTTTGACTTTTAAGGTCAGACAACCAATTACATATCTATATATATATATATATATATATTATATAAAAGTCAGCCCACCACCAACTTGGAAAGGTTTGGTTTTTTAGTTAAAAATCGATAAACCAAGCCGAATAGAAACTATTAAATCTGTTTTGGGTTTTGTCTTAAACGGTTTTGGTATTATTCTAAACACTGAGTTGTATGGAACATACAATCGGTTCGGTATTTCCCAAAATACACCATCCCTGGTTGCACTTTTGCTTGGTTAAACCTGAAATCAAATAGACCCACACCGACACTGAGTCCATTTGGTTTGTGTTTCAACTTATTCAACTCGGTTTTAGTTCCAAATTCACCAACCTAAATTAAAGGGAAAATTAATTTTTAATGATACTTTTCAAAATAATCAAGATTCAATCAACAAAGTTTTGAGTTTTATCTTTTAGTGAACTTTTATCAATATAATTAATTTTTAATGACATTTTTACTATTATAAATCAACTATTCCAAGAATACCCTTATGACTTATACAAGTTAGTGCAAGTCACTCACTCAAGATACAAGTCATTTTATTGCTTCTACAAGTCTAAAATGGCTTGTACAATTCAAGTTATTGCTTGTATAAGTTAATTGGTTTTGGGTTGATATGTCAATTGTATCTAACCAAATTGAGATTCGACTTATAAATATATTTTGATAAACTAAACCAAATCCTATACACACAGAAAAGCTACACAAATCTTTCTATCATTCAGGCTTTAAGGAAGTGGTTTTGATCCTATGCTCTCACCGATAAAGTTTCTTTGTGCAACTCTTTAGGAAGCTGACAATTGTCCTAAAGCTATGCTCGTATTCTAGATAATAGTCACGTGACCCGGAAGAACCTGATCACGAGCTCCCCTTGTTTCATCATTTTGTTTAAATTGTGACATTGATGATATCCTCCATATTGAAATCCTTTCCAAATTACCTGTTTGTAAAAGTTGTTCGACCGTATCTAATAATTGGTTGTCACATCAACAATTATTAATTTATTTTCTCTTTTTTTCTCTCTCTTCATTAAAACTTTGAAACAAACAGTGGCGTAGCCAGGATCTTCATTTAGGGTGAGCAAGTTAAATGCTAGAACCAAAGATAGAAGATGAACAGTTGTGGTTAGAAGGACAATGGAGCAAATTAAAAATTTTAGGGTGGGCAAAACTGTCAATATGTTAAGTACATGATAAAGTTTAATAATTTTAGGGTGGGCCACTACCCACCCTAAGCTCTATATAGCTCCGCCCTAAAAGCAAATTCTTTTTTTTTATTTTATTACAAGATGTGACAACCTGCTGATGGATATACTTGGCCCACTTTTATGGGCTTGGGATACAATCCATATGCTCTCTTGTGAAGATCAAAGCTTGTCATCTGTACACATATACCGATATGCTATCAATATATTACTAAATATTATAATCTTATAGATCTTGATTCTCTCACGTCAAGATCTCCTACTAATTCTAAAAGTGATCAAATCTTGTCAAATTAGTTGAAATTAATTATACATCATTTTTAGGTTAGCTAGTTGATTGTGACAATTATAGTGATTAAATATGAAATCAAACTCGATTCCAACAATTAATACGATTAAACATAAAATCAAACTCATCAACCTAACAATGATTTGGAATTTCAGATGATATCATATAACAAGTTTTAGTAGTTTTAATCAAGTTAACTAATAATGGATCTTAACCGGAGGGGAGTTGGATTACTGGTGCTAATAATTAACAATCAAGCTTGAGCTTTAAAAAAGACTCATTTAGTTGACAAGCTTGAGTCAAATTTATGTCAGATAGATATGCTCAATTAAAGTTTGGTTTGCTTAATATATTACCAATGGAAGACTGGATATAAGTGAAGCTTTACCGAGTCAAGCTGATGCCTAATAAATGTTACTGAGCTTGAGTATAGCTAGCTTGATCTTTCCGTAAACTTTATAACCTTTAGCGGGGTTGACCATAGCTCGGCTCAGCTCAGCTCATTGACAACAACATTATATCTCCTTAAATATTACTAGCACGATGCCCGTGCAATAATACACGTAGAGAGAGAGGAAACAGTTTTGCAACAATCAATATTTTAAATGAATAGCCAGAGTTTTGACTATTTTAACCATATATTAATTATGCCTTAACAACGAACAGTAAGGGTTTTTTGGGGTAGTCGTGCATAGTTGTTGGCACACTTCCCAAGGGGTTATTGTCATTATATATACTCTAGATAATCATATTATTATACTCTTCTTGTGAGATTAGACAAAATGAAGTCATTTGTGACAATTAAACAGGGAGGTACTACATTACCGAGTTGTATAGCTTATGATTTTATCTTCTTTTGTATTCATAGGCACGTGTGTTAGATAGAGGGCACACACAAGGACACAAGCTGAATCACTTTGGGTGGAGTTGGAAAATGTGAAAAAATAAATAAATAAAAATATTGTTTAGGGATATTTACCCTTGAGGTTTATGACAATCCCACTTTACCTCTTGAGGTTTCTAAAATATCAGTTTACCACCTTGAGGTTTTCAATATGTAACAATCTCTGTTAGAAACAACTAACTCACAAGATCGTGATCTTGAGTAAATAGGAATGTTACTAACTATTATGTTTCTAATATAGTACCTTCTAATTATAGTTCTTTCTCTAATATTGGATCTCATGTAATCAAGGAGAATCCAATATTAGAGTTCCCATAATTGTTGGGATTATAACTTGTATAAGGAGACCTCTTTGTAATCAATAAAACACACAGAAAAATTATTCTTTTCTACAATCTCCCCCTTTTTGAAAATTGACCATTAAAGTTTTAACAATGTTGACGAGGTAGCAATAGAGAAAACATATATTGACGATTTTGTCCTCTGAGCGAATGTTTGTTACTCAAGACATTAATAAAGGTTTTTATTTTTAAATGTAAATAAGAGGGGCAAATTTGTCAATTATTTTTCTTCAATTATGATTTTAATGATCAAACTTCTAAAAGGGGAAGATTGTTACATATTCAAAACCTCAAGCAAGTAAACTAATATTTTATACACCTTAAGGGGAAAATCGGATTATAAAAAATTTCGGGGGGTAAACTATAAATATCCCTATTACTTATGAATAATGTACTTTATGGAGCCATGTCACCAATGACGCTTAACACTTTGCTTTGCTCGAACAACATACCTTAATATTACTTTTTTTCTTAATTATGAGAAGGTTTTTTTTTGGTGCAATCACTTGAGTGTTTCTTTAAAAAAAAATAATGGGTTGAGTGTTTGACTCCATTAAATCAAAAATATTTCTTTATTGCTACATCGCATTGACTTTTTTTTTTCTTGTAAGAAGACAACTATGCAATTTCATTCATAACAAAAACTATTACAACAAGAATGGCCAAAGCCTTCATTGTTGAAACAAAAAAACATCCATGTGAAGGATAAGTCAGAAAATGAATAGATGCAGGGGAAGCAGATGCCCCATCAGACAGATTGCAGTTCTTAGATAAGGGGTCAGACTTGTAGCCAAAACTACATGAAACCACCTAATTAAAGAACATGTGTAAGTACCGACAGAGGGTCCATATCATCACGGATTAAATATCCCAATAAAGGGAGAAAAGGCATCTGCATCGAAAATGAGATGGTCAACAAGGGAGTTCTTGGAGAACCGAAAATAACTCAGACTAACAACTGCAATTTGGATAATGTGGGCAAAGCACCCCTGAATCGAGCAGGACAATAACTAAAAGACCAAACAACATGACCTATACATAAACCAAAAAATCGGAAAAAGGCCACCATCTTCACCAGTTTCACCCTAGTTGGGGACCATAATCCTTTCGCCAAAGTTATCAAAAAGCTTTAACGATCTCCTAGAAATTGCGAGCAGGATTATGAGGCAGCCTAGACACAAAATCAGGCTAACCCATCGGTACTCCAAGATTATCAGGGAACCTCCAACCATAAGACCAAGAAGCAGGAAAGTGGCAGTCAGATGCAGAGGGCGGCCACCTAGCTGGTGCATTCTGTCAGTCAAAAATAGGTCAGACATGGCCCAGCTGTCGTCATGGTCAACATCGGCGTCATCATCCTCCTCAAACTCTTCAGAAATTGTTTCCATCTTCCTGGAATTCACCAACACAGCTAAACCTATATGCAAAGCCATAGGAAAACAAAGAAGCACAGCAACCCAAGAGACCAAGAAAACCGAAGCCACAAAAGACAGAGCACTAAGAAGGAAAGAAGCAAAGGAACCCTAGCTAAAGAAAGAAAAACAAACAAGGATGAGAGGAAGGAGATAAGAACAACAACACCGGACTGCTAAAAGACACCACACAAAACACCGAAACAGGAAACAAGACACACGAGAAACCCAGCAAACCACTGAAAAGAACGAGGATCAAAGAGTGAGAGAGAAGAACGAAGACAAGAAAAACAAAATGAAGATGACCACCGTAGCTATCCCAAGAAAACAACCACACAAGGAAACCCAGCTAGAACCAAAGGAGAGGAAGACTGCCATCCAAAACTGCTCACAGAAAAATATAAATGGGATCAAACAGAGCAGGAAACCAAACCCTAAAATGGCTGGAGAAAACCAGGGGAATGATCACAGGAAAGAATGCCTTGGAAACCCCAAATCGCCTAGGAGTGGTTGTTCTATTAGAAATTTTCCTCTTATGTTGGGTCACATTAATTGTATTTTGGTTTTATAAAAAACAGGTTTGGATATATAGTCTGTGATGATATTACGATCGAAGCACAGCAACCCAAGAGACCAAGAAAACTGAAGCCACAAAAGACAAAGCACTAAGAAGGAAAGAAGCAAAGGAACCCTAGCTAAAGAAAGGAAAACAAACAAGGATGAGAGGAAGGAGATAAGAACAACAACATCGGACTGCCAAAAGACACCACACAAAACACCGAAATAGGAAACAAGACACACGGGAAACCCATAACCACCAAAAATAACGGGGACCAAAGCGTGAGAGAGAAGAACAAAGACCAAAAAAACAAAATGAAGATGACCACCACAGCAATCCCAAGAAAACAACCACACAAGGAAGCCCTGCTAGAACCAAAGGAGAGGACGACCGCCACCCAAAACCGCTCACAGAAAAACATAAACAGGATCAAACAGAGCAAGAAACCAAACCCTAAAATGGCCCAAAAAAACCAGGGGAACGGTCACGGGAAATAATGCCTAGGAAACCCCAAATTGCCTAGGAGTAGTTGTTCTGTTAGAAATTTTCCTTTTATGTGGGCTCACATTAATTGTATTTTGGTTTTATAAAAACAAGTTGGACATATAGTCTGTGATGATATTACGATTGACCTAATATTAAGTGTGATCAATTTAATTGGATTTGGTGCACCTTAATTGTAAGGGAATATTTTATGTATAATTATAATATGATAAGAATTGTATATAGCCCAGGTGACCATGTAGGATAAGGAGTCTCCATACTATCCTAATTGTAATTGAAGCCCTTAGTGGAAGAACTCTTTTATTATAAATAGCCTAGGTCCCATCTCCTATCCTAAAACACACAGAACTTTCTGAAACTATTTGACATCTGGTTCTGATAAAGAGGAGTAAGGAGAGGAAGAGCTAGCCCTAACTATGAGTTTTGCAGAGATTTCAAGAAGTGCAATTAGCCATGTCTTCAGGTAAGTATAGAAATTTATTTAATTCTTGATTCATGCATATGAATTATATTATATGTTAAATCTAACAATTGGTATCTGTGCATCTATAATTCATGTTTGAATCTTGGGTTTTCGTGAAAATCAGAAATATTAGGGTTTTCATGAATTAGGCATTGGCTGAAAACTTGAAACATGGATTGGCTAGATTCCAGCTATCCACAAACTGGAAAACCCCTAAAAAGCTAGGGGTTTTGTTCCCCATATCATGACCTTTAAAACCATATGTTTTGCCCCATAAATATCTCTCAAATCATGCACGAATTAATGGACTGTTCTTGAACCCGAAAATCTGCAAATTAGTTTATTACATGAATAACACCTAAATCTTGATGTTGCTGGAAATTGATTATGCGAGCATGTTTCTGGGACCTGTATTAGCATGACTACATGATTTAATTGCATGAAATAACATGATTTAATCATGAATTAGAGTTCTTGTAAACCTAGGGTTTCGGCCATGAGAAACCATAAATTTCAGCCGTTTTTCATCTTTTGATTGAGATTCATCACAAATTAAGGCTTTAATCATGTTAGAAATTTGATTTAGAGCAAAACCCCACAAGTCTTGCTCGATTTGATGTTGAATGTTAAGAGAAATTGAAAATTCTTGATTTCGATTTACAGCCAGGTCACGAGACCCGTTTTCGTACCCACGTGGACCTGGCTGGAGGTAGGGGACTGTAAGACCCCAAATTTTTGGATAACAATTAAGGCATAAATAAATGGAAGAAAATAGGGGTATGAAAAAAGTGGAAATAAAAGAATAGACAATTTAGAGGATTAATAATTTAAATAAATAATAATTTTAAAATAAAAAAGAATTTTGAAAGGAAATCAATCTTGGAGGATAAAAGGGAATTTTAGTAAATTCCAAATGGATCAATTGATAAATTAAATCATTAGATAATTAAAAGAATGGGAAAATAGAAAATTGAATTTAGTTGGGTTAGGTTTGAAGTTAAATAGCAATAATTACGGCCTAAAAGAAGAAAAATGGCAATTTGGTAATTATGATTAATTGGGGGCCTTAATTTGGAGAAAAAGTGACTTCACAGGGTGTTTAGGTAATATTTAGAAATACGTATTAAATTATAGACAAAATTTTATTTAAAATTAGGGTTTCTTAAATTTGAAATAGAAAGGAAATGAGAGGAAAGAAGGTTCATTCGTTTGGAGCAAAATAGAGATGAGAGAGAGAGAGAGAGAGAGAAGGGAGAAGACAAAAGATCTTTAGAAGGAGAGCTATTGTAGAAACCTCCAACCAGCACTTATCAAAGTTAGATCAGGAGAGATTCAACCATTGGATCGACCTCAAATTTGGAGGTTTTGTTCACGATTGGTAGGACTACAATCTGAACGGTCGAGATCTTATTTGGAAAACCCTAGGATGGTGCGATGATAACAAAAACTTGGATAAAATTCAGGATTCAATGAAAAGATGGATTTCGTGTATTGAGGCAAGTAGCAATCACTTGAAAACTGGAGGAACTGCATGATTTTTGTATTTCGGATGATTTCTGATTGTTTTGATTTAGGTTAAATCATGTTTCATGGATTGGATTATTTTCCCTGGCAAGTTTTCTTGTTCTTGAAGAAAAACAGAAAAGTTTTTGACTTGCATAGTTTGATCTCTGTAGATATTCGTAAATCTACAATCAATTGGTAAAATTAGGTTTAGAGTGTTGTAGAGATGATTTAGGTTAATTAAAAGTAACTTTAGAACAATTAAAATCAAAGAAATATCACAAATTTAAGAAAAATTGGAAAACCTGGAAATCTGCCAAAATTGGGTGGGCGCTCAACAGGTCGCTCGAGCGCCTATGTCAAGTGCCCACTGCCAGAATTTGTATTTTGAGGATTTTAGGTTTAAACTCATATTTAATAATTTTCTAGTTATTTAATTATTGTAACACCTGTATAGGGGTTGAATTGAGGTGTAGGAACTGACAAAATTAAATTTGGAATTAAGAGTAATAATTTAGAACGATGAATGTAAATAGGTGCTTAAAAAGGATAAGTTTGTGGAAATAGTGGATTAGATCTAGTTAAACGTAAATTTGGGGAGTAAAACCAACTCATAAACTTCAACATGGATCTATGTGAACTGCTAGAAGTGAAAAATAACAGAAATTACAAAATTTAATACCTTAGGTTTTAAATATAGAAGTTAGGCATTAATAGGTAATTTAATTAGGGAAGTTTTAGTTAATACCTAGTGTGCGCGCGGCGTCGCACTTCTAGGATATGACTAGGATCTCCTAGAGGAGAAAATGGGGAATCGGAGTCACCACTGCCTGATGGGGTGCAGGCAGACACCGGGTACCTTAGTTTTGTCTATTTTGATGGTCTGCGGCTAAAGATTCCGTGTAAGCTCTCGGTTACGGTTTGGAGAAGTCCGAAAACACCCCGGTCCGCCCCGTCGGTTGACGGGTCCCTTGGATCTCCCTGGTTCAAATCAACTTCATTTTGGTCTATCTCACTCAATTCCTAAGCCAAAACATGCACGCTTTAGGTCTGGCGGGGACCACTTGAAAGGTGTGGGTCGCCTTTCTTTTAATTGTTTTTACCTTCTTATTCAAGTGATGTTGGTCTGAGGTGGGCCCCGTTGGAAGGTCCATGGGATGCCAAGTTGGGCTTTAAGTCAAACCCAAGTTCCATTTGGGGTTATGTTGGATGATCCTTTTTTATTGGATTTGGTTATTTAGTTTGGATGTCATTTGAACATACAAAGTTATTTGATTTGTTTTGGTTTTTAAAGAAGGGCCCATTGGGCTTGGAGGAAGCCCATGGACTTATCCAGGATGCTTGAGATCCATCATTGGGATGGATCTTGGTTGAGCAAAGGGTGTGGGCCCCGTTGGAAGGCCCACAAGGAGGGATTATTGGGCCTTGGATGGGCCCGCATCCCAAGAGAGGGTCCCTAATTACTCAGAGCCCAAATCGGCTCAAGAGGAATTGGTTTGGATTAGGCTTAACCTGAATTAATCAATAAAAATCAGGTTTTTGCATTTACTGTGTACTACCCATATACATTATGCGGGTAGGCCTTATCCACATGACAAATGCAGACAGGGCTGAACAGCCTTGTGTATACAGGTAGGACCCGAAATGCCCAAAAACCTAATTTCAAGAGGGGAGCTAGGGCCCCTACCTCATGTGGGTCTTGCATACACCCGTGGGTCACTATGTTGACCCACAGTGGCTATCCAAATTGATTTTAGCATGATAAAACCTATCTTCTAGGTGTTTGTCTAAAAGAGAAATGAGGGAGGAGGCTTGGGGCCTCTCCCTCACTGTCTTGAGTAGGAACTCAAGGGCACTTAGGTGGGGATGGGGTTCCCCATCTTGGTTGTTAAGCAATGGAGAGGTTCTCCTTTAAAAGGAGACACACCAAACCACACATTCTCATAAGGGATGAAAACAGCAAATAGTCAATTTAAGAAACCTACAACAAGCCATGTGAACATATGTGTGCTCAATCATGGAGTGTGTGCACATGCAAAGTGTACATGCATAGTCACATAGTTACCATCTATCCATGGATTATCCTATACAAAGCTAAAGCTAAAAATCTCTTAAGTAGCCAATTAAAGAAAGGATAATGGGGGGATATTAAGGATACATTGGATATATGAAGAATAGGGGAACATGCTCCCCTAAAATAAATGCACAAAACAACCCCTTTATTGTGACCTTTTTTACCATTAGAACATTGATACTCTTCTCCCTTTCGAAATAATAACCTCCCCTTACCATGGGAGTCTTAAAATTGTGAAGAAATGGAGATGAAGAGATGGAGAAATGGTAAGGATAACATGCTCACAGCAGTAAAAATGATAGATGCTCACCATGCCTTTATTTCAATATATGTGAAATAAATCATGCCAACAAAGCTTACCTTGGTGTTACCTTGCTTCTTGGAGGTGTATATGGTCCCTTGGTGGATATGGACAGCAACTAGGAGGACCTCTTTGAACTTCCAAGATGATTCCCAAGCTTCTCCTTTGGTTGGAGTTGAAGGAGAGGGGATGGGGAGGTGATTGAAGGGTATTTGGGGGGCTTTAGTGTGAGTTAGAGATGGTGAGGGAGAAGGGTTCTAGAGAGGAGGTCAATGAGAGAGAGGTTGGAGGGGTTTATGGGAGAGAGGTTAGAGAAGAGTTGGGAGGGAGGAAGATGAGCAAAAGTGTGGCCATATGGAGTTGTGTGTGTGGGAGAGTTAGAATGAGGGGGTCTATTTATAGAGGGGAGAGATCAATGAGGGAGGGACACATGGAGGAGCACCATGTGGTGGGGGAAAAAGCACATAAGGGAGAAAAATGTGTGGAGGAGGTGAGACTTGGGGGAGTTTAAGCACATGGGAAATGAGTCATAGGGGAGAGAGAGAGAGCACCATTTTTTATTATTATTATATTCAAGATATTTTATTTGTTGTCCTTTCCGTCCTTTCTTCGCCATGTGGCAGATTTCTGCATATTTGCCACGTGGGCAACTTCCTGCAACTTTGCCCTAGAGCCTGAACTGCTCATAACTCTCTCATCCGATCTCCGATTCTGGCAAACTCAGTTGCGCTGAAACTGGGTCGAGATCCTCTGTCCACTGGGATAGGGTTTTGCAGAAAATTCAAGTTTTTAGCAGAAAGCCGAAGTCGCGTTCGAAATCTTTATCTGCTCATATTTCCCTTATCCGGACCCCGATTCTAGCAAATTCAATTGTGCTGGAATCGTGTCAGAATTTCCTTTCTTCTGGGACAGAGAAAGCAGTTACTCTGGGTTTGAGCAGAAAGTCAATTTCTGCTCCCCAGGACTTGATCTGCCCATAAATCCTTCATCTGGACTCCGATTCTGGCAAACTCAGTTGCGTCGGAACCTTGTCAGGATCCTCTATTCGCTGGGATAAAATTGGGCAGCTGATCCGGGTTTGAGCATAGAGTCAATTTCTGCTCCCCCTAAGTTTGACCAGCTCATAACTTCTTCATCTGGACCCTGATCTGAGCAAACTCAGTTGCGTTAGAATCGTGTAAGAATTTCCTAATCATTGGGAAGAAGTATGGTGGTGGATTTGCACCTGATCAAAAAGTCAACTTTTGTCCCCTTAGGGTTTGACTTTTCAGTTAGGGTTTCCATTTTCAGCACTTTTTTTGTTTGATCAAAATTTGGGTGCTTACCCCTAGGAACCTTATTATTACTTATGAATGTGAACTACAACTTGTCTAAAACTTAATAATCATGATTCATGTATGATAACATTTATGAAATCTGATTTGGAGATTTAATCGTGATTTTTGGATGTGTTTTCTTAAAAGGGGATAAATTTCATATTAATAAATGAATTTATTGATCTTTTTATTATATTTGAGTGATACTGCTTCCTATGATTGAGTTAATACTAACTTTTAAGACAAAGATGGATAATCCTCTGTAGTAGAGATGTGTAATCCTTTACGCTAAAAGTGTGTACTCCTCCTGCAGTAGAAGTGTGTATTCTCCCGTGCTAGAGATGCAATTACTATATGTTTGTATTAATAAGATTGAGACATGTATATCACCTGAGAATGAGATATGATTATTGATTTTGAATTATTATAATTGAAATCATGGATTATGGAATTATACATATGGATCGATAAATTAATTGTAAACATAATAAGTTGAGATACGTGTGAGTTGTGTCTAACGGGGCATAGCTGTATATGGATCCATAGGCTAAGCCAGATAATGAAGGGGTATTTCCTTTGGGTTGATTACTCCAAGTTTGTGATCGTGTTTCCTTTGCGAGTTAGTTCGTACTGGGAGGTCTCCATGTATAATAGGGTCTCATTTTAGATACCAGTTGCTGATGAGGTACCCTGTATGTGTGGATTAGCGGCCATCCCCATGTTCAAATTTCAGTGGCTGCATGCTTGGGTGGTACAAGCCAAACTCCGTATTTCAGATACCAGTTGCTGTTACGTGAGTTTCGTGCGCAATAAATCGATGTCTAGGCCCCATATTTCATATTCCAGTTGCTGGTATGAAGGTGGTGATTATTACTAGCTTCGCTCATAAATCGCATGGTAGCGTAGCGAACGAAGAGTATCTTTTCAAAGATTTACTTTTCTTCATGAGTCCTGTGATGTCACATGTGGTGTTTGTGTATATTTTATCGTTTACGTTGGGATTGTTTATATGGATTTGATTTATTTGCCTTTGTTTTGATTTATCGGTATACCTCATGACTATTTCATAAAATAGACTATTTTATTGTATGCACCTTGCTACTTGTTGAGATTTATATCTCACTTCGGTTTTCCCTATTTTTCAGGTATGTTTGGAGAGATCGTCAAGTTTGGGGTAACGTGCACATGGGTAGAATTATGGTTCATGACTCTAGAATTAATTCAGATAAAAGAACTTGTCATTGTAATTTAATTTGTTTAAATTGGATTAATTATGCTATATATGCTTCCAATTGTATTCTGATATAATTAAAAAATTTAAATTCCTGCATAAATTTTAGTTTGTTCTGGGCCATTTTTACTAACACTTCAAGTTTGGTTATTTGAACCGGATCCGGGGCATTACAGAGGTGGTATCAGAGCATATAGGATCCTGAAACCTAGGAAGTAGATTCTTAGGTGGGTAGTGGGACTGTGTGCTCATTAGCTAAAATTATAGGATTTATTTTAGGAAGAGAGATCTTGTTTTGATCTAAATTTTGTGATTGTTATTGCATGATATTGTTATTGGATATTAGATTGTTAATTTTTTAAATAGTAAAACGTAAGGATTAACCTGATCATAAGAGATTTAAAAGATTAAATCCATATTAGATTAAATAGATAAAATTCCTTTTACAAGAACAATAAATGGAAAATTCGAAATAAATAGAAACCAAAGGAACCTGATATATATAAAAGTGAATAAATACAAGTTTTGTAAACATCTGAACCCATAAAAGACCAAAAGACTAAATACAACAAAAAGGGAAGTAAAATCGTATACATCCATCCAAAATAAAGAAGAAGCAAAAGAAAAAAATAATAATACAAACTAAAGAACAACTACAGTATCAACTAGATGGCCCAACATTGCTTCTTTTAAAATTGTTGCTATTAATTTCCTGCCTAAAGGGGGCTATTGTGTGTGATGATTTTGAAAAGAAGGCATGTTGTGTTCGATGGGATGCATATGGGTCTAAGAAATATTTTCTGCCCAAAGGTGATGGTTTTTGGAATGCTCATTTATCTCCATTGATCAACTTCATGATATTGTTTTTAAAGTATCTTAAAGCATGTTACATTCTTTGCCTAAAGGGGAGATTGTAATGTTGCACCAAGGCTTTTAACTTAATAAGATTCAAAAAGTTTCTTTTTCGAGCTTATTTACAACCTATTTAATTAACGACCTATGTTAATTAAGTAGTATAGTAAACATCCTTTTGGTTGAATGCATTGTGTTTGGATGTTAATAGAATAATTATTTTCGCAGTTGTGAATGCCTCTACGTTTTATAATTAAATGTCTACCATTGAAACTCTGACTGGGATAATTACACGAGATAGAAACATGATGTAGAAATTGCCCTTGGCTTAATGAGACTTGATATAGCCTTAGAAGAACCGCCTGCAAAACCTACTGATACCAGCAATGCTAAATGAAAATCTGATTATGAGCAATGAGAAAGGGCAAATAAATCAAGTCTAAAACTTATTAAGTGGTCCGTTTCAAATCCTATCCGGCGAGCTATACTTGACAATGATAATGCTAGATTTTTCCTAAATGCCATTGGGCAGAGGTACATAGAATCTGATAAGGCTGAAACTGGGGATCTAATGGATAAGTTTATGAACATGAAATATAATAATCAGGATGGACTGAGAGAGTATATCAAGAGGATGATAAAAAAATTTTCATCAAGATTGGAGGTTTTTAATGTGCCTATAGCTGAGGCAGCCGAAACAGTAAATTTGATCCTACATTCTCAGGATAAGAAAGAACTCTTTCTAAGTAATCCTAAATCTAAGTTCAACAAGCACTAGAATTTTAAGAATAAGAAAAAGAATTCTGAAGGTATCTCTTTGGTCTTAGCGTATTTTGAGTCCTATCTGATTTATGTTCCTCTAAACTCTTGGTGGTTAAATTCTGTTGCAAGTATTCATATTGCTAATTCCTTACAAGGATTCGTATGCAAATGGAGACCAAATGAGAATAAAGTGAACCTGTGCGTAGAAAATGAAACAAGAGTTGAGGTAGAGTTTAAAGGAAGAGTTGTTTTAATCTTAGAGTTTGGTATTTCCCTTGTTTAGAATAATATTATTTATGTACCGACCATGATACGGAATTTAATTTCAATTTCAAGACTTGATATGTCAGGATATAATTTGAATTTTAATAATGGAAAAGTTTATTTGATTTTTGATTCTCGTCTGGTTGGAAATGCTCTTTTGTGTGATGGTTTATATAATTTAAATTTACTCCATGTGGATACTGTTTCTTGCACTGTTAATGTTGGAAAGAAAAGATCCAGGATTAAGGAACACTCTTCCATGTTGTAGCATAAACGTTTGGGGCACATTTCAAACTTTGATACTTGTGTTGGCTGTATAAGGGGAAAGTTGACAAAAATTAAACGAAAAGGAGCAATAAGGTGAGAAAATTTGTTGGAATTGATCTATACTGACATTTGTGACCTTTGTCTTCTACCATATGTTGAAATAAATATTTCATTACTTTCATTGATGATTTCTCTCATTATAGGTATGTTTATTTGATTAATGATAAATCTCAAGCATCGGAAAAGTTTAAAATTTTTAAAGATGAAGTTGAGAAGCAGTGTGGTAAGAGCATTAAGACTGTGACGTCTGACAAGGGTGGAGAATATTATGGCAGATATGATGAGTCTGGTCAAAATTTGGGTCCTTTTGCTAGGTATTTGCAAGAATGTGGGATAGTAGCATATTACACTATGCTAGGTACACCATAGCAGAATGGTGTATCAGAAAGGCAAAATCAAACTCTTATGTATATGGTTAGAAGTATGATGAGTAAAACCAATTTGCCTGAATATCTATGGGGAGAAGCATTGAAGACTGCTATGTATATTTTGAACCCAGTTCCTAGTAAGGCTATTTCTAAAACTCCATTTAAACTGTGGACAAGATGTAAACCTAACTTAACCCACTTCAGAGTCTGGGGTTGTCAAGCTGAAGTTAAGATCTATAATTCTTTTGAAAAGAAACTGGATCTCAAGTCTACGCCTGGTTTTTACATTGGATATTCAGAAAGATATAAAGGTTATAAATTCTATTGTCCTAGTCGAGGCACCAAAGTTGTTGAATCAATTACTGCAAAAATTTTGGAAAATGATTTTGGTGTCAATGGGAGTTTTGAAGAAAAGAAAATTGATTCTCAAACCCAACAAATAGTTGTACCAATCCAATTGCATAAGAGAATCGTGATCAGCCAGTTAAAATTATTAATGATGATACAGAGCATCCTGTAGAGCGTATTGATTCCACTCCTGCACCTACAGTTGTTGAACAACCTTTTAGGAGATCTCAAAGAGAAAGATGGTCGACACTCCCTAATGATTATATTTAATGGAGAATGATTTTAATATTGGGCACAATGTCTATCCCATATTTTTTAGTCAAGCCTTATCAAGTCTAGATTCAGATAAATGGATTGATGCTATGCAAGAAGAAATGAAATCTATAAAGAATAATATAGTTTGGGAACTTGTTGACATTCCTTTACGTATTAAGCCAATTGGTTGTAAATGAGTGTTTAAGACAAAATTGGACTCAAAAGGAAATGTTGACAGGCACAAGGCCCGATCAGTTGCTAAAGGATTTACTCCGAGAGAGGGTATTGATTACAGTGAGACTTTTTCATCAGTTTCTTCAAAAGAATCATTCAAAATTATTATGGCACTTGTAGCTCATTATGATTTAGAACTTCATCAGATGGATGTCAAAACAACGTTTTTGAACGGAGATCTTTATGAAGATGTTTATATGAGACAACGTGAAGGTATTGAGATTAAAGGAAAAAAAATATGGTTTGCAAATTGAAGAAATCTATATATGGGCTTAAGCAAGCATCTAGGCAGTGGTATTTGAAATTTGATGAAGTGGTTACTTCATTTGGATTTGTTGAAAATACAGTTGATCAATGCATTTATCTCAAGACCAGTGGGAGGAGATTTATTTTTCCAATGTTGTATGTGGATTATATTCTCCTTGCCAGCAATGATTTGGGATTACTCCATGAAACCAAAAAGATGTTATCCTCACATTTTGAAATGAAAGATTATGGGGAAACTTCTTTTGTACTTGGAATTAAAATTCACCGTGACAGGCATCGTGATTTGCTAGGGCTTTCTCAAAAGATGTATTTTCAATGGGTTCTTGAGAAATTTGATTTGCAAAATTGTGCACCTAGTGATTTTCCCGTTGTGAAGGGAGACAAGTTTAATAAAAGTCAATGTCCAAGAAATAACATTGAAAAGGAGTCCATGAAAAAGGTAGCATATGCTAGTGCTGTTAGAAGTTTGATGTATGCAATAGACCAGATATTGTTTTTGCAGTTAGTGTTCTTAGCCAGTTTCAATCTAATCGAGGTTTGGAGCATTAGAGAGCAGCTAAGAAGGTAATTAGATACCTCAAGAAAACTCAAGATTATATGATTGTATACAGGCGTTCTGATAAGCTTGAGGTATTGGGCTATTTTGATTCGGATTTTGCTGGTTGTCCGAATGATATGAAATCTACTTCGAGTTATATTTTTCTATTGGCTGATGGTGTTATTTCTTGTAAAAGTGTTAAACAATCCCTTGTAGCATCTTCTACTATGGAGGCAAAAAAAAAATTTGGAACTCAGGATATCCAGGCCGCTTATGCTCAACTGACTAATCCCTGAGGCCCCATGCAAGACCCTGCAACCAACATGGCCCAGGTAAGTCTAAGGCCCATAGACCTTATCCGGTAGCCCCAAAGAATTGATAGCACCTAAGAGGTTTTGAACCTAAGACTTTGGAGGGAGCACACCCTCAAGCCCTAAGCCTAGACCACTAGGCCAACCCTTTGTAGCATGCTATAGGGCTACAGTCCAGGCTCTGTGGTTAAAGAATTTCATTTCTGGATTGAAAGTTGTTGATTCCATCTCAAGGCTAATACAAATTTTCTGTGATAATAATGCGGCAGTGTTCTTTTAAAGGAATAATAAAGTTCAAGTCGTTTTAAGCATATTGATATCAAGTATTTGGCAATCAGAGATAGAGTTAAAGAAGGGTAGAGAATACATAAATACAGAGACTATGTTGGCAGATCCCTTAACAAAAGGACTTGCACCTAAAGTCATTAAGGTACATGTTATCAATATGGGTATTGTGGAAAATTTTGATGTTTTTGGTTAGTGGGAGTATTAAATTGTAAAAGAACTACGTTTGGGCTTGATCCCTTTCCAGGATACGTAGGCAAACCACGTTAAAAAAAAATCAGGGTTCAGCCACAAATAAAAAAAAAAATTCTTGATATCTACATTATTTGCATGATTATTGTGTACATATAGATTATTGATATTATTTTTGAGCACATATTATGCCTTTGACATGTGATGTGCATATTGATTGATTTTTTTTATGTCAAATTTTGAGCATATATTATGCATGTGTTTTATATCTTTCTTCGACATCACTTTAGATCTCGAGATATATTGAAAGAAAGATATATTATAGGTCTCTTTTTGAGACATGTTGTTTCATTTATAAGCACATATGGTTTTTGATTGGGAAAACATGAAGAGGACTGATATGAATTAGCACAATTGTAGATCACATTTTGGGTGCTAAGTTCATACTACATACTATCACATGTAGATCCATGTCGATAAGACTATTGACATTTGTAGCTATGGAATGGTCTTATATCGACTAAATTAAAAGGTGTAATGACTTCCATGTCCGATGTTGGTATTCTAATTGGACGGGATCTTGTTACTAAGGTGTTATCATCTAGGATATATTTTGGTGTGGTCACATATGTTATTCAACCTGAGAGTTATTTTCAAAATAAAATATTTCAAAACTTTTAGCAATTAATGTTCGCCGAATTGGGAGATTGTTAGAAATTTTCCTTTTACGTGGGCTAACATTAATTGTATTTTGGTTTTATAAAAATAGGTAGGATATATAGTCTGTGATGATAATACGGTTGACCCAATATTAAGTGTGATCAATTTAATTGGGTTTGGTGTACCTTAGTTTTACAGGAATGTTTTCTGTATAATTATAGTGTGATAAGAATTGTATGTAGGCCAAGAGACTATGTAGGATAAGGAGTCTCCATACTATCCTAATTGTAATTGAAGTCCTTAGTGGGAGGACTCTTTTATTATAAATAGGGTAGGTCCCTTCTCATCTCCTAACACACACAGAACTTTCTGAAACTATTCCCCATCTGACATCTGGTTCTGATAAAGAGGAGAAATGAGAGGAAGAGCTAGCCATAACTATGAGTTTTTGTAGAGATTTCAAAAAGGTGCAAATCAGCCATGTCTTCAGGTAAGTATAGAAATTTATTTAATTCTTAGATTCATGCATATGAATTAAATTATAAATCTAACATGTTCTTCAACATATTGTCACCAACTTTTGATGGATTCTACATCACTTTGACTTTACTCAAAAGAAGAGATGAACTAGAAGTTTATTGCACGCATTGTCGTAGGAAACTATACGCAAAGTTGAGATATGGTTTAAAAATTGGGAGTGGGTGAGTAGGTGATTTGGAGTTGTTTAAGAATGAGCACAGAAATACGAATTAAAGTTTAAGAATACATTTACACCCTAGTTTGTTTAAGTGACTTGGTGCTTCAATACTTATATTTGGATTTCTCCGAATATAATAGCCAGTATGTGCATAATTTTTTTGTGCATGTCTGAAGATTTCACCTTTCTTTTCAGGTGATTATCATAAGCTAATATGATCTTTTATGCATGTCCAGTACTCTATTTATGGTCACTCCATCAGCCTTTACAAATTTCGATTCACTCTTAGGGAAACATCTAGCAAAAGTGATTGACGAGATCATTGCTGAACATGGTATGTTTTGTGGATTTGCTTTTGATATAGTCTTGAAAATTACTTAAGCAACTCGATGCTTCAATTCTTATATCTGGATTTCTATAAATGTAATAGTTTCTTAGACTGAAAATAGGTAATTCTAATTTTTTTCATTGACATGTATTCCAAAATTTTGAACTATTTTTGGTTATCTTGCATGCATTTGCAAATGCAACAATTCGAGGATTGTGTCGGGGCTTCTGTTCTATTCCTCGAGGCTGTGTCATGATTCAGAAAAAGATATTATAATCAAGCAAAGGATTCAAATAAGATTCCATGATGGACTATCTTTTGTATCAACATCCACTTTAATCTCACTTTTTCTATTTTTTTTAACCCTTTGCATGTGTTATTGGGATTGACTGTACACTATGGAATTTCAGTTGTTATTTGTTTGAAGATTCTTATTTTTTATATTTAAATATGTAGCTAACTATAGTTTATGTTAGTAACATAAAGCATGGGCCACATTGCTAGTTTGTTTATTAAAACTGTAGAACTCATTTATTAATTAGTTACAAATGTTTATATTTTCTACAAACCGAAGGACTACCCTCTAAGGAACAACTGAAACATCTCTCCTTCAACTGCTTTGTCAAATCTTTTACTTTTATGTCATTTAGTACAAATGAATTAGGACATATCAAATCTTTGAAATGCCAAACCATGTAACATTTTATTTATTTATTTTGGAACTCAGGGTATCTGGGCCTGCTTACACTCAACCGACTAATCCCTGAGGGCCCATGCAAAACCCTACAACCCACATGGGCGGGGTACGTCTAAGGCCCATAGGCCTCGTCTAAGGCCCATAGGCCTTATGCAAGTGGGCTTAGGAGATTGTGCCTAAGAGAGTTCGAACCTAAGACCTCAGAGGGAGCATACTTCTAGGCCCAAGGTGTTGACCACCAGGCCAACTTGCTGGGGTTAAGAAGACCACCAAGCCCCAGGTACCATTTTATATTAAGAAAACTAGCGGGGTGCACGTGCAGTACTACACGTATGAAGAAGAAGGTTGAAGGGGAAGAATATTTTTGTAACTGATTATTAAGTTTTTAAAAATTGAGGCAGTTTTGACTATTGTACCCTTTTATTAATGAATATTCACACTGATTTGTAAGGGCTGCTTTGGAAACTTACACATTTTTTGTAACGTTCCAGACCCATACCAAGCAAGATATTATCCGCTCTGGGCTCATTGGGCCCTCACGGATTTGTTTACAAAGGATAACACGAGAAAACTTCCCAGTGGTCACCCATCCTAGCACTGCTCTCACCCGAGCACGCTTAACTTGAAGGTTCCAAGGGGATTTAGTCCCGTGTTATGCCTCAAAAGGCCTCTTGCTAAGTAAGGGATCACAAGACTACTTATAGCATCCCCGAGCGTTGTGGGATCCCAACCATATGCACATCCTCGCATGGTAGCTCGCCCAGTGAGATTACCCATTCTCCTGCCCACTCAGACAGCCAGGATGTCACATTTTTGTTTGGCACAATTCCCAAGGGGGTGCCTCGTGTTATATATAGTATAAAGATAGATTAAGAAAAGGGGGTAGTCATCATGTTCATTGGGACTTGAAGATCAAACACACGCCCCACCCCCCCAAAAAAACACCCCCTCCTCCTCCTCCTTTACATTTCTTCTTTTAGTGGCTATACTAATACCTAGAGTTGTTTATATTTATTTTGATTAGCAGAGTGTACGTGCATTACTGCACGCATATAGAAAGGGAAGAGATGTAGACGAATGGCAAGGGAAGATGTGGGAGGGAATAATTTTGCAACTGCTTAAGCTTTAAATGACTGAGACATGGATGTCTATTTAACCCCTATAATAATGAGGCTTAAAAATGAAATCTAAGGGCATGTTGGGGAAACATAATATCTACACTTTATATAGAGTATAGATAAATAAGTTAAGAAGTTGTGATCAAATTTTCTTCTTATGTTCCTTGGCTTGGCAACAAATTAAACGGTCAACTAGAAAATAGTTAACCTTTATCTTCTTCAGTAATAGTTTTACCTTATAAACTTGGTGGAGAAAATGGTGTTATATATAGCGGCATCACAAGGACTGAACAAATGTCCTTATTCTTTTCCCTTCCAATTGAAGTGTACCCAAATTTTAGACGATGATCTAGATTGCCTAATTTGCAAAAGTTCCCACTCTAAAGTTTGAAGACATTGAAATCCACTTTGTAAAAAGTACAATTAAGTTATTATTCAAATTATTGGGAAAGATAATTAAAATGATTAATGATTCTACTAAGCTTCATAAGCCATAGGCTCAATTAAATTATCCTCAAATGTCTTATTTTAAAGAAACAAGTACATTGGAACACCAAATACCTTCTCATTTATACTTAAATAAAAGAGAAAATAATTTCAATTTTTTATCATGCCAATAACATTAAATATTTAATAAATCTACTATTTGTATGACTTTTTGAAGTGATATGCCCATGTAAGAGTGACTATAAATCATAAAACAGCATAGCTTATCCTTTCTATAAAGGAAAAACTATGTGTCCGGCCTCCTTTGTCATTTTTGGACAGATGACAATAATTTTAAAAACTAGTTTAAGAGGAGCTTGAATGTAGAATATATTTATTTCTATTTTTAAGCCATCAATATTTTTTATTTCATGAGAACTATCGACCTTGTTAAAAAATATTGTATCTTATTATAATAAAAATTAAAGAGAGACAGTTTACAAAAATTTCAAACATAAAAACAATTCTTTAATCTTTCAATGGTAACTATTTTTAATGCCATATTATATCTTAGAAAATTTCTTTAATTTCTTACCTTACATAAACATTTGAAACTCTGGGCATATCATATAAATTTTATATATATATCTATTACCCTTATAAAAGTAGGAATCATACCAAAAATTTTGTTTGGTTTTTTGTCCTTTAGCATTGAATCAATTTGACTGAATTTGAATAATAGTGCTATGGCTGAATCTAAATTATTTTTTAAAAAAACCAATAAAATCAAATTTCCCCTTATAAAAAAGTAGGAATCATGCAGAACATTTTGTTTGGTTTTTGTCCTTTAGCACCAATTGATTTGACTGAATTTGAATTATATTTTTATGGCTGAATCTGAATTATATTTTTAAAAAGAACCACTAAAAACAAATTTCTCCTTATGACTGAATTTGAATTATTTTTAAAAAATCACTAAGAACATCCCTTATAAAAGTGGGAAGCATAGTTTTTGTCCTTTAGTCTGTGTTTGTTTCAGCAGAAATTGGGGGGAAGAAATTATTTTCCTAAAATTTTAAAATTTCTTGTTGTTTGTTTCAGCGGAAAATTTATATTGTCGGAAAATATTCTCCCGACTCACCAGAAAACAAGAGGAAAATAACTTCCACCCAAAAACGACGGAAGTTATTTTCTGGAAGAAGAACGAGCCCATTTCTAACCTGTTCGTATTCAACGTTCGGAAGAAGAGAACAATATGGCGTCGAGAAATACCACCTCGGACTACATCAACCTCTCCATGGAATCTAAGCTCATTGCCTGGAAGGTCAGTGGACTCACAAGCTTACCTCTCCATGGAACCGATAGGATGTTTTATAGTCCTTTGACGAGGTAGCTGGTACAAGACCTTTCTTTACAAGCATGGTAACATTAGAAGGATTTTTAGGAAGGAAATCCTTGGCGATCAAATGTTGATCACTGGTCCTCCATTTTCGTTTCTTAATAGCTACGTATGCTTGGAAGTGGGAACATTCAGGTTGGGTGTAAAACCCTGGGTTTTCCTAAAAATAAAATAAATAATTAAAGATAAATTATAGAGGAAAATACTAAGGAATATAATAGTAGGAGAATTAAAGAGAGATAGAAAGTTTAAAATAGGAATTGAAAGAGGAAGGGTAGTTTGGTCATTTCAATTTGTTAAATTCATGAAAGAAAATTTAAGATAATTAGTTATTAAGTCAACAAATTCAACTAGACAAAATCTTAGCTTAGTTGCATGTAAGATAATGAAATTAAGGCTTAAAGGGTGGGAAAAGGGCTTAATGGTAATTATACTATTTAGGGTCCAAATATAGGTAATTTGAGTGAATAATAAAAGTCTAATTACAATTTAAAATTAGGAATAGTATTAAGCATGAAAATTAATTAGGAGATTCCTTAAACGAGAGTTAAAGGAGTTAAATTAATGAGAAGGGTAGAAGAGAGAATACACTAAGTATATTAGAATAAGCTAAACCTAATTAGAGTTGGACTAGTAGGGAGGCTATAAAAGAGAGGTTTAAAGAGTGTTTTAGGTTTTGAAAATAAGTTAGAAGGAGAGGGAAATTCGTGCTTAAGTGATAGGAGCCAAAATAGAAAGAGAGACGAGAGAAAAGAAAGGAGGGAATTAGAAAGAAGAGAGTTGCAGAGATGGCCGACCAGCCAACTTCGAACGGTGAGCTAGGAATATCCAACCGTTGGAATGGGTTGCAATTTTAGGGTTTTGTTCTACTCATGGAAGACTTCAAACTGAATGGTGGAGATTTTAATTGGAGAAGTCTAAAGGGGTGCGGTAGAGCTCCAAAATCGTGCACAGGCGAAGTTTCTGAAAAATCTGGGTTCATCATAAGGTAAGTAGCAAACCCTTGAGACTGGGGGAATTGCATGTTTTCTTGTGGTTTTGATGTTTGATCGTATTGTTTTTTAAGTTGGATTTCATGGAAAAAGCTTATTTGTTTCTAAGGAATTGTTTTGGTATTTTATCTTTCCTTTAGAAATCAAGAAAAGGTTGATCTTGGTAATTTTAACTTGGAAAGAAACTGAAGATATGTAAAAAGATGATAGGATTAGTTTAGGGTTGTTTTAGAACTAATTTAGGATGGAAAATAGACGTTTAGAATCAAAATAAATTAATAATTGGATTAGAAAGTTAGGAAATTTCCGTAACTAAGAAATCTGGTGTTAATAGTTAGAGCGCTCGATACACCGCTCGAGCGTTCATTCAGGCGATAGGCCTTTGAAAAATAACAGAACCTGAGAACCTAACAGCTAGAGCAGTCGCCCATGCGACCCTTCGAGCGACCAACTGTCAGAAATTTCTAAACTTGGGATTCGTGCCCAAATTCAATTTCTAATGATTTTTCTTGGAATTTTAATGTTGTAACACCTATAAATAGGGTAATTTGAGATGTAGGAAGTGACGAAATTAAATTCGGATAAAAAGATAATTATTTGGGACAATGAATGTAATAAGAATCAAATGAGACTAGTTAAGGTAAACATATGCACTCAAAACCATTTTCATTAGGAATCTAGGTATGAAACCTAGTCTAACAAGTTATAATAAACCTAAATTAACTTTTGGAAAGAGTCAATAGCATAACCAAAAGGTTTTTAGAGATTTAGGGTATTAGTTGGTAAATAAAGGATTTAAAAGTAAAGATTTTAGGGTGAACCAAAGTGTAGGAATTGGAGTAAACTTTGTAAGAAATAAAGAATAACCTGAATATTGAATTAGAAAGATAAACTAAGTATGCTCACACTAATACGACTTAAATCTGAACCTTTTATTTAGTATTTGCATATTCTCTCGTACTTTTCTTATTAAATGACTTGGAACTCTGTTTAAGAGCTGTTTATGGTTATTTTGAATATCTTGGTTGGACACCGTGGTTTTGGAAATTATTGTTGGACACATCACTTGGGACATGTTTATGATTATTGGTACGAGGTTTATCATTGAATATTGAGTCTTTGAGGGCAATACTTAGTATGGATCCATAGCTTAGCTAGGAAGTGAAAGAGAATTGGCTGGTAAGTTATTCTTGTTCGGAACTCCTCAGTATGCGGTCCGTCGTACTAGCAGGTGCGGGCGACGTAGGCAGCAATCCTTGACCGCTACAAGTGCGGCCTAGTCATAAGCCAAGGTTGCTATCGGTAAACGGTTTTTATTTTGTTATTCAGGTTACCTTCCGCATGCTTCAATGAGACATCAACTTTCACGAGCTTTATATTGGTCATGTTGGTAGGTTACTTGTGACTCGCACGTTGGAGCTATGATTTGGCCGTGCTTGAGGATCACTTGTGACTTGCACATGCACGGGTATTAGACATGTTGTCGTAGGTCCATTTATCTTTGATCAGATTGGTATGGCCTCCGCGGAAGCAGTACCCATGATGGGATTTTATTTGGACTCTGGATTGTACTCGCCAACCTATCCGTGTATCTCAAGGGTGGTCCGCATTGATGGTTGACGGAGGAGATGGTAGTGACTGCAGGTGCGGGCTCCATCTATCATGTAAGTTGTGATGTGGCGAACTATGGGGGCAAGAATATCTTATTAAGTGGTTTCAGTTCATGAGTCCTATTATGTCACACATATTTGTTTTGGATTGGTAATCGATATTGATATATCATCGTTTTGTTGTGGTTTTGGTTTTATCGTTCACCTCATGACTACCTTTGTAAATCATTATGGACTGTTTTTACTTCATGCATCTGCTACTTTTTGAGATTTATTCTCACTACGGTTTCTCCCCATTTTTCAGGTACTCTTGGCGAGGACATCGAACTTTGGGGCAAAGTAGTAGCTGGGTAGTCTGTATAGTGTAGGATGCTCATAGAAGTTGAAATCCTTGTATATCACATTCATTGATTAATAAAGAGAATTTGATTTTAAGTTTCCGCATTTACTCTGATTATAAAGTTTGAAAAAGTTTTAAATTATCCAGTTTCTTTAGTTGCTTTGTTTGATTACCATAACACTTTGGGTTTGGGAATGGACCCGGAACCAGGGCGTTACATTGGGTTACATAGGTCTCATCGTGACTTGGTCCAAAGGAGCCTGTCTATCGTGCACTCCTATATTCTAAATGAATCAAGCTGTTGTTTGTCTAACCAAAAAGCAATTTGATCAACCTGTAACTCGAACAAAGCCAAGGATCAACATTTGTAATTTGAATAAAGTTCCACTCTTATATATTAAAAAATTTAGGGACTAAAATAAAATATTAAAATTTCATCTTTCCCCACTTTTTTTATATTTCATTTCAATTCCTCCCTTTAAGCCTATGAGGTGAAAATTTCTGGAAAATTTATCAACTTAACATCCAAACAGTTGGAAAAAAAGAGCAAAGGAAAAAAATTTCTTGAAAAATTTACTTGGAAAATATTTTCTGTCAAAAAATATTTTCCATTGAAACAAACAGAGCCTCAGCATCGAATTAGTTTGACTAAATCTTAATTACAGTGTTATGATCGAGTCTAAATTATTTTTAGAAAGAACCACTAAAAGCCTCCCTCGTAAAAGTAGGAATCGTGCCAAACATTATAAAATAGTATTATAAAAAATTTTATTTACAAAGAGCACTGAATCAATTTGATTGAATCTAAATTATAGTGTTATGACTGAATCTAAACTTGTTTTAAAACGAACCACTAAAAACAAATTTTTCATTGAACAAAAATAAAGCCTGTGGCGCATTTAATGCCTTCTTTATTGCATTAGGTATGCTTTTCTTTAGATTTTTCTCCTAATTTACCTTTGATAAAAAATAAAGCATGCACGCATTTTATGCCTTCTCTGTTGTTTGACACATTAGCTATGCTTTTGTTTTCGCGAAAAGCTGGGTTTCTCAAGGGTTTTTCTTCCGAAAAGCTAAGGTTTTTAATCGTGTAAAGATGTTGTTGATGGCTGGTGATAGCAACGAAGGCGATGAAGAAGGTGGGGATGACGAAGAAGATGGCAAGGTTCGAAGGCTAAACGAGTTCATTTGGTGGTCGTGTTCGTTCTGTGTGAAGATCCTTGAAATCTTTTACCCCAACCCCACTTTCCCCAAAATGAATGGCGTCAACCAAAGAAAACTTGCCTTGATGGTTTCTCCATTTTTTGTTTTGCTTGTGGTTGAGATACAACCTTCAAATTAGATTGAGGCCATAGCCCTTATCTTTTTTGTGGAGGTTTTGCCCCTCAGGACTCACTCTGGTCTTTCCTATGTGACCGCCCGAGAGGTCCCTAAGATTGTTGTTAGATGTTGGTTTTGAGTTTCAAGGTGTTTTTTGTTTAGATCAAAGGTTCAGGTTACCTTTAGTGTTGTAGTCCAGTCTTGCTTGCAGAAATTTCTTGGACTGGGTTGTGCCGAATCCAAGTCACAACCCCATGTGTCGGCAAGTGTTTACCATAGCCAACGGCCCCCCTTGCCGGGGGATTTTCAATCCACCTAGATGTGGACCCTTTTTTAGGCTTTTCCGACGGGCTTTCGTTGGGAGGTATGGATTTGTCCATTCTCCTAAATTTTTCTTTAAAGTATGCTTTGGGGTATGGCATCCATGCTTCTTTGCTTCTTCGTCAAGTATGACAATGTTTTGGATGTTCTTCAGCTTAGTTGGGTTGTAATCGAACTAAATGTACCTGTGTTTCTTATTAATGAAATTGATTAGCCTGGCTTCGTATCAAAAAAAAAAAAAAAAAGCTATGCTTTTGTTCTTCCCCACAAAAAAATAATAAGCTATGCTTTTCTTGTCCATAGTTTGTTTTCTTTCTTGTCTAATGCATCTATCAATTGAAGAAACTGTAAAACCCCGATATTTTTAAGGATTATTTTTATTTATTATTTATGTGGACGAATAAACTTAAGGAGTTGTGTGTATATGTAGGAATTTTGGTGGGCAAGCACACACCAAATCAAGGGTTTTCAAAAGTTCGTCGAGCGGCAATGTAATTATGGAAGGTATAAATACTTAAGGAATTAACTTTGTAGGGTTCGGAAAATACTTCGCATACTTTTTGTTGAAGGATTGCGGCTATCGATCTAGGTTGTGGGAGAGAAGAAGAACTGTGAGAGTTCCGAGAAGAAGAACTGTGAGAGTTCCTGCCGATTGGTGTGTTCGTGGTCAAGGGTTTCAGAAGAAAAGCAAACTCTTGCGAACAGAGAATCAACCGGGCGTCGATTTCGAACCGACGAACTACTGTTGGTGATCGGCCAAGGTTCGAGTAGTTGCTGTTGCTGGGATATAAGCGTGCAAGAGGTGAGTAGCATCGTTTTAAAACTGGGTTTTGGATTGATTCGTGAGTTTGGTCTTGCTGCATATGAATCTGGAAAAAAAAATACAATTCGAGCGTGATTTTTCTTAGGATTGTTAGAGATAAATAAAAATGTGTTTAGAATAATTTCAAAACTGGTTTAAACATCTTCTGGGGATAGTAGGAGACTAAGAAAATTGTTACAGACAGAAAAATTTCTGTCAGTCGTGGAGATCTGGAAATAACAGAGACTTGAAAAACCGGAGGTAACATCCGCCGAGTTGGCGCCTACTAGCGCCAACTACCTTTAGTCGGCGAAGGGCCGTTTCCTCCTTACCACCGAGCTCACCCCTAACCCGCGCCGAGCCGTTTTCCTTAACGCTTATCTCGCGCTTATTGTGCGCCTAGCTCGTGCCTAGTATCTTGTAAGTAAGCGCGACGTGTAGTTTTAACTCATGACTTATCGCCGACCTCGCGCCTAGCGCCAGAGGTCAGCGCAAGCCCCAATATTTTGCAGAAATGGAGTTTTGACCAAAGCAAGCTAGATTTGATGTTTCGAGGGTTCAATCACTTAACTAATGACTTGTTTAGGATTTTATAATTACTATTACCTGTTCAATTACACTAAGAATATTAAGGGAAATTTCTGGTAATTCTTAGGAGCTTCCAAGGTGAATTTTAGGGCTATAGGTAGGTGATGTTATTGTTCCTAACACTAGGAGTTCTTGATTTAGTTTCCCTTTGTTTATACACTGTACATGATTGAAAATTGACTGAACTGGTTTTCCTTGGTTAAAAGTTCTTAAATGTATTTACAATGTTTCTCTTGGTGTGAGTAAATGGATTATATCAATTGGTCTTGTGTTATGAGCTTTGATTTGATATTGAAAGTACATGAGGTACTGTTCTGGTCCAGAGGGACATGTGGTGAGCTGTGTTGAGTTATACATGATGTTGAACGTATTGTTTTATTGTGATGTTAGAGTTGAGATTTTACGATGGTTTGCTGTTTTGGTTTAGCTTGTCCTGGATCCATGCTTAAGCTTAGTAATGTAATGTTATTGTTGGTTGTTGAAATTACATGGCCTTGTGTGTTGCCACGACCAGTGTAGAGCAGCCAGAAACCCTGAGTAGGCCTGGTTGTCAATGCTGAAACCCGGGGAATAGGCCGGCATTGGATGACGAAACCCTGAGTAGGCCGTCATTTTAGAGTTTCCGAAACCCTGAGTAGGCCAGAACTGTGTACATGGAGGTGTGGAGTGTCTACTTGGCATGTTTAATTTATCAACTTAAAAATAGTCATGACATTGACCAATCGATTTGTTGTCAGTATTGAATTGAAATGTGATTAAACACAATTATTGGTTTTGGTTTTAAACTTGGAGATTGTATTGGTTGCTTATTCGTACTGGTTATTTATCGATGCATGATTTGAACTGTGTTAACTATTTCCTGCATGCATATGCTACTCGCTGAGATATTCGTATCTCACTCTTTTGTTTTTGTTTTGTTTTTCAGATACTTGAGGTGAGGCGACTACTGGGGTAGATCCGACTGAGACATATAGGGAGGAAGACTACTATTACATTCCTTAGACTTGTAGGTTATTTTTGAATTAATTGAATTTTTGAGGTGTAATAAAGTAGATTGAGGTTGAACCACTTGAATCTTAGTTAAGTTTGAATATTGAATTCTTAAATAAAGTATGATTGTGCACTTTGATATGATTTAGTTTAGGTGATTATCCAGCGATCACAAATGATTAAGATCCTTACCTAACACTCCGTGAGACGTGTTATATCTTTATTGAACAACACGGATCCGGGGCGTTACAGAGATGGTATCAGAGATTAAAGCTAGAATTAGAAGTTCCTAGATAGTATGACCTTAGGAAACCCTGGGGGAATATTGTGTGTACGTTAGATAGAACCATGAGGATTAGAAGAGAGTTCCTAACTAATGTGGTGTTTTATGCTTACAGGTATACATGGCTGGTAGCACGCACGAGGGCTGTGGAATATCCAGAGGAGGATATACCGTAGGAGCAACCACCACGAGGGGCTCCACCGCCAATGGAGGACATTTGGGCTGCTGTTGGCTCACTTACCCACCTCCTTGCGATGGAAAGGGAGGAGAGGATGAGTCAAACTGGGAATGGGAATGGCCACCGGAATGGTCATGGAGCTACAGTGGATCAACAGTGGGTGAGAGAGGAGTTGTCTTTGAGGGACATCAATCAGTTCAGGAAGTTGACTGCCCCGCTGTTTCATGGAGTTCCAAATCCGTTGGAGGCGAAGAGCTGGGTGGCCAGAGTGGAGCGCATGTTCGATACTATGGACTGTCCAGAGGACCGGAAGGTGAGGTTGGCTACCTTTACCTTAGAGGGTGAGGCTCAGCATTGGTGGCAGTCGTTGCAGAGGCAAGCTGTAGAGGGGATGCAGATGACTTGGGACCAATTCAAGCAGGTCTTCTACGAGCAGTACTTTTCTGCAGAGGTGAGGTTGTAGAAGGAGAGAGAGTTCATGGACATCTCTCAGGGATCACTGATCGTGGCACAATATGAGGCCCGGTTCGCAGTTCTTTCTCGATTTGCACACCATATCGTACACGATGAGCAGAGACGCACTCAGCATTTCGAGAGAGGGTTGAGGGCAGATATTAGGCGCATGGTCTCAGTGTTGATGTGCACTAGGTACTTTGATCTAGTGGGGAGAGCACTGCTTGTTGAGAGGGAGATTCGAGACTTGGGGACTGAGCAGAGCAGAGTCAGAGCGCAGTCGAGTGTTGCAGAGACACGGAGGGTCCCGGATAGGGACAAGAAGCTAAAGATCGATTATGGACAGAGGGATAGGAGAGGTTCTGGGGGTTGCTTTAGTTGCGGCCGATTTCGTATCCCAGGTCCTTGTGTGTCACCGCCGGGTGCATGCTTCAAATGTGGCCAGCATGGACATCGGGTTGCTGATTGCCCACACCCGAATACATATCAGTTACTCAAGCCAGCCCTTACTGCACCCACGGATACCCGATCGGCTGAGGCTTCTAGATTTCAGTATCCTAGACCAGTGCCAGCGCTACCAGCACCACCGAGATTTCAGGGTCAGGGCAGTGGTGGATATCAGGGTAGGCAGGCACCACAGAGACCGCAGGCACCGCAGAGGCAACAGGCACCACCCCCACGCCCTTAGCAGACCAAGGTGTATGCAGTAGCAGCTCAGGAGGATGAGCCAAAGGAGGGACATATTGAGGAGGCTCGTGAGGAGGAGCCGAATGCACCACAGTTGGTTGGAGGTATTCTTTTCATTCATGGTAGATCAGCTATATGCTTGTTTGATTCGGGTGCTTCTAGATCTTTTATTACTCCTCATTGTGCTTGTCGTATTGGTTTGATCCCTTCCACACTTGAGTATGAGTTACTTGTACACACACCATTGGGGGAGGCCACTAGAGTACAGATCGTATTTAGAGATTGCATGATCAGGTTGGGTTCTTTGGAGTTGCCAGGGGATTTGGTAGAGTTGAAATTTGGGGAGTTTGATGTAATCTTAGGCATTGATTGGCTATTTCGACACCATGTGAGCATAGACTGCTATAGGGGTACCATAATGGTATGTCAGCCAAATCAACTTGTGCACTGTTTCCATTGTGAGGGGTTGAGTACGCAGATCAGTTTGGTAGCTTCCATTGAAGTTGAGGAGGCAGAGTCTGTGGCACCTAGTCTTTCTAGTGTGCCTGTGGCATCGGAGTTTGAGGACATATTTCCTGAGGATTTGCCGCGATTACCACCATCTAGAGAGGTCGAGTTCAGTATACGACTCTTACCTGGTACGACACCTGTGTCCAAACCACCATACAGAATGTCACAACCCGAGAATCAAGAGATGAAAAAGCAGTTGGATGAGCTGGAAGCGAAGGGCTTTATTAGACCCAGTGTGTCACCATGGGGTGCACCAGTCCTGTTTGTCCAGAAGAAGGACGGGTCGATGCGGATGTGTATAAACTACCGCCAGTTGAACCAAGTCACCATTAAGAACAAATATCCATTGCCTCGGATTGACGACTTGTTCGATCAGTGGAGGGGAACGTCTTGGTTTTCTAAGATCGACTTGAGATCTAGATACCACCAGTTGAGAGTAGCACCTGATGATATAGAGAAGACGGCTTTCTACACTCAATATGGGCACTACGAGTTTCTGGTTATGCCATTTGGGCTGACTAATGCCCCAGCTGTCTTCATGAACTTGATGAATCGGGTATTTCACACACACTTGGACAATTTTGTGGTTGTTTTCATTGATGATATTTTGGTTTACTCTCGGAGTAGAGAGGATCATGTTCAGCACCTCAGGATTGCATTGCAGACATTGAGAGAGCACAGATTGTATGCAAAGTTCAGTAAGTGCTAGTTTTGGTTGAGAGAGGTGAGCTTCTTGGGGCATGTGATTTCTGGAGATGGGATAGCAGTGGATCCAGCTAAGGTTCAGGCTGTTGCAGATTGGCCTAGACCTTCATCTGTGACCGAGATTCGGAGTTTCTTGAGGATGGCTGGTTACTATAGAAGGTTCATAGAGAACTTTTCCAGAGTGGCAACACCGTTATCCAATCTCACTAAGAAGGCAGTGAAGTTTGAATGGGATGACAAGTGTGAGGCTAGTTTCCAAGAGTTGAAAGGTAAATTGTCTTCAGCTCCAGTTTTAATTGTATTCAGCTCCAGTTTTGATTGTACCATCAGTGAGTGAGGGATTTTCGATCTATTGTGATGCTTCTCGAGTAGGTTTGGGCTGTGTTTTGATGCAACAGAGGCGTGTTGTAGCATATGCTTCAAGGTTGTTACATCATCATGAGAAGAATTATCCTACACACGATCTGGAGTTGGCAGCGATTGTGTTTGCACTTAAGCTATGGAGGCACTATTTGATGGGAGCCCAATTCGAGATATTCTTAGATCACAAGAGCTTGAGGTATATATTTTCCCAGAGAGAGCTGAATATGAGGCAAAGGAGATGGATGGACCTCCTAAAGGATTATGATTTCACACTTCATTACCACCCGGGCAAGGCAAACATGGTGGCAGATGCATTGAGCCGTAGGGGTGTTTCTCAGGAAGAGGTGGCCACACTAGCTACTTTCATGGCTAGCCAATGCACTCTTGTTGATACAGTTGTAGATTGGCCTGGGGAGTTCAGCACTCATGGGCATGGATTGATTATGGCACGGGTTCAGGCAGAGCCAGAGTTGATTCAGCGTATACGTGAAGGTCAGCTTGCAGATTCCGATTTGATACGCGTCAAGGGGTTAGTAGAGAATGGTGAAGAGGCTGCAAAGGATTTTGAGATTCAAGAGGGATTGGTGAGATTCTGAGGGCGAACTTGTGTTCCAGATAATGCGGAAGTCAAAGGACTAATATTAGACGAAAGTCACAGGTCCAAATATGCAGTTCACCCGGGTAGTACCAAGATGTACAAGAATCTAAAGTCAGTATATTGGTGGTCGGGTATGAAGAAGGACATTGCAGGATATGTAGCCAAATGCCTTACATGCCAGCAAGTGAAGGCAAAGCATAGGAGACCTCTAGGTTTGATGCTACCTTTGCCGGTTCCCAAGTGGAAATGGGAACATATATCGATTTGTGAATGGGCTACCGCCTACAGCTAAGAACCACAACGGCGTATGGGTAATTGTGGATAGGCTGACAAAATCAGCTCACTTTTTACTGTATCAAACCACTAAGAATTTAGCATCATTGGTTGAGCTATATACACGGAAGATAGTCAAGTTGCATGGGGTTCCAGTGTCTATTGTATCGGATAGGGATCCCCGGTTCACATCGCATTTTTGGCAGTGTTTCCAGGAGGCCATGGGAACTAAGTTGAGTTTTAGCACTAGTTTCCATCCACAGACCGATGGTCATTCAGAGAGAACTATTCATACTTTGGAGGATATGTTGAGGTGTTGTGTCATGGATTGGGGTGGCATGTAACGCCCCGAACCCGGGTCAGTGCAAATCGACACCCGACCCGAACCCGGTTCGCTACTGTAACAACCCGAATTTAGTTCAACAACCAAATCCGAGGTGTTACTGGCCCATATCAATTACAACATCAATAATATACCAGACCAAAGAAAGCACAATCCAATCAATTTTTTTATACTATCAGAGTTGCGGAAACAAGTATGTGCGGAAGTGTAGATCAGAATCCTCAACTAAGCATAAAGCTTGACCATCAATCAGTAATATCAAAGTTTGGTAAAATGAACTGGTTACTATCTCTCTCTTATCTCTCTCATACATCAAATCCAAATAAATGATAATAAACCAATTAAAAATGCTAAGTCTATGACATCAATCCACCTCAGACAAGATCTGGATAATAATAATCCTCCGGCGAATACTCGGCTATCTCTCCCTGGAAGTCTAAGAGATCCCCCTCTCGCGTATCAGCTGAAAAAATGGAATAGAAGTAGGGTGAGATACGAATATCTCAGTAGGTAACACATGCATGACTAAACAGTTAATATAAGCAAAGTAACATTTCATGCACGATTAGGCAACATCGATAAATCAGGCTCGCATAATCATTTATACCATTCATGAACACAAAACAGTTTGATAAACAGTTCTATAAATAATTTTCAGCAAGTTTTAATATAAGAACCCAATAGCCAAACCAGTAGCTTAATCCATACATTGCCAGGATGTACTAAGCAATCACATCCAACCAATATCCCAATCACATGCGTCCCGCACGTGCACCATAATAATAATAATCATATCAAGCGTTGTGTTTTCAGTGTCATTGTAGGACTCACAAAGATAGATAAACCTTTTGAGATGATTCTCAACCAATTGCTATACCACCGTGCGACTTAGGAGCGATGCTACTAATGATACTCAAGCCCCATGCAGCGCAGCTTAGACAAGAGCCGTAGTCACCGACTTATTGCACACGTACCCATCAGAGTTGGCATGTACCACCAGCATGCAGCACCAGAATCAATAAATGGAGATGGTCGCTTATCCACATGTACAGGGAATCACCAGCGGCTCACCGGGGTGTCCCTCCAGACATAGGACCTTCCCAGACAAACTAACTTGCAAAGGAAGCGTGTCGCATATAGGAGTAATTCAACCCAAATGACATATCCCTCAGCTATCTAGCTACGACTATGGATCCATAACCAGCTATGCCCACTAGACTCCAAAATTCCCTAAAGTGTCATAATTCTATAAGGGTTGGTGCCTAGCGGCATATAATGGTTATATCTGTGCATTTACTTCATTATTCAGTCATTCGGATTCTGAATTCTCTTTATAATGTCTTATGATTTATAATGCCATTTAGAAGTGTTTAGATAATCAAATGATAGTTAGGCTTTTCGAAAATCACATTTCTCATTTTCCTTCAAAACTTGGCAACTAATGTCCTAAATATCTCCCTAATTTTTTTTTCTGTAAAACAGGGAATTAGATAGTTTATTTTGGTCTTAAAAGACCTTATTTAATCATTAAAATTGTCTAAAAATAGTTTAGAGTTGAATTAGGTTCGAAATTATGAAAAATTGGAAATTCTGCTGAGAGCGCCTGGGATCGCTCAGGATCACTCCGGGCGGTCATCAGTCGGCGGTGGTGCAAATTCGAGCGCCCACGGTCCATCGTCCCGCGGTCCACGGTGTCCTCAAATTTTTAACCAGCGCCTAGGATCGCCGATGAGCGCCTAGCACAGTCGAGGTCGGCGGTCTTACCAAATCGAGCAGAAACAGTTCTAAATCATGATTTTACTCGTCTAAACTCATTCTAGTGTATTTATAGCATGCTTAGCTAACTAAATACAACATTACATAACATAGAAACATGCATTTGCGATTAAACAAGGGAAAATCCAATTTTAAAACCAAAACGGTGTCACCTACCTCTATACGCTGATTTCTCCTTCTCTATTCTGAACAATGACGAAACTCTTGCACTGAGAAACTCTCTGGACGATGAACGCACGCCCAGCCCTTCCTTCTTCTTCTTCTTCTTCTTCTTCTTCTCTTGGTCGCTCGAACAGTTCGTCGCTTGCGGCTTCAATACGAGCGAGAATACACGTATAGGAATTAGGTTAATTCTTTATACATATATATACCCCCTGATCCTATGCATCTCCCATGCAACTCTTCTATACACCTTGCCCAATTAGAATACATACCTCGATATCTCACGATCAGACGGTCAGATCTGCATCTAATTCTGGATCTCCGCTAAGTTGATCACCCCCTACAATATTAAAATGTTTCTATCAATCATAACTCTCGGTAATATTATTTACTAATTTAATTTATTATTTAAGGAAAAATTCGGGGTTTTACATGGCAGCTGGAGTAAGTATTTACACTTAGCAGAATTTGCCTACAAACAATAGCTATCAAGCTTGTATACAGATGGCACCCTATGAGGCACTTTATGGCAGGATTTGTAGATCTCCAGTATGTTGGGTGGAGGTAGGTGAGAAGCAGTACTTTGGGCCCGAGATTATACAAGACAGTATGGAGAAGGTGAAGTTGATTAGACAGCGGTTCTTGACTGCGTAGAGTTGTCAGAAAAGTTATTCAGATACCCGACGACGTGAGCTGAAATTTGAAGTGGGAGACCGAGTGTTTTTGAAGATATCACCTTCCAAAGGTATCTTGAGATTTGGAAAGAAAGGGAAGTTGTTTCCACGTTTTATTGGCCCATTCAAGATTGTGAAGGAGATTAACCCGGTGACTTACAAGCTAGCTGTAGACACCCCAAATTGCATAGTAAAAATGATGGATAATTGGAAAAAATCATTCCCTCCTTTGAAAACAGCACAAAAATTCATATTTATGCATTTCTCCTTGTATTCGGCAACTCAGGTCGAATACAAGCAAATCCTTTTATATCCGACATAAGTCATCGGATACAAGCAGACATTAGTGTATCCGACGACATATGTCGGATACAAAAATAATTGCTTGTATCCGATCTGAGTTGTCGGATACAAGATTTTTGCTCAAAATTAGGGTTTTCCGAGAGTTTTCACTTTTTACCATCAAATCCTTCATTAAAGGAGTGGAAATCTAGGAAATAGCCTTAGGGTTAAGGTTGGTGGACTCTAGACATCATTTTGTGTCTACCATCATCCAAACCCTAACCCTAGCTTTTGCCTATAAATAGGAGGCTCCTCCTCAAGCAAATGGCCAAGAAGTTGGAGATTGAAAAGCTTCGAGTGAAGAAGGGAACCGCTGCCGCACTACTTCTAGAACCCAGGTAAGCCTAAAACCTTATCTATTTTTTGTCTTACTGTGCACGCCTGACTTCGGTGTGTCGCACTGGGTAAAAATGGGAAATTGGAGTCGCTACCGCCTGATGGGGTGCAGGCGGATACCTGGGTGCCTAGATTTTCTATTAGACTGGTATGCGGCTTAGAGATTCTAAGTAAGTTCTCGGTTACAGTCCGGGGAAGTCCGTAGACACCCCGGTCCACCCCGTCGAGTGACGGGTCCCATAGGTTTCCCTGGTTTGAGTCAACTTTGGTCTCTCACTCACCCGATTCCTAATCCATCATGCAATTTGATCAAGTCTGGCGGGACCGCCGAAGTGGTGTGGGTCCCTTTACTTGATTTTATCTTGTTTAGCTTATAGTGAGATGAGTCTGAGTGGGCGGGCCCCGTTGGAGGGCCCACGGATCCCTTGGTGGGCCAAATGTGGCCCACATGTGTCCCTTGGCGGGCCACGGTCTAAGCCTGCGAGGCTTTTTGGACTTTGGTTAGTTCAATTGATTTTACTTTGGGGTTCAAATTGATTTTAAGTGATTTTCATGTAAAAAGTGGGCCGGTTTGGTTTGTGGGACCATTGTGTGGGTCGTACATGGCAGCCAAGTGATTTATTGGATTTATCTTGCTTAAGTTTCCAAAATGGGCCAGGCCTTGGGCTTGGGCCCCTTTACCTGGGCTTGGGCTTGAAAGCCCAAGACTTCCTGGGTTAGGGTTTTGAAACCTTATCCTGGTCTGGTTCAATGGGCTTGGTGGGCCTGACAGGCCCTGCCATTGGTCTCGGCCAAACCACAACATAATTTAAGCATGCGTGCCCCACATAGGGCTTGGGTGGGCCTCAAGTGGTCTAGCCCGCTCAAATCTTTTAATTATCTTATTTAAGCACAATTAAATGGTTTGGGCTAGGTGGGCCCCGTTGGAAGGCCCACTGGAGATCAAATTGGACCGGGGGTCCAAGTCCCATGTTGGGTTTCCGGATGACCCGGAAACCCTATTGGTTCATTTGGTTCGGTTTGAAAATATCACCCACAGCTAGCAAAATCATAGAAATCACGAAAATCAACCAATCACAAAAAGCGCATACCCTGGGTCCAAGCAAGGGTATTTTCGGGTTAAAAAAATATAAGCAATTCGGCCTAAAAAGGGGGTGCGCTGACCTCAAGCGCTAGGCGCGAGGTCAACGCGAGCTTAGCGCGACCAAAAACAACGAAAAAGCACCCGCGTGCGAGGTAGGCGCGAGCTTGGCGGAAGCTCAGCGCACGCAAATATGCTTCGCCCGAGCTAGGCGCGAGCTCAGCGCAAGCAAAAATGCTTCGCGCGAGCTTGGCGCGAGCTTAGTGCGAGCTCAGCGCGAGCTTAGTGCGAGCCCAGCGCGAGCTTAGCGCAGACCTTTGACGAAATGTGACTCTGTGTTTTTTTGCTCGAACTCCATTACTGACTGGTTCCTAAGCTCTGTAACTGCTTTCTAGGGATCCTTAGACTCCCAGAAGACGTTCGAACATAGCTTGAAATTAAATTAAGCTACTTCAACATCCCGACTCAAATCTTTTCGCGAGAATTCGAACCTCAAGACCAAACACCATCGCGACTAACAGAGAAGGGAAAAGGGGGTTTATATTGGGGTACACGAGATGAAATCATGGGGGAACATGCTCCCCCTTCGAATCAGACAAGCAGGAACACAAAAAAATAATATGCTAAAATGGGAAGCATGTTCGATTTATACATGTTAAAACAATAACGGAGAGAGCTCACCTTGAGGTTTTAAACCTTCGTGGAGTCTGCGTGAGGCCCCCTTGGAGTGCACGAGCAGTAGCTGGAGCAACACCTTTCCTCACCCGCCTGTCGTCTTCTCGGTTGTGAGGTAATCGGAGAGGAAGAAGGGAGGTTTTTTTTAACTCAAGACAAGCGGGGAGGACCGGTTCTCCGTGGGAAGAGCCAACCCCGGAGAGAACCAACAAAGGGAGTGAGAACTCTCTGCCCTGGAAAGAAATTCGCCAGAGAAGAAAGCCAGCACAGAAATGCCGAACCCAAAAAATCCCCAACCAAGATCCCCACCTCAAAAACCGCCAACCTTAAAATCCTGAACCCTCTACAAGAGAGGGTTGCTGTGGCTTTTATAGGAGAAGAAAGGGGGTATCCGCCGAGTTTGGCGCCAAGCCCGCGCCGAGTAGCTGTCGCTCGGCGCAAGCGACATAATTATTGCAAAACAATTAATGCGGCCGCGGTTTTGTTTAAAAATCCGAAAATTAAGATATAGTCCCTGGGATATTTGGATTTAATATTATTTTATTCAGATATTTTCAGATATATTCAGATTGGTCCCTGGGATCTTTTGAATGTTTGGATATTTACGGATTTGATCCCCGAGATATTTTCCTGCGCAATTCGCCACGTGTGCAACTTTTTGCCACGTGCGCAGTTTGCCGGTTTTACTGCTCGGGAATTTTGTCAACTCATATTTTCTTCATCCGGGCTTCGATCTGGGCAAACTTAGTTGCGTTAGAATCGTATCGGAGCCCTCTATCCAATGGCATGGGGGTAAGCACCTGAATTGGGGTTTATCAGAAAGTCAACTTTTGGCTCCCCCTCAAGTTTGACCGCCCGCAGAACCTTCATCCGGACTCCGACTCCTGCAAACTCAGTTGCGTTGGAACCGTGTCGGGATTCTCTATCCAATGAGATAAAGCAAGGTGGTCAACTATCACCTAATCAAAGAGTCAACTTTGTGTCCCCTTGGGGTTTGACTTTCTGCCAAGGTTTCCCTTTTTAGCACTTCCGGGGGTGCAAAAATAAGGTGCTTACACTTACATTCTAGGTTTAGTTCTTTTCTTCTACCTTTCTGTAGAATAAGGCCTATTCTTTATGTATGCAAACCCTTCCTCTACTCAAAGTACCTCAAGAGTCCCCCTAGCCGTAAAACGTGAAGGCGGGTTCTAGGGGAAAGAGACTGAGGATTGATCCTTAGTGTTAGAACTTTGTTGAAAAGCCTTTTGATTCTATGAAAACCATTTCATACTCAAAGTACCCCAAGATTATCTCGAAGAACCGTAAAATGAGGAGAGAGAACTAAGGGAAACGAGAATGGAACGGAACCCTAGGTTGTTGTAGAACCCCATTTGATTGATATGAATGCATGCTATATGTTGTTATGTTATTGAAGAGTGGATTTTTACACATACACACATAGCACTTGTTTTGTCGGATTTGGCTTGTATTTTGGATCTATTACCGTCAATGTGGTAGATCTAAAATAAATAGCCCCAAGCAATTCTGGGATGTTCATTATCGATTTCAATCAAGTTTATTTCAAATCTGGAAGACCTTTAGGTCTAATCTCTCGGTTTTGGGCATTTTTTGCTCAACTTTAGGGTTTTTGGCATATTCTTTCCAATCGGAGAGAATGGTGAGCCAATCTTGTGCCCTATTTCTTTCTAGAGGTTCTTCAACCTTTTTTTAAATGATTTTGATTCATATTGCACCAATCACACACACCTTATCACTGTTTTGAGTTGATTTTATTTAAAAAGGCTGAAACTGGACAGCAACTGTACCCCAACTTCGGACACTCGTAACTTCATCGTTCGGATGAATTTTGGAGTGATTCTAAAGCCATGGGAAAGGTGAAGCTGTCTAGTTTATGCCTGCAAAATTTCATTAATTTTTATGGAGTGGATTTTTGACACCTCTCAGTCGAAGTTGATAGGTCAGTTCAGGTCTAATTGTAGAACCTGTCACTTTGACTGAGTGCCATGTGTTCGTTTTAAGTCCGTTTTGAGTGATTCTTATTTCTGTGTTTTCCTCTGGAAGTCTAATTTCAAATCCAGTTGGTTTCATAATTTTTTGACTCCATTTGTGTCGTGGGTGACAGATTTACTCAAAAGTGCTTAACAGCACTTTTCTGGGTTAATCTGTGATCCTCGGGGTCTGTTCGGGAGGTCACCCAAGACACATCCGAATGAATTTTTGTATGAGGCTAGTTGCATTTGAAAGATGGCTCTACATACTTAATTTATGCCAAATTTCATGGATTTATATGAAGCCAATTTTTCTAAATGAATTTCCAAAGTTGCCCACTTATCACTTTTAACTATCTCCAGCAGAAGATTTCAAAGGAGAATAAATCCTAGGATTTTAACCAGAATTGATTGAAAATTTGCATGAGTCTACTATTTATCATAATCTTTCAAATGGATTTGGTTTGATTCAATTTAAATTAGATTTGAATGATTTTTAGACAAATGGCTCTAGCTTTTACCGAATTTTCCGGATTTGTCTCAATTTGGTTTTGTTCAAATTTTGCTTTGATTTCCATTTAATGATGATGTCTCAGAAGTGATAATGACATAAAAGAGGATCTGGAATTCATTAGATTCCTCATGTGGAAATATCACATATTTGTTTAATCCTTTTTCAAGGTTTTTGATGATTTTAGCAAGCTTCATTATTTTTTTAACATGTACAACACTTGGCAACCACCTTGTGTGGGTGAATGGGGGTGCCTAACACCTTCCCCCATTCATAATCTAATCCCCTTACCCATCTCTGGATTTGATTTTCAAGTAGAATTATTTTTACTCTAGTTTTTGCCTTTTTGTTCTTTTTGAATCTTTTGGTGTCCATTCACACCCAAAAATTGAATGGTGGCGACTCTCCCATTTCTGTTGAGCCCGTGTAATAACGGAGGGAATCATCTCGGTGATTTTTCCATGTCTCACACTAGCTTTGCCAAATAATTTGGCAAGAGTACATGATGTATTCCATATATCCATGTTACGACAGCACATAGCGGATCCTAGCCATGTGATAGATCCCGAGCCTTTAGTGATTCGGGAGGATCTGACATACGAGGAGAGACCAGTTCAGATCCTAGACCGTCGTAAGCAGATTCTTCGCACCAAAGTTGTTCCCTTGGTAAAAGTGCTATGGCAGAACCATACCACAGAAGAATGCACTTGAGAAGGTGAAGAAGAGATGAAGAAGAAGTATCCGGAATTATTCGTTTCCACTTGAAGTAAATTTCGAGGACGGGATTTTTGTAGGGGGGAGAATGTAAAACCCCAATATTTTTAAGGATGATTTTTATTTATTATTTATGTGGACGAATAAACTTAAGGAGCTGTGTGTATATGTAGGAATTTCGGTGGGCGAGCACACACCAAATCAAGGGTTTTCAAAAGTTCGTCGAGCGACAATGTAATTATGGAAGGTATAAATACTTAAGGAATTAACTTCGTAGGGTTCAGAAAATACTTCGCATACTTTGTGTTGAAGGATTGCGGCTATCGATCTAGGTTGTGGAAGAGAAGAAGAACTGTGAGAGTTCCGAGAAGAAGAACTGTGAGAGTTCCTGCCGATTGGTGTGTTCGTGATCAAGGGTTTCAGAAGAAAAGCAAACTCTTGCGAACAGAGGATCAACCGGGCGTCGATTTCGAACCGACGAACAACTGTTGGTGATTGGCCGAGGTTCAAGTAGTTTCTGTTGCTAGGATATAAGCGTGCAAGAGGTGAGTAGCATCGTTTAAAACTGGGTTTTGGATTGATTCGTGAGTTTGGTCTTGCTGCATATGAATCTGGAAAAAAAAATAAAGTTCGAGAGTGAGTTTTCTTAGGTTGTTAGAGATAAATAAAAATGTGTTTAGAATAATTTCAAAACTGGTTTAAACATCTTCTGGGGATAGTAGGAGACTAAGAAAATTGTTACAGACAGAAAAATTTCTGTCAGTCGTAGAGATCTGGAAATAACAGACTTGAAAAACCGGAGGTAGCATCCGCCGAGTTGGCACCGACCTAGCGCCAACTACCTTTAGTCGGCGAAAGGCCGTTTCCTCCTTACCACCGAACTTGCGCTCATCGTGCACCTAACCTGCGCCGAGCGGTTTTCCTTAACGCTTATCTCCCGCTTATCGTGCGCCTAGCTCGCGCCTAGTATATTTTAAGTAAGCACGATGTGTAGTTTTAACTCATGATTTATCGCCGACCTCGCTCCTAGCGCCAGAGGTCAGCGCAAGCCCCAATATTTTGCAAAAATGGAGTTTTGACCAAACCAAGCTAGATTTTGATGTTTCGAGGGTTCAATCACTTAACTAATGACTTGTTTAGGATTTTATAATTACTATTACCTATTCAATTACATTGAGAATATTAAGGGAAATTTCTGGTAATTCTTAGGAGCTTCCAAGGTGAATTTTAGGGCTATCAGTAGGTGATGTTATTGAACAGGTAATAGATGTTACACCGGGGCGTTACACCAACGTGTTATATCTTTATTGAATTGCTATGGATGGAAACTAGTCAACGAACGACTGTTGTTAACAACTGTAGATGTAGGTGTAGAAATTGTCTTCTCCCTTCTTTCATGTGAGTTATTGGGTTCAAATCTTGAATGTATGTAAAGGAGAACAGATGTAGAAGAGCAATTTAAGAAGCATGTTTGTTTCAAATGCCTTTAGTATTACGAAGATTGTTTGCTACAATATTGTTATATTGTGAACCTACTAATCCTCAAATGCTCTTAGAAAAACAATTAAAACCTTTGTTAGAAGATTTTTAGACAAAAAACTTATTGCACGATAACACTATTAAACAAAATGTGTTAAACAACAATAATTCATTTATAGAAGCAATAGGTAAGACTTTGAGGATTATAACATAGAGATTCATAACGAACATAGTACTAAAAATATAACTTCTACAAAAGAAATTGACGATGAGCACGAAATTGTAATGATAGAATAAGATATAATATACATACATATATATATATATATATACATACATACATATATATAGATATATATAAACTAAATGTTAAACAAAAAAGTGCATATGACATAATACTTAATAAAATACAAAATTCCAAGAAATGGAACTTTCTTCATTGATGGCCCTGTTGGAACTAGAGAAACTTTCCTATATCACACATTATTAACAATAATAAGATCACAACAATTAATGGATTTAGCAACTGCAACATTAGGAGTAGTAGCTTAAATTATGCCTGGTGATCGAACAAGGCATTCACGATTTAAAATCCCTTAAATATTGAAGAAAATATATCATATAACGTATCAAAACAAAGAGATTTAGCTAAGTTATTACGAGAAACAAAATTAATTATTTTGAATGAAGCATCAGTGGCAAAAAAAATTTTATTTGAAGCACTTGATCGTATGTTACAAAATATAATGAATTCCGATATTCTATTTGGTGGAGAAGTCATAGTTTTTAATGGAGATTTCAGACAAGTACTTCTTGTAATATCCTAAGTGTAACAAATAAGAAGCTATTGATGCAAGTATTGTATCATATAAATTATGGAGTAAATTAGAAAAAAATTTCTTAAACAAAGAATATCAGAGCAAAATATGATCCCGAATACATTGAATGCTTGTTATTCATAGGAAATGGAACTGAAATAAGTTTGCTAGATGATAATATCAAAATAACAATTATCTAATCATTATATGTGAAAATGAAATTACTTCAATAAAAGAACTTATTGACTTCGTCTTTCCTAATCTATATCAAGATTCAAGTGATCCTGGTTACATTACATCAAGAGCCATACTGACTTCAAAAAAAATGAGTATGTAGATGTATTAAACCATATGCTAATTCAACAATTTCTTGGAGAAAATTTATCCTATTACAACTTCGATTCGAAATTGATGATAATCAACACCATCATTGGGAAGGATTTCTAAATGAACTTACACCCAATGGAATGCCTCATAGTAAATTAATTCTAATATTTTTTCCCATTATGCTACTTCGAAACATTGATCCATCATCTGGATTGTGTAATGGAACGCGTTTACTTTATAACAATTTCAGAACAAATGTTGTTTACACTACTATAGCTACTAGAGATTACAAAAGAAACAAATCTTTTATCCCTAGAATTCCATTTCAACCAGTTGATAATGAAAATATCCATACTTATTTAAAAGAAAACAATTCCCAATTTGATTAAGCTTTGCCATGACAATTAACAAATCACAAGGACAAACATTAGAAAATGTTGGTGTTTATTTACCTGAATCCGTTTTCTTATACAACCAATTATATGTCGCTTTATCTAGAGTGAAATCTTCTAATGCAATAAAATTATTAGTAAAATCAACATCTGAATATCATTCTTCTTACTATACAAAAAATATTGTCTACCATGAACTTTTAAAATTTTCAAACTCTTAATAACATAATAAACAATATTCTAATATATCAGGTCATTTTAGTTAATATAAACAAACTCCTTATTTATACGTAGGTTTCATATAATTTTCCATAAACTTTTACCCACATATTTCTTATTTAACTCGTCTTTCTATCTTTTTTCCAACATTTATAGGATCCTGTGGAAAGTTCATACAAGCTACTTTCTGAAATCACACATTAGACTTGAAACTGGAGTTCAAAATTACAACTATGTCAAAAATATCATAAACAAGATTTATTGTCCAACACTTCAGAATATAGAAGGTTGCTTTTCGACGATGAGAAGGTAAAACATTACTATGTTAAATATTCTTTTTTTTTTTGGCATTCAATTAATATGTAGAAATATCAAATTATACTGTCCTTGTAGACACCCAAATTTCACTGTATAAAATAATGAATGAATACATGATAAAAACGATTTATTCATAATTGGCCGAAATTATGTTTCAAAAACAATCATTTCTTTTTGTAGCCGAAAATAGATTTCGGATAAAAGCTTTTTCTTTGTAGCCGAAAATGATGTCGGATACAAAAGTTTTATGTGTATCTGAAATAATATTTTGGATCATGCCTATGAGCTGGCACTCCGAATCTTTTTTAGTTAGGCCACGTCAGCGATTGAGCAATTTTCATCTATTTGGGTAAATTTGGCTCTTCCTCTCTAATTAATGAGAGATTTGAGCCAAATTCATGCCCTAAATCTTTCTAAGTATTATTCAAATAATTTCAAGTGATTTCAAATTAGATCATGTGGATCAAATACACACATTCACTGTTTTGGCTTGGTTTTACTTAAATTTTATAGATTTGGACAGAACCTATACCCTGTCTTGAATCATTCATAATTTTGTCATATGGATGAATTTTTGAATGATTCCAGAGACATATGAAAGGTAAAGATATCTAGTTTAATCCTGTAAAATTTGAGCAATTTATATAGAGCCAATTTTTCAAACCATTTGATTAAAGTTGATAAGTCAGATCAGATCAGATTGCTGAACTTGTCACTTTGATTGAGCACCAAAGGCTCATTTTAACTTCGATTTGAGTAATTTCAATTTTTGAGTCTTTCTTTATGAGTCTAATTTCAAATCCAATGAGTTTCAAGAATTTTCACTTTAATTTAAGTTTTGTATGCTTGTTTGACCCTGTACTGCTTAGTAGCAGATTACAGAGTCAATCTGTGATCCTTTAAGCATGTTTAGGAGAGCACACAAGTCACAAATGAATGAAGTTTTGAGTGAGGCTAATTCCATTTGAAAGATGGCACCTCATGCTTCATTCACACCAATTTTCAAAGATTTATATGGAGCCAATCTCCACGAATAGTCTTTTAAAGTTGGCTATTCACCGCTTTTACTGATTTACAACAGTATATTTGAACAAGTATATCTCCTCTGATTTTGATCGGATTTAATTGAAATTTTTACTGAGTCTTATACTTCATATAAGCTTTCAAATTGTTTTGGTTTTACTCAATTTGAGTTTGGATTGAATGATTTATGGTTGGTTGAGTTTTCCATTTTTAAATGGTTTGATTTGGAGTTGAATTTTCCAAATTTTATCTTGGTTTGCTTTACATTAAGTTTTACTTTGATCTTTACTTGATCATGAAGTACTAGAGGTGATATATGCATAGAGAGAGTCCAGAATCTATTGGACTACTCATATGGAGGAATCACACATTTATTTGTTTACTTTACTTGCCTTTTGATTTATTTTTGTTTGCAAGCAATTGTTAAGCATGAATAGCATGTGGCAACCATCTTGTATGGATAAGAAGGGGTGCCTAACACCTTCCCCTACTCATAACCTAACCCCTTACCCAATCTCTGGAATAGACCTTGAATTAGAGCTACTTGAGCTCTATTCTTGCTTTTTATGCTCACTTTGGTGTCTATTCACACCTTAAATTGAATGGTGGTGACTACAATATTTTGTGAATCCCGTGTGATGATCAGGAGATTACGTAGGTGATTTTCCATGACTCGCAGTCTTATATTGAAAATTGTTTATTATTTAAATGAAATAGGTGATAAAATCAAGGCAACTATGTTTAGGCTACGTTTGGATAGTTAGAATATTACGAAAGTTGCAAGAAAATAGACTTTCTTGCAAAATGTGAGCATTTGGATAGCTGGAATTGGTGGGACCCACAGAAAATAAATTCCGTCAAATGCCTTTTCAACCCATTTTTGTATGATTTCGTTTTCTGACCAAAATGGTTGGATTTTGGCAGAAAACAAAAGCTAAGGCATGAAGTTCCTTTTATACCCTTTCTTCATTATGTCCCTTTCACCTTCTTCCCTCGTCCCTCCCTCTCTCTCTCTCACACACACCCCCTTCTTCCCCTCTTCCCTCATCACCACGTCATCTCATTGCCATGAACGATTCACAGTTTACGATCTGAAAAAAAAAAAGGTTAAGAAAAGGGTATTCGATACATTGTGTAACCCATATGGCGTACATGGGTTCTTTTTTATTTATTTATTTTATTTTTTTATCATATTTTTTTTTCTAAACCAAGCGTGATGAGCCATGCGATAAGGGGTGGTGCAATAATAAAACTAGAATGATTTAGCTATGATTTAGATAAGGGGTCTGATGTATATTGGTGTGCAATAAGGGTAAAATGGGTAAATTAAAACTTTTCCCACTTATTTTGACTAACCAAACACCACAACCATGACTTTCTATAGTTTTTATTTATTCCCATCCCCTATTATTTATTACAAACAAAAGTGCCTCATTTGTACTACCATGGATGATATTGGGGGACTTTAATGCCATGTTATCCTCTGCTGAGAAGAGAGGAGGAGTTCAACAAAATCGAAGACAGGCTGAGAATTTTCAGATGTTTATTCAGAATTGTCAACTCAGTGAACTTCACATGAAGGGTCCCTAGTTGACTTGGAATAATGGTCAAGAGGGGTTGCGCAGAATTTCTGAAAAGATTGATCGAGGGTTTGCATCCATTGATCTTTTTGATTTATTCCCATCCCCTATTATTTATTCTTAGCCTATAATAGGATCTGATCACTGTACGTTGATTGTTGATCTTCTTCATGAAAATAAATATCATGGTCGTCCTTTCAGATTTGAAGCATTTTGGTTGGAGGAGGAATCCTGTAAAAGTGTTATATCTGATTCTTGGCAAAATCAACCTATTGCAGTGTCAATCAACTCCAAGCTAAAAGCTTTGGCGACTGATCTCCGACAATGGAATAGAAATACAATAGGTAATTTACATACTAAGTTAAATGATGTTAAATCCCAACTTATTGCTATGAAGGAAGCTTTGACTCAATACCATGATACTTTTCTAATAAAGCAAGAAAGGATTCTCCAGAAAGAATATGAGAAGATTTTGATTCAATAGGAGATCCTTTGGTTTCAAAAGTCAAGGGTGAAATGGCTTCAGTTTGGAGATCAAAACACAAGTTTCTTCCACAAGACCACAATGATTAGAAGACAGAGAAATTATATACATTTTCTTAAGAAGGATGATCAGATAGAAATTACTGATAAAAGGGCATTGGTTGAGCATGTGACTTCCTATTTGAAGCTCTTTATTGTGAACAACCTCAGTGGACAGATCTTGAGTTGCCAAAGCTTCTTCCAAAGCAACTAACGACACAACAAAATGATGTCATTAGTCAAGTACCTTCCCCAACTGAAATTTGGAATGTGGTTAAGAAAATGCCCAGGACATGATGGATATCCTGGAATTTTCTATCAAAGATTCTAGGATATAATAGGCTCTGACATAGTTTCTACAATTCAAAATTTATTTATTACAGGTTAGATGCCTGACAAGTTCAACCACACTTTTATAGCCTTGATACCCAAAATTGCAAATCCGAGGATGTTAGACCAATTTTGTCCAATCAGTCTATGTAATTTTTCCATTAAAATTATCTCAAGACTGTTGGTGAATTGAATAAGGCCTCTTCTCTCCACATTAGTATCACCAATTCAATCAGCTTTTGTGTCAGGAAGAAGTATTAGAGACAACATCCTCATTCACCATGAAATTTGTCATTTTTTCAATATATGGAAGAAAAATGCTAAATCTAAACAAAAAAGGAGTAAGACAAAGCGTTTGTTTGCTTTTAAGATTGGTTTTGCGAAGGTGTATGATAAAGTTAATTGGAATTTTCTTAAAGCTGTACTTTTTGCTTATGGCTTCAATGATCAAGTAGTGAATTTGATTATGAATTGTGTTCAATCAGTTTCATACAGCATCCTTTTCAATGGCTCTCCAATTGGTAACATAAAGGCAGAAAGAGGACTTCACCAAGGAGATCCTTTGTTGCCTTATTTATTTATCTTGTGTCAGTAGGTTTTAACTGCAGCAATAAACAGGGCTGAACTGGATGGAGGATTCAAAGGCATTAAGTTCAAACGAGGTAGTTTTCCTATTTCTCACATCATGTTTGCAGACGATATAATTATATATGGAAATACTTCACCTCAAGAAGCTCATTGTTTATTGAGACTTCTACATAAATTTTGCGTAGAGTCTGGACAGGAAATAAATTTCCAGAAGTCATCCATTCTCTTTAGCAAAAACACTAGCAGACAACAAAGAAAATCAATCCGACATAGTTTAACATAAAAGTGTCATCTGGAGTGGGAAAATACTTGGGCATTCTAATATTATACAAGAAGCCATCTATTGCTCAATGAAAAGAGTTAATTGAATGAGCGGAGGCTAAACTCGCTGGTTGGAAATCTTTATTGTTAACACAAATGGGTCGAGCTATACTCATTCAATCAGTTTTATCAGCCCAACCTAATCATTTCATGTCTGCTTTTTTATTAACACAGACCACTCTCAATCATTTGGATCAAAAAATCAGAAATTTTTTTTGGCAAAAAGGACAACATACTTTAGGAATGCCAACTGTCAGTTGGGACCAAATTTCTTTGCCTTGGAGAAATGGAGGATTGAATATCAAAAGATTTTCACTCATGAATAAGGCTCTACTCATGAAAGCAGTGTGGCAACTATATTCAGGTAAGCAATCTCTATGGTCTCAACTCCTAAAGAGTTCATATTTTCCTAATCAACACTTCAAATCTGCCTCTTCAAAATCTTCTCATTCTTACTATTGGAGACAGTTAATTCAATTACGATCTCATTTTGAAAAGGATGTGGATGGCTACTTGCAAATGGTGAAGGTGTTGAACTATTCAAGGATACTTGGCTATTATCAAGAGAACTCCTACCTGATGCTCAGCAAAATCAGGAATCATTTCACCTTTCTGAGGTAAGCCAGCTACTTAATCAAGGCATTGGTGAATGTGATTTTGATTTATTATCTAAATTCTAGTTTCCAGAGGTGGTTTCAAAGATATTAGCCACACCTACTTCAATCAATCTGGGAAATGATAAACCAATTTGGAGATTAACATCAAATGGACAATTTACAGTAGCCTCGGCTTATAGGCTTCTTCTCAGCAATCGTGTGGACTTGGGGAACAAAATCTGGTTAAAAAGTTGGCACTTAAAATGTCCAGGTAAAATCAAATTATTTTTATGGAAAAGTCTACATGGCTTAGCTCCTACAGCAGATCTGCTAAGTTCCAGGCTTAATTATGTTTCGGGATCATGATACTTTTGTAATGAACATAACGAAAACATTGAGCATCTATGGTTGAACTGTCCATTTTTGCGAGTGGTATGTTTCAAAGTTTGGGAGGTGCAACACAATCAACTGGATTGCAAGATACTTTTTTGAATTGGTTTGCATATCTATTTTCGTTGAACATTCCTGGTAGTGTTATTCATAAAGTGGATTTCATGACAGCTGTTGCAAATTTTGGATGGGCGATTTGGATACATCGAAATAAAGTTATCTTTGAAGGATGTAAGCCAAAAGTTCATAAGGTGGTACAACACTTCTCAAGACTTCATGAAGACACTATGATCATAAAAGCTTCTCAGGTTACAACAATTGATACTAGTATCCAAGTCTTAATACGTTGGTCTAAACCTCATTTGAACTTTGATTTTTTAAAATTAATTTTGATGGAGCATATAGGTCATCTTCTGGATTAGAAGGTTTGGGTGTGATTATAAGAAACTCTGAAGGCAGATTCAAAGCTGCAGTGGCATCGAAATGCACGGTAATATCTGCTGTTATGGCTGAAGGCTTAGTTGCTCTAGAAGGGATAAAACTTGCTCAAAAGATGGGACTCTCATGCATCATACTGGAAGGGGATTCTTAGCTGATAAATTCACTTTCTCAAGCAATCACAACTTCAATGTCCATGGTACCTACTGCTAGTTATATTGGAGATCAAATCCATTTGTTCTTCCTTTTCTGAAGTTCATTTCTCACATACTTATAGGGAAGGCAATATCATAGCAGATTTTCTAGCCAACCATGCTATTGACAAATTCTCGTGTATCTGGAAAAACAGGCCACGAGGTTGTATAAAAACTATGCTTTTTGATGATGTAAGACAATATGAACGTGTAAGACATGTAATGACTTGATTTAAATAAATAAAGGTTATCTTCTTCACCAAAAAAAAAAAAGGACTTTTTATCAATTTTTTTACATTTTCATGACACAACAAACAGCTTCCAAGAAAGTTAACTTTCAATTTCCGGACTCCGACTTTCTAGTATATATCACTTTCGGCCCAACTGACTTTCGAACTTCATTCGGGTACGCAAACCGCAAACGCGGCCTTACTATCAAAATGAAACGGGAGGTAACAAATTCTTTTAAACCCTATACTCTCTCTCTCTTCTCCGTCTCAACCCACCCACGCCAGGTACTCCCCTTTCCTCTCTCTCTCTCCTCCCTCTTCTATCTCCCTTTCGTTTGTCTTTTTTTTTTTTTTTTTTTCAAATCATCTTTCAATCGGAGGAGCATTGCCTCTATCTATCTCTCTACTCCGTTCTTTTTTCTCTTCCACTTTTGTGCTGTTTTTTTTTTCTTTTTTTCCTCCAATTACCTCCCGGTCGAAGAAGCAATGGAAGCGCAAACGGAATCCTTCCGTTTTCTGCCAAAACCGGCGTTGCGACACACGCTTCTGCGTCATCCAATTAATTGAATCTCATTTCTACTTTCAAATTCCTAATGAATTGGAAATTTGAAATTAGACTAGAAATCTTAAAGGTTTTTGGGCACTCTTTTCAGGTTTTGGTTTCACGGATTCAATGGAAAGTGGAAGCAATAGCAGCAACCAGTGGAGAGCCGAAGAAGCGATTGCTGGCAATGCTGACGCTCTTGAGGCTCTTAGAGAACTCATCACATTCCCCATCAACTACTCCCGAGAGTCTCAGAAGCTTGGTCTCAAAGTGAGCTTTTCTTTCCCGCCTTTTCTTACCTTTTAATCAGCTCCATTATCATTTGATCTTCTGGCTTTTTGCTACAGTGGCGCAGAGGATTGCTGCTGTATGGGCCCCCAGGCACAGGAAAGGTATTGGTTTTTGCCGCAGATATAATTTTGTACTCCAAAAATTGAGTTTTATCATTTCTTATTGGTAGTTTTCTGATAAATAAGGATAAGCAAAAGTTGGTGTTTATGAAGATCAGTTCTGGTGTTATACTTAATACTCTATTATGACTATTTTAGTTATCATTAATATTTGTGAAGATATATGGAGCATAATTTATGAGTTTTAGTAGATTTGGTAGAGATTGACATAGATTTGATGCAATGTACTGGTGTAGGTTCAAGAGAATGCTAGAAACACATGTAAAGATTGGGTGGGGTGAGGTGCATCCCTACTCAAAGTTTTACACCGACATAGAAGTATTTGCTAGTTCAGAGCCATTCTGGCTGGTACAACTTGATACCGTTCATGGCCAGTACCACTATTGATAAACCTTTCATACTGATGAATTTTGAAATCCCCAAAGTTGTACCACCAGATGTAGTTTAAGTTATGCATTCTTTTATTTAATATTTTGCTGATAACAATAATCTGTGTTACACAAATACTTTACAAGACGCCAAACAACCCATGTAAACACGACACAACATGAGTATGGGTACATGATATGTGTCGGACCCTTCCCATGTTCTCTTAGAAATAATTAGCTTGCAAGTAATGAATCAAAAAAGATTGTAATTTTATGAAGAGAGAATGCATATTTTCAGATTTAAAAGTTGCAAGCAATGACTCAAAAAGAAAATATGAAAAAAAGAAAAAAACAAAAACAAAAACAAACAAATAGAGAGCTTAGGGTTCTAACATGCCTTATTGACATTTATTTGGAGACTTTTCAGCTGAATCTCAGCATTTGTATACAAATTTTGGACATTTCTCAACTGAGTCCCCGTATCCTAAGTTTTAAGTGTCAAGTGAATTTGACTCCTCAACACATACTCGTACTCGACACTCGTGCCTGAATCCATGCAACATAGTCAATTATATATGAGTTTAAGTAGATATTGAGATTGATTTGATGTGATGGATCAGTGTAGGTTCGTGAGAATGTTATAAATTTATGTAGGAATTTGGGGATCCATCCCCACTCAAAGAGGGACAGTGACATAGTTTTAAGTATTGGATGGTACAGAGTCATGACGATTGATACAATTCGGTATCAGCCGATGCCAGTACCACTTAATATGGAAATGCCAGTTAGTACTGGTTGTTATCAACTAGTACCAGCTAGTACAATTTGATATCGGTCATGGCCAACACCATGTTTTTAAGCCATGCACACTCAGGCCTTGATTGGTTTGCGGAATTCGAGGTAAGAATTGGAATTGGGCTCCTAATTCCAATTTTTGTGATTGGTTGAATATTTGAAATTTGGAATTATAATTCAACCCAATTCCATTCAATTTAGGCTATTTTATAGATAACCCAATTCACTTTATGATAGTTGAGAATTCTGATTCTTTTGCCCCAGAATTCATATGAAAATAATCTCAAATAATTAAAAAAATTCTTCATAGAGAAAAGGATCTAAAGAGAGAGCTATAAAAGATATGAGAATGCTATAGAGAGAGAAAATATAAATAGAGTATGCGCTAGAGGTAGAAAATAGAAAGACTAGGTTCTAGAGAGAAAACTCTAGAAAGAAAGATGAGTGCTCTAGAGAGAGAAGGTTCTTGATTTAGGGAAATGTTGTGGAGAAAAAATCTAGAGAGAAGGTCCTAGAAAGAAAAAACTTCAGAGAGAAGGTTCATAGAGAAAATCTAGGGAGAGAAAACTTAGAAAGAGAAGTGGAATGTTATGTAGAGAAAATCTAGAGAGAGAATGACCTAGAAAGAGAAAACTTGAGAAAAAGAGAAAAATGCTTTAGAGAGATAAAATATAGAGAAAATCTAGAGAGGGAAAACTTTATATAAGAGAATTGGAATGCTGTAGAGAAAAAATAGAGAGAATGGTCTAGAGAGAAAACTCTAGAAATAAAGAGGAATGGTCTAGAGGGATAAAATATAGAGAAAATCTAGAGAGATGGTTCTAGAAAAAGAAAATTCTAGAAAAGTAAGGGGAATGCTCTTGAGGAAAAGAAAATTCTAGAGAGAAAAGTTTGGAAATAATTTTTAGAGAGAGAAAATACTAAAGAGAAAGGATGAGAGTTTATATTATTATTATTTTCTATAATTAAGAATTTGTCATTGAATTTTATAAACTCATCCAATCATTGTAATTGGAATTTAATCCTAATTCTTATGAAACTCTAATTCTAAATTTCAATTTTCTCGTCATCCAATCACAAGAATTTTCAATTTTATTAAATTCCAATTCTTAATGAATTGGAATTATTAACTTCAATTCCAATTCATTAAAACAACCGGACCCTCATGGAATTTGACCTCCCAGAAGTTGTACCACCAGATTTAGTTTAGGTTGTGCATTCTTTTCTTTAATATTTTTCTGATAACAATAATACGAGTTTAACAAAATTTAGCAGCGATTGTGATAGATTTGATGTGATGAACTGGCCTTTGTTCAAGAGAATGTTATAGATTCATGTAGGGATTGGGGGATTCATCCCCACTCAATATGTCCCACGGACATAGTTTTAAGTGTCCGCAGTTACAAAGTTGTACCATTTGGTACCACTCAGTACCAGCTGATGCTGATTGCACTTAATACAGGAAGTACCGGCCGATACCAACTGTTAACAGCCATTACCATCTGGTACTGGATACTACTAGCTAGTACCAGCCTAACAACTCGTTACCAGTCATGGCCAGTACTAAGTTTTTAAACCTTGCCAGTGATGGAGTTTGACCTCCCTGAAGCTGTGCCACCAAATGTGGTTTAGGTTCTGCATTTTGTTGTTTGATATTTTGCTGATACAATAATGTATGAGTTTAACTAGATTTAGTAGAGATTGAGATAGATTTGATACGGTGAACTGGTTTAGGTTTGAGATAATATTTTAAACTTATGTAAGGGACTGGGAGGATTCATCCTCACTCAAGGTGGTACACCGACATAGTTTTTAAGTTTCAGCTGGTACAAAGTTGTACTGGCCAATACTGAGTCAAGGTTTACAATGTTGTTTCGAACAACATTTCACTAGGTGTCACTGTTGAAATGTCGGTAACATTTCGCCGAAATGTCGCTGAAATGAGGGAAAAATCGCCACACATTAAAAAATCGAAGAAAATAGTAAATTAATGTCATTTTCCAAAATGCTGCCAACATGTCGCTAAATGTTGCCGACATTTCACCAACATCAGGGAAAATCTGATAACTTTTATTTTATGTCGCCACCTTGGAAAATAGCGAAATTATTGCAAACCTTGTACTGAGTCATATTGTTTTGTACAACTTGGTACCGATCAATGCCAGTACCACCTAATGCTGGAAATACCAGCTGGTATAAGTCATTACTGACCTGTACAACTTGGTACCAGTTATGGCTGGTACCATGATTGGTACTGAGTTTTTAAACCCCGCAATTGATGGAGTTTTACCTCCCCAAAGCTGTATTAACAGATGTAGTTTAGGCTGCACATTCTTTCATTTAATATTTTGCTGGTTTTTCATGATGAAAAGGGGGTTTTTTATTTTTTGGAATAATAATGTTTGATGGGTTATTCCATGTCTGCTTATTTTGTCAAAATCCCTAGGTTTATTTTCTTGGTGAAAATGCCCCTATATACAGAGTGATAATGTAGCTAATCCAGATCATCAACCTGACAAGGTGTCCTTTGGATTATCATATGAACAGCATTGACACCCGTTAACTATATTATTGTACGTATATACATTTACGCATGCATAAGAATTTGTAATGAATTGTGTGCTTATATGTTGCACTACAGAAATTGTGGACATGTTTAATACTTCATAGAGTTTTCCTCATGAAGGATGTTGATTTTTTTTTTACCACCTAGGTAATACATCGGGGTTTGACACTTAGCATGTGAAGGGGGACCATGTGAAATGTCATGTGGACAAGTGTAGGCCCCAAATTACTTTTTACATGTGGAATCAATTCTATTCAGGTTTCTTACTCTATTGCATTTCAATAGTATACACTGCTTTGTATAAGTACATATATATAAATAAATATACAAGTATTTATAACTGTGATATGTTTTGTTCTTTTAACACAGTGGTGACATGTGGTCCCATATATATATATATATATATATATATATATATACACATATAAATATAGTATTAATAAATATGATTGCGTTTCAATAGAAATATGTGGGCATGTTTTAAAAGATCAAATTGCATTTGAATATAATGGTCTACTGATGTCAGTATTGTTTCTTTTTAACTCCCTTGCTAGCCTTGATTGTTCTAGATCAATTAATCTGATTATAATGCCGAGTTCTTCTCAGCTCCCTAGACATGATCTTTAGTTAGTTAATGGGATGCTGGATTGAATTGTGAATTTCTAATGTTATATAGCATTAAATCTAGCTTTCTGAAACCTGAAATATCTCTTAAGGCTTGTTGGGATGATTTTTAAACTCTGGTTGTTTCTCAGACAAGCTTGGTACGTGCTGTTGTTAAAGAGTGTGGAGCCCATTTGATTGTTATTAGGTACTGACCTTGGCTTATTTTATCTAAAATTACTGTGGTTTATATTGTAATTTTCTTAGAGATAAAATGGCATTTCAGGTACAAGACGAAATCTTTGCATATTGCCTGATAGCTACTGGTGCTTCAAGGCAAAGAGACAAGTTATATGCATTACACAACACTAAGTGATAGCCTTAATATTATGTATAAGACTACAACTTATCGTTATTATTGACTTTTATCATATAATTGGCATTATGTAGTAGATACCTAGTTCATATAGTTGTTGTTGATATGAAATTGTACTTGACTATTTTCTGAACCATGATATGGGGCTAATCATTCTCTGTGATTCCCCTTTTGCTGATCTCTGAACTCCATGAAACTTCAGAAATGAGATTTCTTTGTGATTTCATCTTCAAAACTTTAAATAAATGGGAATTCAGTTGATATTCATTTGGATTTTGTTGGATTTTTTGGAGTTTTGGAAATTTCATTCATATATTGGTTTTTTCCTTTTTCCCAAAAAATTCATATTGTCATTGCTAATTTATTAATTTCACTTTTTTCAATTGATTTGAATATGAGCATGTCTTATCCATATCTATGAGATGCCATTAGTGATCTTGTTTATGTGAAAAGAAGAACGATTTGCTCAGTATAGGCCAATACATCCTGGTATCAACTGCAGATATTGCTTTTGGCACAGTATCATAAACTGATGCAAACTTTTGAATTCAGAATCTTGTTTTTGGTAGGCAGATTGAATTTGTACATTTATCTCATTGCTTGGGAATTTGGGGAAGTTTATGAACTTTACATGGTGGCTTCTTTTAAACATTTCAATAATTGTGTTTATTTTGTTCATGGTTTACTGTTGGTCCTTATTTTATATATTTCTATAATTGTGCTTATTTTGATTCATGGTCTACTGTGCAGTCCCCACTCTGTCCATAGAGCACATGCTGGAGAAAGTGAGAGAATTTTACGAGAGGCTTTCTCAGAAGCATCATCTTGTGCATCATTGGGGAAACCATCAGTCATCTTTATTGATGAAATTGATGCATTATGTCCACGTCGTGATTCAAGGTATATGCCAAATACTTGAATAATGGATAGTTTGCGCTTATTATTTTTTCAATCCCACTTTCCTAGTCTTAATTCCAAATAATAAAGGAGCAAAACGGATCTTGGAACTCCGTGCTATAAGCCTCACAACGAGCCTTTACAAGATCATATCTAGGATTCTTTCCATTAGGCTTAATATGATCTTACCCTCAATTATTGATTCCATTAGGCTTAATATGATCTTACCCTCCATTAGGCTTTAGTTGAAGGTGGGCAGATTTTGGATTGTTCCCTCATTGCTAACGAGTGTGTCCAGGAGAGGAGATCAGGCATTACTGATCAAGCTGGATTTAGAGAAGGCTTACAATAGGATTGAATGGGGATTCCTAGATTATGTGCTCTAATGAAAAGGCTTTGGATGCAAATGGCACAGATGGGTACTTGGATGTCTCTGTAAGGTACACTTTCCAAAAATTCATCTTTAATGGGTCAGTTGTAGTATTCTTTCCATCTTCTAACGGCCTAAGGCAGGGTGATCCTCTCTCTCCTTTTTTTGTTTACACTGATAATTGATGTTCTAAGTTGGCTTCTTCTAGGGCTTTCATGTTGGAGAAGATTGAGTTCCATTATCCCATCTTCTCTTTGCTGATGATACCAAACTTTTCTTGTAGTCTACAAGGGAGGATGTGTTTGTGGTTAAATGTATCCTTAAAAGTTTTAAGATCATCTCTGGTTTGAAAATTAATCTGGAGAAGAGTAGTCTCATAGGTCTCAATACCCCTGAACATGAAGTGTATAGGATGGACGATGTCCTAGGGTGTAAGGTTGAACATTTTTCCCTTACCTACCTTGGATTGCCATTTGGAGGTGCTTCAAATGCGCTTAATTTTTGGTGGCCAGTCATTGAGAAAGTAAAGTAGAGATTAGCCTCATGGAAGCGGAATTATATTTCGCTAGGAGGCTGCATCACGCTCTTAAAAATTGTCATTTGAGTAGCTTGCCCGTTTACTTCATGTTTTTATATAGGATGCCTAGCTGGTTATCAATCTTGTGGAAAAGGCTCAACGGGACTTCTTATTGGTGGGGCAGGAAGCTAAAAAAGGACTACCTAATTCCGTTGGATGTGGTATGTCTCCATAAAACCAATGGGTGGATTGACCTTGGGAATGTTTCTGCACGGAATTTAGCTCTTTTGGTTAAATGGCTTTGGTGGTTTAGCAATGAATAGAAAGTATGTGGCGGAAAGTCACCATCAGTAGGTATGGAATAGTCGATGGGATATTAGGTTCGATTAAGGTACCCTATTACCATCCCTTGGAGGGTGATTGTATCCCTTGCTCCTATCTTCTAGCAACATGTCCAATTTCATGTTGAGTTTGGTAATGCCGTTCGTTTTTGGTTAGACCACTGGTGGGGAGACTCCACCTTACCCTTCCGTTTCCCCAGGCTTTTCCGTGTTGATTCCTTCCCTACTACTGAAGTCAGCTATGTTTTTTCTTGGTCTTCTGGTGGCTTTAATTAGAATCTATCTTTCCGATGGGATTTGCGATCAGCCAAGTTCGACAAGTTGGTTGCCCTTCTTTTTTTTTGGCTGAAAGTTGGTTGCCTTTTTTTTTCATGTAAAAAAATGCAATCCTTCACCCCTCTTTCCTTGACAAGAGAGTTTGGATGCCTGACTCCTCTGCTTTTTTTACATGTAAATCTTTCTTATCATTGGTCTTGCCCGCTTCATTTGACCCACATGTCCCTTTCTACTGCAAGTCCCTTTGGAAGCCATCTATATCGATGCAAATCAAAGGTTTCTTATGGATTGCCTTGTGGAATAATATTAGCACTGCATACTTGCTACATAGAATATGGCCATAAATGGTGTTATCCCCGCACATTTTCTTCTTTTGTCGCTCATGTGGGGAGACGGTAGATCATCTTCTCATCCATTGTAACTTTACTCATCAGATATGAGAGTATTTTTTTGTCTGATTGGCACAGGTTGGGATCTTAAATGTAGCTTGTGTGACCTTTTTGTCCAATGGAGGTTCCCCTCCCTAGGAGTACGTGGACGTTGTTTATTTCAGTTACTCTTCTATGCTATTTGTTTGTGTATTTGGAAGGAGAGAAATAGACACATCTTTCAGAATTGACCTTGGCCACTATCAACTATGCTAGAATCTATTACTTATCATGTCTCTACCTGGGCAGCCATGCTACCTTTATTCCATGGCTACTTGATTAATGATATTGTACGATGTTGGGCTTCTTTATGATTCTAGGAGATTGTTGCGTTGGGCTTGTGGTGCATACGGATTTCTATTCTGTGGCCATACAAAAACAGCTATATGACCTGTTCTGTGTTTCATGAATGGAACATCTTGTTCCGTCACACCTATAAGTCATCTGTAACGACCCAACCTAGCGAGGTATTGTCCTCTTTGGGCCTAAGCCCGTACGGTTTTGTCTTCAAAAGGTGCTTCACTAACATCCATTTCCGATGTGGGATCGGGATATCACAATCTCCCCCCCTTTAGGACTGCACGTCCTCGTGCAGTGGCTACCTAGAAGCCTCCCAGCCCCTCATGGGCCCGCCCTCATCGGTCCAACCACCTCCTACGGGCAACGCTAGGACCCACACCAGCTATGGACTACTGGACCCGGAACCAGCTCTGATACCATTTGTAATAACCCAACCCAGCGAGGTATCATCCGCTTTGAGTCTATGCCCGTACGGTTTTGTCCTCAAAAGACGTCTCACTAAGTGAAGTGTTCTCCTTGACTCTTATACCATACCGGGCATTCATCCGTTTCCGATGTGGGATCGGGATATCACATCATCCCTCTGGGTTATTGTGTTGGTGCTCTTGGTTGGCTTGTTGGGGTACTTTGGGTAGGTATAGCTGTGATTATGGTTGGTATGTAGTTTGTCCCCTGGATGGAATCTGCGCCTATTTTGTTGAGTGCTGTCTTGTATTTTTCTCTTCCTTATCATTGTATATGTATGCTTCTTACTGATAATATTATTTAATAAAAATAATTGAAGAATATTCATTAAAGTTAAGAGGAATACGAAGTAATTCTCTTTGAAAATTGGTGGTACAACGGGAAAATAAAAAGAATAAAGAAATTGGAATCTTATACCCACCCAATGAGAAGGCTAAAACTGGTGCAACTCTTCCGTAAACATTTCTCAGGTACTAGTACCCTTCTGCTAAAAAATCTATTTCGTCATTATCTGGTTTTAGTTTCCATGAGAACAAAGTGTTCTTTGATCTCATTGTGATGGGTATAGTGAATGGGATTACTAGTGCTCGAAAGACCCAAACATGACCATTTCCATAGCTTATTTGTTAGCTGAATTTCCCTCCACTATTATGAAATGTGGATTTAGATTTCAAACAGATTTCAATACCTTTAACAAGGCTAAAGCTTTGATGCTCTCCTAGCAGCACAGATTTATGAAGAATGCTGAAAAATGGGCCCATGATCCCTGCGAAACACTGGTTGAAAATTGCTTTCAAAGAACCATGAGGGCTGTGACATTCAATCCCTAAAAACAATTAAAATAAGAAGCCGAGATCACTTTCAAAGCCTCTGTATATTTTTTTTGAAGAAATAGGTTCTGACTTCTTGTGAAGAAGTAGCTGAAATAAAATGGGACTTTGGTCTTGTATCTTGATTGGAGGTTGGCCTTCCCGAAATTTTTTATTTTTTATTACAATCTTTCATCCCAAACCAAAAAAATGGCAACTAATATGCCTTCCCACAAAATCAATCCTTTTTCTTTCCACAAGCAAACTTTGGATATGTTACATAAGGAATATGTCAATTTTAGCTACTTCATTGAAGCACCTTCATATGCAAGATGAAAACTTGCAAGAAATGAAATTATGATTAGTAAGTTTCCCATGTTTGATAGAAAGTGTGCATACACACACAAATGAGAGGAGAAGGATTTTTTTTTTCTTTCCTTGCTGTTTAGAGCTTATTGCAAGTATTGACCTTTTGGAGAAAACAATGCAGGAAGGAGTTTTTACCTTTGGAGAAGTTATTTGTGTTGAGAAGTTGACCACCCTTGGCACAAACCTATTGTTGTTGAGAAGTTATTTTTGTTGCTAACCACAGTTCTTCCGTTAGTGCTTCCTTATAATGATCTTTGTAACATCAATCTATTCAATTGGAAATTTTTTTTTCTATCGAGAACCCACTAGATTAATTCTTTTGGGGCTATCGTATGCTTTCTTAGATCAATCAAAACAATGTGAAGGTGTTTCCTATTCTCTTTGAACTTCTCTATTTGTTCTGTAAGTAAAAAATTCAATGTAGTGATAGATCTGCATAACATAAAGCTAAAATGATTTTTTAGCACTCGATTTATTCTTCTTCCGTCGTTCTTTCACATGATTTTATAGTGTAATTTATTAGCATAATTCCACAACAATTGGTACAATTTTGAATATCTCATAATATAAAAAGGGGGCTAACCTAGTGCACAAGGCTCTTGCCATTGTGCAGGGTCTGTCAAGCATTTGTCATTTTAGAGTCTTTAAATCTCTATCAAGTGATTTTTTCAACCACAACACAATGATTTCTTCCACATATTTCTACACATTAGTTGGATTGTCATCTAGCCCTAAAGCTTGTCATTTTTCTTCTTGGTTGAACTCCCTTAATTTTAGGTTTCAGTCTTATGAACATGGTACCGTTTCCTTGACTCTTCAGTTACCGTACCTACACCTAGGACAGAGTTATTCATATGTTTATCAAGGCACAAGTTTTTGAAATAATCTTTTCACCCTTTTTGGTCCTGTAATCCTTTATTGAAACTTTCAAATCTTTGCACTTATAATGCATCTGACATGATCTAAATCTCATCTTCTCTCTCTCTCTCTCTCTCTTACAACATTAGATGTGATTTTCACTCTTTTTCTGTACTTGGTTTATAATAGAATTTATCATATACTTGTTTTTTAGCTTCATTATCTTTTGTTTTTATTTTTATTTTTGATCGGTAATATGAAATTTTATTGAATAAAGGCAATAGCCCAAGAGAAGGAGTACAGGGTTGTACACAAACAGTGTACAAGGAAGGATTTAACAACTACAGTCCCCTACAATGCATCATAGTTAACGCAATTGATGACTTCCTCGAAGTCCAAACTTCTGCATGATTCCACCCTTGATGACCAAAATAGCCTCATTATCTTTCTAGTTCCTTTTTTATCTTTAAATTTTTCTAAGGTTTTTTGGTTCTTATTTATTAGCCAAGGCTGAAAAATAAAGCACATCATTCTTTCATTGCTGTTTTAGCATTATTATATCATCATCAAGCTTCTTTCTGGGATTGAATTTGACACTAGCTTTTCCTAACACCTTCTTAGTCTTTTAATATTATTGGTTATTTAATTGCAAATTGTGAGGGCTGTTTTTAGATCTCATGTCCCTTGTTCCATTTATCTTTAAAACTGCCAGTTTTCCTTTAGGTTCTATCATTTTATGGGAATTGCTTCATTCATCTTATTCCTTGGTTCAAAGCTTAGCTTCATCCTTCATGTATTATGTCCTGCATGCCCTTGAACACAAAATTTTTGTAGTTTTGTGACTAGAAATATGTTCTAACTATTAAGAATTTTCTGAATTCCACCATGCATTTCTTCTAAAAAAGATATTTAATATGCATAGGCACTAGTAATGTTAATAATATCTGTTTTTAAGATTGATTTAATTGTTATTAATTTATCACTAATTCTTTTGACACTTGCAACATTATCTTTCATCACCTTGTCTGTTAGTGTTCTTACATCATTTCGATTATTATATTTCCCTATGTACTAGATTTTATAGTCATCAACCTCTTCAGCCTTGTCTTCTTTCTATTCACAATCTTCCTTTTCTTCATACATCTAATGATTCTAAAATCTTTCTTGTTCAAGTCCCTAAACTTTAAGTAGCTAGGAGAATCCTAGTTTCTTGGTCTAACTTCTTTATTCGTGTCCATCCACTTCAAAGCGAGTACCTTTGTCTACTTTTTTTTTTTGATCAGTAATGAAAGAGATATATATAAGGAGAAAAGGAGAAAAGTATAATACAGGGGGGCACCCAAAGATGCAGGTGTGAGAAAAATTCAGATCCCATGCACTTGCAGAGAGACTAAATATACAAGGATATAATTGAGAAAAGGAAGCATAAATTCCAAAACTAGAACTTTGTTTTCCAATATACCTTGAGGTTTGAACACAAAGAATATAGGGATTTATGAATTTTCATGCGTATATGTGACTCATCTTATGTCCTTCTAGAGTCATATCCTTTGTCCAAGAAATAGTTTTCTGTTGATGACTAATGCCTACTGAAAATCCAGTCCAGTTGGAAATCTATAAAGATATTTACTTTCCAATGCCCTATTCCAAAGGATGATATTCCTTCTAGTTACGCTTTCTTTGGATTTGTGCTTGCTAGTGGTGCATTTGAATATGGATAGATGATACACTGGAAGTTAGCTAAGGTGGACTGAAAAAGTCTGATGTTGCCTACTAGGGACACAGTTTTTATTCCAGGCTGCCAGTCTTAACCCAGATCTATTCATAAGATCTTACTTATATACATGGAAACTGACTGGAAAGCTGAATATCATCTGCAAACTGTTTGTGAAATACTCTTACCGTATTCTGCGCTTGAAATCCTTTGATCGGGCTCAGTGTTTCAGCCTTAAGAATCAGCCTGCTGAGCGAACCCCATATATTAGAAACAGAGGGGAGATAGTAGATCACCTTATCTAAGACCTCTAAAGATTAGGAAAAGGCCGTCTGCTGTCATTTGTCGATACTGAAGACCATGCTTTGGACACTCTAAAATTTTGTCCTCGTAGTTTTTTTCCATCTCATAATCTCAGTGACTTGAGAGAGGAAAGATTTGTTAGCTCTTAGTAGAATTCTTTAGATCAATCTTAATCATGACTCCCATTTACCGGATTTTTTTCCTTACCCTACATGTGCATTGCTATCAAAATGGAATCTATGATCTACCTACTTTTCAGTAAAGCACCAGTTAAGGATTTCATCTTCAAGGACTTCTTCGAATCCGTAAGTGAGAACATTGGCAATGATTCTATATAGAATGCTCACTGCCCTGATGGGTCTAAAATCCTTTAGTCTAATGATTTATTTGGAATAACAGCAATGGATTTTGAGTTTTTGCTATTAGTAATAATTTCTTTTTTTTTTTTTTGGTTGAAAAAGATCAAAATCATTGCTAAGATAATCTTTTAACTTCCTCTCAATCATCTTCTAGAATTCCAAGAGAACCTATCAGGCCAGTTGCTTTATTGCTATCTAACACCAAGAAAGCATTAACAATTCCTTCCTTATCAATCCTTTCCAGCAAAGAAGCCCTTTTGTTATTGATTCATCTCAAATAAATTTCATTGAACTGAGGCTTAGAAATGGAGTCGCTTGTGTAGACTTTTTTTTTTTTTTAGGGAAAAAGAAGTAATAAGTTCCCTATCTATTTGATGGGTTCCAGCCTTTCTTGTCTTATTTTCTTCTATTTTGTCTTGCTTTTTGTTTCTCCTGTTTTCTAACCTTTTATCACCTGTAAACTGAGGCTGGTTATCTTTAATTACTGATGCCATATAAGTGTCATGGAATTGTGTACTTTGGTGAATATTACACACATCCATTGGTTTAATTAATATTATGAAATTGTTTCTTAATTCAGGAGGGAACAAGACATTCGTGTAGCTTCACAGCTGTTTACACTGATGGATGCTAATAAACCACTATTGGCTTCTGTTCCACAATTTGTTGTTGTGGCATCAACAAACAGGTCAATTAAATATTTAAGGTCATGAATGATTTGATTATATTGTTTTTCATGTCATCAGTATTGTCTTCAAATATATATGCTTTCTGCTCTCATGTTAGTTTGATGCCATCAGTACAATTTGTTCAATCAGTCAAATATAGTTCTTTGTTTTAACAATAACATAGCTACATAGTGGATTGAAATGAAAGTTTAGTTGTAGCATCTTTGGGATACTTGTTTGCAAACGCACCCAGAGGGTGTCTGTATAGCTCCTGCCCACATGAGACCAACACCAACTTCCACACCCACGCCATATGCACACCCACAAAATAAAAAAGGAAAAGCACAAAAAAATAGCAGAGTGCTTATTATGGACCAATTGAGTTTTACATTTTTATACTTTCTGATTTATATGGCTATTTTTAAATCAAAGCTTGATATGCCCGCTTACTTGAGGAAGATTGTGACATTGATCCCTTCTGGCCATGTCTAGAACTGGGCTGACTATTAAAATACGTCATGGCTGTAACTGTTTAGGCTGCTAAAATGAAAATACCTCATTCTCATAGCCATGGCCATGTGATTGAGGGCTCTCCTAGTAGTAACATATAAAAGATTCTCCTTGATTTTGGTATGGTCAGCCTCAAAATATGTTTGGAAGGCGAATGCTGATCATATCAGCACTTTGGATAATTGTATCCAGCTCATGTGACTGCTGGATATATTTATATCATCATCATCATCAATGACCAGAATGATGATGATACAATTCCTTGTCATCTGTTAGGTATTCAGAATAATGATAAACAGAGTGAAGGTAATATGATGAAAGAAGAGTAGAAATTAAATTATTTTTTGTACTTAATTCAGTGCAATTAAATAAATGGAAAGTAAAAACTATAGGTCATGGTTTGCCTCCAGTGTCGATGCCATGAAAGTACTGATAGCACTCTATCTCTCCTGTTTTACTGCTTTGATAGCAAATTTCATTTTCCTATTTGTTAGTACATGTATGATGTAATGCGTTACAGTGTGCTTTTCCCCATTTGCCACCTTCAATGCTTTTATGGGGATATATTATATCGCTGCCTCATATGATCCATTGACTGTAAAGCCGCAGTCTTGACATTGAAAGCTTTCGATGCCTTGCTCAACATATGCAGATGTTGAAGTGAACGGCAGTATACCTACCTCAGGAACTAGACGGTTTACGAGTCAGGCTTTCAAAGCAAATCGATTATATCCTGCTAACAAAATCAGCATTGGAGATTGGTATGAGCGAGAAGGGCTCATGCACAAACAAATACCTAAGAATAAATTCTTTTTCCAAGATCCAAATAGGAGTATATATCCTGGTGTTGGAGAAGTATAATGCAGGCAAGGGAATTACTTGTAAAAAAATCACAAGAGCACATAGGAGATGAAAGGGCTATAAATATCTGACAGGATTCCTGGGTTCTGAACATTTAGACACCTTGGAACACAGAGAATGGAAGAAAAGAAATTGAGTTGTGAGGCAACTACTGAGGGAAGGGAATATTTTGGAAGAACAACTTAAGTAGGGATGGCAACAGTTTGGTTAAAATTGATAATCCGAACCAAACCGAACCAGATCTGTTAGGGTTGGTTTTGGGTCTTTATTAATTGGTTTTGGTTCAGTTTCGGTTTTATATTAAAAAACAATTTGGTTTCAATACGGTTTTACACACACACACAATGTTTGAAGTCTAGGGATGGCAATGTTCACAGTAAAACTGATAGACCAAACCAAAACAAACCTCGTAGTGTCGGTTTTAGTTTCTAAATTATTAAACCGATTTAGTTTCGATTTGATTTTAGGCTAGTGTTTTCTGTTGGCGTGCCACCGAAATTTTGTTCCCAAAAATCCCAGCAATATATTTTGTGGGGTTATTTTGCTTTTTCTTAAGTCGAGCGAAATTTCGAGCAGCATGGATGAAATGGAGGTGGTGTGCCAAGTGAGGGTGAAAGGGTCCTTTTTTTTTGCCGTTTAAATCGGCGAAAGATTTGGGTGAAATTCCCCTCAAATCCAAAAAACCACCAATTTTTTTGTTCCTTTAGATTTTTCCAGTGTTTTGGTTGAAATTTCGTTTCGTGCTTGGGTGGCACCGAATCTGTAAACCTTGCTTTTGGGTTTTAGGTACACTTGTCGGTTTGGTTTTGGTTTTTTCTCAAAACTGTACCAAAACGAAACAATTACCATCTCTACTTTTAACTTTTAAGCCAGCTATTTTTGTCAAAATTATGAATCAATCTTATTCAGCTACCTCAAAGACGTATTAAGGAATAATATAGGGAACAGCTGCCTGAACTGGGAAATTTAGCACAAAATCATATTCAAGGTTAGCTTTTTGCGGAGGAAAAGCATCATTATTAAGTAATCACCAAGCTTTCAAAGACTATTTGAAGTTGAAAGTCACTTTTAAGTCATTATTTCTGCTAGCCAATTGGCATTTGGAATCCTTTCGAGAGCCAACTGGATCACTCTGCAAGATATAGTGAAACATTGGTTAAAGGAAAAGCAAGCTTCATTAAGGCTCCGTTTGTTTTGATGTAAAATGTTTTCTTTTGGAAAACATTTACATCGGAAAATATTTTCGGGAAAATCAAAGTTTTCCAACTGTTTGGATGGACATTGGAAAATAGAGTTGATAATTAGATTTTTTTCAATTTCATATGTTTGGAATAAATGAAAATAATGAAGGAAAACTTAACAAAAAAGATATCCATTTAAATAGGGGTGCCACTCGGTTGGTTAAAATTGAACCCAAACCGACTTTGGTTCGGTTTTTATAGTTTTTCGGTTCGGTTTTGGTCCAAAAATCCCTAAACCGAACTAAGTCGGTTCAGTTTTGGGTTGGATGCTCGGTTGAACCGAAACTGAACCAAATTCAAATATTTGCCTAAATCGTACAGAACCGACCTAATATATTATATATATAATACAATATATATTAAATTTTGAAAGCTTACCTTTAAACTTTGTGGATATTACAAACAATACCCTTGTGTGAGCACAAATATGTGTTGGTCTAACTAGAACTGAACCGAAGCGAATTGGTGTCATGTAATTTGGTTCGGTTTAGTTTGACTGCAAATATTTTTGGTTTGGTCTTGGGTTAACCTCAACCAGAACCGAAACTTACCCGAGTTGCATCACTACATTTAAATTTTAAGTCATTTTCTGGAAAATAACATATGGGATTTTCAATGGTAAGTCATTTTCCAGAAAATAGCTATCTTTTAGGAAAATCGTTTTACACCGTATTATATTTTACATGGAAACAAATTCGTGAAATCCCCTATTTTACCCTGAAAACATTTTTCGCATTAGATTTTACATCAAAACAAACAGAGCCTAAAAGTAGAAACAAAAGACAATAAAGAAGCACTGAAATATGCTGAACAAAAAAGGTGGCAAAAGGTTTTAACATTCTTGGATGCAAAAATCATACTGGAATTTTTGCAATGCAAGGACGATGATAGTGATGGAATACTGTCTCTATGATACAGGATGTAAAGTTACAAGTTGATGAAGTAAAATTTTCCTTTTCTAACTATAAAAGCTAAAATATCAGTCCATTTGGTAACCAAATTTTGGAAAACATATTGTGGTATTCACTGGTGGAATGATTCGTTCAGTGGCTGTTGAGGAACATACACCTTCTAAAGATTTGTTTTGTGCAATTCATCCAAAAAAGGGATTTTTTATGCATTCTTTTATTGATTTCTACAATGAATGAATCAGCTTTAGCTGGCCTTAAAGAATGACATTATTTGTTGTTTTGCAATTAATATTGTATTCCCTATTCTAATGTTTTTTTTCCTAGGGTTATATGTTGAGTTTTATGTCTGTATTGTTGTTTTTGTTTTCAAACTTTTAATCCACTGAGAAATTTTCGTTTCTTTATGCTACCATAAACATAGATAAGTCTGTGTACCTATTTGAAACTTCCACAAATTAACTGCACCTACATGGGTTTGGATACCATACCCAAGTTATAATGTTTAATACATTATTTTCTTTGTACAAATATTTGAATGTTAAATATTCAGAAAACGGATTACTGAATGAAAGAAATCTATACTATATAATGGGAATAGCCCCGTGGGAAGCATGCCAAACAAAATACACAGCTTTCCAAAATAGCCCTTACACACTATTGAGAAGATATATTAATAAAATGGTAAAATAGTCAAACTGCCTCGGTTTTTTTTTTTTTCAAAACTTACAATCAGTTTTGTAACTGTTCCCTCTCACGTTGTCCCTCCTCCCTTCCCTTCTTACATACATGCAGTATTGCACGTGCACCTTGCTAGTTATACAAATGATGCAAGGGATTGAATGACAGTTTTGGCTGTTTCATTATGTTTTGAAGTATGGTTAAAATTTCACGTATTGCGAATCCTGGAAACTACAGTTGTGCTCGGAGTATGGTTAGATATGAAAGATTTGATATTATTTTTTATTGCAATTAAGAGTACTAATAAGACTATGCTATATCCAAACCGATTTTGGTTTTCTCTACAACCTTGTTATTTATTTATTTTTTTTCAAAATTAAAAGGTGTAGTCCATTTAGTAATAGGTTTCATAGCAATTTCTGTGTATTTGACATGGGATATCTGTGTTTGGCAATAACATTCTCAGATTAGCATAATCATATGTTTCGGCATGGAAGATGTATTAGTGTTCTCATATTTTTGCTTAAATTCTAAGCAAGGGACTTTTAAACCCAAATGGAAATCAATATGAATCTTCTGTCCATGAAACCAAAATGTTGTTTTTTCAGCTTCACATTCCATTTTGAAGGTAACTATTAACAGGGTCCATGTAACAAAACCTAAACTTTTTGCATGTTATATGAAAAATTTGGGAAAACTTTTGGCATGTTATACGAAAAATTTTGGGAAGTTCATGAGGCAATTTAGCTTAGATTTTTCAGGTCAATAAAAGCAACAAAGGTAACTTCCTTCCTAGCATTGTGATAACAAGTTACTAGCATTGAAATAACTTGTTATCAGGAATGTTTTTTGAGTACATAGTTGTGTGCATATTAGGTCTTTTATTTCAAAGTTATACACCACTGGGTTCAGCGTCTATGATTAGAGTATTTTGTGGTTTTTATAAGCCTTTCTTTTTTATACTCCCAAAGATAATGGTTTAACACTTTCAGGAGTCTTAATATGAAAACAATTCAGCTATTCTGTCTCAGAATCAAATTGTTTTTCGGATTGCTATCAATATACCAAAACTGAAGCTTGAACTAAAATTAATGGATATTCATGTCAATGCATTCTATTATACTCGTCAAAGGTGGACTTATCTGGAGTTTCCCACATTCTTCATAGGATCTTACTACTAGAAAAGATGACCTTTGTTTATTAATTCATTTTTTATTTGGCTGCTCAAGGACAGAGAACCATGACATAGGTGGATGCGCCGATAATCACTAAAATGTATGATGCATTCCACCAACACCCTACGCAGATATAAGATCTAGAGCCTGGTAATTGTGCGAACAAAATCAAGTGTTCTTGATTGTTTTATCCATCTGAATATTGTTATTTGTTAACGTTCATTGTATTCTAGAATTCTTCCTTGAACCAGTAACGGAACTCCTAAAGATGAGATAAAAAAGATGGAACTAACAAATCTGAGACCATATGCCTAACGAACATCAAATAAAACAAAGATAGAACTCCATCAAATCAAAAGCTCAGTCCTAGTTTCTTCAGCTGCCTTCTGAAGCACCACCACCCTCGAATAGCAAGGCCGACCATCGCCATACCTGCAGTCACAGCCACCTAAATATCCACCACCACAATGACTATAACCACAGCCATCACGGTGTCCACCTCAATATCTGCCCCAACCGTGATGTCCACCACCACAACTGTTGTGGAACCTTCCGCTGCCTCCTTTGCGGAATCCTCCCCTGCCCCTACTGCCCTTGGACTGCACCTCATTGGCAATGATGTTCCTTCCACCAAGGCTCTACACATTCATCTCTTCGATGGTGTTAGTAATTGATTGCTCGGTGCTGAACAGTATGAAAGCAAAACTCCTTGATCTACCAGTGTCCCTGTCGTTAATGACCTTAGACATTAGGATCTCCATATATTGACTGAGAGCCCTTCTGAGGATTTGCTCATCTGTCAGCCAAACAAACCCACTGATGAAGCATATTGTTATGCAACTTCTGCAGGCATTCTGCAGGCATCATATCGATGGTAATGGAACGGAATCCGAAACTACATTAAATAAGGGAATGAGGTGAGAATAGGATGGGGATGATTCTCCTCTAGGCGCAATCGTTGAATCCTTGATTTTTATCTTTGGCTTTGAACTGCCAGGTCTTAACCTTTGGGTTTTTGAGAAATTAGGTGCATCTATTTATTTATAAAGGTGTCAGATGATAGGCTAATGGAATCCATCCCTTTAAAGTTTTGAAGTGGGCATCTGAATTTCTGTTTACTTGTATAGAAATGGATACTGTGGTGAATCATCATTGGCTCTAAAATTTCTTTTTGAATTTTATTGGAAGAAAATTATTCTATTTGATATTTGGTTTTCATGTGTTAAGAGTGGATGCAATAGATCCAGCACTGAGGAGGTCTGGGCGATTTGATGCTGAAGTTGAAGTTACAACACCTAATGAAGATGAACGCTTCCAAATCCTTCAAGTAAGTCATTATTTTTTCCTTTTTAAATTTAAGTTTTATTGTATAATTGACTATTCAGTTACACATTGGCTGTCAATAGATTAGTTGATGACCTTAATCCTATATGAGAGTGTTGGATTTGGTAATGAGCTATCGTCATCATTATCATCAACATAAGCTAGTTCTCACTAAAGTGTGGTTGGTGACACAAATCTTTTCTTTTTATCCCATTCTATTAAAAGTCATATCTAGTTAATTTATGTTTATGTAAGTCTTATTTTATTAAACTCCACCTGCGTCTTTTAGGTCTTCCTGTGTTGATCTCTCAAGCCTTTCAATATGCATCTTCTCACGCCTTCTTATAGTTGCATCTCTATGTCTCTGACTCTCCGCTTTACATGCCCAAACCACCTTAATCTATCTTCCTTAATTTTATGTCTAATGCATAGTATGATTAATCACTTTTGAATATCTTCACTTCTTACTTTGTCTTTTCTAGTTTTGCCATGCCTCTATCTTAGCATCCTCATCTCTATAACATTCATCTTCTTAATATGTTGTTTCTTTGCTGCCTAACAATTTGTATAATATAAAATAGCTGGTTTTGCTAACTTATAAAACTTATCCTTTAATTTAAGTGGAACATGCTTATGACACAGTATCCTAGAAGTAACCCTCCACTTAAGCCAACCAGCTATAATCTTATGTGTATGCACAACTAGTCCAACATATCTGAATTTATTGCTTAAAGTGATATCGTGATTGTGAATTCTAATGGTTTACTTGATATATTGTTATTTGTATTAAAGGGGCATTTTATTTATTCGTTCTTTGCACGACTTAGTTTAAAAGCCTTTGATTCTACGGTTACTTTCCACAATTCTAACTTAATATTTGCTTTTTCTCTAGTGTGACCTATCAAGGTTACATCATCTGCAAATAACATACACCAAGGCACCTCATCTTGAATATAGCTCGTTAACTTATCCATAACTAAGGTGAATAGATAAGGGCTAATAGCTAACTCTTGGTGCAAACCTATCTTAACTGCATACTCAGTTGTCTAACGACCAGTAGTTTTTTAATTTAGTTAAGGCTCCTTCATACATATCCTTAATTACAGCAATATATTTCATTACTACATCTTTTATACAAATTCCACCATATTAATTCTCTTGAAACTCTATCATATGCTTTTTCCAAATCAATAAAAACACTATAAAAATTAGGGCCCAAGCCTTTTGCTATTTCCATAGATCTATAGGAATATCATTTAGGCCTAAAGTTTTTCCTATTTCCATTTTAAATAGAGCATCTTTAGCTTACACTACTAAAGCCCTACAAATATGAATTTTTTCTCTAGTCCTGTTTATCATTCACGTAGAATCTAGAACTTTGTATATTCTCCTCATCTTCCAAAAATATTCTCTTCACCTTTTTTTTTAATTTCCTAATCTTCTACCAAGGGGTTCTTTGGTAGGGTTTTTGGATTTTGTATTCTAGTAGAATCCAAATCCAGAGTCCACTTAAGTTGTTTGGTAGTGTTTTTGAAAGTTAAGACTTTCAAATCAGATTTTAAAATTTGGCCAAAAACGACAATTCATTTTTTTTTATAAGTTTCTATAGATTTTGACAGTTAAAAGAATAAAACCCAAAATCTGGATTTTGGAATGAGCCTGACTTTCGCGACCAATTTCTGCTTCCTAATTTGGTATTCTTCAAGCTTTTCCTCCATAGCAGAAGTCCTGCTTTTCTTCGTTCGGTCTTCTTCAAGCTTCTACTGCCTCATGCAAAAAGTAGGTAGTCCCTTCCACCCTTTTTGTCTCACTCTCCCTTTTTGCTGCTCCCCTTGAAAACCTGAATGACAAGCATCTTCTACATCCATGGCAAATCTGAACTTCTCTCTCTCAGTGTGTCTTGCAATCTTTGCTTCCATGGTGAGCCAACCAGGATCGCAAAAGTCTTTCATAGACTCCTCCATTACAATTGCCAGGCCTTACAACTTCCATGGCCTTGACCTTGACACGCAGCTGAGATGGTCAACTTGGATACCCTCTTGGAGGAGTGGCGACAATCTGTTCTTACCGAGGGAAGAATGTCTCGCAAGCCACCATTGCTTCTAGCTGTAGATGTTTATTACCCCTTAGTCCTTAACTTTGTGCCCTTCCCAATTAACTCCATTTGAAGGAACTTGGACTGGATTAATGCCATGGCTTATGACTATTACATGCCATCATGGTCACTCGTTACAGTTACAGGTCCCAACTCCAGCCTCTACGGTTGCCTTTCTATGGATGGATTGTCCCCAAAAAAGATGGTTTTGGGCTTGACTTTCAATGACCAGAGCTGGACTCTAGTTGATCCTAACCACGATATCGGGGCTCCGGGGACTAAAGATTTAAGGGACACTTCAATGTTCTACACAGACATTAAGGCATTTATTGAGAAGAACATTGAGAAGAACAAAATCACTTCAGTGTACAATGGAAACATTGATCTCATTACTGCTATGCTGGATCAATTTGGATCAGTTACAACAATGTTGAAGCAATTGCAGCTAAGGTTTTGTTTTCTAGGCGGACTGGTTTTTTTTTGGTGAATCTTGGATTTATTGTGATGTTTCTGGTGATTAGCGAGATGAAAGAAAACATCTCAAACCTCTGAATTTGTCTAGCAAAATCATGGACCCCAAGTGTTTGTTGAAATGCTTGAATTAATTTGAGTTATCAAATTCATTCTTTTCTTTAAGTTTGTGCTTCATGCCTACTTGCTTTCATTCAATTGGTCTTATTAGACCTGAAACACAGGTGGAGAATATGTTGTTCTTTGCCTGTATAATATTCTCATGTCATGTTATAAATATAGCAAGTATAAAATCTATTTACATAAAAAATTTAACCAAACAAGATTTTGGATTTTGGTTTCCAAAATCAAATTAAAAACCCAAGGTATCCAAACAAGATTTTGGATTATGAAAATCAGCAATGAGAGTCTAGATTCTCAAAATCCAAATTATAATCTAGAATCCGGAATCCAGAAGCCCTACCAAACGCCCCCTAAAACTCTTGATTTGATTCTTCACCTTCAATACTTCAAATTTGATGTAAGTCTCTCGTTTTCCTCTCTCTAAATCTTGCTACTTTATAAATAAAGTTCCCTCTTTTGTTAGTTCCTTGCTTATCATACAAGCTGTCATAAGAATATTTTCCAGCCTCACTAATTTTCTTTTTGGTTTCTTTTTTGACTTTTTTTTAATATCTTTTTTAGTTTTCTTGGGTTTTTACTCTTTTCCTAAGTTTTAAAATAAAGTCTTTTCTCTTTAACAGCTTCTTGGACAAAATCACTCCACCACCAAGTTTCTATATGAGATGGAAGACTATCTCGCGATTCTCCTAAGTCTTCTTTTCTCAAGTTTTATTATGCAATTGGCCATTTTGTAATAGGTTATGATTCGATAATAATTCAATTAGTAACAATCAAATACAATCTGAGTCTTAATTGGATTGAATATGGATGTGCCTTTATCTGATCTGATCAAGATTGAATTTGGTTGCTACCCAAAAAAAAAAAAAAAGATTGAATTCGGTCAAATTTAACATTGAATGTAACTAATATATGGATTATGGCATATATCTTATGTCAAATTGTAGCTATTGATTCATGATCTGAATTTAACCTGAAAATGTCAGATTTTGTAGAGCGCTTGTCGTCTGCTAATCTGATTACCAACAGTCCTATAACATCTGATTCTTAATCAGATAGAATTTGTATATCTGAATTTCCTTATCGAATCCAACTCAGGTATAGTATGATTAAATATGACCTGTTTATAGGCCTATAATGCTCATGAACTACTCAAAAGCTGGCGCAGTTATATTATAGATGTATCTGGGGCTGTTCCACTGTTCTGATAAATGTTATCTTTTTGATTGAAGATTTCAACTTGCATTTAAAAATGTAATACTATTTGTGTTTGATTCAACTTAGCTTTATTCAAAGAAGCTTCCAATGGACCCTGATGTTAACCTACAAGTGATTGCTGCATACTGTAATGGATTTGTTGGGGCTGATTTGGAAGCTTTATGTCGAGAGGCTGCCATGTCTGCCATACGAAGATCTTCAGATCTCACTAAAGATGCTTGCCTATGTTCCCTAACAATGGATGATTGGAAATGTGCAAGATCAGTGGTTGGTCCAAGCATTACAAGAGGAATTACTGTGGAAATCCCGAAAGTGTCATGGGATGATATTGGAGGATTAAAAGATTTGAAGGTTCGTACCTTTACTCTTATATTAATATTTGAACACTGATTTTATAGCAAGTCTAACAACGTTTAAACTTGGAACAGAAAAAACTCCAGCAAGCTGTTGAGTGGCCTATGAAACACGCTGATACATTTGCAAGGTTAGGGATATCACCAGTACATGGGGTTCTTCTGCACGGACCTCCAGGGTGCTCAAAAACTACCCTTGCTAAAGCTGCAGCTCATGCCGCCCAAGCTTCTCTATTTTCATTAAGGTTTTTCTGATTTTCATCCTCTTCAGCAGTGAATCTATTTCTTCAACTTGAAACCTAACTGAATAGGTAAAATTTAAGACCTTGCTTGGAAGACAAGAAGGATATCATAGAAATGGCCTATTGGTAGTTTAATTCACACAATTTTGTTGTTCAAAATGTATAAGATTAAAAAAAAATTGTGACATATCTCTGGTTGAAAGGCACAAATTCGAATATGATTTAGTAGCTTTAATCATATTAATTGCATTTGTCGATATAAAAAGTTATGCAATAACTGTGTAGAACTTGAGGAATCAGTTTGTTTAGGTGGCATTCAACCAGATGAAGTCCATTTATCAGTGGACTTCACTGGGAGAATTTTTTTATATCTACTAATCTTGAATTCTCAATAATAGAATGCAAATGTTCTTAACAAGAACAGGGGAACTTTTTGTATTGTAAGTTAGACAATATGTGGTTTTCTCTATTTTATGTTTGAAATATTCGCAAACATGGACTGAAATTTTGACGAAATTTTGACGAAATTTTGCCCGTGCCAGTGGAAAGTAGCACCAATAACACTTGGTTTTGGTGAACTGCCAATATCGGGTAAAAAAAATATGCGGCATGGGAGGAATGTGCCACCTCTACCACCCATTTCACTCACTAAATGGAAGGCATGGGAGTCACTTCCCATCCGTGCTGCCCATATCTTAACCGAAATGGGAGAAATTTCGGTTTTTTTTTTAATGGCACTAGACGAAATTCCGCCTGTGCGATTAAAAAACTCACTGTTTTAACGGAGTGGGCTTAAAATGCCTGTGTTGCCTTATACACTAATACAATATTGTATAAGAATGCTTCATTTACGTATTACTGTCCTTGATTTTATTTTTGATGAAAAGTAATATTTATAAATTTGGGAAAACTATTAAAAATTTATAAAGAAATTGAAAAATATAAAATATTTATAAAAAATCGGGAAATGCATCTATGGTATGGTGAAATTCAAGGCCATTGGAGATCTTTGTGGGGATTTGAACTTACAGATCACAAATAGGAAAAGAGAATGATTTTCAGGATATGCAGTGTTGCAAGATGTTGGTAAGGGGATCCTCCCCTCCATCTTCTGTTGCTATCCAAGTAGGTGCAGACCTCTTCAATGTTTAGTGTGGCCATAAAGCAAACAAAATTATTTGTTTTTGTTGATCTCGTGACGGTATTGATCAGAAATGAAGATTGAATCAGAAACCATGTTTCTTATATAATTAAAATGTCATGGGTAGGATTTAAGTTCTTAAAAAAATGAAAAACATATCAAAGATACATTCGGTACACTATTAAAATTTATGGAAACATTTAAATTTCGTGGGAACCTGTAGAAATTACTTTCAGGTTTCAGCATTCAGATGCATTGATAATCTCAGACATTGATGAACTGATATGAGTTCCATATCTGTAACGCCCTGGATCTAGGTTATTTAAAAACTTATAAACCCAAACCCTGAATGTTAGAAAACGGCCCAGAAATGCTAAACTAGACATAAATAATTCCTGCTTATAATCAGAGTGCAGCAATAATGATAAAAATCCTCAAACAAGCGTGGAAGAAAATAGTACCATAATCCAAAACGTAAAATCATCAAATTCAAATCTGGTCAAGGTGAACTAAAAATAATGCCAATAAAATCCCCAACTTAATAATCTAGTTCAAATAAAAGTCATGGCTCTCTAAACTAACAAAGAAAAATAGAAATCCTTCTCTCGATAGTCAGGGTAGCCCCCTTGTGAATTAAACCTAGTAGCGTCCTCACCAGGAGTATCTGAAAACAAAACCGATAAAACGAAAATGTGAGAAACAACATCTCAGCAAGTAGCCATGTTGAAAACATAAGTTATACAGTTCAAAAATATGCAAGCGAGTAATCAGGCTAACCAAGACAGATATAAATACAATGAAGTATAAAATGATACAAACATACGATAAAAGTCTTGCAGGACTCATGAATTAGAAATCCAGAGATAGATCAACAAATTATGCCAATACATCCTTCCCACCGAGTACACGAATTGAGGAAGTACAAACAAATTGTTGGTATGCTATCTAACCGAATTACAAGTGGGCCAGCTGATAGCGGTCAGGATATTCAACGCTAGACGAAGTACTCAACCGATACCGGAGTGAGTTAGCATGTACAGCAAAATACCACTGTAATCTTATTACAAACACACTCTTCCCACCGAGTACACAAATTGAGGAAGTATCTTGCCGAGTACACGGATTGAGGATATAAGGCATACGCCATGAAATAACACACTTCCCACCGAGTACACGGATTGAGGAAGTATATCTCGCCGAGTACACGGACAGAGGAATTGTACCTTATTACCAACAGCATATACACTTTTTTATATTATAATGATATTAAATTTGGTTTATCCCAGATACCTGGGTGGATGACATACGTCAAGAACATAACCACATTTGTGGAGACACATACGTGTCAGGAACATACCCACATACGTGGAGACTCATATGTGCCATATCAAAGAAATTGTTAAAAAATCTTCCCACTGAGTACATGGATTGAAGAAGTATATCCCATTGAGTACACGGACTAGGATATTGCAATCCCACTTTCCATAGAGTACACAAGCAGATTGCCGTTGTTGGTCTACTGAGTACATAGATCTGAACCATCCAGCCAGAATAATAACCACAAATAATTTCATCCCAAGTACATGTGTGAATCAAAACACTATTACATTTAGCTCATCCCAAGTATATGGGTGGAAGACAAAAGCCATGAGCATATGCTCACCCCAACTACATGGGTGGAGGGCTAGTGCCACGAGAATACCCACATACATGGAGAAACATTCCATATCATCCATTTATCAAAAGTAAGAACACCACTCATTCATTTGAAATCTAAGAGTTCTTAAAAATAACAAATAAGATATCAATTATCCATTTTTCATAACCAAAGTAACATAATAAATATTAAACTATATCAACACTTTCTAGAAACCAAAACGTGTCTTAAACCTTATTTCAAACGTGTACAAATAGTTCTAAGTGAATAAAAACCAACTTTGCAAACCAATTCCCTCTTTTAACCCAAAACATGGCTGAACCCAACCTTTCTTCCAAAATCAAATTTATATGATTAAAAATCATTCTTAACTCATCGCCAAATCTTTTGTAACTCTTTTAGAACCCTACAAGACATTCAAAAACGTCATATATAAATATTAAATAAAGACTAATAATTTATTGTATTCTTTTAATCATTTTTTTATCAAATCTGTCCTATATGAGCTAGTAAGATTCAAAACCTCATAACTCATTCATTTTTAAACCAAATTGCATGAAATTAGATTCATTGGATTCCTAACACAATATACTAAATAACTTATTGCAGATTTTACAAATCCCTTGTCGTTAATTATTTATGCTATTCTGAAGTCATTTTTTTACATAAAATCTGTACAGACCAGAATCTAATATAAATTTGTTTAAAAATACTAAACAGCAGAATTTTACTCAATTTATTATTTTTTTAATAAACCATAGATAAAATGGAGCAATTCTTATGAAGATTCCGAAACCTAAATCTATCTCTAACTTGGTGTAAAAATTTCATCTTTCAAACAAAACGTTCACAGAACAGTAATCTGCAAAATTAATCTCTAATCTGAATTTTCTCGAAGCATAGATCATCATATCTCATACGAATGTTCTAAGAACATTCAGATTTTTATATCATAGCATTGTAAATTCTAAAATCATCCACACACACACACACCCACAAACATATATAGATATATTGCATTAATAATAATATTCTAAAATATTCCAGACGAAAACTGCGATATTGGTGAATCTACAAAATCTTTGATGCATTCGATTAAACCCGAAACGGAGGTTGTGTATTTAAAGGGCCACGTACCTGTTGTTTAGGCCAAATTCTCCCCAAAATTTCCAGATGTTAAATCCCTCTTGCAACCCAACGAAGACAGCAACTCTTTTCGTCGGGGTTTCGGGGTTTTGCACATAAAAATACAGCACACGATTTTGAGACTTTGCTACCAAATTTTATATCAAACAAGGGCCTAAAATCTGATGTTTTCCTTACCTGAAACCTCATCAATGAGCAAGAACAACTCCAGAAAAAATCCCAGGTCGTCACTCCCTATGCCCAAACCGTGAACTGCACTTGATAGTGTCTTGACGCCTAGATCAATGAAGACATGATCTCAGAAATTTTCTCCAGCAACCCAAGCACATTTGAATGGGGTTAATAAGCAAGGTCCTGATCTGAAAACTCACCTTTGATCCAAACCAAAAAAACCCTTTCTTCTCTTCAATCTAAATCAAGGATATGCACATAAGATCATAACCAGAAATTTTTTTTTGTTGCTCTTATAAAGGTTAATGCTAACCCAAAATAAACTTAGATCTAAATTTTTTTCTTCTATATACCTGGTTTACACGTATGGAACTCCTCTTGTCCAGATTTGAACAACCAACCAAAAAGAAGGGAGAAAACAATCAAGAGAAAGAACTCATTTGAAGGAAGAGACGTCCACACCCCTTGCTTCTTGTCTTCCTCTTCTTCCAAACGTGAACAGCATCCTCCTCTTGTCTTTGTCTTTAGATTTCAGTCAACTAAAAATTCTAAAACCCTAAAAGCCTTTCTCTTACATAGTTTCCCCTCTTGACCCAATGGCTAAACCCCCAAACCCAAACACTTGGCCATCCAACCAGTATGGGGGAAGGTTTCTAAAACATGCCATTCTATTTTAATTTTTAGCAAGTTGCATACATATTAAATATTTATTTATACCAAATAAATAAAAGTAGGTAATCATTAAATATATAATTTCCTAACTTACCTTAGATTCAATTCTCCACAAACATCGGGTCAACTTGCAGCTCTTCGGATTGACCCAGAACTCCATTTTCTATAAAAATGATAAAATTATTAATTATATTCTTTCCTTCTTGTATTATTTTATTTAATTATTTAATTTCTGAAAATTCGGGGTTTAACAATATCCTGCACTCACTCAAATAGCACCAGTCATATGGAAATAAACCTGTAGTTACAGGTGAATGGAAATCCAAAACAGCTTGACTAAATATAGAAGAAAGCTATAATATAAAAAATTTAAAACACAAAGAAAGCATTCAAATCCTATGTAATATTTTAATTATCCCTATCTCACAAGACATAATTATTTTCAAGCTGCATAATCATACTTTTAAATATCAAGAAAATACTCCATATGTCAAACTGTATCAGGGTAGGAAAAATTTCAGATTTAACATGGCATTTGTACAAATATTGGATAAGTTTGACACCTGAAGTCTGCATCAATTTTTTAATTGAAATTTTGTTGCATCGAGTGCATACCCAAATCTTAATGTAAACTCAATATTTAAGGTCCGTTTCTTCTCTTCTGTAATTTTGGTAAACTATTATGTTGATTTTGATGTTGTTAAAGTTCAATTTTGTAGTTGCATTTTTCTGAAATTGAAAGTTTCCTTTTGACTTGCTTCTTTATAAGTGACAAGTTGACCACTCTTAGCTATGTCTTTTCATCTGAGTATATGGTGATTGGAAGAATCTACATCTAGACATTTACCTGTACCTGACATGTGTGCATGATTTCATCTAACATTGTTTAAGAGGATTTTCTCATGATTTACTTATGTTGTTTTACAAATCTTGCTTGTCTGAAGTTCTGAGTATGGTTAGATAGGTTTTTCATGCCTTGAAATGTCATAAACTATGACTCAGTGGTGCAGAATTATATTCAATGTATGTTGGAGAGGGTGAAGCTTTATTGCGTAACACATTTAAGAGGGCTCGTCTTGCAGCACCAAGCATAATATTTTTTGATGAGGCCGATGTCATTGCTGCCAAACGGTTAGTATGCAAAATTCATTTCACAGGATTGTTTGTATTGTAATGCTGCTGAGAACAAAAACTATTTTATAAACTTATTTTATGGGTTCTGGTCATTGTGTTGAATGCGTTCATGTGTTTGGATCCCTTCAAATGAAAATTTTGCTGAAGAAATTTATTGCTATATCCTTGAATAAATCCATGGCTTGAAATCAGTCATTAGGTTTAAAAACATTCATGTAGATAGTGTCCCTTCAAATGAAGATGTTCCCTAATTTATATATGTAATTGCTATATCCTTGAATAAATATGTGGCTTGAAATTGAAGCTGAACTGAATAAAACATTTTTTCTTGTATTTTGTAGAAACTGGAGGTTTCCTAGTTGTTGAAATTTCACCTTTAGCATAAATGTGTAAATTCCATAAGATTGATGCATGTGCATTAGATTGTTCACTATCTATAATCATGCTGTTGATCTGGACTAGTTTTGGGAGAGTAGTGCTGATTTGTGTATTGACTGATTATCATGTTTAAATCTACAAATAGAAAAGAAAGAGCAAGCACCAGATTAAAAGTAAAAGGAAAACAATTTTAGAAAAGAAAAAAAGACGATTTTCCCCTTTCAAAAGTGGGTAGGCATAGTTGCATTAGAGGTAAAATGGAGGAGAGTAGGTTAAGATGGTTTGGTCATATAAAGTAGAGACCTAGAGATGCACTGGTAAAAAGGTGTGAGAATATGCATATTGAAGGACTTAAGCGAGTAAGAGGAAGATCTAAAAAGACATGGATGAAACGTATAAAACAAGACTTACAAAAACTTAGATTAACTTAAGATATGATTTTTGCTAGAACTGGATGGAGAGAAGATTTGTGTCGTCGACCCCAATTTGGTGGGAACTAGCTTTGATGATGATGCTGATGATATATATATATACTTATTTATGCATATATGTGAAAAAAATTTTTAATTGAAGAAATTGTAAAAATTATTGTATGTATATATGTAAAAAAATTTTTGGAATTGAGGAACTTGTAAAACTTTTTGCAAAACGATTCTCTTCTCCCCTTCTGCCTCTTTCTTCATACGTGAGTAGCACATGCACCCGGCTAGTAAGTATGAAGAGATGATGGAAGAGCTTCACAATATCCGTGTGAGTCAAGAAGAAGATATTAGATTATGGACTAAGGATAAATCTGGTATAAAATCAGCATTCGAATTCTTTGTTTTTACAGGATTGTTGTTTCAGGCAACTAAACTGATATGTGTAAGCATTTTTCCAAGCAAAGTGGCCTTTTTCCTTTGGGCAGCAGCTCTTGATAAAATCCTTACAGTGGACCATTTGTTTTGTGTGTGGGGGGTGGGGGGATTTTAGAACAGCATTGGAGGCGTGGGGATGGATGGATGGATGGATTGTAAGTCGTGTAGGGATCTGATCTGAAATATAGCACTGGCAGCTATCTCTTGGGTGAGAGGAATTGCAGAATATTCAAAGGATACAAAGATTTGGTTTGGTTCGGACGGTTTTGAGGTTAATGTATAGATGGGTGGCGGAGTATCCTATGATGGCTAACGTCCTTCTTGAAGACTTCTTGGATTGTAACAGGTTTTCAGACTTAGGAGGGTGGTAGGAGGTGGTGTTTGTTCCAGACCCTCCGGGTCTATTTGCTGTTTCTGATTTTCTTCCTATTGGATACGTAGTTTGTATACTTTGTAATTATGTTACTTTCATTAACGAATTCTTTTTACCAATCAAAACAATATATATATATATATATATATATATATATATTTATATATATATTAAAGTGATTTCTTCCCTGGGATCTGGGATGCCTTTGGTTTCCAGTTGGCTGAATGAATTTAATATGTTTCATCTATTTTGAATTTGTCTATGTTCACTTTTACTGTTCAGTGTCAAACTTTTGAATGCTTTTCCTAATTACAGAGGTGGCAATTCAAGCACCAATGTTACAGTTGGGGAGAGACTTTTGTCCACTCTATTGACTGAAATGGATGGCCTAGAACAATGCAAAGTAAGTATTAAATCTTCTAAAAAATTTACTGATATTATCAATCTAATCTAAAATAACTAAATGAAAATTTCTACCTATTTCTAGAATATCTTTTCAGAAGTTAAATGTCACATTTTCTTTCTTTCTTTTTTTTTATTTCATTTACAGGGAATACTTGTTTTGGCTGCTACCAATCGCCCTCATGCAATTGATGCTGCACTTATGCGCCCTGGCCGCTTTGACCTTGTAAGGATTTGCCATATCATTTCTCACATCCTTCTATATTGCTTTGTGGAAACTATTCTGGCTAACTTAGAAAGGGTTGTACTACTAGTAAGTGTATGATTGTCTTGAAGTCTCTTATCTGATGAGTAGGAGATTCTGGTTAATGGGCTTTGCTTCTAAGTCTTAGTCTGATCTGATGACCCTAAAGAAACCAATAAATAAACTTGTCTTTTAGACTAACACAATCACCATTGTAGAAGCGGCATCTGATTTAATCATATTGGAAACTTGAGTGCCTTCAGGATATATCAATTTGGTTGTTCATTTTTGGGATGTTTTGTATAGATCAAGATGTGCAACCCGTGGTGGATTGCCATCTTAACCAAGTCATAATGGTATCTATTTTTCCCAAAACTTTAATGACTGCTACTGTACCCTGTTTTCTGTGCAGTCACAAGTGATGTATACACCAAGGTTTACCGTCTTGGTGGCGCTGGGCGTGTTGCCAAAACGCTGGAAAATCAAAAAGCACAAAAAAAAAAAAAAAAAAAAAAAAAAAAAAACAACAACAACAAATTGAGTTTTTTTTTTAATTTTGGGGAAATTTTGCTTGATTTGGGTGAAATTTTGCCTATTTAAATGGCAAAAAAATAATTTTTTATTAAAAAAATTGTGTTTTCCCCCATTTCACCTATTTCGCTTAGCACACTACTGCTTTTCGTTGGCTTGCCGCTAAAAATTGCCAGAAAATGCTGTTTGGCGATTTTCTCGCTTGAAATGTTCTGCCAAGGGGGAAAATGGCGAAATTTCGGCGGCATGAAACAATGGTATGCACTTTATCTTTTGTTATCAATTATAGCATAGAGATCAAGGTTCGATGTTCCTGAATAACCACCAAGTCTCTAACTACACCCTAATTCTGTACAGTCTTGTTATGCCAAACAGCCATAAGCAAGCTTCACAGTCAGATTTTTCTTTTACCAATAGAACATATATTAAAATACTAGAATCAAGAAACACACGAAGGGCGATTGCATCCCATGATAAGTGGGACAAAATCTAAATATCTAACCATATACAAACATCATACAAAGATAAAAGAAGGTCTTTACTGTAGCATAACTTCCCAATTTCTTACAACCTCCCCCACTCCTAATCCACAAAAATCTGGACAGATTGACATCCAAAATGCTGCTAGGGACATAACTTTATCCAAGGTTGCCCCTTTTCCTTTGCACGTTTCTGCAAAGATTCTCCTGACCGATTAAGCCACACTAACCGAACAGAAGCGAAGAAAGCCCCCTGAATAAAGCCTTCTTCCTTGATTTGACATTTGTGTAAAATTCCACTGTTCAGCCATTTCACAAAGATTTCTTGGTAATACCCACTGTACCCATGCCAAGGACAGCAACCTTTTCCATATAAAGCCTACAGAATTACAATGCACATATAGATGGTCCATGTCTCCCCATCCCTCGTACAAACATACAAATATGTGGTAAAATAGCCCAGGATTATCGATGACGCTGAAGAAAATCAGAAGTATTGATCTTGTTCAAAAAGGCAGTCTGTGAGAAAGCTTTGACCTTGAGGGGGATTTGGCTGACCATAAGATAGATATGGGAAAGCAAGGGACAAGTGAGTTATTCCTCTTGCGAAATGTAAAACCTGAGACTTACATGAAAAAACACCATGGGGATAAGGATTCCAAACTCTAACATCTGGAACTGAAGGATGAATAATAACCTCTTTAAGAGACTCAATTAAAGCTCCAAACTCTTCCATTCTAGGTCATGCAAGTCCATACTAAATTGAAGGTTCTATTGTAACCCCATCGGAAGACCTAGAAAGGACCTCACAAACAAAAGGGTCCCTGTGAGTACGGATGCAAAAGATGTGGGGAAAGCGAGAAGCAAAGGTAGAGTCTCCCAACCAGACATCAGACCAAAACTTTTTGGCGTCTTCCATACCAAGTTTGGCAGACACAAGAGGCAAAGAGGAGTGGGCAAGGGTCGCTATATATTTTCAGGGGCACTCATAGTATATTCTAAAGTTGTGATTGACTTTCCTCCCACTGTAGTGAATGCCATACTTACCCAGAATTACCCGATGCCATAAAATCCCATGTTCCTGACCGAATCTCCAAAGCCATTTTCCAAGATGTGTGGAGTTCTTCAACTGCACATTTCCAAGAGAAAGTCCTCCCTGAATGGTATCAGTAGAGACTTGTTTCTATTTTACTAAATGATCCTTCTTCTTATTTCCTCCCCCCTCCCATAGGAATAGTAACTGTGCTTCAATAAGCCATGTGACGCTCAAGGTTGAACCAAAAAGTGGAATGTATTTACAATATGCAGACTAACTCTTGGTCAATTCATACTCAAAGGAGCTTGACTTACATGAGAATAATGAAACGAAAATATGTGAAATCTGGCTTTTTAGGTTATGACAAAATCTAATATCTGGGTCCCATCTCCAGATTTTTAACGTTTGGCTTTCTTCTGTAGAGGTTTGAGATTTGAAGCTTTTGGGTCCTAAATATTCTGAAAATCAGGTGGTTGAAAATCACCAATCTTGCTGATATTTTTCATGGGGATTATCTTTAGTGGCCCGAATTCAACAGTGGATTCTGATCTTCTATGTGCCTGCAATATGTTAATCACTTTGTACATCTCTTGTAAAATATTGATTTTAGCAACCAAAATTTCACTCTTTATATTAGTTGCAACAGTTATTATTATGTAGTGTTTGAATTGAAACTTCTATATTTTTAATTACTGCTTGAGATCCAGATTATATTTTAGTTGTCTGTCTTGCACTACTGAAAAATGAAGGCAATGTTTGTTATTAGTTGTTATTTATAGATTTTCAGAAATTTTTATGAATAAATTTGATTTTTCTATTGAGTTATTTGGCAGTTTCCTTATTGCTGCTAATCAAGTGTTTAATTGGCCAATCATTGTACTAAGTCCTGATGGATATGTTTATTTTATGACAAAAATCTGAAAGCTTTAGGACTAGATTGTGTTCCAATCAACGAATGGAAATGCATATAATCTGGTTACCCAAATTATTTGGGGGGATTTTGAGGATTGGCCAAATGCTTGGAGGAAGATTATAGTAATACGTATATATAAGAATAAAGGAGATATCCAAAATGTTATCAATATTATGAAATTAAGCTTATTAGCCATATATTGAAATTATGGGAAAGCGTGAAGGCACAATGGCTAGAAAAATAACCCAAGCATCACAACATTAGTTTGGCTTTATTTCAAGGAGGTCTTCGTTGAGGCAATCTACATAGGCAGTGATTGAAGAACTTCAGAGTTTAGATAGAAGAAGTGAGACCTTCATATGGTTTTCATTGACCGGGAAAAAGCATATAATAGAGTTTCAAGAGAGATAATTTTTTTAAAAAGTGAGTTTTGGATTCGGAAAAAAAAAAAAAAAAAGCGTAACCATAAGTTGTATTGAAGTTATTATAGACGTATAACCCAAAAAAAAAAAAAAAAAAGAAGTTATTAAAGACGTGTTTGAGGGAGAGCAAACTAGGTTGAGAGCAATAGGTTGGGAGACTGAGTGAGTTTCCAATAACAGTAGGTTTACACCAAGGTCCAGCTATTAGCCACTATAATTTTGATCAACTTATATATGAATTAACTAACCATATCCAAGAGGAGGTGCCTTGGTATATGTTATATGTAGAAGATATATATACTGTGGACCAAATTAGGGAGGGAGTAAATGAAAATTGGAGTTACAGACAAATTCTTTGGACTGAAGAAAGGGGTTTAAGATAAGTTGAATTAAGATTGAGTATGTGGAGTGTAACTTTGGTATAAATAATGGTAGAGGTAGAGCGACAGTAAGAATTCAGAATCAAGAAAGTTTGATAAGTAATCAATTTTCAACAGAAATAATCCAGAATCAAGAGATTCTGATGAGTAATAAATTTTGATACCTTGGGTCAGTTACTGGCATGAGGGAGACATTGATGAGGATGTTGCATATAGAATAGTTCGATGGCTCAATTAGAGAGTTATGTTTAGGGTATTTTGTGATTGCTCCCCACTTAGACTAGTAGGAAACTATGTAAGACAATCATTCGGCTTGTTTTGATGTATGACTCAGAATTTTTTGCAAGTAACATATATATAGAATGACTGCTAATTACATGCAAATGTTGAGACATGTGTGAGAAAATTAGGAAAGATAAGAAATTAACATATTTGAAAGTGGTTAAGTGTTGCCTAAAGTGATGAGTTATAGGATAGTAGGTTAAGATAGGTTGGGTATGTACAGTGAAGAACTAGGGAAGCAACAATAAGGTGTGAGAGGTTACTCATGAAAGATCTGAGAGGGTAAGGGGAAGAGCTCCAGAAAAAAAAAAACATGGATGGAGTCAGTCAAAAAGGATTTGAATATCTATAAGTTTACTGAGCATGGTTCTTGTTGCTGACCCCAATTAGTTAGGATGAGGCATTTGGTTAGTAATTAATTGATTGATAAAATCAAGGTTGTTACCTAGAAACTTTCTGCATGTGTGTTTAGGTTTTGAGCTTGTCCTATGTCAGCATGATATTGGATGAGAAAGAGCTCTAAATGTCTACTATGGCAAACAGTTCTAGTTGATGTTTGGGGTCTAAGATGGAATGATCTAGCCAACATTGTTCTTGACCAAAGTATCAAGGAAATAATCTCTCTCCCTTGGTTGTCCTCTTTTTTGAATTTCAGCTTATGGTAAATATCGATACTCAAAAGGTTCAAATAACTTCACAAGAAGGAAAATAGGTCACAACTCAACTTGTATTCGTGTTAAGTAAGTAGCTTCAAGTTTAGCTATTGACAATGGAAATTGTGCTTGTAATAATGAAGAGCTTCTTATGAATTTTCATTTTTAGAGGTTTTGTCTTGGAAGAGGAATGCTGTGTCAATAAAGGGGTTCCAAGATTTCCAAAGCACTGAGGGAAGGTGTCAATGCTAAGGAAGGAAATTTCGCATTTTGCTAGTGTGAGATCCATTGAAATTTCGGCAAAATGAGGGAATATTTCTTCACATTTTCTAGTGATGGGAAATGGGTGAAATATGTGTTTTTTTTTTGTGTGTGTTTATTACACTTATAATGCATATGTTAATGTGATATACATCCAAAACATCTAAGAAAACAAAAAGAAATGTGATTTATGTCATTTCATGCATACTACATATAGGAAATCCAAAACATCTAAGAAAACAAAAAGAAATGTGATTTATGTCATTTCATGCATACTGCATGTAGGAAATGAAGGGAAATGAGATAATATTATAATACTAATCAAGTTGACGCATACAAAAGAGTTAAACGCCAAGTACAATACAATTACAATCATATATTTAGTACATTCCATGTGGATCAGTGGATGTGTTTTTCTTGGATATTTTGGATTTGTTTCACACCCATGTATCCATTAAAAACGTATTAAACCAAAAAAATACAAGAAAAACACATATTTCCCCCATTTTCCTTCACTGGGGAAATTTCGCTAAATTTTGCTGAGTGCAGGGGAATTGGGGAAATCTTATCTTCCCCAATCGTTTCGTGTTGCTGACCTGTTGAAAAAGAGATTTAGGCGAAAGTTCGCTGAAATGTTGCAAAATTGCAAACCATGGTCAATGCTAAGCAACATTAAATCTTTAGTGGGAAGAGGAAATGGGGACAATATTCCAAGGCAGATTGTCCTAATGAAGAATTAAGACCTTTGATTTTGAAGGTTTGTGGATCCAATAAAACCATTCCTTAAAATTGTAGGGAGTCATGGGTCGTGCAAATTGGTTAGTCCATGAAGGAGATGAAATTGCCTGGCTTGGATGAAAGCATCGGTTGCTCCTAATGAAAGTAGGGGATGCAACATTCCCATAAGTTAGCAAAATAATCGACTTCCAAATGTTGTCTAATTGGCTCACCAAGGAAGAGATATTAGATTCCCAGTAAATCATGATATGATATGTTATTCCATGCAGTAGTTTGGTTCATTTGGTGGGAGCGTAATAGCAGGATTTTCAAGAATATCAGGCGATTGGTGGACCAGTTGTTTGATTCCATGTTGATTACTGTGGCATTGTGGGCATCAGTTCTTCCGGTGTTCTGGGGGTTACGGCCTATTGAGATTGTGGACGATTGGAAGAAGTGGTGTTTTTCAAAGCTTTTAGTGGAGGATGTTTTGCCAAGAGGGATGAGAGGGTTATCTCCAGTCATGAGGTAGGAGCGGCAGATGATCCGAAGCGTGAGGTGGACGTGGTCAGATATTGAATGGCTTGTTCAAATCTGACTTAAGGAGTCTTGAGAGTGTTTGTCTATGTTTTTTGTCATGTACAGTGGATTGCTAGTGGTATTTGTTTCTGTTTTTGTGGGGTATACTTGGGGTTTGTGTGCTTTGGTCAATTTTTGTGTTTTTGTGTTTTTGTGTTACGATTGTATACTCCATACTTTATACTTTTTCCCATATAATATATATACTCATCTTCATTATGCATAAAAAAAAAAAAGAAAATCATGAGGGGTTTCTTGAGTTGGGATTCCTTGAACATGCTTAAATTGCCTTGGAAATTTTATTGGGAAATACTGAACCATGCCTAATGAGGGAAATGAAGTGGTGTTATTTAAAAGAAATTACTGGTTTAGTGTTAACTTTAAAGGAATCAAAAACATATGTTCATCCTTTCTTTCTCATAAATCACAATTGGATGATATCGCTTGGAATATAGCCTAATGAGATTATTGAATGCATTGATTTTTCTCCTTATAAGTTGTGCTCGACTCAAGTGATCAATTAACCAGATTTGCAATAAGGGTACACATGCTAGGACTTGAAGATTTCTCTTTTAAAAACTTGCAGTTAAAGATTAATAGAAGTGGGCCAACACTATAGTTCCAATCTTTGCTCTTTGTTTAACTTACTCAATGATTGAAATAAGGGAAACGTCAATGCATTTATCAGTTTTAGGGAATAAGAATTGAGTATAAACTATAATGGTAAATGCATTGGCCCAAGCAGTAGGAAGAATTTTCCTTTTTTTGAGCAATTTTTCAGTGAGAAACTCTTTTGATACCCTTAGAAAGGTTTCAGGTTCATCTAAGGATTTTACTTCATTCCTTGTAAAAGTAAAGAAGTAATAGGCATCCTTCGTGTAATTGGGCTTCAAAGATGGTACCAAAGGTGAGCCGAAACTACTCCATTTGAGGTAACGTTCAAATTCTTTTATAGCTGAGGTTAACTCATCGATATGGAATTTGAAGAGTGTTAAGTCTGGGGTCCCAACGAGTTAGAGCCCCTTCTATCATGTCCTAGTGTATGTTAATATACATGTGATATAATATTTCCCTTAGCCTATAAGAACTTCATTTCCAATTTTTTTTCTGTGGTTAAAACCAAGGTTGGAATTGCGGATTTCGCTGAAATTTTGCTAATGCTGCTGGCATGTTGAGAAATCTAGGGAAAATAATTTCCCCATCCTGAGTAAATTTCGCCGGATTTTTGTTGGGATGCTGCCAAATTTTCCCAATCTGGGGAAATATTTTCAGCTAGCATGCCGCTACATTTCATGGCATATAGAACTTCCTTTTTTCATGCTGTCAAACCCAAAAAAACGAAATTTCAGTGACATGCCGCCAAATTGTAAACCATGGTTAAACATCTACCCATTTCCTAAGATGGGAATCCCTAGAGTCATGTCTCAAAAACGAAATTTCAGTGACATGCCGCCAAATTGTAAACCATGGTTAAACATCTACCCATTTCCTAAGATGGGAATCCCTAGAGTCATGTCTTTCTAATTTGAATTGTGCACTAGCATGAGAGGGCTCCAAATCTATAATCTTTAGACTATCTCACTGATCTATGTTTGAGGAGATATGAAAGAAAAAAAAATGCATAAGAAATAAATGAATGAAATGAAGATTTCCTACATGGTGAATACAATGACAAACTCAATGTGATAATAAATAATCAATTTACCCATTTAGATTTGGCTTACAATATGAATTTCCTGGGCTTCAGACTTAGTTAAAGGATACATAATGAAAGACCATGGACCTGAACCTAAGGACATTCAAGAAATGTGTGGACCTTGATTTTGGGCCCAAATGGGTGGACACAATGACTTGAGCTAGGATTTTGAACCCTTAGTCTTTGGTGGACATGGACATAAATATGATGATACTAAAAAAAGGTGTACAGTTCTTGGTTTTGGGTCCAAGTGGATGAACTCAATGACTTGGGCCCCCAATATAACGACACTAAAAGCTTCATGGACGTTGGCTTTGGGCCCAATGAATGTATTCAGGGACTTGGTCTTGGGTCTTGAACCTTTAGCGTTATGTGGACAGAGACCTGCATCTAATGGCACTAAAAGGTGTATGGGTCTCAATTTTGGGCCCCTATGAATGGGCTCAATGACTTGGGTTTGGGTCTTCAATCCTTAGCCTTTAGTGGACATAAACCCAAATCTAATGACACTAAAAGGTGCATGTGTACATTCTATATTAGTACACTAAAAGGGAAATGAGATAATATCATAATACTAATCAAGCCAACACTTACAAAAGAGTTAAAGACTGAGTACAATACAATTACAATCATATATTAGTACATTCTATGTGGATTAGTGGATGTGTTTTTCTTTGATGTTTTGGATTTATTTCACACCCATGTATGCATTATAAACATATTAAACCCAAAAAATACAAGAAAAACACATATTTCCCTCATTTCCCCTCATTGGGGAAATTTCGCTAAATTTGTGAAACACAAGGAAATTGGAGAAATCTCATTTTTCCCAGTCTTTTTGTGTCGTTGACCTGGTGAAAACAAAATTTTGCTAAAATGTCACGAAATTGCAAACCATGGTTAACGCAAATATCATGTCAAATTGTGTCCAACATGCTGATTCTTGATAGGGAGAAGTATCTTCATATCTTAATAAAACTCTTAAACATCATTTCAGGATTCATTTTGTCCAAAGGCCTTTTAATAATGTCTGTGTAAAAATTTTCCATAAACAAGTGTTGCAGACATTCGAAAATTGTCGTGTTAACTAGTGTCCAAAATTCTGATTCTTGGTAGGGAGAAATGTCTCCATATCTTAATAAAACTCTTAAACATCATTTCTCGATTCATTTTGTCCAAAGACCTAATAATTTTAGGTATGAAATTTTTCCATAAACAAGTGTTGCAGTCATTCGGAAAGCCATATTTGGATAAATGAGAAATTATTTGCTACTCCTGTTGATGAAGACTTACATGAATACCTTTTACGCTGGTCAAGGATGAAGACTTATATGAATAACTTGCTTACTCCTGTTGATGAAATAGAAAAATCAAAACCCAAAGTCCAATGGTCATTGAATTTCAGTGTTGAAATTGAAGAGCAAATTAGATGCGAGATGGCATGATCCTAACCAACAGAATTTGAATTATAGTTCTCTCTATTCCAAGGAGAATGATGCAGTTGTGGGGACCAGCTGTCATTTTGCTTTCACAAACCAGATTCACGATCAACAAAACTCCAAAAGTTGGATTTCAACAGGAGAAATAAATGAGTATATTTGAAGAGGCATGTTAATTTAGGTTATCTAGTCTATTTCCTCTTCTTGTAGGATGGAGTTACTGTGCTTTCTAGTGATAAGTTTTAGTTATTAAAACAATTTTTTATTGTTTTTAGAAAAATTTAGATTTAATTATATTTATGTTTTTATTTCTGGTTGGACCAGTGATAAATGGGTTAGATATTAGTTTAGCAATTTTTGGTCTTTTTATACTAGAAAAATGCATAATAGGTTATTATTAGATATAGAGAAGTGTGGCAGTTACTAAGTTTCTACTGGATTTGGATTTTGTTTATTGTTCTGCCTAATGAGCTCTGTATTCTGTGACTGGTTTTAACTTTATTGCTGAATAAATTTTAGTATTACCAAGGATTAAAGTTAAGGTTATCTTTCAAATCCTGTTGGATCGATTCATTTGGCAGTGTTTAAAGGGCAGTATCCTTCATTATTTTCTCATTTGTCCCTACACAGCACTTCATATTTATTCACCATCTCTTGATTTTCAAATGGGCAAAGTTGCCAACGATAAGACTTCTTCATGTATGTGAGAAATGAGCATGTCCTTTATGTCATCTTTGCACTCTGCTATTTCTGCCAAGGATCTCTACTTCAGTTAGTTATGCTAAATCTGTTCAGCCTATGGTGTCTTAGTATATAACACGAAGAAGAACTGATTAAGGCAATATTGGTTAATTTGATGTAGATAGTTATACTGGGTATAGTGGTTTATTCAGTTATGATCGATTAGTTCTAGATTAATTGGTCATACAAAATTCTTGTTGACTAAGTAATGTGTCGGGGTGGAAATGTTTTTGCCACTGAAAACACTTGCTCTTTTCATATATGATTTCAGCTAATTCTTGCATTCTGAACTAATATGATTTGAATATTGTAGGTATTCAATTAAGAGAACAAATAATACGCCCCTTGACTCGTTTCTGTTCTGGGTTACAAGATTGCAATAGATCCCTTTAGCAACAGATCATAGACCCTGTAAAAAAAAAACCCTGAAAACAGAGAAGGCTTACAAGATCAATAAATAAATAAATAGAAGCAGAATAAACATTGTTTAGATTGATATGCTGGCATCTCATGGTTTATTTGTTACTCTTTAGGTGCTTTACGTTCCGCCTCCTGACTTGGAAGCTCGCTGTGAAATACTCCGTGTGCATACACGTAATATGAAGGTTGCGGATGACGTTGATCTCAGACAAATAGCAGAAGCTACTGAGCTTTTCACTGGGGCTGAACTGGAGGGCCTGTGCAGGGAAGCAGGAATGGTGGCTCTAAGAGAGAACATATCTGCTGCTGTAGTTTGTTACCGACATTTCGAGACTGCTGGGGCTTCATTAAAACCTGCATTAACCAGAGCAGAAATTGATGCATATGCTTCATTCATGAAGAACTCATCATTACGGTCATCCAGTAGAAGTGGATCAAGCACTAAACAGAACAGCAAGTTTTCAAAGATCTTGTTTAGTCCCATGAAAATTGGTCTCTTAACCTTATCATTGTTGGCTGCTAAATATTTTCTCACGGTTACAGATAGAACACCAAACAGTATGGCTTGTACCTAACAATATATAGACATTTGGGATCTGTTTCAGTGGAAAATATCTTCTGGATGAAAATTTCCAGGAAAAAAATTTTGGGTTAGGAATTTTTGTTTTTCTTTTGTTTTCGTTCCAACCCAAAAAGAACATTTACCAAAACAAATTTCAATTTCTCCGCTTGGGTTGTATCAATCCATTTGCTTATGATTTGTATTAAAAGTGCTTGCGTCATAAAATCCAGTCAGTCTGAAAGAAATGAGTATGTAGATGTCTGTTGCAACGAAGGGAAGATGATCTATGGACGCACATGTACAGTCCCCGGCTTCACTTTCTGTCGTTGTCAATGATTTCCAACCGTAATTTGGAAGAGTGCTTCAGAACGAAGAGGAGAATATCCCAGAAAGGCATTTTACCCCACAAGAACAAGTTCGGATTTCAAATGAATGTGGTAAAACAAGAAAAGAAAAGTAAAAGCTGTTTATCATTGAAAAGGTTTAGAAAATTTGTGGATGAATCCCTTTTAAGGATTTATGTTTTGTGATGTGTGGTTCTCTTCATTGAAGATTTTCCAAACCTTTTGTGAATCTCAAAATTTTACATTGCTGGAAGGAGAAAGTGAAGATCCATGTATGTGGGCTTGTGATTGACCCCCTCAATTAACAAGGCCTTTTGGAGAAAACCTAACGAGTAAAACCATAAGGCCCAATAGGCCAAAGCTGACAATATCGTTACAGGTGGGATCAAGACATTACAAAATGGAATCAAAACCGGACCCCCACCAGAAATGTGGGATGCTGACGTTGCCTGATGGATGTGGGTGGGCTCAGGTTAAAAGGCTGGTAGGCTATTGCACTAAGATATACAGCCCTTAAGTGGGTGGATTGTGAGATCCTGGAATCTTACATTGCTGGGGGAGGAGCAATTGAAGGTCATATACGTAGCTTTGACTCCTTTAAGCAACGATGTCTTTTGTGTGAAACTCAAGAGCAAAACCATGAAGCTGTAGACACCCCAAAATTGCACGGTTTTCAATAATCATAGAGGAAAGAAATATTTTAATGAAAATTTTCAATTTTTAAAATTGGGCTTGAGATACATAACCCATTTGAATCCAAAATTACAAAGGAAAAGGTTTGAAATCAAACATTTGCACTTTTTTTTGGTAAACAACATAGCACTATATTATTAGGAAACCTTGCGTACATAGTTGATTCCCCTTGCTTCATCAAAAAGAATATTTGTGAGGAAGGGAAGAGAGGCCAACCATAAACAAGAATAGTCAAGGGCATGATTAGCTAACCGATCCGCAACTTGATTTCCTTCCCGAAACACAAGGGAAAAAAGGACAGCTAAAACTGGCACAACGATCCTTTATCTGATTTGAGAGCTGAACGAATTATCCAAGGAAGTTCCACCAATAAAGATGAAAGTAACTCAATAATCACCTTGGAGTCTCCTTCAAGAATGAGGTTGGAGATGTTGAGACTTGAAGCTAATTTCATAGCTTCCAGCGCAGCTGAAGCTTCAGATTATATACTTGAATCACAGACCATTTTTGAAGCAAAACCAGCTAAGAACTTGCCAGCTCCATCTCTAATGACTCCGCCCATAGACGCTTGACTCACAGAACTTCTGAATGCCCCATCAAAGTTTGCTTTGAAGAAGGGGGGCTGAGGTAATTGCCAGGAGACTTCAATCTGATCAGGAACTCTTCTTGATTGAGACTCCCAATCCTTTGCAATGATCAAATCAAACTTTTGCACAAAGTCAAACTTTTCTTGTTAAAGAATAAAGTTTTTTTTATTAAGTGAGAGAAATTCATTGCTTATTCTTCTTAGATATGAAGAATAAAGTTGTTTTTTTTTATTCTTTTCTTTAGTCTAGGAGTTTTTTTTGAACTTTCTATATTGTCATTTTATCTATTAATGTTGTATCATTTTCTTCCATTCAATGAGTTAATTTGACTTATTTTTCATTTGTAGCGCTCTGGATCCAGATTTATTAAAATAATGAACCAAAATCCAAAGTGCTAGTGTTGTGGGCCCGAAAAGATAATAAAAAATCAACAATTAATCAAATTTATATATATATTGGAGTACGCCAAAACTTTAAACAACTAATTCATTACTTCAATTTGTAAGTGCAGAACTTCAAAATAACTCCAACTTCAATACATCAGATCTGAACTTATAAAGGTAAACTAACACTTCTCAACACTTATCAAAACCTAACATAAAAAAAAAAAAAGAACTCCTAAACAATTCCTCTATCAAAGTATAAAAGAAACTTATTGAGGTATGATATGTTCTTCTAAATCTTCTGTTGTACCCTTGGAATTATCTATCCCAATAGGCACATCATCTCCAAGAGTATTTGAAAACAAAACATTAAAAACAACGGAATAAGATACGAGATCCCAGTAAGTAGTAATATACATGTTATAAAACAGTCTATATATTTTGAAAATCATTTTCATGAGGTATAAATGATAAATCCAAATATCAATAACTAGGAAATATAGTATGAAATCCAAAACCACCAATTTCCAAAAGAAAAGCCAATTATACTTTCAATATAATTCACACACAACAGACCACACAATTGTGACATCATAGGACTTGTGAAGTAAGACATCCTTAAGAAGTTAAAGCCTGTTCTAATTGCCACTTCACATCTTATGTTGGTCAAGATACATGAACTACAATATAGCGGAGCACCCACCTAGATATAAGGATTAAGGTTGGCAAGTACAACCACAACTTTCCACTGAGATACAGGATCAAGAAAGCGGATTGCTGCGACTTCCAGATATAGGACAGCCTTGCCCAAATATGCGAACTAAATTGCATAAATGGATCACGAGGTTAACCAAATAAAGAACAACCCATTTCACTATCTAGCTAAACTATGGATCTATAACAAGTTATGCCCACTAGGCATAAAACAAGCCATCACCAAATTCCAGAATACATCAATCTAAAATACCATTACTCCAAGATACATGGACTAAACCAAAAGTTTATCCCAATGATGTGAACCCGTAGGGATTAATCCCTTTGAACCCACAATCAAAATAAAACTTACCCAAGAACGCCAAGATTCAGATCAAGAAAGGGAAAATCTAGACCTGCTGAAATCTTGTTTCAAGAACCTAGATTGCAAATTGGAACGCCACAAAGGATTGAACCTTTGATAAGTTCTAAGTTCATTCAAGAACTTGTAGAGAAAACCAAATCTGTCCAAAACTCTTCACGTTGATTCATTAATTAATTAAAAAAAAATGACGAAACAAACGATTAATAACCTAAAACTACCCTAGCTGCCACCCCCCCTATTAACTCTACTTTGGCCATGCGCCCTGATATGGGCTGAACATCTTCAAGCCCAATTAAGCCTACTACAAGTATACTCATAATGAAAGAACTCCAAATAACGGAAATTAAATAGGCCCAAATGCCTACACCCATAAAAACATAAAATAGGCTCACATGCCTACACTTATTGAAATTAAAAAACTAAGTGTTGTATGATTGGCCGGCCTCCTTTGAAGCTTGGATCAAATGAATTAATGCCGGCTCTTCTTCTTTCAAGCCCATCTTGAACGTTTGGGTAGAACGCGTGTTGCATTCGAGGAGATTTTGAGAGTCGGTTGAGGCGATTTTGTGGAGATTTTTTTTGGAGTTAGTCGCTTGCCCCGAGGCGGTTTTTGGGGTTTTGCTGTGTGGCTCTAAGTGGTTTCGTGTTAGCTGTTGATTTCGGTTGTCGGTCCATTTCTCTCCCCAGACAAAATCTCTTTGATCTTTGTCTGGTTTGGGTAGTGGTTTTCGGTCTAGTTTCCTTTGGTCTTCCCTGGTTTCGTTGCTCATCTGTCGTTTCATCTCTCCTGCTCACCTCTCGGTTGTCTCTGTATCCTACGAATTCTTTCTCCCGTTTTTTTCCCTTCGAGTGTGCCCGCTCCTATCTCCTCGCCTTCGGCCTTCTGTTTGCTCTTTTCCTCTGCTGTTCTCGCTTTCTTGCGCTTGCCTCTCGTTCGCTTTCCCTTTGTTTGGAATCTTTTCTGGTGTTCCTCCATTTTTCCATGAACTAAACTTTCTTTCTTTGGGATCTGCTGCTGGTCCCTCCTGTCCCTCCCTATGATGGATGAACTCGAATTCCAACTTCAAAATCTCCTTATTCCTACTCGTCCTTCAAAAGCCTTCTCTCTTCTAGATGATGAAAAGGTTCGACTTCGTGGAAAATGGCAGTTCCTAGCGGTGGTGGATTGTTTTAAGGTCGCTTCGTCAATGAATGCTATCAAAAATTCTGCTTCGAGATTCCTTGTCAACTTTCACACCAAGATGGATCTACTGAATATGCTAAATGCTCATCCGTGATTCTTAAATGGGTCGCTCTGTCTTATCGAAGAAATTTCCTCTCCGGAAATGGTTGATCGTTCACCTTCTCGGATGTTATTATCTGGTCCCAACTTATTGACTTACCCCGCTCTTTTCAGGATGCTACCATCATTTCCCACCTGGGTAACGAGTTTGGTAAGACCCTCGTAGTGGAGCTTCCATCTCTTCCGAACAATCCTGGGGTTTGTATCAAATGGGAGCTTCCGGTGGAGAAACCCATTCCTGCGGGCTCCTTTGTTGAATATTTACAGGGGAATCACATTTGGGTGACCTTCGCGCATGAGGGTCTCCCAGAGTTCTGCTTTTTTTTGTGGTCTGTTAGGGCACAGCCTTAACAACTTCTCCAAGTTGATTCCGGGTGACCATCTCAGTGTCCCTACTTTGGATTCCTCGCCACTGTACTCTGATCAGAATGTGGTGCCCTCCTGACGTCGCCGTATCCCCCCTGTGCCGGTGAAGGAGAAGGGTTTGGGTCAACTAGATGCTTCCTTGGTTGTTCCGGGTCCTCGGGGTGGTGGTGTTCCGGGCCTAGGTCATGAGGGGTCTTTGTCAAATGATGGGCCGGTCAGTGCTATGGGCGATTCCATGGTCTCTTTTCCGGAGCCCTCGTTGGGAACCCAGGCTGCTTCTTCGGCCCAGGGGTTTCCTGTTGCTAATATGGTTTGGGCTTGCTCTCATCCCTCTAGGGCCCTTGGTGACTCTGAGGCTTTTCTTTCGGGGCCTTCTATTGCCTCGCTTGGGGATGTTTCTCCTTCTTCGAGCCTTTGCTACCGGGCCCACTCAAACCCTCCCTCTCCTAACTTTATTTTTTCCTCATTTGGTGGGCCCAGCCCAAGGTCGTCGAAAGTTATGAGCAATTTCAATTTCTTGCTAACTGATTTCTTTCCCCCTCAGTCTTAGGTTCATGGCGGAAGGACTAAGGTGAGCCTGTTTGCTTCTCCGCACCTCACAATTTCTGAGAATCAAAACTTGCATCAGCCAAAGCCGAATCGGAGTCCACACACGTTCAAGAGGTCAAGTCAGAACAAGAATAAGCCGAGCATGGAGATGGACACGGACCAGCAGAAACCCAAAGATTCCCCCCCCCCCCCCCCCCACCAATTCAGCAAAAGAAGCGCAAGATAGTTTCTGAGCCGCCCCATCTGTGCTATCCGTCCTTCCCTGAGTGGTCGGGTGGATCAAATATTGTCTGATGAAATTCCTCTTGTGGAACTATCACGGCCTCGGCAGGCCTTGACGCAATCCCATTTGAAAGACCAGCTTGTGAAACAGCAACCTGATATTGTTTTCCTTTCTGAATGTTTTGCTTCTCATGTGCAGGCTGAAAAAATAGTTAGGAAATTTCAATACAAACAGTCTTTTGTACTTCCCGCTATTGCCCAGAAAGAGGGCTTTATTGTTATGTGGAACTTGGATGTGGATGTGTTAATATTATCAACTTTTGACTGGGCAATTGTGGTGCAGGTTTCATACCGTGGCATGACATGAATGGTGTTCTTTGTTCACGCTAGTTCCAAGTTTAACATCCAAACCAAACAATGGAGAATCATTGAAGAGACTTCCCGCTCCTTCTCTGCTCCATGGATTCTCATGGGTGATTTCAATGCTATGTTGTATGCTCATGAGAAACGTGGTGGCCTCCCTCAAAATAAACGGCAAATGGATAAGTTCAGAGAATTGGTTGAAGATTGCACACTGGCCGAAATTCAGATGAAGGGTCCGAGGTTCACGTGGAGTAATGGGCAACAGGGAAGATGGATGATTTATGAAAAAATAGATAGAGTATTTACTTTGGTAAATCTGTTCAACATGTTTCCAAACCCGGTGGTGTTCTCTCACCCGATAATAGCATCCGATCACTGCCCCCTTATTTTGGAATTGATGCCTAAAAATAAAGCGTGTCGGAGACCTTTCAGGTTCGAAGCTTTCTGGGTCCATGAGTCCAGCTGCCATGGAACCATCAGAGAATCCTGGGAGAAGGGCTCAAGCCCCGGGCATACTAGAAACATCAGATCAAAACTCTCGACCTTATCCAGGGACCTTCGGCAATGGAATATGGACGTGGTGGGTGACCTCCACCGCCGGAAAGATAGGCTTCTTGTCAAACTCCAATCTCTTCAAGACAGCATTCATGAAAATCCAGAAGACTCTTTTTCGAGTGGAATGTCAACTTCAAAAGGAATATGTAGAGGTTTTAAAGCAGATTGAAATTCTTTGGTTTCAAAAGTCTCGGGTTGCTTGGTTGAGGTTTGGTGATGGCAACACTAAAATTTTCCATTAGGTTACAATCTCCAGAAGGCAAAAAAATCTAATTATCTCTTTACTACATGCTGACAACAGGGAGGTCTCAACGAAGCCTGAACTTGAAAGGTTGGCGGAATCTCATTTCAGAGAGGCTTACTCCCAACCTATGCAATGGTGCGAGATTGATATGCCGGGTCTCATAACCCATCGCCTTGCCACGGATCAGACACAATCTCTTTGCTATACCCCCCTTCCTGCTGAAATATGGGCTACTGTGCAGCAAATGGGAGCGTTCAAGTGCCCGGGGCCCGATGGCTTCCAGGGAGTTTTTTATCAGTCCTTCTGGGATATAGGGGGGTGATGTCATCCGAATTGTCCAGACCTTCTTTCGTGATGGTGAAATGCCGGATGATTTAAACCACACGTATATAGCTCTCATCCCTAAGGTCAATCATCCTAGGAAGCTTCATGACTTCAGGCTGATCAACTTATGCAATTTCATCTACAAGATCATTTCTAAGATTTTGGTTAGCCGGATGCAGCCCCATCTTCCCAAGATAATTGCTCCAATGCAAGCGGCATTTGTCCTTGGTCGTTCCATAAGGGAAAACATAATGATCCATCATGAAATTCTTCCTTCCTTCAAGAAGGCAAAAAAGAAATCTACTAGGGCTAGATCTCAAAAGCAAATGGATAGAGGGTGATATGCTTTAAAGATTGACTTCTCTAAGGCATATGATCGTCTAAGCTGGCAGTTCCTCCAGAAAGTGCTGCACTCGTTCGGATTTAGCAATAACTTTATCAATTTAATAATGGTTTGTGTTAAATCTGTATCTTATAGTGTCTTATTAAATGGTGTTCCTTTGCGCAGGTTCAATGCGGAAAGGGGCAAGCGCCAAGGCGACCCCCTTTCCCCGTACTTATTCATACTATGCCAACAAGTCCTGTCATGTACCTTAAATAGAGCGAAGAATGATGGTAGGTGCAATGGTATTAGAATTTGAAGGGGAGGTATGCAGATCTCGCACTTAATGTATGCTGCCGATATTAACCTATATGGGTATACCTCGAAGAGAGAAGCACATAGTTTAACTCGAATACTTCATAGGTACGGCGTGGAGTCAGGACAAATGATTAACCAAGGGAAATCGTCAATCCAATTCAGTAACAATACTTCGAGGATCAGAAGAGCCCAAGTCCGCCGTATCTTCTCTATCCCCAGATCACAAGAAATCAACAAATATTTGGGTATGCCCTCGCTGGGGAGAAAAATCAATGCGGCCGATTGCGCTGACTTGCTCATGAAAATGCAGACTCGATTATCAGGTTGGAAGGCTCTCACACTCTCTCAAATGGGTAAGGTAACATTGATACAATCAGTCTTAAGTGCCATGCCAATTCATTACATGAGCTGCTTTACTCTTCCTTGTGGCATTACTGATAAGATTGACCAGTCTGTAAGGAAGTTCTTCTGGCGCAAAGGTGAGACTCATGCAGGGATGCACACGGTCTGTTGGGAGCGAGTGACAATGCCGTGGAGGGAAGGAGGGCTCAACATCAAACGAACCAAACAAATGAACCAAGCTCTGATTTTAAAAGCCGCTTGGAATCTCACGGTTAACCAGGACACCTACTGGGGTAAGATTATGGAAAACACATATTATTTGGACTCTAACTTTCTCAATGCCCCTTGCAGGAGGAACCAATCCTTTGGATGGAGAAAATGTCGAGTCTCAAGAAGTGGATCAATCTTGGGAGCACATGGCTAATCTCCAATGGTGTTGATGTAAACATCACCCAAGATAATTGGGTCCAAGCGGCAACTTCACAAGCCCAGATTCAAAGAAATCACTCTAGCTTCAACCTCACCACGGTTGACCATTTGATTGATCAACCGATGGGAAGATGGAATATGCAGATTGTAAAAAAATTCTGGGAACCAGTATGGCACGACAAATTCAAAGCACCCTGATCAATCAAGCGTCAGGAAAGGATTCTCGGTTTTGGGTGAAGACTGCGTTTGGCAAGTTCTTGGTTGCTTCCGCATATCATCTAATCACTAGATCTCCTGTTGGTTAGAGTAGCCTGGCTTGGTTGAAGATGTGGCACCTCCCCTGCCCCAACAGAGTGAAGCTTTTCATGTGGAAATGCTTAGCAAAGGTAGTCTCGACCAAGGACCTTCTGAATGCTAGGATTGGTGGCTTCGATCCTATGTGCTCCTTGTGCAACGAGCAACATGAGTCCATTGAACATCTTCTTCTGCGTTGCCCCTTCTCCAGGGCGGTATGGTTGAAAGAAATTGGAGGCAACACTCAGATACATGGCCCATCTTCATCCTTTTTCGCTTGGTTCTCCAATCTTATTAGTTTGCTAACCCCACCCATTAACCCATCTCCTTTCAACAAAGAACTGCTCATGTTGGCTGTTCTGAATTTCACTTGGACCATTTGGAAGGCAAGGAATGATTCCATTTTCAATGGGTGTTGCCCCTCAATCCATACATCTTGCTCCTACCTCCGAAAGCTTCAGTCAGATTCGGCTTTCTTGGAAGCTTGTAGAAAGCAGGCAACCCATCCCAATGTGAGACATGGGAAAAATCAATCCAGTGACTTTCCGGTCATCACACGGGATTCACAAAATGGGAAAGTCGCCACAATTCTTTTTAGGTGTGAATGGACACCAAAATCATCAAAATAAGCAAAAAGGCAAATCTAAGGTAAAAATTACCCTACTTGAAAATAAAATCCAGAGATGGGTAAGGGGATTAGATTATGAACGGGGGAAGGTGTTAGGCACCCCCATTCACCCACACAAGGTGGTTGCCAAGTGTTGTTCATGCTCAAAATAAAGAAAGCTTGCTAATTAAAATAATCAAAAAAACTTGAAAAAGGATTAAACACATGCAGGATCCTTCCACATGAGAAGTCCAATGAATCTTAGACTTTCTTTTATGGAAGTATCACTTCTGGGACATCACCATTTAAATGGAAATCAAAGCAAAACTTGAACACAAACAAGTTAAGACAAATCCGGAAAATTCGGTAAAAGATGGAGCCATTTGACCATAAATCATTCAAATCAAATTCAAATTGAATCAAACTAAATCCATTTGAAAGATTATGATAAATAGAAGACTCATGAAAATTTTCAATTAAATTTGGTTATAACCCTAAGAGTTATGTTCATTTGAAATCTGCTGTTGTAAATCGATAAAAGTAACAAGTGGGCAACTTTGGAAATCCATTTGGGGAGATTGGCTCCATATAAATCCGTGAAAATTTGCATGAATGAAGTATGTAGTGCCATATTTCAAATGAAATAGGCCTCACACCCAACTCCATTCGGATGTGACTTGTGTGACCTCACGAACATGCCCAGAGGATCACAGATCAGCACAGAATTGTGCTATAGGGCAGTTCTGAGTAAATCAGTCACACAAGACACAAATGAAATTAAAAAATTGTGAAACCAACTGGATTTGAAAGTAGACTCATAAAGGAAGACACAAAAACCAAAATCACTCAAATCGGACTTAAATCGAGCAGATGGTGCTCATTCAAAGTGACAGGTTCAGCAATCTGGCCTGAACTGACCTGTCGTCTTTGATCGAATGGTGTCAAAAATCCACTTCATAAAAATTGATGAAATTTTACAGACAAGAACTAGACAGTCTCACCTTTCACATGTCTTTGGAATCATTCCAAAATTCATCCGGATGATGAAGTTATGAGTATCTGAAGTTAGGGTACATATGCTGTCCAGTTTTGACATTTTAAAGAAAAATCAACCCAAAACATTGATCAAGTGTGTGTAATCCGTGCAATCTAGACCAAAATCATTTGAAAAAGTATTGAAAAACCTCCAGGAGGAAATAAGGCATGAAATTGGCTCACCATTCTCTTCGATTGGAGAGAATATGCCAAAAACCCTAAAATAGTGCAAAGATGCCCAAAACCGAGAGGTTAGACCATGAGGTCTTCAATACTCAAAGATAAACTTGTTTGAAAATCATTAAGAAATATCCCAGAAATGCTTGGGGCCATTTATTTCAGATCTATCACAATGAATACATTAGATCCAAAATACAAGCCGATTCAAAAAAACAAGTGCAATGGGTGCATGTGTAAAAGATCGCCTCAACACATCATGACATATAGCATTCAAAGCATATCAATCAAATGGGGGTTTTATAACTAGGGTTCCATTCCCGTTCTCGTTTCCCTTAGTTCTCTCTTCGCTTTTTTCAGCTAGAAATAATCTTGGGGTACTTTGAGTAGGGAATGGGGTTTCACACAATCATAGGCCATTCAAGAGGGTTCTATGACTAAGGGTCAATTCCCATTCTCATTTCCCCTAGATCTCTCTTCATGTTTTATGGCTAGAGAGAGTCTCGAGGTACTTTGAGTAGGGAAAGGGGTTTCAAGCACAAACAATAGATCATTATTCTACAGAAAGGTAGAAGAAGAGAACTACCCTATAATTTAAAAACAGAAAATTAAAAGAGAGTTAAGGCTTACCTGGGTTCTGGTAGCAATGGGGCAGAGGTTTCCCTTCTTCACTTTGGAGCTCTTCAATTTCCAACTCTTGGCCATTTGCTTGAGGAGAGGCCTCCTATTTATAGGCAAAGGCTAGGGTTAGGGGGGAACCCTAATGGTAGACACAAGGGAGTGTCTAGCATTCTTCCACTTAACCCTAAGGTTATTTCTGAGACTTCCATTTCTTAAACAAAGGATAAGACAGTAAAAAGTGAAAACTTTCGGAAAACCCTAATTTTGAGCAAAATCTTTGTATCCGACAACTCAGGTCGGATACAAGTGAACATATTTATATCCGACACATGTCATCGGATACAATAACACTTGCTTGTATCCGATGACTTCTATCGGATACAATAAGACTTGCTTGTGTCCGATGTCTTTTGTAGGATACAAAGAAGAATATTTCAATCCGAATTTTTGTGTTGGTTACAAAAGAAAGAATGATTTTAGCCAATTATTTTCATCATTTTCACTTCGTAATTTGGGGTGTCTACACCCAAGAGGTCGGTTGAGGTCTCTTGGTTAAAGCCGATGGCTGGGTCGGTTAAGATTAATTTCGATGGCGCTCTTAGAAGATCGAATGCGCTTGCTGCTGTTGGGGGTATTGCCCGGGATGATTGTGGAAACTGTATTGCCTGTTTTGCGACTCGTATTGATGCGGTGTCAAGCTTACAGGCGGAGGCACTTGCTGCTCTTGAAGGGGTCTCCCTTGCCTTGGCGTTGAAGCTCAATTCGATCATCTTTGAAGGTGACTCCCTTGTTCTGATAAAGATCCTTTCTTCTGAGGCCCTGCCTATCCCTTGGTGCATTCGTGCGATGGTTCTAAGTATTAGGCAGATGTGTTCTTCGATTCCATCGGTGTCTTTCTCTCATGTTTTTTGGGAAGCAAACAGTGCGGCGGATGCCCTCACGAATTTTGCGCTTGATAGTTTTAGTTGCTTTTGGATTGTGGCCCCATCCCCCCCCCCCCCTTCTCGCGAATTTTGCGCTTGATAGTTTTAGTTGCTTTTGGATTGTGGCCCCATCCCCCCCCCTCTCGCGAATTTTGCGCTTGATAGTTTTAGTTGCTTTTGGATTGTGGCCCCCCCCCGGTTCCTTCTCAACCTTCTGTTTGATGAGAGGAAGGATTGTGTTTATGTTCGGTCTCGTTAATAAAAGTTCCATATTTCATGATTAAAAAAAAATCTTGAACGTTTGGGTCTTGCTTCATGAATTTGGAGTCTCGACCCAAGTGGATTGCACCAATCCTTGATCTTCTTAGCTCTTGGCTTTGTCATTGGCCTATCTAGAACTTGCAATGGATCCTTAAGACTCGGTCCACCTTGGTGCCTGTAAGCACCTTATTTTTGCACCCCTGGAATTGTTGAAAATGAAAACCCTGGCAAAAAGTCAAACCCCGAGGGGACAAAAAGTTGACTTTTTGATTAAGTGATATTTGGCCACCTTGCTTTATATCAATGGATAGAGAATCCCGACACGAGTCTAACGCAACTGAGTTTGTTGGAATCGGAGTCCGGATGAAGGTTCGGCGGGCAGTCAAACTTAAGGGAGAGCGAAAGTTGACTTTTTCTCGAATTCCGTGCCAAGTGCTTAGCCCCATATCATTGGATAGAGAATCTCGACACGGTTCCAACGCAACTGAGTTTGCGGGAATCGGGGTCCGGATGAAGGTTCTGCGGGCGGTCAAACTTGCGCGGAGCCAAAAGTTGACTTTTTGCTAAAATCCGATCCGGAGGCCTACCCCTAGGTCATGGGATGGAGGGCTCCGATACGATTCTAACGCCACTGAGTTTGCCCAGATCGGAGCCCGGGTGAAGAAAATATGAGCTGGCGAAGTTGCCGAGCAACAAAACCGGCGAACTGCGCACGTGGCAAAAAGCTGCACACGTGGCGAGTTGCGCAGGAAAATATCTCGGGGATCAAATCCGTAAATATCCAAACATTCAAAATATCCCAGGGACCAATCTAAAAGTATCTGAAAATATCTAAATAAAATAATATTAAACCTAAATATCCCAGGGACCATATCCTAATTTTCAGATTTTTAAAACAAATGGGCGGCCGCATTAATGGGTTTTTAATCATTTGGTCGCTCAAGCGGGCGTGGCAGGGGGTATGCGCTCACCTTGAGCTGGGCGCCAAGGTGAGCGGCACCCCATTTCCCTCTTCTATAAAAGCCGCGCAGGGTTTCATTTCAGAGGGTTCGAAAATTTTGGGGGAGGGTTCGGATTTTTGGTAGGGGATTTTTGTTTTGTGGCTAGGCATCCTGGGGTTTCGGCATTCGAAAGGGGGTCTTGGCTACCATCTTCCTCAGAAAAAAAAACCAGACACTCGGCCTCTCGCTTCCTCTCCTTCCTCGACGAATCCGAAGGAGGTCCTGCTCTTGGTGTGAGAAGGAGGCTCGGCAGCACCTCGTGAGCTCCAGGAACCCTCCGGCCTGCTCTACAAAGGTTCGGAACCAAGGTGAGCTCCCTTTGTGTTGTGGTTTTAACATATATGAATCGAGCATGTTTCCCACTTCAGCATGTTATATATTTTTGTTCTTGCTCGTTTGATTCGAAGGTGGGAGTCTGTTCCCACGAGTCCTCTCTCTTTGTTGTAACCCCATAAAACCCCCTGTTCCCTTCTTCATGATCATGTTCTGTTAGTCAGGGTTTTGATTTCGAAAGTTTATTCATGCTTTGTTAATATTTTGTTTCGGGTTTGTAAGTTCCCAGAGAGATTGGAGTGATGGGTGATGAGGATATGTTAGGTTAGATTAATTCCCATTTGTGTTTAGAGGTCTTCTGGGGTTCTAAGGATCCCCAGAAAGTGCTTACAGAGCTCAAAAACAGTCGGAAATGGAGTTTGGAGAAAAAAACAGAGAGTCAGGGTCTGCCGCTGAGCTCGCGCTCACCTCGCGCTGAGCTCACGCTCAGCTAGCTTGGGTCCGCCCACCTGGCGCCTAGCTCGCGCCCACCTGGTGCCGAGCTCGCGCCCACCTCACGCCCACCTTTTTTGGGTGCGCCGAGCTCGCGCCCACCTCGCGCCGAGCTCGCGCCCACCTTTTTTTGGGTGCGCTGAGCTCGCGCCCACCTGGCGCCTAGCTCGCGCCCACCTGGCGCCCACCTGGCGCCCACCTCATTTTTACGCGTTTTTTCGCTGTTTTGGTCCGCCCGGCCCGCGCCTACCTCGCGCCTAGTGCCCGAGGTCGGCGCATACCCCTAAAAACATGCCAAATTGGTATATTTTGAAAAAATTCCAAAAATGCCCTTTACTGTACCGCGGGGGGCTTCGCCCAATGAGCCAATTTTTTCTTGATCGGGTGTCAATTTTGTGTATTTTCTTATGTGATTATTGCTGAATATGGGCTTTATTTCCAAACCGAACCGGATGAACCAATAGGGTTCCCGAGTCACCCAGAAACCCAACATGGGCCATGGACCGACCCGGTCCAAATTGATTTCCGGTGGGCCTTCCAACGGGGCCCACCAAGTCCAACCAACCCATTCATGCTTAAATAAGATAATAAAAGATTTGAGTGGGCTAGACCAACTGAGGCCCACCCAAGCCCTAGTTGGGCCATGCATGATTAAAGTAGGATGTGGTTTGGCCGAGACCACGGGTAGGGCCTATCGGGCCCACTAAACCCATGAACCCGACCAACTTAGGGTTTCCAAACCCTAATTCAGGAAGCCTTGGGCTTTCAAGCCCAAGCCCAGGTAAAGGGCCCCAAGCCCAATGCTTGGCCCATTTTGACACAGATAAGAAAGATAAAAATCAAAATCACTTGGCAACCAATTGTGGGGCCCACTCAAGGGCCCACAAAGCAATCCCGGCCCACTTATTGGCATGAAATCCACTTAACTAATCCAACTTGAACTCTAAAATAAAATCAATTCAAAGTGAGCCAAAATCCAAAGGGCCACACTTGGCCCACCAAGGGATACCGTGGGCCTTCCAACGGGGCCCACCCCACCAGGCCCAGATCATCTTAATTAAAAAGATAAAATCAAGTAAAGGGACCCACACCACTTTGGCGGTCCCGCCAGACTTAATCAAAATTGCATGCTGGAATAGGAATCGGGTGAGTGAGAGACCAAAGTTGACTCAAACCAAGGAAGCCTATGGGACCCGTCACTTGACGGGGTGGACTGGGGTGTCTACGGACTTCCCCAGACCGCAACCGAGCCCCTACTTAGAATCTCAAAGCCGCAGACCAAAAGCCTTAGTAGAAGAACTTAGGCACCCAGGTGTCTGCCTGCACCCCATCAGGCAGTGGCGACTCCAAACAAATCCCGAGGCACGCGTCGTTACGCGTGCGCCTCGTCGTGCGACCGAAATCGGGTGCGCACAGTGCCCATCACCCAAGATACATGGGAAAGCTAGATCCTCAATCCAAGAAACATGGAAAGATACCGGATTAATCTCGAGATACATGGGCATAAGAATAACCCACAAGATACATGTCGAGACCAGAAATATGCGCAGTCCATCAGTAAATCAAAATAAAACTATTATTACTTTAGAAAACTGTAATGTCATAAACCATGAATTTTCAATCAAATATCCAAAATCTGTTGTATATCTGTTTGAATAATTCAAGAAATCAAAATATGCTTAAAAACATCTCAGAAAACTGTACAAATCGAATAGAAGCAATAAAAACACCTTTCAATCCGCTAAGTCGACTATTATAGACTAAAACCATCTAATTCCACCAAAATGTACCCAAAATCTGAACTAAGTTTTATAAATTTCATTGGCATATGGAAACCACTTCAAAACCTTATAATCTTGTTGGTAGATGAGTTGGATTTGCATAAATATCATTTTAGAATTAAAAAGTAGGTCAAAACATCGCAATAAAGATGTTAATTAATGTTTTCTAGGTTTTGTTGCTCGTGTTGGGGTCGTATCACATCTTTGACCCTTCTTATCAAGGATTAGAGATACGACAATCATCAGTCTCTCTAAATGGTTTGCCCAAAATAGAGAAATTGAAATCCTTGATTAATAACCTGATAGATCATTAAATAACATGCAACAATATACATGCGGAATCTAAAATTTATGGTTGTGCGATTAGATTAAAGCAACACACCTAAAAACGTAATGTGAAATATATAAACTGAGTTAAGGTGATAAAAGCTCATATATACCTGCCCAAAATGAAATAAAAGTCTCTCTCTCTTTCTCTTTCTATCACTAATTAAGTTGTGTCTTCTCTTTTCCTTTCGCTCTCTCCCCAGGCCCCTGACTTGTAATATAAAACACTTAATGAGCAAAATAGCCCAGTATGGAAGCCTACTGGTGATGATAACTTAAGTATGCGATGAGAATAAAATATTAGACAATTTCATGGACAATAGAAAAGCCATCACATACCATATGAATGAGTAAAATGTTCTTAATCACTGTATAGTATTTCAATTTTTGTTTTATTAATCTTTTAAGTCATAATTATGAGTCAAGACATTTCTACTAATGCATGATACCTAATCCAAATAATAATACTAGTCATTTCTTTGAAATAGTAACTCATGGTCTGTTCCCTCAAACCCACGGAATTATAGTGCTTAGACACATCGTGGAACAATCCAAGTTAAGGCTAGACCCCACCACTGCCCACTTTTCCCCTAACCTAGGGGCTGGCTGACAAAACCATAGCCCATTTATTTCCCAATAATATGGGACCAGTTGGGCCAGACTAAAAAGCTCAACCATAAACATGACTGGGAGCAAATATCCTTGTGTGGCCATTCACAGGGTTTAGGGTGTTTCAACCTAGGTGTAAGCACCTCATTTTTGCGCTCCCCGAAAAAACCAAAAAATGCAAACCCTGGACAGAAAGTCAAACCCTAAGGGGTGAAAAGTTGACTTTTTGATCAAGTGAAAATTGGCCACCTTGCTTTATGTCATTGGATAGAGAATCTTGACACGGTTCCAACGCAACTGAGTTTGCAGGAATCGGGGTCCGGATGAAGGTTCTGCGGGCGGTCAAACCTGAGCAGAGCCAAAAGTTGACTTTCTGCTAAAATCCGATCCAGAGACCTTGCTTTATATCATTGGATAGAGAATCTCGACACGGTTCCAACGCAACTGAGTTTGCAGGAATCGGGGTCCGGATGAAGGATCTGCGGGCGGTCAAACCTGAGCAGAGCCAAAAGTTGACTTTCTGCTAAAATCCGATCCAGAGGCCTACCCCTAGGTCATTGGATAGATAATCTCGATACGGTTCCAACGCAACTGAGTTTGCAGGAATCGGGGTCCGGATGAAGGTTCTGCGGGCGGTCAAACTTGAGCAGAGCCAAAAGTTGACTTTCTGCTAAAATCCGATCCGGAGGCCTACCCCTAGGTCATCGGATAGAGGGGGCCGATACAATTCTAACGCAACTGGGTTTGCCCAGATCGGAGCCCGGGTGAAGAAAATATGAGCTGACGAAATTCCCGAGCAGCAAAACCGGCAATCTGCGCACGTGGCAAAAAGCTGCACACGTAGCGAGTTGCGCAGGAAAATATCTCGGGGATCAAATCCATAAATATCCAAACATACGAAATATCCCAGGGACTAAATCCGTAAAAATCCGAGAATATCGGATTGAATTGAAAATTACCAGGGACTAAATCTTGATTTCCCGATTCTTTAGACAAACGAGCGGCCGCATTTAATGATTTCTCATCATGCGGTCGCTCGAGCCGAGGTGGCAAGCAAGTGGGCGCCCCTTTGATTTTCCCTTATATAAGTCGCGCGACTTTTCGCGCAGAGGGTTGGAAGATTTTTCGAAAAAAAAGCTAAGTGTTGGGATTTTTGGGAGGGTTCGAAAGGTTTTTGCTCAACCTAAACCAGTGGAGGCTTGCTACTGTCGGTGCGGTAAAGAGGAGGCTCCAGCTGCTATCCGCCTTCGAGGAGGCTCCCCCACTCTGCTCCAGAACTCAAGAACCACCAGGTAAACATCCCTGTTACATTGGGTTATACATATATGAGTATGCATGTTTTTTCGTAAGCCGGTCTTATTCGGTGGTATAGGACCACTGCAAAGCTTGCCATGTTTTTTTTCTTTTTTCTTTTCACCTCCCTCTGATGAAGACCACCAAGTAAGGAAGAGGTAGATGCGTGTGTTGCTTGCGCCGAAAAGGGAGCATGTTCCCCAGTTCCCTTCATCCATTGTATCCCTGTAAACCCCCCTCCTCATTCCCTTCTTCGGATGTTAGTATGCCTGCTTGAAGGACCAGTCTGTGGATGAAAGTGCATGTAATGTCTGCATGTTGTTTTCTTTGTTTTTGTTGTGCTGGACTTGCTAACATGCTATTTGCTGTTTGTGTACCCTTGAGCATGCTCCCATCACCCCCCTTTTTATAAGCTGTTAATGCATCTGTAGCTGTTTGTTTTTTATCGGGTTTGGTTTCTTTTCCCTTTAAAGAGATTGGGAGTTGTGGGATGAAGTATTTTAGTTAATTTGAATACAAGTGTGAGTGCCTTCTGGGGAGTGGTCAAAGCCCGGGGAAGTGTCCTGGGCATATTATTTGAATGCATGGTTGTATTGTGAGTTTTCTGAGTTTTCAAAACTTGAAATAAAATGTGTTTAGATTAAATCCAAAATTAGTTGGGAGGTGTTCTGGGCATGTTAGGAGGCTAGTGGAACAGTTACAGACCGGAAAAAATCGGCCAGAGTTGGAGATCTCAAAAAAACAGAGAGTTGAAAATCGCAGTGAGCTGCCGCCCACTTGGCGCTCACTTAGGAAGTGGGCGCCCCTTTCATCTCACTTCCCGCCAAGCTGGCGCCCACCTGGCACTCAGCTCGCGCTGACTAAAAACCAAGTGAAATTCTGGCGCCCTTCTTGCGCCCATCTCGCGCTCACCTCCCGCCCAGCTCGCGCTCACTTGGTATCGAGTGAGCGCCAGGTCAAAATTTCGCCCGGTTCTGGCGCTCACTTCAGGAAGTGAGCGCCAGGTCCAAAACAGGCCGAATTGTTATTTTTTTTGAAAATTCCAAAAATACCCTTTACCATACCGCGGGCACCCCCACCCCTCTGTTCGCTGCACATCCAACTCGTACCTTGGTACGGGGAGGTACCCCACCCCGTGGGCTCCGCTTCGCTTTGCCCACAGGGCCCCCGGGTACCTCCCCTTGGACCCAGCACAATGAGCCAGTTTTTTTTTCTGACAGAGTATCCATCTTGTGTTTTTTTTCTGTGATTATTGCTAGATGTGAATGCCATTTCCGAACTGAATAAACCAATAAGGTTTCTGGGTCACCCGGAAACCCAATGTGGGACTTGGACCCCCCGGTCCAACTTGACTTCCAGTGGGCCTTCCAACGGGGCCCACCCAGCCCAATAAACACCAAAGCATGCCATTAAATAACTTAAGTAAAATGAACAATTTGAACCGGGCGGGCCAAACCCAATGCGGCCCACCCGAGCCTTGTTATGTGAAATTGATGCATGAATTGCGTGGTTTGGCCGAGACCAAGGGCAAGGGCCTACCGGGCCCGCCAAAGCCCACCAACCGAACCAAGGAAGGGTGCAAACCCTACTTTCTGGTAACTTGGGCTTACAAGCCCAGATTTGGACTACGGGCCCCAAGCCCAGTGTCCAGCTCACTTTGGCAGATTAAAAAGATAAATCCAATAAAAAATACTTGGACACCATGTGGGCCCACCTTAGGGGCCCACAAACCGGTCCGGCCCACTTGTGAATGAAAAACACTTAATCTTTAAATCTGAACTTAAAGTAAAATCAATTGAACTAACCAAAGCCCAAAGGACCTCTCAGGCTAGACTGAGGTCCACAAGGGTACACGGGCTTAACTAAGCCCACCAAGGATACCGTGGGCCTTCCAACGGGGCCCACCCAACCAGACTCAGATCACCTAAGTAATCAAGATAAAAGCAACTAAAGGGACCCACACCACTCAGGTGGTCCCGCCAGACTTAACCAAATTGCATATCGGATTAAGAATCAGGTGAGACCAATGTAAGCTGACTCAAACCAGGGAACCCACGGGTCCCGTCATCCGACGGGGTGGACCGGGGTGTTTACGGACTTCCTCGAACCACAACCGAGAACAGACTTAGAATCTCAAGCCGCAGACCAAAAAGCCCTAATAGGCAAGATTAGGCACCCGCGTGTCCGCCTGCACCCCATCAGGCGGTGGCGACTCCGAATTACCCCGTGCCGCGTTTCCCACGCGCGCACACTAGGGGTACCATTTTTACTTCCCCCACTATTTTATTGTTTTTGGGCTCAAACCAGAGGAAACATGGGGATCATCTACGAGGCCACATCTTGGCCACTAGACTAGTTCCATGTCCCTACAGGTCACCCATGAGTCACTACTTTAGGTGATGCATATCAATAATTAATAAACACATTTAATTTTATGCAGCACAATACATTCCTTAAGCATTAATAAAGTCAATCTACATGTAGCCACCCATTCTTTGAAATATTAGACTATACAAGTTTCAACATCTTCTAATCAGCTCTTAAAAATTCAATGAAGAATGAGTAAGAGATCAGATTTTATTCACATAATTATAATGAACTACAAATAGTAATAGATTTCTCACTATTTCAAACCCGATAGTCTTCGCAATACCATACCTGCATCAATTACTTTTCAAGGTTCAGAACATGGTTTGAACACTTCTAAACCATTATAGTTTTAGTGAATGAACAATATATATTTTATTGAAATTTCAGATTAAATTCCCATGCCATTACAATGATAAAAGTACCAATAAACCTTACCGCATCCAAACCCAATAAGCGGTATCTTCAAATTTTCATTATTCAATTTGCAAGCAAGTTTTTCCAGAATTTACCGGGTGTTTGGGGATCATATAAACTCTGAAATTAAGTAATTTCCCCTTCCTAACAAGTAGGGTGAAGTCCTAAATACAGAACACATAAACATCACACACTTTACTGCAACTAAACTTGACAAATAGTATCTTTGGAATTTTGCTACTAACTTCACAAATAATTGAATCACATAATTTATCAGGTATTTTGGAATCATAAAAACCCTAAAATTATACTCTTACCTCTGAAACAATCAGATTTAAACCCTAATCAAATCTAATCACATAAACAATACATAGTCATCACATAATGCCCTTTCTTCTACCCTTTTCTTTAATTTGACATCAATGTGTGAGAAATGGAAAAATCACCTAGATGATTTCCTTCGTCATCACACGGGCTCAACAAAATGGGAGAGCCGCCGCCATTAAATTTTTAGGTGTGAATGTACACCAAAAATCATCAAAATAAACATAAAGGCAAATACTAGAGTAAAAATAACTCTACTTGAAAATAAAATCCAGAGATGGGTAAGGGGATTAGATTATGAATGGGGGAAGGTGTTAGGCACCCCCACTCACCCACACAAGGTGGTTGCCAAGTGTTGTTCATGCTCAAAAATAAGAAAGTTTGCTAAAATCATCGAAAACCTTGAAAAAGGATTAAACAAATGTATGATACTTTCACATGAGAAATCCAATGAATTCCAGATCCTCTTTTATGTTAGTATCACTTCTAGGATATCACCATTAAAATGGAAATCAAAGCAAAACTTGAATAAAACCAAGTTGAGACAAATCCGGAAAATTTGGTAAAAGATAGAGCCATTTGTCTTGAAATCATTCAAATCCAATTTAAATTGAATCAAACGAAATCCATTTGAAAGATTATGATAAATAGAAGACTCATGCAAATTTTCAATTAAATCCGGTTAAATTCCTAAGAGTTATTCTCCTTGAAATTTGCTGTTGGAAATCGGTAAAAGTAACAAGTAGGCAACTTTGAAAATTCATTTGGAAAAATTGGCTCCATATAAATTCGTGAATTTTTGCATGAATGAAGTCTGTAGGGCCGTCTTTCAAATGAAACTAACCTCAAACCAAACTTCATCTGGATGTGCCTTGGGTGACCTCCTAAACAGGCCACGAGGATCACAGATTAGCCCAGAAATATACTGTTGAGCAGTTATGAGTGAATCTGTTACTCAAGACACAAACGAATTCAAAAAAATATGAAACCAACTGGATTTGAAAATATACTCATAAAGGAAGACACAAAAACAAAAATCACTCGAATCGGACTTAAAACGAATACATGGTGCTCATTCGAAATGACAGGTTCAGCAATCGGACCTGAACTGTCCTATCAACTTCGACAGAATGGTATCAAAAATCCACTTCATAAAAATTGATGAAATTTTACAGACATAAACTAAACAGCCTCACCTTTCCCATGGCTTTGGAATCACTCTAAAATTCATCCGGATGATGAAGTTATGAGTGTCTGAAGTTAGGGTACAGCTGCTGTCCAGTTTAGACCTTTTTTTTAAGTAAAATCAATCCAAAACGGTGATCAAAGGTGTGTGATCCGTGCAATATGAATCAAAATCATTTGAAAAATTATTGAAGAACCTCTAGGAAGAAATAGGGCACAAGTTTGGCTCACCATTCTCTTCGATTGACGAGAATATGCCAAAACCCTAAAATTAAGCAAAAATGCCCAAAGCCGAGAGACTAGACCTAGAGGTCTTCAATACTCGAGATAAACTTGATTGAAATCAATAATAAACATCCCAGAAATGCTTGGGGCTATTTATTTCAGATCTATCACAATGAATGCAATAGATCCGAAATACAAGCCGAAAAAATAAGTGCAATATGTGTGTGTGTAAAAATCATTTCTTCAAATATAACAACATATAGCATTCATATCAATCAAATGGGGTTCTAAACAACCTAGGGTTCCGTTCTATTCTCGTTTCCCTTAGTTCTCTCTCCCCGTTTTACGGTTCTTCGAGATAATCTTGGGGTACTTTGAGTATGAAACGGTTTTCATAGAACAAAAGGCCAATCAAAAGGGTTCTAAAAAAACCTAGGGTTCCGTTCCATTCTCGTTTCCCTTAGTTCTCTTTTCCCGTTTTACAGTTCTTCGAGATAGTCATGGGGTACTTTGAGTATGAAACGGTTTTCATAGAATCAAAAGGCCAATCAAAAAGGTTCTAAGACTAAGGATCAATTCCCAGTCTCGTTTCCCCTAGATCCCTCTCCACGTTTTATGGCTAGAGGGAGTCTCGAGGTACTTTGAGTAGGGAAAGGGTTTGCATACACAATCAATAGGCCATTATTCTACAGAAAGATAGAAGAAGAGAACTATTCCTAGAATGTAAAGACATAAAAGTAAAGAAGTTCCAGGCTTACCTGGGTTTCTGGGAGCAATCCTGCAGCGGTTCCCTTCTTCACTCGGAGCTCTTCAATCTCCAACTCTTGGCAAAAGTTCTTGGCAAAAGTTTTTGGCCATTTGCTTGAGGAGAGGCCTCCTATTTATGAGCAAAGGCTAGGGTTAGGGTTTTCATGATGCTAGACACAAAATGATGTCTAAAGTCCCCCAACCTAAACCCTAAGGCTATTTCCGAGATTTCCACTCCTTAAATGAAGGATATGATGGTAAAAAGTGAAAACTCTCGGAAAACCCTAATTTTGAGCAAAAACCTTGTATCCGACAACTCAGATCGGATACAAGAGCACATATATGTATCCGACATATGTCGTCGGATACAATAATACCTGCTCGTATCCGATGACTTGTGTTGGATATAAAAAGATATGCTTGTGTCCGACCTGAGTTGTCAAATACAAGAAAAAAATGCTTAAATCTCAAATTTTGTGCTGGTTACAAAGGAAAGAATGATTTTTGCTAATTATTCATCATTTTCACTGTGCAATTTGGGGTGTCTATACAATGAAAACAAACCCACATCAAATACAAGCTTAAACATGAGAAAGCCAGAATACATACTGTACCAGAGGTCCTCCCCCATCTCATGCACATAAAAATAAAAGAAACTAGTAAGATTTCCATACCGATGAAGTTTCCCCAATTTTCCTTGGCTTTTCCCCTTGATTTTCCACTTTCTTCATCCTCTTTTCTCCTTATTTTTCTCCTCTTCTCTTGGCTTGGATGTGCTCCCATCTTCCTTAGATCTTTTGTGGTCATAAAAGTGACCATCCAACTTCTTTTATTTATCTTAACACGATACGGTGTAGCGTCACACCACCGAAACCCATATTTTCACTTATTTTTATATTTTATTCTCATCTCTCATCACATTAAACTAAAATTCATATATCAACATATCTACATATAAATACAACTTATAATAATATTTTAACATTAAAATAATAATAATAAAATTAATAAAATAAAAATAATATTATTTCCTTACCTTTTCATGCATAATGCATTATAACTTGTTATTTGAATGAACTCCACTTCCTTTCTCTTTATCAATTGTTTTCCCACTACAAAATCATTCTACAAATATATCTCAATATATATATATATATATATCACATTCCCATCATAATTTTTAACCATTTTAAAATTTTATTTTCCCATTAAAAATGACTAAAAATGCCATTTTATTGCATTTTAATATTCTGGTTGTATATAAAAGTTAGGGATATTACAGGCCGAGTGGACGTCGTGCGGCAATGTTAATTAATGTTTTCTAGGTTGGGCGCCTAAGTGACACTTGAGAGCTAGTGGTCGAGCATGAGCTTAGTGCTCGAGCCAGGTAATGTGCTAAGTTTAAAGAATAAAGACAATATTTTCATACTTGAGCAAATGTCAAGCAGAGCTCGAGCATCGGAATATGAGTCTTGAGTTCTGATTTCTATAGAAATCGCTTGATGGGCACTCTAGCGATGGGTCATGCAGTATGGTTTTTAGTCTTGGCGCTCGAGCTCATGCTTAAGCTCGGCTCGGGCGTCAAGGCTAATTTTCTTTATTTTTTTAGGTTTCTTCCGAAATCTGTGTTTTTCTATTTGAAATCTGTGTTTTTCTAATATTTTTTTTCCTTCTATCCATGTTCCTGATCATTCAATAACATATATAAACCTTTCTAAATCTCTCTATAAACAAATCCCAATAAAATAAACTCAAACATCTCCATAATAATTGAATTTACTCATGAATTCTAATAAAAACCATTGATTAAATCTCCCAAATAAGTTCAGATCAAGTTAATTCATTAAAACTTAATTCTAAATAATTTTAAACTATTAAGACACCTCCAAATACATCCAATGAAACCATCAAAACCAATAGTTGTCGCTTAAACGCAAAATCATGCAATTTTCCCAAGTTGTAAGGGTTACTACTTAGCTCTTTATGTAAAATTTTCGGAAATTCTTCTTTCTTTTCTTCCTCCTTCTCCCTAGCCGCCCCCTTCTTCTTCTTTTTAAGCTGCAAGTTGCTCTCTTTCAGCTGTATGGATCAGTAGGAAAACCCCAAAATCCCCCAAGCTCCTCCTTTTATTCACATGCCTAATTAAGAGTCCTAATTCTTTTGTTTTAGCCGCAAGTTACTCTCTTTCAGCCGTATGGATCAGTAGGAAAACCCCAAAATCCCCCAAGCTCCTCCTTTTATTCACACGCCTAATTAAGAGTCCTAATTCTACTTAGAAACTTTCTTATTTGTCTACTATCCTATTCTATCTCAACCTCCCTTCTAAAAATGCCATACATAGGAGTTCTTCTACTTAAATTAATTTTCGTCCTATTTTAATTCCATATTATATTACTTAATCTCCTCATAACCTCACTTATTTCCCAATTTACGGCCTTTAGTTAAATATAATTACCCATAGGTCATTTTCCCTCCTATTAAGCCACAAATCTTGCTATTTAAATTCAAATTAAATCCAACTTAGGTCTAATTAAAATTTTCAGATCTAATAATTATTTAGTTAATCAATTTAGCTAATTTAGAAATGACTAAAATACCCTTTCTTAATTTAAATCATATTTAACCATTGGATTTTTTTTCCAAAATTCCCATATTTAAATTATATTAATATTTCCTCAAAAATTCAGGATTCTAAATCATTAATCTTATTTTATCTATTCCTATTAAGATTCAAAATATACTAACTCTCGTTTGAATATTTCGAAGCAATTTTAGATAAAAATGAGAGGACATTTATTTTAGAGATAAAAAAGCAAAGAGAAATAAACTTGAAATGATGTGTTACTTTCTAGTTTTACTATTTTATTGTCAATCTCTAAAATTCAAATATTTAAGACACGTTTCATCATATTTTAATCAAATGAATTTATTTTTAATGCATGTATACAAATATGCACATACACACACATTCATGCTAGTGGCAAAGAAGGCATGTCTATAACCCATGAAATTGCTAAGAACTAGCGGATAAACAAGCATGTAGCGCCCCAGAACCGGGTCTGCCCTATCACGGCACCAACTCGTTCCCGAGACCTACTTATGGGCCCAAAAGAACCTGATAAACACAATTAACGTGGGCAATTACAATGTAATTATCAGAGTGCATAAACCAAAGAAGCATGGAATTAAAAATTTCCATATAACAATAGGGCACCTATGTAATAACTCCAAAAGATAATATCTGTGGGCACAAAAAGGCAACTAAGACCTCTCCATTACTATCTCTCACATGAGCATTCATATACAAAGTGATAATCTAAAGATAACTCTCACGTCTATAAGTCCAAAAAGAATATTTACATCCCATTTATAGTTTCTAAAAACTAAATACAATAACACAAAGAGAACCCTACTACGGGTAGTAGAAGTCATTGGGCTTGTGTTCAAGCTCACCCTCAATATCTGCCCCAGTACGAGGCTTACCAAGCGGATCTGAAAACAAATCTAGTAAAACAAAACATGCGTGAGACTTAAAGTCCCAGTAAGCAGCAAACATGCATGAGTGGAAGCAATTGATGCATTTCATATAACATCATGAATAGGAGCAGTTCATGCAATTTATATACATCATGAATGTAAGTAGTTCATGCAATTCATGTAACCTCATGAATAGAAAAAGTTCATGCAATTTATATAACATCATGAATAGGAGCAGTTTATGCAAGTCTATGACTTCACAATAATATTCTCAAGTCAAAGCATCTAAATAGTATAACACAAAGAATTAGCTCGATGGACCCAATCATCTACTACAAGCATATCACGGTAGGACTCATAAAGTAAAACAAACCCTTCACGTCATTTGCTAGAACCAATGCCTCATTACACAAACCAAGAGGGTACTCAATACACAAACCAAGTGGAATTCCCCATCCACTTCCATTCAACCAAGGCCAAGTGGAATTTCCCCATCCACTGCCATTCAACCAGGGCCAAGTGGAATTCTCCATCTACTGCCATTCAACCAAGGGCAAATGAGATCTACACTTTCACTGCCATTCAACCAAGGCCAAGTGAGATCTACACCTTCACTGCCATTCAAACCCCAGGCCAGTTGCCTATTCAAATCACATAAGAGAGCTCATCATAACTTTACCAAATCAAATCGATATTAACAAAGTGTAAGAAACAATCGATAATCACTTCACATCTAAATCTAAATCAAAGTAAAATAGATACACCATAAAGTTCACAAAACATAAACCAGGGCCGAGTAGAATTTAGTTGCCTAGACAAACCACATAAGAGAGTTCATCATAACTTTACCAAATCAAAATAATACTAACAAAGTGTAAGAAATAATCAATAATCAATGATCACTTCACATCCAAATCCAAATCAAAGTAAAATACATCCAAATCCACTGGCTTTTAACCAATGCCAAGTGGAATTCCCCATCCACTACCATTCAACCAAGGCCAAGTGTAAAACCCTGGATTTTACTAAAATAAAATAAATAAATAAATAAATTGGAAATAAATTATTGAGAAAATACTAAGAATAATAATATTTGAAGAATTTAGAAGAAATTTAAAGGTTAAGATAGGAAATCAAAGAGAAGGGTAATTTGGTTAATTCCAATTAGTTAAATTCATGTAAGGAATAAGATAATTAATTATTAAGTTAACAAATTTAACTAGACCAAATTTTAGCTTGGTTGGATGTAAAATAATGAATTTAAGGTTTAAGAGATGGATTAAGGGCCTAATGGTAATTATATTATTTAGTGTCCTTAATTTTGGCAATATGGATGGATAATAAGTGACTAATTAGAATTAAAAATTTAGGATAAGAATAAGCACGAAAATTCAGTAGGAAATTCTTTAAAGAGAGTTTAAGAAAGATAAATTAAGAAGATGGGTAAAAGAGAGAATAGACTTAGAGTATTAAAGTGAGGTTAACCTAATTAGGGTGTTCTAATTAGAGTGGCTATAAAAGAAAGGTTTAGAGGAGTTTTAGGGTTTTGAAAACAAATTAGAATGAGGGAAAAAGAGAAGAAAATTCGTGCATAAGTTTTGGAGAAAATAGAAAGAGGAAGAGAGAAAAGAAAAGAGAGTTTTATAAAGAAAGAGGAGTTGCAGAGATGGCTGACTAGCCCTGTTCGAGTGGATCTTTAGAGAGATCCAACCGTTGGTTTGTCCTAAAATTTTGAGGTTTTGATCTACACATGAGGGACTTCAATCTGAATGGTGGAGATTTGATTTGGAGAAGTCTAAGGTGGTACGAACTAGCTCAGAAAATGGGTACAAAGAAGAGGATTTCGGCAGATCTGGGGGGTTCACACATAAGGCAAGTAGCAAACCCTTTTAAATTGAAGGAACTGCATTATTTTCGTATGTTTTGGATGCTTAAACGTGGCTTAACTTCATTCAAGTTATGTCTTGAAAAGTTGAGAGATTTATAGGTTGATTTTGTTTTCTTCTTCTATAAAGAATTTGGAAAAGTGTTGATTATAAGAGATTAAATTTAGAAGGAAAGACTTAGATAAACTTTTATTAATGAGATTAGGCTAGGATTGTCTTAGAAGTAATTTAGAATGAAATTAAAGAGATTAGAAACAATTTAAAACCATTGAAAATTGTGAAAGTTCAGAAATAAGAAAAAGAACCCAGAAACAGTGTATTTTGCTGAGCGCTTGAACCGCTGCTCGAGCCCCGGTACAGGTGCCCCGCCTATGTTTTCAGAACAGAACCTAGAAATCCGTCGCTTGAAGCACCGCTTGAGCGCCCTTTCGAATGGCCTCTGTCAGAATTTCCAGATTTTGGGATTCGAGCCCAGATCTAATTTTTAATGATTTTTCCTGGAATTTTAAAGTTGTAACACTTGTAATTAGGTTAATTGGAGATGTAGGAAATGGCGGAATTAAATTTGGATTAAAGGATAGTAATTTGGGACGATGATTGTAAAAATGAAATTTTTGGAAATGTTCTAGGTAGAATGGGGTCACAACCTATTTAGATCTGATTTCGGGTAACCTAACCTATTCTAGAACTTCAATACAGACTTAAGTTACCTTCTGGATGTAATAAATGACAGAGTTAATAGATTTTGACACCTTGGGATCTTATAAGGAGAACTTTGGATAATTTTTAATGAACATCTAGAATAACAACCAACTAGGGGATGACTCTTAGTAAATATTAAAATACTGATTCGGCCAATAACCTATTACTTTCATACGAGTAAGTTAGGGGTGTTCACACTAATAAATTACGGTTTAAACAATTAATTAAGGAATTGTGCATGTTTCCATTTGCATCCTGCTATATTGACCTGAAACTTTGTTTAAGACCTGAATTCAGTTATTTTAAATATCTGATTGGTTTGCACCGAGATTTTGTGATGTTTGTGGACATATTATTTGACATGTCTCCTTGTATGGGGTTTATCACTGAATATTGCATCATAAGTTTATTCAATGTTTTTGATTGTGAGTTGTGTCTAGCGGGCAGTGCTTAGTATGGATTCATAGCTTAGCTATGAAGTGGAATGAAATTGTCTGATAAGTTATTTCCTATTCGGTACTCCCCAGTATGCATTTCCGTTGCAGTTGCAGCTTGGTCTTAGCCAAGTTTGTTGATCGGCAATAGTTTATAGGTTTGACCATCGTAGCTATGACGATGGTAGCAATCCAGACCATTGATCGGCAATGGTATTGTTGATCGACCTAGTCTTAGACGAGTTTGTTGATCGGCAATGGTTTGTTCCGCAGTTGTGGGTTTGTTATTGACACAATTGTGTCTCCGCGTGCGCAGGTTTCTTAGCTGAGTTCGACATTGGTTATTTGGGTTACCACCGCATGCTTCAATGAGACATCGACTTAAACGAGTTTTATATTGATTATGTTTTAGGTTACTTGTGACTCGCACACTTGAGCTGTATTTTGGCCGTACTTGAAGTTCACTTGTGACTTGCACATGCATTGGTATTAGCCGTGTGGCCGAGGATCCATATATCTTTGATCGGATTGGTATTCCCCTGGTTTGTTCATTTCGCAGTTGCGGGTTTGTTATTATTGACTTGGATTGTACGCGCCAGCCCATCCGTGTTTATCGGGGGTGATCTGCATTGATGGTTGACGGAGGAAATGGAAGTGACTGTAGTTGCGGGCTCCATTTATCATGTAAGTCGTGAGGTGGCGACAATGGGGGCAGGAATATCTTTTTAAGTGGTTTCAATTCATGAGTCCTGTCATGTCACACATTTCGCAGTTTGGTTTGTTAATTGCTTTATATATGTTAATATCGTGGTTTTGTTTTATCGCTTCACCTTATGACTTAGTTTGTAAAAACTATGGATTGTTTTACTTCATGCACATTGCTACTTGTTGAGAGTTATTCTCACTCCAGCTTTCCCCATTTTTCAGGTATTCTTGGAGAGTTTGACAAGCTTGGGAATATTTGTAAAAGGGTAGCCTGTAGATGTGAACCGGTCTTGAATTTAAAAGTTACTTGTAAATATTGAGTTTATTATAATTGAAATTGTTTCCACATAACAACTTTGACAATAAAAAGGAATAAAAAGTTTTAAATTATTCGGGATTTAGACGCTTTTACCTTCATTCACTAACACCTCGGGTTTGGGGAAATTGACCCGGAACCGGGGCGTTACATCAAGTGAGATCTACACATTCACTGGCATTCAAGCAAGGGCAAGTAAGATCTACACCTTCACTACCAAGAAAACCCAGGGCAAAACACCTTGTCAAATTCATAAGAGATCTCAACCTTATCTTTAATAAGTCCACATCAAGCAAATCCGTAGCTATAATTACATATTCGATGGGTGGGATAGTCTTATGATCCCCAATAAGGTCTCCATAGTAAAAATCAGTGGATTTCTAAACAAAAAGTTTCGGACTTAAAAAATATTCCAAGTCTGGTTAAAAACGTTGACTTTTGGGGTATATGATTTTTCTAGACAAATCCACTAGGAATTTTGGGCTCAAATCTTGATCGTATTCTAATGAAGGGTTGAAATTTTTTTTATAATTTTATGGGATTCTGAATCCTTCATTTGGGTATCAAACTCAAAAAGTGGTTTTTGGTGAAAAACTGGCAAAACTGGAATTTTAGGCATGAACTAGAAAGTTGACTTTTTATTGGTAAAGAATTAGGTTTTGGGGGTATTTTTATTGGTTCCAAATTAGGGGTAAAACCTTATTTACATGTAAAGACATAAGTAAATGGAGACATAAATACACAGGACATTTAACAGGACTTCTTCTAACGTTCGGGCGTTCAACTAAGTCCTTGTGGACGTTCGGGCGTCAAGGTTAAAAATAGGCATAACGTTCGGGCGTTCAACCTATTCCACATGGACGTTCGCGCATCCATGCTCGCGATTAGGTCTGCAATTAATCATCGAGCTAATCCTAATTCGCGATTAGCCTCGGCGATTAATCCTGACCCGCGATTAGCTTTACAGTAATTAATTTTGGGTGTTATTGCTCAGGATTAATTGCCCATTTCAAGGGTTAATCCCCATATTGGGTTCTTACGAAATTTTGGCTATTTTCCAATACCAAATCCATTCAAACCATATCCAACCTTTCCAATACTATATGGGATGATCATAAAACCTCCTAACATGCCCAAATACACCTTCCAAAAAAGGGATCCACCAAAATACATATAAAATAAATCCAACCACATGAAACCCCATTCAACCCACCAAACTCAAACCAAAAATTGAAAGGTGACCAATATAGGATGGAAATCCATGACAAATCAATAGAAAACTAAACAAGATAGTTATACAACCAAACCGTACGAATTTTAGAGGCAAAACCCCACATGCAAGTGATTTTCCAGTTTATCCAAACCCTAGGAGAGAGAAATACGAAAATTCATAGTAAATCAATAGAAAACTAAACAAGATAGTTATACAACCAAAACCCTATGAATTTTAGAGGCAAAACCCAACATGCAAGTGATTTTCTAGTTTATCCAAACCCTAGGAGAGAGAGAGAAATACGAAAATCCAATAAATTCATTTTAGTTTAAAGGGTTTTGTAAAACCCTGGATTATCCTAAAATAAAATAAAATAAGTAAGCCTAAATATTGAGAAGTTAAGATTTAATTTAGGTATTGGAAGAATAATATTATTGTAGACACCCCAAAATTGCACGATTTTTGATAAATCTTGAAGGAGAGAAATATTTTATTGAAATTTTCAATTCTTTGCATTGGGTTTGAGATACTTAACCCATTTGAATCCAAAACCGGAAAGGAAAAGACCCGAATTCAATCTTTTGTGCAAAGTCAAACTTTTTCCGGTTGAATTTTGTTGACTTTTGACCCCAGAAAATGAAATATTTTTTAAAGCCAGATTTCAAGATAATTTTTCCCGGTAATCAGGTTTTTAGCCATGTTATTGCATAAAAGAATTTTTTGAGATTTTAAATCTTGACGAATACCTTGGTTTTAACATGTTGAATCTTTTTACCGGACCTGAAAAATCAGAATTTTGCCTAAAACTGAAAAGTTGACTTTTTATTCACTTGGAATTTGGGTCTGGAACTATTTTTAATGGATTCAAATTGGGGGGGGGGGGGGTGTTTGCTTATTTACATGTAATATCTTAAGTAAATGGAGATTAAAAAATATGAGGACATTTACTTAAACGATATTACATGTAAATAAGTATTGCCTGTGTTAAAATTGAGATAAAAGCTTCTTTTTTTTTTGTATCCGACAAATAATGCCGGATACAAGTAGCCCTTAATGTATCCGGCAACATATGCCGGATACACATAGGTTCTAGTGTGTCCGGCATCATATGCCGGATACATTAAGCATTAAGGTACTTGTGTATCCGGCCTGACATGCCAGATACGCTAATTTTGCTCAAAATTAGGGTTTTCCGAGAGCTTTTCACTTTTACCATCATGTCCTTCATTAAATGAAGGGAAATCTCGGAAATAGCCTTAGGGTTAAGGTTGGTGGGCTATAAACATTATATTGTGTCTACCATTCTCACCAACCCTAACCCTAGCCTTTGCCTATAAATAGGAGGCTCCTCCTTAAGCAAATGGCCATTAACTCTTGCCTTGAATTCTTGCCAAGAAGAGCTCCAAGAGAAGAGGGAAACCGCTGCGGAAGTGCTTCCAGAATCCAGGTAAGCCTCAAACCTCTTTTTAAATTTTGTTTTTACATTCCTAGATCTAGATCTCTTCTTCTACCTTTCTGTAGAATAAGGCCTTTCTATGTGTGTGAAAATCCTTTCCCGGCTCAAAGTATCTCGAGACTCCCCCTAGCCATAAAACGTGAAGGCGGGATCTAGGAGAAACGAGACTGAGGATTGACCCTAGTGCTAGAACCTATGTAGCATAAAGCCTTTTTGAATCTATGTAAACCGTTCTATATTCAAAGTACCCCATGATTATCTTGAAGAACCGTGTTTAACGGGGAGAGAGAACAAAGGGAAACGATAATGGAATGGAACCCTAGGTTGTTTTAGAACCTTATTTTGATGAATATGTATGCATGCTATATTGTTATATTGATCTTGTATGATTTTTCACACTTGCACATACATAGCACTATTATGGCGGGATAGGCTCACATTTGGGGATTTATTACATTCATTGTGATAAATCACAAATAAATGGCCTCAATCAATTCTGGAATGTTTTTAAATGATTTTTAAAGGTTTTGTGTTCATTTTGCACGAATTACACACACTTGGTCACAGTTTTGCATTGGTTTTGCTCAAAATGGCTTAGCTTGACAGCAACTGTACCCTTACTTCGGACGCTCATAACTTCATTGTCCGGATGAATTTTGGAGTGATTCCAGAACCATGGAAAAGGTGAGGCTGTCTAGTTTATGTATACCAAATTTTATTAATTTCTATCAAGCAGATTTTTGACACCTCTCTGTCGAAGTTGATTGGACAGTTCAGGTTTAAATACGGAACTTGTCACTTCGACGGAGCGCCATGTGTTCGTTTTACGTCCGATTCGAGTGATTTTTGTTTCTGGGCACTCCTTTATGAGTCTATTTTCAAATCCATTTGGTTTCATAATTTTTTGACTCCATTTGAATTATTGGTAACGGATTTACTCAGAACTGTTCGTCAGTACTTTTCTGGGTAAATGTGTGATCTTCGGGGCTTGTTCGGGAGACCACCCAAGGCACATCCGAATGAGTTTTTGTATGAGGTTAGTTTCTTTTGAAAGATGGCCATACAGACTTCAATCACACCAAATTGCATGGATTTTTATGGAATGGATTTTTCTAGGTGATTTTCCAAACTTGCCTACTTGCTACTTTTGATTTTCTCCGGCAGCAACTTTAAAAGAGCCATAACTCTTAGGATTTCAACCGGAATTAATTATAATTTTGCATGAGACTATTGTTTATCCTAATCTTTCAAATGGATTTGGTTTGATTTAATTTAAAATTGGATTTGATTAATTTCAAGAGAAATGGCCTTACTTTTTACCAAATTTCCCGGTGTGCGCACCTAAATCCGGCCTAGATCGCACACCGGGCGCACCTTTGGTGCGTGCCTCGGGACATTCGGAGTCGCCACTGCCTGAGAGTGCAGGCAGACACGGTTTTGCCCTATCCGGGTCTAAGTCTGGTCTGCGGCTTATTAGAGATCTAGCTAAGTCCTCGGTTACGTCCGGGGAAGCCCTAAGACACCCCGGCCCGCCCCGTCGGTTTGACGGGTCCCTCGGGTCTCCCTGGTTTTTGAGTCAAGTTCACCCTTTTCCTAGGCCAGCATGCTACCTTGTTGAGTCTGGCGGGGCCCTCTGAAGGTGTGGGTTCCTTTTACTTTGATTTTATCTTTCTTATTTATATGAAGTGGGTCGGACCCGGGTCCCGTTGGAAGACCCGTGGGTTGCTATGGTTGGGCCTTGGGCCCAGTTGGGTTATTGGGTAACCCGTTTGGTTATTTTATTAAGTTTTATATATTTACAATTTTAGTTTGGGCTTAGTGGGCTTGGAATGGGCCCATTAGCCAAGGGTCAAAGGGCCTGGGCCTGCTTACTTAAAACAGGCCTGGTATGGGCCGGTCTGAGATGGGCCCCACAAATGGGCCAAAGGGATCTTAATGGGCCTATCTAGGCCCAAAGTCCAAAAATGGGCTTAAGGTAGCCCAAATGGTTTAAGGGAATGGTTCAAGCTGGCTTAGGCCTGATCCGGTCCAACCGAACCAAGGAATTACAAATTTTCACCACTTTTACACTTCGCCCGTGTTTTCTCTACGGTCCAGCCTGACCGTGAAATAAACACGGTCTCCCCTGTCTGTGAATTAAGCATGGTCCAGGCTGGACCGCCTTAGTTTACGGGTGCAATCAATTCTGTGCTTTTGCTGCCGATTCTTCTTGGGATCACTCCGTCGGCTTTCTCAGATGTTCTGCAACTGATGTGGAAGTTTTCAGCTTCTTCAGATTGGGTACTTGCTTCACATGGTCAAAAAATGACATTCTTCCTCTTCCTTTTGTTCTTGGAGGAGACCATCTTTCTTCTCTTTTTTTTTATTTGTTCAGGGCCATTTTCCAAGGGAACATAAAGGAATTTACAGGGCTTGGGGATCTCTTTTAAAGGAGTCCAATCTTCTCATACTCAAATGCATATGTCTCAAGTCAATGAAAAGTGTTCCTAGAACACCTCCTTTTTTCTTAGTTTTTGCTTATGAACACCTTTATAAAACTGGACTTAATGCTATCAACAACAAACAGGTTAGTGATATCAAAGTAAAATAATCAAAAGAAAGTGGAGAAAGTTTGAAAGGAATAACTTTGATCATATTAGAAAGTGTAATATACTTACAATGCTAGTGATAATCTCTTTGACAAATTCGGCAGCGCTTCCGCGTCCTTCAAAGTTTGTTGAGACAAATAGGAAAGAGCTTGGTTAGTCTTGGTTAAGTGGTCTTGATCAATGTATGGTAAATGGGGTGTTTAGGCATAACCTTGGGGTAGTCTTAGAGCATAAGGGTAATTTGGGCATAAAAAGGGGTTTGGTTTTGGGATGGTGGCAATTGGGCAGGGATTGGTCGTGGGGAGCTCCAGGAGGGAGAGGGTCGCAGGGAAGGAGGCTTGTCCAAATGAAGGGGGGTGGCCTCTCTATTTATAGGCAAAAATCCCGTGCCCGTATTTGAAGTACGGGCATGCCTTGCCCGTACTTTAAGTACGGGCGTGCCTTGCCCGTAATTCAAGTACGGGCGAAAAACGAATATTTGCAATTATCGCAGATTCGGCCGTACGGGACGCGTGTTCCGCCGTACAGCGACGCGTGTTTCCTTCTAGAAGCGTGCCCGTACTTTAAATACGGGCATGCCTTGCCCGTAATGCAAATACGGTCCCGCACGTTTTAAAAATGTGTGGATTTCAAACCTTTATTCAATTTGGTTTTCTGCAAGATTTATATTCGATTTTATGATTATTTTATTATATAAACGAGATTCCTTTATTAAAATATTACTAAACACTCTTATCTTATTTATTTTATTGGTTTAGTCCACTTTTGCTGCTTTTTTGCCACATGGGCAGTTTTTCTGAAACTTCAACTGCTCATAACTTCTTCATCCGGTGTCCGATTTCAACAAACTTGGTGTCGTTGGAATCAGCTCGGAACCACCTATCCATTGGGATCAAGTTTGGCAGCTGAATTGGGGTCGAGCAAAAAGTCAACTTTTTGCTTTCTGGAAGTTTGACCGGGCCATATTTTTCTCACCTGGACTCCGATTCCAGCAAATTCAGTTGCGTTGGAACCGTGTCGAAATGCTCTTTCCAATGATATGAAGTTTGATGGCCAAATTTACTTGAATCAAAAAGTCAATTTTTGACCCCCTCAGGGTTTGACTTTTAGTTTGACTTTTCACTTTTCTTTATTTTGGGGGTGCAAAAATCAGGTGCTAACAGCTGCCCCTCTTTGCTGGAGTCACCTTGGGGGATGAACGGCAAAGAAGAAAAAGAACCTTATTTTTGCACCTTGCATTTTTGTCGACATGGTCGACGAGCTCAATCATTGAATTTGTTTTTAGTGAAAGGGAAGTGTCAGATGTCTGGTATCACTTCCTGGTTTTGGAATCCCTATACCCTCTTTCGGGTTTGAATAGGGCAGTTTCTTTTTGAAAAATGAGATGAGATTGGTTTTGAGCTCATCAGCCTGTTTCGGCGTTGATGCAAGGCACTTAACAATGTTCTTGTCTTCTTGTTTGTTCCATTAAAGCTTTTAGTGACTTTCATTCTTGACTTCTTGAGAGTTTTTTTTTTTTTTTAGAGAGATAGGCCAAGGTATGGGTTTGGGATTGCAGATGAGAGGACGGGAGGAAGCTTTCGCGCTGCTGTCCATCATCTCGGAGACCACACACCTACTCTAGCCTATACTATTTACAAAAGTGAGAATCAAAATTTACAAGAAGGGGCGAATTGGCCCATTATTGTTTTTCCTTGTTGCTTCTCCTTGCCAGGTTCTTCCTCTTGTTGAGGCATTTAAAGCTTCTCTTTCCACTTATGAGCATCCACTGGGGATCTGGTGGGAGCATGATCTGTCTAGATGACTCTCTGGGGATTATTGTGATGTTTATTTTTGCTCTTGAAATTGTGTTGGAAGGTCTGAGCATCTTGACGATCTTCTTTCTTCTGAGCTCTGCTGGGGATGAAAGGGAAGAAGCCTCTGTTGGGGTATGAAGGATCAAAGTATCCTTCTCATGTTCATCTTGTATCTTTCTTCCTTCTTTGAACGTGTACAAGGAACACAACATTAGTGTTTGTTTCATTGGGGATATGCAAGGTTGGTTTATTCTTAACCTTTTACTCATCATAATCAAAAAAATGGCTATTGATTAAGGCAATGAACCCTTCTTCACGGGTTAGCAACACAGCTGGGGAAATTCCAAGAATAGTTAAGCAGAATAATTACGGAAAAACACAGATGTGGTAGTATGTGTTTGTGCCTGCAATTATCACAAAAGTCAATCCTTAAGTCAGACATTGATTAGAGTGCTTGGTATTTTTAGCCTTGTCATCATAGGCCTTGGAGCGTTGACTTAAACACAGTCTGCCAATCTGGGCCCTTCAGATCACTTGGCTGTCCCCGCTTAGTGCACTGTTCAACCTGTCTCTGTTTTGCTGCATTTCCCTTTTTGCTTCTAATCAAGGTATGACCAGTTTTTTTTTTTTTAACCACGACTGAACCTTTTTTGCACATAGCGCCCTTTTGGGTTTTCACCATGTCTGGTCCTTTCAGGGAGAATCCAATTCTGTCATTACCCGAAAACGCAGATTTGACTGTCTTGCTCAAGATCATTCTCTTTGGGATCCGAAAGGTCTTTAAGGTAGGACGAAATGTAAGCTAGGTCGGGGTTTTGAAAGAAAGATAAGTGGCCCAAGAAGGTTGTGATTTTATAGGTCTGTACAGTGCTCCTTTTATTATTGGGGCTTACATCCTGGCTTATTTCTTTGGTGTGGGGTTCATATTTTCCACATCTTTCTTTGTACTTGCTTTTTTCTTCTTTTTCTTGATTTTCTTCGCAATTGCTCTCTTTTTTTTTTTTTTTACTTGAGTTAGGGCCAGGAATGCCCATTTTTTGGTGTGAAGGAACACCTGTACTAGGTTTGAAAAGAAATTTTCAGGCCCAAAAGTGTCTAACTAGGGGAGAACTTTTTTTGGGGTGTTTGAAAGGATTTACAGGTTTGGGGGAGAGTCAAAGATGGCCTCTCTTCATTTCCCAATTGGAACGATCTCAAGGATAATACAGTTTGACTGCATCTGCATTTATTGGCTCAGGAAAAATAGTCCCGTCCATCTCTTGTAGGATTAGTGCTCCTTTGGACAGAACTTTGTGTACTACGAATGGTCCTTCATAGTTTGGCTTGAATTTCCCTCTATTATCTTCTTGGTGGGGAAAAATCTTTTTCATAACAATGTTGCCCACCTTGAAGTGTCGTGGTATTACTTTTTTGTTATAAGTCCGAGCTGCTCTCTGCTGATAGAGTTGTCCATGGCACAAAGCTCTGATTCTTTTTTCATCAAGCAACTGCAACTGGTCAAACCTTGATTCTTCCCATTCAATGTCATCAACCTCTGCTTCCTTCAGGATTCTGAGTGAAGGGATCTGCACTTCCACGGGAAGGATTGCCTCCATTCCATATACAAGAGAGAAAGGAGTTGCTCCGGTTGAGACCCTGATTGAGGTTCGGTACGCATGCAAAGCATATGGCAACTTCTCATGCCAGTCTCTGTAGGTGACTACCATCTTTCCCAATATCTTCTTCAGATTTTTGTTGGCAGCTTCTACTGCTCCATTCATTTTGGGCCGGTATGCTGTGGAGTTTAAATGCCTGATCTTCAAATCTTCGCACATCTTGTCCATGTCCCTGTTATTCAAATTCTTGGCATTGTCTGTGATAAGTGCTTCAGGCACACCATAGCGACAGACAATGTTGTTTCTGATGAATTTCAGCACCTGGGACCCTTTGACCTCTGTAAAGGACATGGCCTCTACCCACTTGGTAAAATAATCTATTGCAACCAAAATGAATCGATGCCCATTTGATGCCTTCGGATGTATTTCTCCAATCATATCAATTCCCCAGATGGCGAAGGGCCAAGGAGAAGTCATTGAGTACAAAGTGTTGGGCGGTGCATGAATGTTATCAGCATAAATTTGGCATAACCGGCACTTCCTTACGTGGATATGGCAATCATGTTCCATAGTCAACCAGTAATAACCCATTCTCAAGATTTTCCTTGCTAGCATATGCCCGTTCATATGTGCGCCACATTGTCCCCCGTGGACTTCATCAACCAGCTGTTGTGCCTCTTCTTCTGTTACACATAGCAGCAGTGAATCATTATAGGACTTCTTGTATAGCTTGTCTCCACTGAGGAAGAACTGTCCTGCCAGTTTTTGAATCGTGCGCCTTTCAGATGTTGTGGCATTCTCCGGCAAAGTCCTGTTTCTCAGGTACCTCATTATGTCTGCATACCAGGGTTCCCCTTTTGGCGTGCTCTTCTCAACATTAAAACAGTAAACAGGAGAATGCCGCACCTCTATCTCCAATGGTTGTACCCAAGTGTCCCTAGTGATAGTTGCCATAGATGCCAGTGTTGCCAGGGCATCTGCAAACTGATTCCTGTCTCGTGGCATATAATCAAATGTCACGCTTTTGAACTGTCCTCCCAATTCCTTAATCAGTTCCTGATATGGCACCAACTTAGGATCCTTAGTCCGCCAATCTCCCATTACTTGGTAGATGATTAGACAGGAATCACCATAAACCTTTAACTCTTGGATATTCATTTCAATTGCGGCTCGCAAGCCTAACACACATGCTTCGTATTCTGCCATGTTGTTAGTGCAATCGAACAAGAGTTTTGCTGCTATTGGATGATGGACTCCCTCTGGGGAAATGATTACCGCACCAATCCCTTTCCCATTGATGTTGACGGCCCCATCAAAGAACATTTGCCATCCTGTTTCCTCTCCTGCTAACTCGGCACACATAATTTCATCATCCGGCAATCCGGTGATAAGAGGCTGATAGTCGAGCACAGGGTGTTCTGCCAGGTGATCTGCCACTGCCTGTCCCTTTATTGCCTTTCTCGTGGTGTACACAATGTCGTACTGAGATAAGATAACTTGCCACTTGGCAATTCTTCCAGTAGAGATTGGCTTTTCAAAAATGTACTTCAGGGGATCCGTATCCGAGATTAGTAGGACAGTATGACTGAGGAGATAGTGCCGGAGCTTCTGAGCTGCCCATACCAACGCACCACAGGTCTTCTCAAGCAATGTGTATCTTACTTCATAATTGGTAAATTTCTTGCTCAGATAATAAATTGCTTGTTCCTTTTTTCCTGTATCATCATGCTGCCCTAGGACGCATCCGGCCGCTGTTTCTGTGACTGACAAGTACATGATTAGCGGTCGTCCTGGTACAGGGGGGACCAAAGTCGGCGGGCTCATCAAATAGGCCTTGATTTTGTCAAATGCTTCTTGGCAATCTTCATTCCAGATCACGGGGTTATCCTTTTTTAGCAATTTGAATATTGGTTCGCACACGGGAGTCATCTGTGCTATGAACCGACTGATGTACTGTAATCTGCCAAGGAAACCTCTTACTTCTTTCTCTGTGGACGGGGGAGGCATCTCCAGAATTGCCTTTACTTTGACAGGATCAACCTCAATTCCTCGTTTCCCAACAATGAATCCGAGTAACTTCCCTGAGGTAACGCCAAATACACACTTATTTGGGTTCAACCTGAGCTTGCATTCCCTGAGCCTGTCAAACACCTTTCCAAGGTTCACCAAATGACTTTCCTCTTCTTTTGATTTTGCAATCATGTCATCTACATATACTTCCATTTCTTTATGCATCAGATCATGGAAGAGCAAAGTCATCGCTCTTTGGTATGTAGCACCTGCATTCTTCAAACCAAAGGGCATCACCTTGTAACAGTACGTGCCCCAGTGTGTAATAAATGAAGTCTTCTCCATGTCTTCAGGTGCCATTCGTATCTGATTATACCCAGAGAATCCATCCATGAAGGAGAACATGGAATGAGTTGCAGTATTATCAACTAGTATATCAATGTGTGGCAATGGGAAGTCATCTTTTGGGCTTGCCTTGTTCAGATCCCTGTAGTCAACACACATCCTAACCCTTCCATCTTTCTTGGGGACTGGCACAATGTTTGCTAACCATTCTGGGTAATCTGTAACTTTCAAGAACCCCGCTTTTAACTGCTTGGCAACTTCTTCCTTGATCTTTAGGGCCCATTCTGGTTTCATGCGTCTGAGTTTTTGCTTTACTGGTGTGGCCTCAGACTTTATAGGTAACCGGTGCACAACTAAATCCGTGTCTAACCCAGGCATATCCTCGTATGACCATGCAAACACATCAATGTAGGATTTTAGAAAATCAGTTATCTGTATTTTCTGTAATAATGTCAGCTTTTTACCAACTTGAAGAATCCTTGGTTGTGCTGTGTCACCTATGTTGATGGGTTCAGTTTCCTCAATGTTAGCCTGGAGACCTTTTTCATGCCTGTCTAAGGCGAATTGGATTTCAGGTGGGGTCTCCCATGATTCATCATTATCCTCAAGTTCAAAAGAATCACTGGGGATAATTTCTGAATCATCGGGTTGTGATGAGTAAGTGTCGCTATCTGATTCATGCCCGACACTTTGGATTTCTTTTTGTTCTTTTTGACCTTTTTGTTTTTGTTTGATTGTGGCAGCCTGATTATCTATCTCGTGCTCCGAATTTTTCGGGTGTGCGTCGAGATTGATATTAAGGTTGCGATTTTGGGTTTGCTTATTTGCAAAATTATTCACGGAAGCAGAAAAATAATCCAAAGACTTCACGCATTTATTAAAGAGTGCAGCAATATCTACAGAGGGAATTTCAGAAGTGGAAGAAACTCCCTGTGGTAGTTCTGCTTTGCGAGTGGCAAGTGGCGTCGAACTCCAGTTCTGCAATGCGTGCTTGTCCTTGGTTACAGCGGTCACCACGTTCACCTTTCCGGTCTGTATCATGCTGATGCTGCTGTCAGAGGAGATGCAGATGGGGTCATTAGCTGTGCCCTTCTTCGGTTGATTCTGACTTGGATCTTCTGATGATATACTGATCCATACCCCGCAGCGGATGACAGTCCCTGGTACCAGAATAGTGACTTCGTGGGGTGGTTTCACCTTAGGCAATGCCTTGGTTGCAGATTTTACTGATGATTCGTCCCTCATGCTGGAAGAATGTTCGTCAGGGGCCCAATTGCCATAAGTTTCATGGTAAGCCAGCTCAGTGGGTAGTCCCAGCACTTGGGGCATATTCTGGAACATCTGACCCAGACCATCCCTGGTACTTGGGTGTATAATGCAGATGGGAGGTGGGGGAGACCTTTGTCTTGGAGTGGGTTCTCCTGAACTATCCTGGCTTTCCATCATGTAGATGTATTGAGCTGGCTCTTCTTCTTCAGTATCATCTGATGGGTAGACAAACGCCTCTTCAGGGATAGCTGGTTTTTCGGTGTCAACTGACTGCCAAGAGAATAAAGCAGACAGTTCTTCCATCATTCCACTGAGAGCCTCTGAGTTCTCTTCTGTAACTGTCTCCTGGGGCAAGGGAGGTTCATCCCATAACCTTTGCAGATAATCAGCTTTCGCTTGCTCAACTGGATCATTGAACTCATCGCCCCATCCCTGGGGGACTATATTTTGAATGGCCTGGGCAGCTTCCCTCTCCATATTGGTAAAGTGATGATATAACTGGCCCTGTACACAGATGGGCCAGTGTGGGTCTCTTCCTTCTGCTCGTGCCTTCTTTCGTTCAGCTTTCCTGCCAAACAGCCTGGCATAGTCTTCAGGTTCAGGAACAAACCCCAATCCAAAGCCCACAGATTTGTCACATGGCTGGATTGCAGACCTGATGCCTTGCTTATATTTGCCCAATCCTTCTCCTACTCGGAGGCCCCAGTCGGCGCATTCAGCAGCACCGAACATATTCTTCCTTTTCCTTCTGCGGGACAAGTCTGATTGCAGAGGAGTAGGAATGCTGTTTATCTGCACCATTTCAATGGCTTGAAAGTTCAGGGAAGTAGGCAGCTCATAATCAACCACAGGTACCCCTCCTTGTTCGAATTCTCTGTGATTTTCTGCATGTACTGTGATCAATTGATTTCCCGAGATGAATCGGATCATTCGATGTAAGGTGGACGGGACTGCCCCTGCTTGATGTAACCAAGGTCTTCCAATCAGCAGATTGAAGGAGGCATTGATGTCCATCAACTCAAATGTAATGAAGAAGGCCCTTTCAGCAATTGTAATTTCCAGAGTAACTTCCCCAAGGGAATCCTTCTTGGCATTGTCAAACCCGCGGACATTGTTGGAGCTGGGTTTGATCAACTCAGTGTTCAGCTGCAGACTGTGGAAGGTCCTGACTGGGCAGATATTCAGAGCTGACCCGTTATCGATCATGACCCGTCTCACCATCAAGTCAGAGCACCTTACTGTGATAAACAGAGGCTCTGTGTGATTGTGACCTTCAGGGGGCAAGTCTGCTGAGGAAAAAGAGATTGCTTCTGGCGTAGCAATTATAGACATTACTGTCTCCAGCTGCTCAGGGCTGATGTCGTCAGGCACATGAGTATCACCCAGTATTTTCATGAGTACGTCCTTATGTTTGTCTGAATCCAATAAGAGACGCATAATGGATATCTGGGCTGGTGTCTTATTCAACTGCTGCACTAAATCATACTCTGAAGTGAAGGCACTATAGTGGAGTTTTTCAATCTCTTCCTCTGGGGCCTTCCCTTTCTTCTTATGGGTCTGTGGCATTTCAGCGGCCACATCCTTCCCTTTTTCTTTCCTTGTCCTTTCTTCACTAGTCTCTCCCTCTGGTGCAGGTGGAGGGTTAGGGTGGATATATCGACCAGAACGGGTAATCCGATCGACTTCTCTTTCAGTGGAAGTGATGGTAGAATCATGGTACATGGGTAGGAATTGGTAAGGTGGAGGCACAGCGGAGTAGGTTGGGTCAAGGTGAAGGTGGTGTAAGTTGAGGGTGGGTGGTTCCAGTAGGAAGTCCACAGGCTCATTGAATGGGTTCATCATGTCGAAGATATTTTGTGGGGGTGAGTTTGGGACAGGTGGAGGATAGAAAGGCTCTTGTTCGGGAAAGTTAAAATGCACCAAAGGGAACCCCAAGAAGGTTTCTTCGTCATCTTCTCCGTTGACGACGCATACTTGCTGCTTTACTATCTCTCCTTGGAGGTATATCCTGACAATTTGCCCCGGTCGCCCAATCAACATAGAGGGGTCAAACTGTACTTCATTGCCCTGGTCACTGATGACCTGATGTACTGTTCCGCTGCCAGAAGCCTTATTATGGTCTGGGAGAGGATTGGTAGTTGTGCCAGTAGGTGGAGTAGGTGCTGCTGGTGCTGGGGGATCTACAGAGATCTTCTTGCTGTCTATCGGATCCTGTATATCATGCCTCAAGTCCCAACATCGATTAGTTGAATGCCCGGGAGCTCCAGAATGGTATTCACATCTTTCTGCTGTATTATAACTTCGTGAGTTAATCATTCTGGGGTTAGGAGGCTTGATTTGAAGGTACCCCTTCTTCAGCAGTGTAGCCAATAGTTCTGCAGGTGCATAAGGCAACGGGGTAAAAACCCTCTTCATTCTTGCCTCTGCCTCTTCTCTGGTTCTTCTCATGGGTTGCCCCTGGCCTTCAGGCCTCTGAGAAATGTGGTAAGGCTGCGTTGGCTGTACATAATTAACAGCCTGAGTTTCCTGCCTCCTAGGCTCTTGCCCCTGATTTCTGTTACTCTGTCCTGCCGCAGCCTTTCTCTGTGTAGGGCCCTGGCCACTGCCATCTATCTTGCCAGCCCTTACAGCATCTTCAATTCTGTCTGCCGTCAAAATCAAGTCATTGAAATTGGAAGTACTTTGCCCCAGTAGCAAGTGATGCAATGAACAAGGAGGTCATCTCCTGTTCCAGTAGTGGGGGTTGGACTAGGGTCGCCAATTCTTTCCATCTCTTGGCATACTCCCGTACAGATTCCTGATTCTTCTTTGTCAGCCTCTGCAGCTCTGCCCTGGTTTGTACAATTTGACTGTTCAAACGGTACTGCTGGATGAATGCTGCTGCTAAATCATTCCAGGTCTTAATCTTGGTTTTGTCCAGACTCAAAAACCAAGTATATGCTGCCCCTGTCAGTGATCTCTGAAAGAACTGTATCATAATTTTTTCATCTTTGGCATATTGACACATATCTCCAGAGTATGACCTGAGGTGGTTTAACGGGCACCCGGTGCCATCAAACTGATGCAAGTCAGGGCATTTAAATTTCGGTGGAAGATGAACATCGGAGAAGAAGCAGAGGCTGTCTAAAGTAGCTTCCATGGGGACCGCACTGGGTCGTAGGCTTTTCAGCTCTTCACGCAAAGCATCTACCTCTGATTTAGTGGCTGCCATCCTTTCATCAAACTGGGCCTGCTGTGTTCTATACCAATCTTCCTCTTCTTGCCCCAGTTGGGCAGGTGCAATAACCTGAGGAAGAGGCACAGCTTGCGGAGGTGGAGGTGGTACCAACGGGGCTGGGTACGCAGGGTATGGCGGTGGAGCATCCATTTGCGGTGGAGCAATCGGTTGCTGCAAGGTCACTGGTACTGCTGGGGGAGCCATTCTGAGTTCTCTTAGTTCTGCCATTAACTCTTGAATAATTGTCCCCATACTGTCAATCCTTTGTTGCAGGTCAGTCACTGTCTGTGCCTGGCTGGACTCTGCCTGGTCCTGTCCTGGTGAGGTCTGTTCTCTTGGCTGCTCCATTTCAAGCCTGCTCTTGGATCTTAACAAGTAAGGGCTTCGAGAAGCAATTTTGGTACCTGGGAAGGGCAACCAGCGGATATTAGTGCAACTCATATTAAAGGCATAATACATGATCAAAGATTAATTCATTTGGATTATTTTGACAGTGATAGAGATTCTTAAGCTTGCTCTATTTTAGCCGAACGGCTGGGAAAGAGAACCCGGTTTAGACTAGTCTGTTTTAGCCAGACGGCTGGGAAAGGGAACCCTAAACTGATCTGTTTTAACCAAATGGTTGGGAGAGAGAACCCGATTTAGACTGGTCTATTTTAGCCAAACGGCTGGGGGAGAGAACCCGGTTTAACAGGTTGGTTTGAGCTCAGTATCACGAGGTTGGACCATGTTAAGTCTCCGCAGGGGATGAGCTAAACAGCAACATCCAGGTGCACCTTAACCAATTTTTAGTTTAATCTCTGATGGTTTTGGCACCTGACTTCGGCTAGTAGTTCCCGGGCGTGTCTTAGCTAGTCGTTGGTTTAATCACCATTGACTTTGACGCCTCACAACGGGGAAGGCTATGCCAGGACGATCCTCTGCCAATTTTCTGGTTTAATTACCAGTGGCTTCAGTGCCCTAAAATTCGGCTAGGGATACCCAAGCGTACCTTAGTCGTTAGCTTAGTTGCTTAACCTTGGTGCCACACAACGGGGTATGCTATGGCAGGACGATCTTCTGCCAATTTTCTGGTTTAACTACCAGTGGCATCAGTGCCCCAAGAGTTCGGCTAGGGATACCCGAGCGTACCTTAGTCGTTAGCTTAATTGCTTGACCTTGGTGCCACACAACAGGGTATGCTATGCCAGGACGATCCTCTGCCAATTTTCTGGTTTAATTACCAGTGGCATCAGTGCCCCATAGGCTGACTGTGTGATCTTTTAAATCAGACGGGTGTGATCTGAGCTCAAGGGATTGGGTGTTTTTTATTCAGAACCCTGGGGTTTTGAGACTTAAACTTGAAAGCTTGAGAGTTGATAAGGATGGGGTGTTCTTTACTCAGAACCCCTATGGGTTTAAAAATTCCTTTGGCAAGTTTTTTTTTTATTCAAATTGCCTGAAAGTTTCAAAGTTGGTAAAGAAAATGGGGTGTTCTTTATTTAGAACCCTTTGCTTTTAAAGATTTAAACAATTTGGCGAGTTCTTTACTTAGATTGCCTGAAAAATTTTGAATTGGGTGTTCTTTATTCAGAACCCTTTGTTTTTAAAGATTTAAACAATTTGGCGAGTTCTTTACTTAGATCGCCTGAAAAATTTTGAATTGGGTGTTCTTTATTCAGAACCCTTGGGTTAAAGGATTTGGCGAGTTCTTTATTCAGATCGCCTGAAAGTTTTGAAGTTGAAGGATTGGGGCTAGATTGTTTGAAAAAGAAATTTGAGGATGTCTTAATTGACTTTATTAAACCTAGCACAAAATTCTTCATGGAAAAAGAAGTACAATGCCAAAATTCAAAATAAACAATTACATGATTAAAAAAATAAACAAACCCAGACTCTAGCTAGGTTGGTCATCATCATAATGGGAGGACACGTCTCGCCTTTTTAAGGCACGCAGAAGTTTATTCCGCAGACGTCGGTCCTCTTTTGCGCGTCTGCGCATGGTGTCAAGCTGCTGCTGAAGGGCCTCATTGGCCTGCTTGTTTTTACGCTCGGAATCCACGTATGCACGGTGGATCCGAGAATGAGATTCCCGCAGTTCGGCCACCCTATCCCTGTATGTGTCAGGGGGCGGAGCTGGGATATCGTCAGAGGTGACGATATGGAGAGGAGGTGGGCTGTCTAGGCCAGTTTCTCGAGCAATCCATTGTTCGTAATTACGAACGTCGGATGCAGTGAAAATGTCCTCTTGGAGTATGTGCACGTGTTGCCATTCCTTCACCAATTTTTCTTCAATTCCCATGTAAGGGGGCCAGTTAATCCTTCCGCCTCATCGTTGATTGGTATTCCCTGAGACTTCCCAAACTGTCTCAGAATTCGAACCGGATAGTATGGCATGGCATGGGTCAAGCCTATCAAGGCTAGGCAATGTCTTTTCCTGAAAGCTATGACGGGAGTATATGTTTGGTCAAATGTGCCTCCCCATCTTATATCAGTTTCTCCTTTCAACTGGAGAAAGTGGTCAAACCAATCCTCTCTGGAGGGTAAGTCTGGTCTAATCTCTCTTCGGGCCATCAGGGTGACATTGTCACGGACGTACCCATAACGTGGGCTGATAGGTTCAGCAACCATCAGGTGATCTTGAAGCCAGATGTGTAGGAGAGGAGCGCATCATTGAAACCTCCTAGTTCCGTTCTTGGTCATGGTCAAAGCATGATATAGCTGAGCAAGGATTAATGGTGCAATTCGGAATTTCACTTGGAGTTGGTCCACAATTTCCATGAGGGCCAAATTGATGGTGTCTCCCCCAGTAGGAAAGAAGAGTTGTGATAGAACCACGAGGGTGAAGGTGTCCCACCAAACACGGGGTCTTTCCTGCTTTTTGTCCCTTATCTTTTCAGCAAGGAAGGTTTTAGAGACCCGCGTGAATGCTTGGTCACCTCCTAAAGTCTGGAATTCTCCTCTGGGTAGGCCAAAGAAAGTACAAGCTTCATTCTTGTAGCTATCTTTGAGACTTGGCCTAGCTGGTTCTCCATGGTCACGAAATCGGAGGAATAGTTTGAATTCCTCAATTGTAGGGGTCAACTCATTAGTCCTAAATCTAAAGAGTGAAAGTTGGGGATCCCAGAAAGGTAGGGCTGCATGAATCATGTCCCAATTAATGGGCACATTTAACAGGGACAGAGTTTGTCCCATATGGTATTTCTGTTCCCATTTAATTTGCTCATCTCCTTGCAATTGCCTTGTCCAAGAACGGATCCAAGGGGTATCAAAGGCACACTTCTCTATCCTAGGGAAGCGAACTCTCTCAGTCGAGGATGAAGATGCCATGCCGTCTATCCGATTTAAATTCCAAGTCAATCTAGGGTTTTCCACCAAAAACTCTAAATTAGTCTAAGGCATGCAACAAGATATGCAAAAATTAAATCAATGCCTAAGCAGTTTAATCAAGAATCAAATCCAAGCACTCAAGTTATGGGGTCTTAAGGGTTATGTCCTTTAAATGTTTGGAAAATGCATTTAGGTTTTAGCCGGCCTTTTCTTTCATCTGTTCTTTCATCTGCTCTTTCATCTGCCCCTAGTGTCGGACTGAATACAATATTTACAACTTGCCTTCGAGGGCGAAATTTACAAAAGTAAATCTGAAAAGAGAATCACCTTTAGGGTTGTTGAGAACCCAAAAGGAGGGTACAAATTTGCCATTCGGCAGGTGGGCTGAAATCCTATCCCTAGGGTTTTTCTGCCTCTGTTTTGACCCATTTCTGTCTGATCTGGCCGGCTTTCGACTGAACCAAGACTGACTTGAATGCACAGATTAAATCGAGTTAATTTCCTTAGATTAGGGTTAAGACCAACACAGGTGGGGGTTAATGCCCCCGATTAATTTTACCCTTATTTGTTTATTCATGTTCATGCTCACATCATGGTTTATCAGAAGTAATAGGTGGGGAAGGATACCCAGCCCAAGGCACCTGCCTTAAAGGGTCTGAGCCAAGTACTAAACCCTTCGCGTACCATGGCAAGAAACCAATGGCGCTTGAAGAATCTAGAAACCTGGGGAGATGGGTTTACCCTGCTTTCCCCGGCAAGCCACGGGAGCGTAGGGCTAATACCATCCCAAAAGTAAGTTTCTCGATTGAAGAAGGGTGGCTGCTAGAGAGATCTAGGTTTTGGTTAAGAAGAGCATTCACATGTTCAGACAGCATTCAGTTCGGATCATTCATGCAGACTCCCTCGTGCATGTCACCCCATGCAGTTAAAAATTCATTCACGGTGTAGTGAGGTGCTTGTGTGTGCAGTGGAGCCAAGTACTGTGTCTGATCGGGTGATTCTTGGATAATGGGCTGATTAAGGGTTCCTTAATGTTACTTTTATAGTGAGAATACAGAACAGTATGCAATACAATGTTTGGGTGGATCCCCAGGTAAGTGGAGGGTCACAGGGAACCGCTTAAATTCCACTTTCCTTAGGCAATTATCTCGTCCTTGTGACAGGATCCCCCAATATCATGTAATTGCATAAGTTTCGCAAACCACTAAATTTGGACAAGAAGTACTTCCCAAATCTGCTTATATCCACCTAGGTTGACTCATTTGATAACCAGGGTCCGACTGGGTTGAGGGAAGTCCCCAGCAGAGTCGCCAAGCTGTGCGCACCTAAATCTGGCCTAGATCGCACACCGGGCGCACCTTTGGTGCGTGCCTCGGGACATTCGGAGTCGCCACTGCCTGAGAGTGCAGGTAGACACGGTTTTGCCCTATCCGGGTCTAAGTCTGGTCTGCGGCTTATTAGAGATCTAGCTAAGTCCTCGGTTACGTCCAGGGAAGCCCTAAGACACCCCGGCCCGCCCCGTCAGTTTGACGGGTCCCTCGGGTCTCCCTGGTTTTTGAGTCAAGTTCACCCTTTTCCTAGGCCAGCATGCTACCTTGTTGAGTCTGGCGGGGCCCTCTGAAGGTGTGGGTTCCTTTTACTTTGATTTTATCTTTCTTATTTATATGAAGTGGGTCGGACCCGGGTCCCGTTGGAAGACCCGTGGGTTGCCATGGTTGGGCCTTGGGCCCAGTTGGGTTATTGGGTAACCCGTTTGGTTATTTTATTAAGTTTTATATATTTACAATTTTAGTTTGGGCTTAGTGGGCTTGGAATGGGCCCATTAGCCAAGGGTCAAAGGGCCTGGGCCTGTTTACTGAAAACAGGCCTGGTATGGGCCGGTCTGAGATGGGCCCCACAAATGGGCCAAAGGGATCTTAATGGGCCTATCTAGGCCCAAAGTCCAAAAATGGGCTTAAGGTAGCCCAAATGGTTTAAGGGAATGGTTCAAGCTGGCTTAGGCCTGATCCGGTCCAACCGAACCAAGGAATTACAATTTTTCACCACTTTTACACTTCGCCCGTGTTTTCTCTACGGTCCAGCCTGACCGTGAAATAAACACGGTCTCCCCTGTCTGTGAATTAAGCACGGTCCAGGCTGGACCGCCTTAGTTTACGGGTGCAATCAATTCTGTGCTTTTGCTGCCGATTCTTCTTGGGATCACTCCGTCGGCTTTCTCAGATGTTCTGCAACTGATGTGGAAGTTTTCAGCTTCTTCAGATTGGGTACTTGCTTCACATGGTCAAAAAATGACATTCTTCCTCTTCCTTTTGTTCTTGGAGGAGACCATCTTTCTTCTCTTTTTTTTTATTTGTTCAGGGCCATTTTCCAAGGGAACATAAAGGAATTTACAGGGCTTGGGGATCTCTTTTAAAGGAGTCCAATCTTCTCATACTCAAATGCATATGTCTCAAGTCAATGAAAAGTGTTCCTAGAACACCTCCTTTTTTCTTAGTTTTTGCTTATGAACACCTTTATAAAACTGGACTTAATGCTATCAACAACAAACAGGTTAGTGATATCAAAGTAAAATAATCAAAAGAAAGTGGAGAAAGTTTGAAAGGAATAACTTTGATCATATTAGAAAGTGTAATATACTTACAATGCTAGTGATAATCTCTTTGACAAATTCGGCAGCGCTTCCGCGTCCTTCAAAGTTTGTTGAGACAAATAGGAAAGAGCTTGGTTAGTCTTGGTTAAGTGGTCTTGATCAATGTATGGTAAATGGGGTGTTTAGGCATAACCTTGGGGTAGTCTTAGAGCATAAGGGTAATTTGGGCATAAAAAGGGGTTTGGTTTTGGGATGGTGGCAATTGGGCAGGGATTGGTCGTGGGGAGCTCCAGGAGGGAGAGGGTCGCAGGGAAGGAGGCTTGTCCAAATGAAGGGGGGTGGCCTCTCTATTTATAGGCAAAAATCCCGTGCCCGTAATTCAAGTACGGGCGAAAAACGAATATTTGCAATTATCGCAGATTCGGCCGTACGGGACGCGTGTTCCGCCGTACAGCGACGCGTGTTTCCTTCTAGAAGCGTGCCCGTACTTTAAATACGGGCATGCCTTGCCCGTAATGCAAATACGGTCCCGCACGTTTTAAAAATGTGTGGATTTCAAACCTTTATTCAATTTGGTTTTCTGCAAGATTTATATTCGATTTTATGATTATTTTATTATATAAACGAGATTCCTTTATTAAAATATTACTAAACACTCTTATCTTATTTATTTTATTGGTTTAGTCCACTTTTGCTGCTTTTTTGCCACATGGGCAGTTTTTCTGAAACTTCAACTGCTCATAACTTCTTCATCCGGTGTCCGATTTCAACAAACTTAGTGTCGTTGGAATCAGCTCGGAACCACCTATCCATTGGGATCAAGTTTGGCAGCTGAATTGGGGTCGAGCAAAAAGTCAACTTTTTGCTTTCTGGAAGTTTGACCGGGCCATATTTTTCTCACCTGGACTCCGATTCCAGCAAATTCAGTTGCGTTGGAACCGTGTCGAAATGCTCTTTCCAATGATATGAAGTTTGATGGCCAAATTTACTTGAATCAAAAAGTCAATTTTTGACCCCCTCAGGGTTTGACTTTTCACTTTTCTTTATTTTGGGGGTGCAAAAATCAGGTGCTAACACCCGGATTTGCCTCAACTTTGTTTTGTGCAACTTTTGCTGTGATTTCCATCTTTTTGTGATATTCCAGAAGTGATATTATCATAAAAGAAGATCTGGAATTCATATGGATTTTCATGTGAAGATATCATATATTTGTCCTTTTTCAAGGTTTTCATGATTTTTTAGCAAGCTTTCTATTTTCTTTTAGCATGAACAAACACTTGGCAACCACTTCGTGTGGATGAATGGGGGTGCTTAACACCTTCCCCCGTTCATAATCTAATCCCCTTACCCATCTCTGGATTTGATTTTCAAGTAGGGTTATTTTTACCTTAGAATTGGCATTTTTGCACTTTTTGCTTATTTTTTAAACTTTTGATGTCCATTCACACCCAAAATCTGAATGGTGGCGACTCTCCCAATTTTTACCTTGAGCCCCGTGTGTTGACGGGGGGGGGGGGGGGGGGGAATCATCCCGGTGATTTTTCCTATGTCTCACAATTATGATTCAAAGAGATATTAGTAATTAAATAAATAAACAATAATTTTGAGTAATTAGGAATTTAAATAGTGGCTTCATTTAAATAGGAAAGAGCAAGATTGATTTAGATAAATTGGGAGAGTGACTTAAATATGAATGTTGGAGAAGATATGTATTAATCCAAGTGCATTATATGGTTAAGATTGATGTGAGAAATAAAGAGGAGAATTTTTGGAAAAAGATCCAAAGGTTAAATATGGAATTTCAAGGAAAGGGTATTTTAGTCATTTTCCAATTAGCCAAATTAATATATTGAGTAATTAAATAATTATTAGACTTGAAATATTTAACTAGACTTAATTTGGGTTAGGTTTAAATTTAAATAGCAAATTATGGCTCAAAAGTAGGAAAAAGGGTATATTGGTGATTATGGTTGATAAGGAGCCTTAAATTTGAGGATAAGAGGAGCTTTGGGGTGTTTTAGTAATATTTTAAAATAAGAAATTAAATTAGCACGAAAATAAATTAAAATAAATCTTTCTTTTATATGAGATACTTAAAGGAGGAATTAGAAGGAGGGTTAAGATAGGGAGGTTTCAAATTAAGAATGGGAATCCTATTTAGAAGGTCTCCTAAACCTAGTGGAACTTCTTATTAAGAGAGCTTATAAAAAGGAAGGTCTAGGAAAGGTTTAGGGTTTTTAGTAAGTCAAAAATAAGGAGGAAAGAGAGGGAAATTCGTGTTAAGGCTTGGAGAAAAATAAAGGGAAGAAGAGAGGAGAGAAAAGAGAGGGAAGAAAAGAAAAAGGGAGGTGCTGCAGAGGTCCGACCAGCATACTTTGAACGACGATCTCCGGAGATCTAGTTGTTGGATTGTCATGAAATTTGGAGGTTATGATCTATACATGAGATAATTTAATCTGAACGATGGAGATTGGATTTGGATGAGTCTAAGGTGGTGTGAATTAACCCAGAAGTTAGTGGAAAATCAGATTTTGAACGAAAAAGGAGTTGCAGAGATGACCGACTAGCCAACTTCGAACAAAGAGATAGAAAGATCCAACCGTTGGAATGGGCTGAAATTTTAGGGTTTTGTTCTATTCATGGAGGATGTCAAACTGAACGGTGGAGATCTAAATTGAAGAAGTTTAGAGGGGTGCGGTCGAGCTCCAAAAATGGACACAGAAGAAGTTCTGAAAAATCTGGGTTCATTAAAAATACAAGTAGCAAACACTTGAAACTGGAGGAACTGCATGTTTTCTTGTGTTTTTTATGTTTGATCGTATTGGATTTTAAGTTGGATTTCATTGGAAAAGTTGGATGATTATAAGGTTTTGATTTGGTGATTTAAATCCCTCTTTAAGATTCAAGAAAAGTGTTGCTCATGAGTGGTTTAATTTAAAAAGAAATCTTAGATAAATTATAATCACCAAAATTTGATTAGGATTGTCTTAGAAGTAATTTGGAATGAAATTTAGATGTTTAGAAACAATTTAAAACCATAGGAATTTGAGAAGTTTCGGAAATTATGAAAAACTGAGTTTTGGGCAGAGTGCTAGAACAGCGCTCGAGCGCCCTATCTGTATACCTTAAACCAGAACATGAAAACAAGTCGCTTGATACACCGTTCGAGCGCAACCACGGGCGACCTGCCTGTGTATCTAAAACAGAACTTGTAATTATAGCCGCTAGAACCGTCGCTCGAGCGCCTCTTCGAGTGACCTATGTCAAAAATTCCAGATTTTGGGATTTGTGCCTATATTTAATTTTTAATGATTTTTCTATAAATCCTAAAGTTGTAAGACCTGTAACTAGGTTAATTTAAGATGTAGGAAGTGGCGGAATTAAATTTGAATTAAAGAATAGTAAATTGGGACGATGATTGTAAATATGAAACTCTTGGAGATATTTTAAGTAAAAAGAGGTCACAACCTATTTAGATCTGATTTTGGGTAACCTAACCTATTATTAAACTTCAATATAGACCTAAGATACCTTCTGAAAGGACTAAATAACAAAGTGAATACTTTTTGATACCTTGGGTTCTAGATGAAGGAAAGTTGGATGTTAATAGACAATAGAAATAAAGAAGTTTTAATCAAGAGTTAGGAACATTGTTAATGTCTTGATTTATTTCCTTTTAAAAAAAACTTGATTTTAGAAGTTCTTACACCTGTATTTGAACTATCTGAGCATGCTTTGAGCTCCGAATGATTTATGTATATACTTGGATTATTTTGCTGTTGAAACCTAGAGTTTTGACATATGACTTGGTACATCTTGTATTGGTTTTTGGGTCACTGGTGTGACAAGGCTGGTGTTTGATTTATTGTTTCCGCAGGGCAGATTTGGTTATTGTTATACAGATGAGGTTCTGTATTTGGTGGGTCTTATTGAGAAGTATGTCCATTCCCTGGTTTGGTTTTCCACCATCGTGTGGGTTTCGCAATTACATTATTAATTGATATATTATTAAGTTATTTAGAGTTTTTGATTGTGAGTTGTGTCTAACAGGCTTAGCTCTTACATGGATCCATTAGAGTAGCTAGTAAATGAAATTGTTTTCTGGAGTTTCTTATTTTGTTTCATAGGCATTCCATCATCTCAAGGATGGTACCGCTCCTGGATTGGTCGGTTGCTACGTTACCCACTCTTAGATTGGTTGGGCCATACATGCTAACCCATTTGGAATAGCCAGTCTGCGAGGCGGCTGGTTATTGATTATTGGTTGGTGGTGGGTTCTTATGTTGGTGTTGAATAGCCAGACTGCAGAGCCGCTGGTCCATCATAAGTCGGTGAGGTAGCATATTGGCACATGTCTGTAGGGCTCTGTTTACGATTCCATTAGTCCTGTGATGTCATAGACGTGGTATATTGTGTGCCGTGATTTCTCTATATTATTGTTTTTCTTGTTGATGTTGTTGTTGGTTTAATCGTACACCTCATGACTTATTTTATATAAACATGGACTGATTTCATGCATGCACCTTGCTACTTGTTGAGATTTATTCTCACTCCGGTTTCTCCCATTTTTCAGGTACTCTTGGTGAGGACGTCAAGTTGTGGGTTAGTTGTAGATGGGTAGTCTATATAGATGTAGGATTGCTCATGTAATTGAAATTCTTGTATATCATAATTGTTGATTAATAAAGAGAATTTGAATTCAAGTTTTCGCATTTACTCTGATTATAAAGTTAGAAAAAGTTTTAAATTATTCCATATTTTAGTTGCTTTTGTTACTTACCATAATACCTCGGGTTTTGGGAATTGGACCCGGAACCGGGGCATTACAGGTTTGCTACTTACTTGTTTAATAGGGAAGCACAACTTCTTTTCAATCTTCCTCCTCCTTCTTCTTCTTCTTCTTCACCAAGCTTCCAAATCCTTTGCATTCTCTCTTTCTCTCTTATTCTATACGTAGAACACAAGAAGGAGTGTTCAAAACACTCAAAACATTAAGCTAGGACATCTTTTTATATGCCTTACTTTTGTTTATCAAAGTTGCCCCTCAACAAGCCTTTTATTCTCACTAAACCCTTGGATGTACCTAAGGGTTATCAAGGGGGTACCTAAGGGTTATAAAGAGGGGTACCTTAGTGTTATTTGAAGGGTACCTTGGTGTTTCAAGGGGATTTACCTTAGTTATTTCAAGGGGTACACTTTAGGTATATTCGGGGGTGTACCTTAATTATATTGAGGAGGGGTACCTTAGTTATAGAAGGGGTGTACCTTAGTTATTTGAGGAAATACCTTTAAGTAATACGAGGAAGGTGTACCCTAGGTAATATAAGAGGTGTATCTTAGGTATATGAGGGGTACTTTAGTTAAAACAAAGGGGTACCTTAGACAAAACAAGTGGGGTACCTTAGGCAAACACATGGGGGTACCTTAGATAAATCAAGGGAATACTTTAGGTATACAAATGGGGTACCTTGGGCAATATAATGGGGTATCTTAGGTATATAAGGGGGGTACCTTGGGTATTCAAGTGGGGTACCTTAGTTATATAAGTGGGGTACCTTAGGTATATAAGGGGCTGTACCTTAGGTGAAACAAGGGGGTACCTTAGGTATTTAAGTGGGGTATCATAGGCAATACGAGGGGTTACTTGTATGAAGTGGGGTACCTTAGGCAATACAAGGAGGTACCTTAGGTATAATTGGGGGTGTACTTTACTTATATAAGGGGTACTCTAAGTATATTTGGGAGGGTACCTTAGGTATACAAAGGGATTCTTTAGATGTACTTAGAAGTTTACTTTAGGTATACAAGGGGATACTTTAGGTAACACTTGGGGGTACTTTGGGTATAATTGGGGGTACTCTAGTGTTATTCTGGTGGGTACCTCGGGTATACTTGAGTGGTATACTTGGGTGTACTTTGGGGTATACATGAGAGGGTGTACATTAGGTTTACTTGGGGGTGTGTTCTAGGTGTAATTGGCCCAAATTGGTGTTAATGAGGGTTCAAAAATGACCTAGAAGTGTTGCAATTTGAGTTTGGGCTTAAAACACGAAATCTGTAATTTCTTTACAGGATGCACAAATGTTAAGGTTGGACGTTCGGGCGTTAACCCTTGATCAAATGGTTTCTACAGGATTTGGCTCAACGTGCGATTCAAGGCTCGCACGTCAAGGCAAATTTTCACACTTAACTCTAATTTTCCAGAATTTGATTTCCAATTCACTTGAACTACTTGGAGGGTATCTTAGCTAATTGGAATTAAGTCATAACATTAACTAAGCTTACCTTAATATCCCTCAATAAAGTTCAATTTGAGTTCCCCCCAAATCCTCAAGTATAATCCACATCTACTTTATCTTCATAACACAAGTACTTAATTAGTCTAGTAATCCCACTTTAGATAATTAAGCTTAATAATTAACATATAATCCGGGTCGAGGTTTTACAAAGCAAGTTGGCAAGGTTATTCTTTCTTGCTCATCAATCAATAGATATGTTAGTGAGATTTTCTGAAATTTATTTGTAACTTCTATATCCATGTCTTTTATTCTTCTTAAAATTTTTAATATTATCTATTTTCAAGATCATTATTGTGATCTTTTCTAAACTCCATCATTTTGAGTAATGATCAATTTCCATTCCTTTTTCGTAGTACACATTTTTCCTAACAATGTGTCCACAAACATAGTGATACTCACCTTGTTCCTTATCAAATCTTTGAAATGCCCTGATCTTCATATTTTGGCAACTCCACCATTAACCCTATTAGTTGCTTAGTGGACTATTTTTCTCCTAGGAATGATAAGATGGCATTTTGAATGACTATATTGCCAATGGAGATAATGGAAGCAAAATTAAAAATCACAATAAAGAGAAATATTTACTTGCACAAACTTAGTTGTAAAGAGGATAAAATTAGCAAAAGAAGAGTTAGTTTCAAATATTTTCATGAAGTAGAATATTTTGTTATACCATAATTTTTACCTATAAAACATTATAAGATTAGAATTATGCTTTCACTTTGCTAACCTTTGGCCCATAATTTGATTCGACCACGCCAACATCAATTGACATATGTAGAACATTTGAGCCATATATTATCTATTATTGAGGATCCGCATTGTCTAAAGTTAGAATCTTCTATTAATTAACTTGAAACCAATAAAGCCTAATAAATTCATTAAAATTCTAGATCATTGACAAGCTAACCAATTGATTGTGCAAATAACATGATCTAATTACAAATTCAATTCAACAACAAAGGCTTACCATTTCGATGCTCCCCACGACACGAAACAAAATTTTGACGGTACATCAGCAAAAAATCAAAAAGCGCAAAAATTTTGTTTTTTTCCTTTTTTTTTGGATTGAGGTCATCTACTTAAATGGCAAAAATGTTTAAAAAAAAACTTGCATTTCCCCCTAGTTGGCCCTATTTCGCTCAGCACACCACTATGTTTTGCCAAAATGTCACTAAAAATTGCCAAATGATTCAGTCGGTCTGGTTATTCTCCATCGAAAGATTCAAAACATACTGTCATAGGGAAAATGGAGAAATTTAAAACAATTTCACTAGCTTGACAATGATGTGGAATTTTAGTGGACTTCGCAAGTTGTAATTAATTTTAAGCTAACTGACAAAAGATTTTAACCAGAAAGAATCCACATCCAAATTGGAGCTAGATCATATTAGGTTAGAATCTTCCATCAGTTCTATGTGCTTGAAATTCCACATCATTGTTGAGTTATCCAATTAATTCAAGCAAATAACATGATTAATTTTGAAATGAAACTTATCAACATATGAATAATGTGAAATGTCATTAGGTGTGGCAAGTTTTAATGAGTTTCAAGTTAGCATCGTTTGGCATTTATTTTGGAAACTCATTCCAAGGCTTGGAATGAGTAATGAGTTCCACGTGTTGGAATAAGTTTTGGTGTTTGGTTCCATTCGGGGAATGAGTTTTAAAAAATACACTACCACCCAAAATCACCCCAATACTCGTTTTTGGATTTTTAGAATGAGTTTTGCAAAAGTGTGGTAGCATACGTGTAATATCTGTAAATTCTGAAGAATATACTTGAAACTTTGTTTAAAGACTCCTTTATATGACAAGAACAAACTTGTCATTTATGAAAATTTCTTTTAAGTTAAAACAATGGCAAACTTATAATATTTCTAAGCTTTACAAAAATCAATCGTCCTTCACCAAACATCAAATAAAACCTTTCTTTAGCTTTTGAAAACTCATTTGGGGAATTCCCAATCCAAAATGAATGCTAAACGATGCCTTAACAAATGAAACAAAATCATTTGTAGCCTTTGGTGTGGGTTTCCTTGTGACATCAAATGAGGATGCACCATGTCGTACAAAAGGGCTGCCCAATAACTTTTTGACCCAGTTAGTTTGGTTCAGTCTATGCTGAAATAGGTAGAACTAAGGTTGTAAACGGGTCGAATTCGATACAGATCTACTAAGATCCGAATTTGATCTTGTAGACACCCCAAAATTGCACGATTTTTGATAAATCTTTGAAGGAGAGAAATATCTTATTGGAATTTTCAATTCTTAGCATTGGGTTTGAGATCCTTAACCCATTTGAATCCAAAACCACAAAGGAAAAGGCCCGATTCAACCTTTTACGCGAAGTACTTTTCCTGTTGAATTTTGTTGACTTTTGACCCAAAAAATGAAATATTTTTTAAGACAAGATTTCAGGATAATTTTTCTCAGTAATCAGGTTTTTAGCAATGTTATTCCATAAATGAATTTTCTGAGCATTTAAATCTTAACAAATACCTTAGCATGAACATGTTGATTTTTTTTACCGAACCTGAAAAATCGGAATTTAGCCTTGAACTGGAAAGTTGATTTTTTATTCATTTATTATTTGGGTTTGGAACTATTTTAATGGATTCAAATTTGGGGGGGGGGGGGGGTGTTTGCTTATTTACATGTAATATCTTAAGTAAATGGAGATTAAAAAATACGAGAAAATTTACTTAAATGATATTACATGTAAATAAGTATTGCCTATACAGGTAAGGGTCATGGCTATGAAAAAGCTGTGCAAATAGTTTTTTTTTGCCCTGAACCGAAAACTTAGTTCGGTCAAACTAAATTCATGTGTAACCGAAATTTAATTTCGGTTATGAAGTGTTATATGTATGGCTAGAATTAAAGTTCGGTCATAAAGAGTTTTATGTATGCTCGAAATTGAATTTTGGTCATGAAGAGTTTTATGTATGCCCGAAATTGAATTTCGGTCATGAAGTGTTATATATATGACCGAAATTATATTCCGGTTATAAAGGGTTTTGTGTGTAGCCGAACTGAGTTTTCGTTTATAAGTCAATTTGTTCAATTTGAAAATTTCGACGAGCTTTCACTTATTTACTATGCAACCTCTCTCTCGAAGGCTTGAATTCCCCAAATTGACCTTCGAAATTGGTCAAATTCATACCAATTCATGCCTTAGGCTTGAATTGGAAGGATCTAGACACATTTTTGTGTCTACCCTTAGGACTTTCTTGTTCATTTTCTTGCCTATAAATAGAGGGTCTCTCCTCTAGCAAAGGGCTGGAATTTTGATGGTCTAGAGCTCTTGAAGAAGAAGGAAAACTTTGCCTAATTCTCCTCTCAAGCATCCAAGGTATTCTCTAAACCTCTTCTTTTTACTTTTCTTTTAATTTATGTACTCTCATTTTCTACTTTTCTGTAGTGTAAAACCTTTGATTGTATTTGAAACCCCAAACCAAGCTTAAAGTACCTTAAGTCACCTCTTTAGCTGTAAAACGTGAAAAGAAAGCTAAGGGAAACAAGCTATGGGATGGATCCTTAGATCTAGAACCTATTTTATGTGATATATGCATGTTTGTGTTTAAGTGTGTGATTGTTGCTTGTGTGTGATTTTGTTTCAATTTTGGAAGACTTACATAGATCTATGCTGTTTGACAGAATTAGATCTCAATTCTATCCTCAAATGTGGGTTTCTACACACTTTTATGCATACAATGTCACGCCCCGATCTTCGGTCACATAAAATAGAATGTTCGCAAAGCACCGAAACGTGACTTAAAGATACCAATCTTCACTAATTTATAAAAATAACACAATCTCCAAGACGACAGTAATAATACCTAATAAAATCCAAGAAAATGTCTTCAATGACCCATCATAACATAAAATCTCAAATTAACAAACCCAACTGAAATAAGACGAATCCTTAATAAAACGACATCTAAATCCAAAGATACTAATAATATTAAACTATTAGCCATAAAACTTCAAGAACTTTCACTTTGGCTTCTTCCAACTCTGGTCCTGCAACTGACCTGAAATTGTTTATTTCCACAAAAGGGGTGAGCTCACAGCCCAGTAAGAAGATTTACTTTAATTTATATGAGCTAATAATGTAAAATCTCTAGTCAATTAAGTTTAAACATAAAAATTTCATTCTATGCATAAAACTGATATAATTAGATTTTTCACGATACTTCATGATGTTCCACATTATATTCGTTCAACCTAAACATCACAATAATTTATTTACGTGCACAAGCATCAGTGTCAATTAATTAATTATTATTATGAAATACAAATTATGGGGGTCTTTATTCTAATGATTCTCATGTCAAATCTAACCAGAATTTCGATCAAGTTCTTGGATCCCACTTTAATACAGCAGGGATCAGACTCTCATAAACTCCACGTGTACATCGTGGTTTTAGGGGCTTTCAACCCATGGGACACAAGCGCCCAACCTTATTTCCTTAAAATTTAGGGACTCACACCCCCAAGAACACCAACTTATCACTAAGATGGTCATCCTTCATGAGTAATCACTAGAATAAAGATATACGGTTACGTTATTTATCAATATGTCAATTCCTTATATACGATTGACCACACAGTATCATGATTAGAAATTTTGTCACAATTCTTATGATCTACTATAATCACCCAAGCTTAAAAGAATACCTTTCTTGAACCAATGTAACCAGAGATAACAAATAACTATTGGCTCTTATAAATGATAACACAACAATTATAGTATAAGCAATTATAGTATAATCTTTACAAGGACAAAATAACTACACTTATAATATGGCCATGATATGTAAAATAGTATTGCACTACATAGTCTCATTGACATTAGCACGATTTGGTGAAAAGCAACTACAACCATTCGATTCTGAAGACTACCCTACAACACTCCTTCACCCTTTTTGTTTTAATATATAAAAAGGTGTCCTTTGCCATTAAAGCAATATGGCAGCACAAGCAATATGCACAAGCAAACGAATCACTTAAACAGAAAAAGGTGAATAGTAATAAAAAGGTGATTCATGTCCATTGCCATTTAAAAGCAATAAAAAGGTGATTCATCCACTGTATTCAACGATTCTGTAAAAGCAATAAAAAGGTGGTTCATGACCATTGCCATTCAACGATCACGTGAAAATAATAAAATATTGAGTCATGACCTTATCATTCAACGAGTATAGCATATATATACTTCATGAATTAACTATTATAAACACCACAAGATAAAATTTGACTAGGCTTTAATATTTAAATAAACATCACAAACAAAAGATTAAATCCCACAATGATTTAATAAGCACGCAGAAATTAATTAAATTTCCTAGTAGTTATTTCATCAAAGATCTCACATTATTCATCATCTAAATGAAAGTAAAACCCTTACCTTAAATCAGCCCCAAATCTCTTAGGGTTTCTCTTATTCCCTCTTTTCTTCTTCTAATCCTCCTATAACAAGCATTGAAGAAATAGATAAATAAAATAAGAATAAAACTTGGAAGGAGGTGTAGAGAACTTGAGGAAAGGGACAAGACTTACCTACGGATTGTGTTTCTTGAGGAAGAGTAAAAGAAGCAAAAGGGAAAAAGGTAAGAAGGTACGGTTTGGTTCTTTAGGGCAAAGGGACAAAAGGGTTTTGGACTTGTACGATTTTGACTTCTCCCCTTTTTGGTTTCCTCTTACTTAAAGTAAAGACTCTCTAATGTGTATGTGCCACTAGGGAGGGTCCTACACCAACACCAATTAAAATCCCCAAATGAAATGACCCTTGACCAGTCCAAAGTTGACTAAGGTCAAAGTTATGTTTATTTTTGCTTTCTTTTGACCAAGTTGTTACATACAATCACTTGTTTTCATTAAATTAGGCATAGATCTCAGATCTACTATGCTCAATATGGTAGATATGAGATCAAAAGCCTTAAAACAATATCTCAAGACTTTCTGATTTGATTTTACTTGATTTTAATCTTTTTGAGAAAACCTCATGGTTTAATCTCTCTTTATTTGAGCAAATCTCAACTAATTTGAGTAGATTTGGCTCTCACTCTCCAAATAATGAGTGATCTAAGTCAAATCCGTGCCCTAAATGTTTTTGGGTTGTTTTCAAGTCATTCCAAGTGATTTCAAATCAAATGCAATGAATCAAGTGCACACACTTGATTTTATCTTGATTTCACTTAATTTTTTACAAATTTGGATAGAACCTGTACCTTGTTTTGGATCATTCATAACTTCATCATATGAATGAATTTTTGAATGATTCTAGAGGCATATGAAAGGTGAGGAAGTCTAGTTTAATCATGTAAAATTTGAGCAATTTTTATAGAGCCCTTTGCTCACACCATTTGATTGAAGTTGATGAGTTAGATCAACACTGTTTGCTGTACTTGTCACTTTGATTTAAGCACCAAACGCTCGATTCAACTCCGTTTTGAGTGATTCCAGTTTCTGAGTCTTCCTTTATGAATCTATTTTCAAATCCAATTAATTTCATAAGTTTTAAAATATATTTGAGCTTTGTGTGCTTGATTAACTCTGTGCTACTCAGTAGTAGATTACAGAGTCAATCTGTGATCATTTGAGCATGTTTGGGAGAGCACATAAGCCACAAATGGATGAAGTTTTGAATGAGATTTATGCCATTCGAAAGATGGTGTCTTATACTTCATTTACACCAATTTTCAAGGATTTATATGAAGCCAATCTCCACGAATAGGTTTTCAAAGTTGGCTACTCATCACTTTTACTATTTTACATCTGTAAACTTTGAGCAAGCATATCTTCTCTGTTTTTAATTGGATTTGAATGAAATTTTTACTGAATCTTATAATCTATATTACCTTTCAAATGGCTTTGGATTCATCAAATTTGAGTTTGAATTGTTATGGTTGATTGAAGTTTTCTAGTTCAAATAGCTTAATCTTGCATTGATTTCTTTAGATTTGGTTTGATTTGTTTTTTTTTTCCTTCAATTTTTGGCTTGATTTTTAATTGAATCATAAAGTCTTGAAGGTGATACATCTATAGAGAGAGTGTATAATTTATTAGATCATTCATGTGGACAAATCATACATATGTTTGTTTATTTTTATATGTTTTTGAATAATTTTTGTATGATGAATAGGCATATGGCAACCATCTTGTATGGATGGGTAGGGGTGTCTAACACCTTCCCCTACTTATAACCTAACCCTCTTATCCTATCTCTGGACTTAACCTTAAATTAGAGCTATTTTGGCTCCATTTTGCTCTTTTTATGCTCACTTTTGTGTCTATTCACACCTTGATTTTGAATGGTGACGACTACTTTATTTTTATGAACCTATTTGGTGTTTAGGAAGTCATTTAGGTGATTTTCGTGGTCCCACAGATCCGACAAGGGATACTAATATCTAAATTCGAACTGATTATCAGGTCGATCTTTTACATCAGAATCTGAATCCGATTCAAATTTGATCGATTATCCTATATAAAAAAAATCAACATATTATAAACCTCAAGTTAGTGGATGAAATAGGAGATGTATTAACTCAAATCTGTCCCATATTATAACCTTGAATCAATAAATACTATATGGAACCTTCATTCCTTCATATAAAAAAAACTTAAAAGGCCTAAAAAAATATAACATATACACAAAATAAACAATCAAATCTTTATTGAATGGAATATATATGGTTTCATATTTAAATCCAAAGTAATCGGACTTAGATAATCGGATTCATATTCGGATAATCAGATCTAAACTAAGATCCATATTTGGATAATCGGGTCGGATACGTGTCTTTATCCCACCCATTGACGGTAGAACGAATACGCCATATCTTGTCCAAGCCGGCCAAATTTGGGCCCGGGGCCCACAACAACCACCGTTGGCTTTGGGTTCAATTTCCTTTTAAGACCTTCATTTTCATTTTTATTCTTTAAATTCTTTTGAAGAAAAACGAGACAAAGGCGGAATCGCTGGGAGAAAGCCATGGCTAGATCGCAAAGTGCTCGAACCGTTTCATCTTCATCCTCGACCACGACAACCCTAACCTTAGAAAATCCTTCTCCATCATCATCAGCATCTTCTTCTTCGATTCAGCAACAAACCCTAGTTCTTCGCCTCTCTCGTCGTCCCCCAACGAAGAAGAAGGTCACGTGGAAAGAAGGCACGGTCGACAACGAGTTCCTCCAGAAGAAGAGCTCGAAGAAGTGTTGCATCTTCCACAAGCAAAAGCCGTTTGATGAGGACGACAGCGATGATGACGATGATCATGTTTCCAATCACTCCGATCGTCACAAGAAGGACGGGAAGAACGAAAATGGAGCTTGCTGCTCGAATCACGGTGGAGAAGAGGCTAGCACGAGTGGTTGCAATTCTGATTGAGCCATTCATTGATTGATTGTTTGCCTACCATGTAAGTGCAAATTTATATGTATATTTTTTTTTTCTTGAATCAAGGATCAAATTGGTGTTCTAGGGTTTGGGGTCTTTTGGTGGGGGCTTTCTTATGAATGTGGAATTGTTTGAATTTTCGATATAAAGGATGAAAATTTGAATTATATTCTTACAGATATCTTTTGCTGGATCTTGGTTTTCGCTTATACATGGATTTAACTTGTTTCATATGTAATTGTAAATATTTATGCTAATTTTCTGTTTTCTATAAAATGAAATAAAATAGAACAAGATTTCAATGATGTGTTGAAAAATGTGGTTTTGTTTGCTTTCTTTTCCTTTTGGTTAACTTTTGGGGGGTGTTAAGTAAATAGGGTTTCTGGTATCTCGGATGCGAAGATCATAATATGAGTATAAATCTGTGTGTCACATTTAATTGGATTTTAGTTTTACTATTGGATATAATGTGATTTTGTCTAAAAGGGTGTCATATCTTATTATGAAATCTGAGTATGAATATTCTGTTCTTTATGGTTCTTTGATTCTTCAGTTTTGAAAAGAAAAGCATGATTGAAAACGAATCTGGTTTTTCCTTGGAATTTGATCTCGGTTTTCTTTTCATTCCAATGTAATTGTTGTAAGTACGTACTTTTCTTCTGCATCTCCAAGCTCTAATAAGAGAAATTGAAAAAAATAAAATAAAAATCAGAATGCTCTAGCTGCAAATGTTTTCTGTTAGTGGTTGCGCCAATATGGTAAAAGAAATGAACCTTTATAGAAAACAGGAAAATGGTATTATAATATTTTCTCCTGATGGAAAAATGGTACCTGTTAAACTTCTCTTCATCAATCTCTTTGAGGGCAATTCTCTTGGCACTAGAGTTATTGTTCAGTTACTTGTTGCTCTTTTTATATGGTAGCTTTATGCCATTGAATCATTTAGCTATCATCTTCTCCACAGCTTCCCAGCCCGTCTGGCTGATTTAGAACATTAATTCTCTTATTTATCTTCATTTTTTATTTATTTTTGTTGTAAAATTCGAAGGGGGAAATCCAACCAAACCAACCAAGGAAACCAATGAGCAGATAAATCTAACAATATATTGAAAAATATGCAGAAGAAATACCAAACGAAGAACCCCAAATTTCCAGATCTTAATGCAATCAGAAAATCGAATAATAAAACTGTAGATTGGAGAAGACTTATCGTGACCGAGGTGAGATTTGCCAATCTCTGTACTTGAAACCTTAGATGCCCCCTATTGGATGATATCCGTAGTGCGAAGGGCTCTAAGCATTTGGTTTCCCAGCATTCATCGGTCTCAAACCTCGTCGATAGATCGCACAAAAATATCGGCGAAGACGAACCCCTTAAGTGTACTTAGATTAGACCTTTGACGAATGAAGAAGGAAAAAGATGATGAAAGCAAGAGTGTTCTCACAGTCGTTTTCTGAAGAAAATATGGTTAGAGAAGTTCTCTACACGATTTGGGAAAAACCCTTTTAAATAGGTTGTGAATGGACGCACCTGATTGCACAAACAAATCAAAAAACGGACACAAAAAACCATCCGACCGCTCGAATGCGGGTCGAGCACGGGCGTAGAGAATCAGCTTCCAATGGAAGCAAGCACCAATGAAATGCTTGCTTCCATTTGAAGCTGATTCTCTACGCAAGCGCTCGACCCACAGCTAAGCGGCGGCAGACGATTTCATTCCCTAGGTAGCACATTAGTACCATACGAAATAAAAACTTATAATATTATGATAAAATATTATATTTTAAGAATAATAAATAAACAAAAATATTATATGTTATATAATATACCTTTTTTATGCAATTATGAATATAAAAATGACAAGCTCAATTTGAATAATCTAGATAAGCCATATGAGCTTCTAGATTCTAATCGCATAATTAAATTCTAAAATATAGGGCATCCAAACAGGATTCTGGATTCTAAAAATCAACAATGGGATTCTGGATTTTCAAAATCCAGACTATAGTCTAGATTCCAAAATCCAGAATCCCCATCAAACGCCCCCTCAAGTGGTGTGGGCTCTCAGAATTTCAGATCTCTGACAAAAAAAATCTGAGTCCATTGGTGCTTGCTTCCATTGGAAGCTGATTCCCAAATCTGTTTCCTTGTAAACTAGCAAACACCCCGTGTGATGCATAGGGATGGATAAAAAGTAATAAATATCATTGTATAAATAATGGTAATGAAACAGATATATGGTATATTGAAATTATTTTAATGATTTTATTCTTTTTCTTAAACCAAATCATTTTCATTATTATGTTTTTAATGGTCCTTTTTTTTTCTTTTCTTTTTTTCTTATTCTAAAAATTTAAAGTTAATTCAAAGCATGTGCTGTAAAACTCAAAAAATCAATTCAGCTGAAAATTTAAATTAATGGAGCGTAGCAAAGCTGGTGTTAATTGTTAAAAGAAAGAAAAAAGGAAAAAGAAAAACAACAACAACATCATTATTTCAATATTTAAACTCATATTCTTTAATGAATTTACTACATGCGTCTAAACTCAACTTGGAGTCCTAGTAAAAATGTTTTGCCAATTTCAAAGAACAGCTTTGGTGTTGATTTGTAAAAACAAACAGAGCAAAACAAAAAAAAAAGACAAATAAAAATGTCAAAATAATTTAGACATTACATGAAGAACCCAGTACTAAAAATAAATTAAGACACTACATGTTTCATTAGAATTTTTTTGGTTCAAATGAATTACTAAAAAAAAGCTGAAGATCCCAGTTTATTTTAAGTAATGAATTGTTACTAAAATAATTTATGCTTAATAAGTGGAGTGGAAATTACATGATTAATTCAAATTAAAGAGTGCATTCATTTTCTTAATAATTTGGAGTTTTTTCGGGTTTGGTTAAAGTTATATATGATTTGATTGTTGCATGTTTAATCATAGACATTACATGTTTAACATTTAAAACATGCCATAGTTACCAAGATTAATCATGGTTCATTTAAGAAATTTTGAAAAGCAGAGATGAAAAAACAAATAAACACAGAATCAACAAGTGAAGCTACAAAAATGGGGGATGGCATAGAAGCATACATTTAGTGCATACATGCATACATCAAATAGAAGTTACATCAAGGTATAAGAATTGTTTCTTTATAACGAATCAGCTGTCACATATGACAAATAAAATTCATTAAAAAAGCTATATTAGCACATGAAACTTTGAAATAATTAAGAAGTCAATAATATAGTTGGATCCAAGGAATATAAATGTATGAATGATTAGAACCCATATTAGAATAGAAAAGGTTTATAGTGAAGAGTGAAAGAAGGTTGGTTTGTGAATCTAAAGAGGTAAAATTGTGCTACTAATTTTCAGGATTGTAGATTGCCGAGTTTTTTTGCGTTCAGTTGTAAAATCATCAGACTAAAGTGGGAAAACTATCCTATGCAGGCAAACCTGAAAAATATAGTCAAACTGAAGAAAAACTTGTTGAAGTAACTTTTTATAATTTCTTTTATAAATTACTCATTGTATAAATTGATCTTAATAAAATCATTATCATTATAGTTTCAACTTTCAACCCAATTCAATATTATTCTCACGATGATTATCATTCATTTAATAAGTTAACATCTGGTTTCCAACATTAATTTGTAGTTTCCATTATAGAAACAGTATAATTAAATTTTAGAACTACTTTATAAGTAAATTTAATGATTTAAAATATTATAACCCACAAAATTGAAGTGCTCGCTCTAAACCCAGCAGTTTACTGGAATCCCAAACAATGGTTTAAATAGATTTTGAGTTGTTGAATCCAATTAGACAAGACAAGAGTCATAGTGTTTTCTATTTAAATATCTTATCTATTAATTGAGTTTGATGAATTTTATTTCATTATACGCTTCAATCAAAAGTCAAACATTTTCTTTTTCAAACACTTTCAAAGATTATTGGTTGGCAGAAGTGCCCCCTTTTCCCCTGGATCAGGTAAATGATAAATCTATGTGTAGTCTATATAGATTGGACCAAAAATATGTAGATTATCCTGTGCACGTAAGCCTTGTATGAGGAACCTAAAGTAAATACAAAGAAGAACAGAGAAATATGAACTAAAGGTCTGTAGAGTATCCCGTGCCCACAACCTACTTGGAGTTGGACCTCATTATTTGATGAAAATATGCTAGATATAGCTGAAATCTCGCTTCATTGGAGGCCCCTTGCTTTTAACTAGGAGAAGTGTGAGTAGTGGTGTAAGGGTTCATAGTAAGGAGAGTATGTTAGGTTTTTACTTCATAGTCCATTGTCTCATGGACTTGTGTATGCTTTCCATTCCCTGATTCTTCTTTTTAATGCAATTTCTCATTATCGATAAAAAAAAGAAAAAGGAAATATGCTAGATATAGCTTTTCAAAATCCCAGTCTATGAGATCCCTCCACTGTTGGGATCAAAATTTCTAGTGGATGAGTAGAAGATAGATTATAATTTTGTTGGACGTCAACTTCTAAGGTAACCACCAAGAAAAATATTAAGATACAAAATGTGATGAGTTGGTCTTCTGAGGTGTCTGGTTAGGCTTTCTGAAACAGGGAAGGAATAAAATGGCATAGAACACACTGAAATCTTAAGAGTTCAACTATCAATGATTGTTCCAAGCTATTGCAGTCAATTCAGAAAAGAATCTTTTGTAAAAAAATTATGTATATCCAGATATCCTTGGTAGACTCCTGCAGACTGGGTTCCAGTTAGACATCTTGACAATGGAAATGATATAATCCCTGCACGTAGCCTATTAAACCTACACCTCTGTGTGGGTGTGTGTAGGTGTGAATGAATGCTCTACATATATTATTTATTTCTGTTTCCACTTGAAATCTGAAAGAGACATTAAAACCTTTGTGGAAACTTCACTATATAACTTTAATATCTTCCACATTCTACAATTTGATTACCTTTTTCTTCTAGCAGTTCATCTTTCAAGTAATTACTTTTTATTGACATATTTCATGCAATTTATGTTTCCGAGATGTTTGAGAACCACCTTGATGGAACAGTACTATGCAAAAAGGCCTGCTTTTAGGACTTGATGGTTCTTGGCTCTAGACATCAACTGATTTTATGCCTATACACGCAGCAAGGTATCCTGGCACGGAGAAAGGTTTCCCTTGCTACAAAATGAAATTTCTTTTGAGATTGAAGTAAACATAAGAACACGAAAAGAAGGAAAATCATCTGGGTAAGTGTGGATAAAAAATTATGAGTGCGGATACTATTGTAAATAACAATTGAACATGGCACAGCCAGACAAGCAATAGCGGAAATCAGAATAGAAGAGAAGCAATTAACAGGGAAGTGGGAGCAAAGATCATATAGTAGGTAATAAGCTAAAAGGTAGATTAGTTCTGAACAGTCTGCAGTTTCATAGTCAAACAACCATTTTGTGAAAGAACTTATCTGGGTTAGCCTATTATTGCTAAAAATACAATTCATTTAACAATATCATTGCGATTCTAAAGCCGAGAGTTTGGTCTTGCTCCTCCACTCTGTGCTCTTTTGATCCTGAAAGCTTAAAGTGGAATTAAGGGTTCTTGCATGTATTCTCTAATACTTTATCCAATAGCTTCTCTGCTAATCCAATTGAAAGTTTCACTGCCAAGTCTTTGTATGAGTTAGTTCACAAGAGAGACATTAGCAAAATCATCTGAAAGATACCAACACATCCTGTATTAATAAGGTTAAAAACTAACCTAAAGTGATCTAAGGCAGCCAACAAAAAACGGAAGTTTATTCCAATTTTCACTTCTGACAGCTCTTCTCTTGAGTTGTGTTAGTGCCACTTATTGGCTTACGTTATTGAGTGTGAGAAACTGAGCCATCGGAAGCATCCAGAAGACAGACATAAGAGAGGAACGCCAGGAGACGTAAGAGAAGAACGGTCCGTTCTTATTGAGAGGAAAGCAAGATGCCAACTCAGATTATGATGTGGAGCTACAAGGGTTGAGGAATGGAGGTTTGGAGCTCTCTCAGAAAAAAACCTATTTATTACTATATACTATATATAGATTTTTCACTATGTATTTAATGCAAGATATCCTTAGTTTTAATTATACTTTTCATTCCGTTGTCGGTTTAGTGATTTTTTTCGCTCGTAATTTTCATGATTTTCCCACTCACCAACTATCAATTTGGACTGAATTTTGGATAAACTACTGCTATCTTGAAAGCATTTTTTTTAATAACGTTTTGAAAAAAATTCACCAATACTACTTTAAAACCCTAAATAAAAAATTAATTTTAGACTTTATTTTAACCCTTTTTTTAATGAGGGTTAGCTACCTGGTGGACTTGGGCAAAGTGAGGGGCCATATATAAGAATTATGATTAATGTCCAAGCATACTCGAAGCATACTCAACTTGAAGGTAGGGTTGCTTATCGGGTCGGGCCTGCAAGGGCACGACACGGCCGAACACGCTTGGATCCCCAAACGGGCTACGCTGTGCCATGCCGGGGGGGGGGGGGGGGGGGGGGGGGGGGGGCATGCGCAAATGGTCCGCTAGGAATGACGGCTTGACGGGCCCACTTGGGCTGTGCCTGCGTGCTGGCCTAAACGGTTCGTCGTGCCGGCATGCATGGCCAAAAATTGGCTTGTCGTTCCCCCCTCCAAAAAGTGATTTTTTTTCTCCCTTTTTTTTTTTGTTGAAAATTTTACCCTTTCAATAGCCAAATAACAGTCATATTTGAGGGTAGAGGTGATAAAAAGCTACTTTTTGTTTTCTATAAATAGGCCTAACCTTTCCCACTCTAAACCACACCTCTTCTCCTCTTCTTACTTTCTTAGAGTCTTTTTAAGAGATTTGACCAATGGTCGGTAGACTTCGCAGAGTGCTCACATGGGGGCTTCCCTAGGCCGACCATTGGCAAATTTCTTAACCAGACTCTAAGAAAGTTATCAATTTTTTTTTTTTTTTTTTGCTTTCTTCATTTTCTTCTGAGAGTCATGTTCAATGATTTTTCTAATGGTCGGCTGAGACACAGTACTCACATGGGTGCGTCCTTGAGCCTAGCTGTTTGCAAATCTTTGAACAAGGCTCTTACAAAGTTATCATTTTGCTTTCTTCATTTTTGCCTCTTTACGATTAAACAGGATTTGCAAAAGTGTTACTTGCATCAATTATTGCTTAGACAACCAAGCAATAATTGACGTAAATAACACATTTGCAATTCCTCGTTTTGGCATACTTCACCAATATGTAAGTATTGTTACATTTTCAAGAATTGTTTACGTGTGTGAAGACTACAAAAGAAAAGTAAAGAAGGTTTTGCAGAACATATATGCTACATAAATGGTTTTTTTTTTCTTTTCTTTTTTTATCAAAGACCTTCTTTAATATATATATATTTTTAAATTTTTATGTGTGGCCTGCAGGCCACGGCCCACCTTTTGCCATACCATGCCAGGTATATTGATAAATGAGTCAAGCACAGCACGGCCCGTGGCTCGGCAGGCACAGGGTAAATGTGTTTGTGCCGTGCTGGGCCGACCCAATAAGCACCCTTACCTGAAGGTTGTGATTTCTCTTTGGCGATACTAGTAGCGTGCATGGGTAGAGCATTACTGCATGTAGAGCGAGGGAACAACTTTGTAATTGTCCAGATTTTAAACGAATAAATAGAGTTTTGACTATTTTAACCTCATATTAATGATGCCTTAACAATAAAAGGTAAATGCTTTTTGGGAGAAGTCGTGCATAGTTGTTGCCATGCTTCCCAAGGGGCTTATTATCTTTATATATATATATATATATATATATAGATAGTATAGATTGAGTTGGTACATCTGAGTTGACTTCTCATAGGCAATGTTGACTCGATATACAAAAGTTGAAGAATTTCCATGCATTAGAAATCTGTTGGAGCACTTGGCTAGAAGATCTATTGGTCCAACAGTAAAATACATGTCCACATAGGTGCATGAAGCCTATGTGTACACACCCTCCACCGTTGAATCAGCAGATGTTTCAGCATGAGGGACCAACTGATATGGTCTCTAGTTCTACTGGGACTACAAAAATTTGAGTTATATGTTGTCTGAGAAATTCTCAGGCAGCCCAAATAGCTGGCATCCTCCTCTCAAATGGAGGGTCCCAAACCGGCACCGTCCGGTTCTGAGTTCTAAAATGGTCACAAACCGATCTTTGTCATGACTTAATTATGACCAAGGTAATTCTAGGCTCCACTATTTACATGCATCACAAAGGCGCACGCAATGGCATGATATCTAATTATCTATACTATAATAAAGCGAATTCTATCGGAAAAATTTCAAGATTCTGGCTGGCATTTTTAGTTACTCAAAAACAATCTTTAAATTTTTTCTGGCTCCTATGTCCTCTAAAAACCTACTCACGTACCCCTATGTTTTTTAAGTAACTATTTATCCATGTAAAGCATATCACGTTCCTCCTCTCAAAATGCGAATTTATGCTTTTTATCCAAATCCATTCTAAATTCGTGGACTACAAATTGTAGGTATGCCTCAAATTTAAATCACGATTTGGCTTATCTAAAGCATGATTCGACTTAAATGTCCCTATTTTAACTCTAAGGAGATTATAGGTATTTAATGATTAATGGAAATCAATTAAAGAAGAATTAAGACTGTCTCGAGAAAGGTTATAGGAGAAAATAAAGGCTTCTCCCAGGTCATTATTTATCCATTCTTTCCAACCCTTATTTTTTTTAGTAATCCAGAGATTTTAAGAGGAGTACGACTCTTCTTTTCTTACTTATTTAAGTTTTATTGCAATCATTTTTTTTTTCTCTTTATTACTTATTTTCTTCCTCATTTAAGTTTAAATAACGAAGATGAGAACTAGTTGATGTTTGTTTCTATTATCATTTTTATGAGCTTTATTTTACATTACATATAAAGTATGCGTGTGCGCTTTAAAAAACGCTCTATATCATAGGAGACTTTTGAAATTATGGCCAGTCCTTTTAAAAATACCACCCACAGGGTCTCACTATTTGTACGTGCAGCTCAAATTGCAGGTGTTAATATCCCACATTTGAACATTGACTATATGATAGCTCGGTATACCGGTTGCACCTAATGGAAGAAATTCTCCTCTCAAGCTGATTTTAGTATAGAAAGGATGGCTATGAAAATCTTCCTTTAGTGTATGTTGGAGTTCTCATTGTGGCATTAACAGAGGGTGTACTCAAGGCATTAACGCATAGTTATCATGTGAAGTTGGACTAAAGAACAAAAAAGCTAAATTCATAAGAGGGGGACAAAAATAATAAGGACCATAAACCGGATTAGATTTTGTCGAACCAAGGTTCCAATTTCAAGGGGTTCCCAATTAACCCGGCCTTTGACATTTTTATGCCAAGTGACAGCACTCAAAACGAAACCCAGAATCTCACGCTAATATTCTAAAAGTTTGTTTGGTATAACTTTTCAAAGTTACTTTTCAACTTTTTAATGTAGAAACAAAGTAGAAAATTTAAAAAATTTTACTTTGAAAAGTTATACCAAACAGTCTCTAAGACATTCTCACCAAAGAGAGCCTAAGAAATAGGAATTGCAATAGGGTGGGTTAATCAGTTAAACCTTTCAGATCTGACCCTAATGGTTAGGGTTTGGTAAGCCCTAAATCTAATTAGGGTCAAGTAGAGGTTTACCTGACTTTGATATGTTAAAATATGTATTTCTTCACATATAACATATATTTATATATAATTTACTTATATATAAGTAAGTATAAAATTAATTTACTTATATATATATTTTAGTGTTTTATTGTCAGCTGGGTCAATCGGCCCCGCCCCATTACCAACCTAATAGGTTTAGGCCATTGCCAACCTAATAGGTTTAGGAGCAAGTTTGGTATAGGAGCAAGTTCTGGCTTGTTCAAAACTGGCCGAAGCTGGCCCATTGTCATTGTTTCCAAGAAAGCATAAATTCTCAAAGAAAAATTCCCTTTTGAAATTCTCGAATAAAAGTAAAAACTCTTTAGAGCATGTAACATCTTTCAATTGTGGGAATTTAATAAAATCCTTTTATGCTTAGTCAATATAATTCTTGGACTCAATAGGATTAGACTAAATTGTAAATTTTCTATTCTGTGCCTTGTGGATGTTATCCTTTTTAATAATGAAAATATTCAATAAAAGTATAAATATAAAGAAAAAGAAAAGAAACCTTTTACAAAATTCTATTGTTGTAAACACTAGAATTTTTTAAGCCACTAGTACAAAAACGTATTTTATTTTTTGTTGGACTTGTCCGCCTTCCCTCCCCCTCCTTTTGTTGTAGATACCCCAAAATTGCATGATTTTAAAAAAGAAATATTTTATTAAAAATTTTTATCTCTTAAACATTGGGCTTAAAATCCATGGTCCATTTGAATCCTAAAACATAAATGGAAGGACCTGGCATCAACCTTTGTGCAAAGTCAATTTTTTTGCAAAATTTTTGCTGATTTTTTTACCAAACAAATGAAATTTTTATGAAGACAAATTTTCAAGATAATTTTTTTTACCGCAAATCTATGTTTTTGTAATGTTTTGGTATAATTTAATTTTTGAGCTTTCAAAGTTGGACAAATATTATAGCATTAGAATGACGCAATTTTTTGCCAGGCCTTGAAAATCAAATTTTATTCATGAACTGGGAATTTGACATTTTATTCCTTTAGAATTTGTTATGGAAATACTTTTTAATGGATTCAATTTTTTTTTGAGGGAATATTTGGTTATTTATGTGTAATATCTTAAGGAAATGGAGAATAAAAATAACAAGGACATTGACTTAAATAATATTCATGTAAATAATTACTATTGATGAAAATAAGGGCTGAAATTGTGTAAAGCTGTACCAAACTGTTATTTCTACACTGCTGTGCAAGTTGTATTACACTGTGTTTTAATCACGGTGCAAGATAAATTTTGCAACACTGATTTTTGTGTTGGACTGTGGATATTTAGTGGTGCAACTAATTTATAGTTGCACCGTTCTCAAATTAAACTCGTCAAATGGGAAAAATCTCAAGATTTACTTGATTATTACATTTGAACCTGTCTCTAAATGAATTGATCTCCTTATTTTGACCTTCGAATCTTTTCAATTTGTGTGTGTGTGTTTTTGGCTTTTCTTCAACTTTGGGAAGGCAATGGATGTTATGGATCAATTAATGATCTTATAATCAAAATCTTCCCTATATAGATTTACATTGATATTTTGCATGCATTTTAAATTTACACATGCACATAAATGCACAAGCACGAATGTTTTCATTTCTAGGGCTATTTTCAGATTTACAATGCTCATATGGCCATATCTGAAGAAGGAAAGCCCTCTCACAAGTATATCTTATTTAATTTAGTGCAGTTCTCCTAGCTTAGAGCCTCTTTGTGTTTATAAACCTATCTAGATCTAAGTACTTCAAGCTTCTCTCTAGCTGTAAAACGTGAAGATGCAAGCCAGGAAAAAGATTTGGGTAAGGCACCTAGATCTATATCCTAAGTAGATAGGTTTGCTTCAATTTGATATAGACATCTACTTGCTTTGATGCGTGTGTGTGTGTGTATGTGTATGTTTTATGTTTTTTTTTTTTTGGCTTTTCTTGAAATTTGGGAAGGCAATGGATGTTATGGATCAATTAATGATCTTATAATCAAAATCTTCCCTATATTGATTTACATCATTGATATTTAGCATGCATTTTAAATTTACACATACACATAAATGCGTTGTATTTCATGTTCATGAGAAAGACTCAAAATTGAGTCTTGTTGTTGTTTTCCGTCCTTTCATTGTGTTTGACCCCAATCTCACATTGGAAATCTAGTGAAAGATTTTGTTTTTTATATATGATTGTCTGAGTCCAAGGGGTGAAGTCCCCTCAAGGGCATGGTCCTATGGACTATTGTGGATGTGTTTGGGGTGCATTTAAATCACATGCGCACCACCAGCGCCATCCGGTTGGTTGGTTGTGGTGTGTAGTGTTGTATGTGCACGCGCATGTATATTTAACATGTTATTATTTATTTATTTTATCTTATTTTATTTTATTTTATTTGGTTTAGATATTGCTTGGATTCCCAAATCTCACATTTGATCACCGTGAGATGGACGTTTGAGCGACCAATAGCGGTCTCTAACACTAGGCTCTGTTTGTGTTTTTTTAATATTGTTTCTGTAAACCTGAGAGTGGTGTGCAATAGTGTGAGACTAATCGCTCGAGCGATCAAGTCACTACTCCTGCACTCGACCCGCACTTAAGCGGTCAGATGGGTTTTTGTGTCAGTTTTTTAATCTATTTGAGCGATCCGGTGCGTCCATTCGCTACCTATTTAAAGGGTTTATTCTCAAATCTTGTAGAGATGATCTCTAACCATATTTTGTGAGAAAAACAGCTGTGAGACACCCTTGGTTTTCATCATATTCTTCTTCCTCTATTACTCAAAGGTTTGATCTGAGTACACTCAAGGGGTTCGTCAACGTCAATATTTTTGTGCAATCTAATAGTTAGGTCTTCGACATTTGAATGCTGGGAAACCGGACGCTTGGAGCCCTTCGCACTAAGGATATCATCCAGTAGGAGGCATCTAAAGGTTTCAAGTATAAAGAATAGAAAATGTCGCCTTGGTCACGATAAGTCTTTTCAAATCTACAGTTTTATTATTCAATTTACTAATTACATTAAATTCTGGAAATTCAAGGTTCTTCGTTTGGTATTTGTACTGCATATTCATGATTATATTGTTAGATTTATCTGCTCTTTGGTTTCCTTGGTTGGATTTCCCCTTCATAACTTACAACAAAATGTACATGCATGAATGTTTTCATTTCTAGGGCTATTTTTAGATATGAGCTCACTTCATAGAGAACTACAAATAAATCATAATCCAATATATTTTGGTTCATTTCAAGGTTATAGGCATCACATCGGCCTTGATTTAAAATGGATCAAAAGCTTAAATCCATGTCTTTTCTGTAAGCTTTAAAGGTTTTTTTGGAAATAAAATATGTGTTTGAGTATGAACTTTCAGAAACTTATAAGTTCATCATATGGATGAATTTCTGAATGAAAAGTTATCTCATCTAAAAGATCTATATTCATACTCCTTATGAATTAATTTAAACAATTTTCATGGATCGAATTTCACTCCATGCTCACTTGAGGCTTGAGAATTCTATAGAATCCAATTGCAAAATCTGTCAGTTCAACATGGCATACCTATTTTAATTCAAATCAATTTCAAGTGATTTTTTTAGTCTTCCTTTATAAGTCTAGTTTTAAACAAAATTAATTTGAATTGATTTTAATTTAATTTGAATTTTATATGTTTGATTGATCTTGTACTACTCAGTTGTAGAACACAGGATCAATCATGATCTATTTCATGACTTGGAGGATGTACAAAAGCCTCAAATGGATGAATCTCCAAGTGAGACATGATCTATTTGAAAATTGAGTATCCCTAGTTAATCTAAGTCAAGTTCGAAGAATTTATATAGATTCAATCCCTACTTATAGGTGTACAAAGTTGATCTAGTCAGCATGCAATTAGTTGCTGAACTAGCAACTTTATTTGTTCATTTCTTGCTCCTTTTAATTACATTTTAAATTATCTCTATAACAGATCTTCCTTATTGAATATGCTTTTCAATGCCATTGATTTCATTTGATTTGGATTTATCTTAAGTGAGTTATGCCTTATTGAATCTGTACTGCTCATTAGCAGTTTAAAGTTCATAGAATCAATTGCATTAACCTAGACTCGAGCATTTGAAATTTTTTTTTAATAATTTTACTTTGATAATAGCCTTGTTGGAGGGTTCTGGTTGTGACCAATCAACGAGACGCATCCTAATCTATATGATGATCATCATAAACTATAATTTAGTTATTTTTCATTTTATTTTATTTTAGGAATATGCAAGCAATTTTTAAAAATTGTGAAAACAAGGCAATTATCAGCGTTTAGGGTTTGTTTCTAGTTTGGTTCGTTTATGTTTTGGCTTGATTTATTGTAATTCAGTTGGTGCAGATTTAACCAAGAAACCAAACCAAACCCACCAAATTACACCCTTAAATTGCAGACATGACTTAAGGGGCCATAGAAATAGAATGGTAATGTGGATTTCATAGAGGGGAGGTCTCAAAATCTGTTCCTTTAAGGTGAAGTACCATTTTGCTTGGTTTTGAGCCTTTAAGCATCTAAGGTTCTCATTTTCTTTGACCTGTATGTCCATGAAAAAAAAAATTTTAAGCGTGTAAAGTGAATAACTTGGCTTTGTTAAGTTAGGACTATCTAGAAAAAAATTTCTTGAATTTTTAAACTTAAAACGATATTTTAAGGATCATAACAAAAGGAAGATAATTTCCCTCATGTAATGGTTTTATGTAAACAGCAAGACTCTTTTCGGTAAATAAAGTGAATAATCAAATGGTAACGGAGGTTAATCTCCAAGACCTAGGTTTGAAACCCGTTTCAATGATCATGAAAGAGGTAAGTGTGATGGGTATATGTGTCAATTGGCTTTTTACTGAGCGACCAATACCATAATGGATCTACAAGGAAGAAAAAATATGGACAAGAAAAAATAAAATAAAAAGCTGTACTTTGGCTTGGTCATACAAAACATTTCTTCACCAAAAACCAACAACCAAAAAGTTAAATAAAATAAAAACATCACACTAACAGAAAAAAAAATATTTATTTTTCAAGTAGGTGGAGCGTTTTCTCCCTTTTTGTGGTTGTCATTAGGAAGCCATTGACTAACCAACAAACAAAATTTTAATTTTTCTTTCTAATTTTTAATGGAGCTGGTGTTGAATCTTCCTCATGTCTCTATAATTAGTTGAGCCTCACGGAACTTAAGGGGAAAAGAAGAAAGAAAGTGAATGGGAACATGTCTTTCCAATTCAAACTTCCTTTTTCAACTTCGAATCCTACTGTTTCTTTTCTTTGTTGAATGTATAAAAATTGCAATAACATGACAAAGGCAACAACCCATCAGTCGTCATTCAGTCCCCTACTAATTTACTTGATTGGATGCACTCTTACCAACTATTGCTTTCCTTTTATATTGACCTGTTTAATGGCAAACAGAGTGAACATAGAAATAAAAAAATATTAAAATGAAATAATTTAAGAGAGAGAAATCATTAAGCTGATATGTTTTCTGTCATTGTAGGTCAAGGCCTTCCAGCACTTAGAAATATTTTTGGAATATATTCCTTCTAATTTTATATAAGTTTTTCTTTTATCCCGGGAAAAAAAAAGGGGGATATTTACATTTTACCCCTTGAGGTTTCTAATAATCCTTATTCTCCCTTGAGGTTTCTAAAATATCAGTTTACTAACTTGTGATTTTCCGTATGTAAGAATCTCTACCTTTTAGAGGTTTCATTATTAAAATTAAAATTGAAAAAATATTAATTGACAAATTTGCCTTTGTATTATTTACATTTAAAAGTAATAGGCATTACTTATATCTTGGGTACCAAATATGCCCTCAAAACATATGTGAATCGAGTTTGTTTTTTCTAATATGAGCCGATGTTGTAAACATTGAATCAACCCACTAAAGGGCAATCTTGGTATTTAATTTTGAATAATCAGAAGAACAAAGAAAATTATAAATTTTTTTTTTATAAAACAAAATAATCGGACAAATCTTTATCGAGTCAAATATAGGTGAATCCATATTCGAATCTGAATATAATCGAATCCGAGCATTCGGATCCATATTTGGATAATCGGATATAATTGGGGAACCCTATTTGGCTTATCCGGTTGGATTCGGATTTTTATCCGACCCATTGACAAACCTACAAGTAAACAATAGCATATTTTAGATACATGTATATGTTGCACCACGTGACTAGTGATATGAGAGAAATTTGCAGGCTAAGATAGCAAACGATATGAATCAACTAGAATCTACAAGAAAATAAAAGGAAACAGACCTTACAATTTGGTTTCATTTGGTATTATTTCCTAAAAGTACTTTTCTTCTTTTGAATGCAACCAAAAAAAATAAATAAATAAAAGTAATGTTTGGAAAGTCATTTGCAAGTTTTTTTCTTTTTTTCTTATGCTTCTTAATTAAAGGAAAAAAGTTCTTGTTTTTAATTTTTTATTTTTTTTGGAGGAAAAACAATAAAATCTTGTGTCACATAAAGAAGTATGATCACAAAGCACCCGAACATGACTTAAAGATACCAATTACACTATTTTCAAGGAATAACACAATTTTCAAGATGAAATTAATAATACTTAATAAATCCAAATAAGTTTCTCTAAAAAACCTAGCATGAAATTTAAAAAATTTCAATTTAACAATCCCAACTGAAATAAAACAAAATTCTTAATGATATGACATCCAAGTCCAATGTTGCTAGTAAAAAACTTAAACTATTGGCCACGAAACTTTAAGAAACTTTCACTTAGGCTTCTTCAGATTCTAGTCATGCAACTCACCTGAAATTGTTTATATGAAGGGGTGGTGAGCTCACAACCCACTAAAAAGTGTTACTTTAATTTATATGAAGTAATAATGTGAAATTTTTAGCCAATAAAACTTAAGTATGTTAATTTCATACTGTACACACAAGTTATATAGTGAGATTTAAGAAATAATTCATGATATTCTACATTATATGAAATTAATAGATCCATCAAAATAATTCATTCAAGTGTACAAGCATATGTAATAATCAATTATGTATTATATCATGAAATACAAATTATAAAAATCATTCTTCTAATGATTCACATGTCAAATCTAACCGGAATTACGGTCAAGCCCACCGACTAGAGCAATCCAAATTTTGGCTAAGATCAACCATCCTTGGATCCCATTTTAATACAGCAGGGATTAAAATCTCATAATTCCACGTGTACATCATGGTTTTAGGGGCTTTCAACCCATGAGACACAAGCACCCAACCTTATTTTCCTCAAAATTTAAGGACTCAAACCCCAGGAACACCAACTTATTAGGGAGATGGTCATCCCTTATAAGCAATCACTAGAATAAAAATATACAGTATTTACCAATACATCAATTATTTATATACAATTGACCATATAGCATCATGATTAGAATTTGTTACAATTCTCATGATCCACTATAATTTACTCAAAGCTTCATATACAATAAGGCATTTAAACATGTTTAATGTCTACATTTATTCTCTTATATATAAACCTAAGAGAATTTTAGTACTTTCTCATAATAGATATTTTTCTCTACAATCATATTTTAGTATTTTAATACCTCTAATAAAAAATCATAAAAGAGGTAGAATCAGTTCATTTAAAATTATTACTGTGTGAACTTGATAAAAATAATTATGACTCTCACTCCACATTTTTAAGGACCACATGATGTTAAAATACAATTTATGTGATAACAACAAAGAGAACCCAAGTAAGTCAAATATTGTTGAACCTAAGCCATAGCTGTAAAGCCATAACATGCTATGAGTAGGATGACCATGGCATGTTGAAATGGAATTTAATGCATTTTAAATGAAAATAATAGAAAAATTCTACACCTCATTGGTCATGCGTCGTTTAAAGATAAAGACCATGTGATGTGATGGCAAAAAGTACTACAGCAATAATGATGGCCACGTAACATCCTAAGATAACAGTCCATGTGACGCTTTTACAAGAGATCACCAGGTCCATGGCCCCTATTGAAGCCATGTGACGACACAGAGAACAACTAAACCATGGCCATAGATGACCATGGTACAATATGACAATAGGAAAGAATCATGTGGCAATCCTACTTAAAACACCCGTATGGTTTTAGACAACTGGTACAAAAATATAACTCATGAATTAAAACCATTATAAAACACCAAAAAAATGCAAAATCGACTAGATTTCAATGATTTACTAATAAAAAAATCACAAAAAAAAAAAACAAAAAAACAAAAAAACAAAAAAAACAAAAGATTAAACCCTATAACGATGAACTAATGCACAAAATTATTTCAAATTCCTAATAATTTATTTTTTTTGAAGATCTTACATTATTAATCATATAAAGTAAAATAAAACCCTTACCTTAATCAGCATCGAAATTCTTTTAGGGTTTCTCTGATTTCTCGTTCTTTTCCTTTCTTATTCTTTCTATAAGCAAGGTTGAAAAAAATAAATAAATAATATAATATTGAAGGAAATAGGAAGAACTTGTCAAAAGGGCAGAACTGCATACCTAGGGTTTCGTATGGTCTTTGAGGAAAAAGTGAAAAAGAAGCAAAAGCCTAAAAAGTTTGATGGGACATTTCTTAGCCAAAGAGCAAGATTGTAAAAAATAAATAAATAATATAATATTGAAGGAAATAGAAAGAACTTGTGAAAAGGGCAAAACTGCATACCTAGGGTTTCGTGTGGGCTTCGAGGAAAAAGTGGAAAAGAAGCAAAAGCCTAAAAAGTTTGATGGTACATTTCTAGGCCAAAGAGTTTCTCTTTCAACGCAAAATAAATTCTAAGGTATGTTTGCGCAATTTGGGAGAGCCATACACTAGCACCATTTAAAAGCTTCAACGATAATGACCTTTGACCACAGTAGCAAAACCAGGACTCTAAATTTGAGGGGGCTAAAAAATTTTCAATTAACACTTTTCATGAAATATAGAAATTTTAATGAGCTATGGGTAAACAAGAAATTTTATTTTGAAGGGGGGGGGGGGGGGGGGGGGGGGGGGGGGGGGGCCAAAACATAAATTTATATAAGAAAAAAATATATTTTAAATTAAAAAATAAAATTTTAAGAGGGCCAATTGCCTCCTCTAACTCTAAGGTGGTTTCACCACGAACAGTCAAAAGTTGGTTTAGGTTAATATAAAAAAATTTAACGGGGATGTTACATGCAAACAATCCAAAAGGAAAGTGCTGTTTTAATATATTTTTCCATCATTTTGGCGTAACCAAGCATTATTCACGTGCCTAAGTGAGAAGAGATGGTGTCACTTGATATGGAGCATCTCACAGAACATATCACATTCACTGTCTTTTCATTGTTGTCGGCGTTTCAACTGAAGCCCTCATGAAAAAAACCGTCACCATGAGAGCATCTCACGACTAAAGTAGGGGAATTCATATAAACATAGTAGAAGATTTCATTCCCTAAAGACCCAAGGTTCTAACTTAATTCTTGAGACCCCTTTAGCTGATTATTCAAAAAAGATGTGTCACCAGTTATGCATGTCTCACATGTTGGATTACATTGCGAATTATTTATTTTTGGAACTCGGGGTATCCAAATCAGCATGCTTGCACTGACTAATCCCCAAGGCCTTGTATAGTTCCCACATCCCACACAAACTAGGTAATTACATTGTGAATGATTTGAAATGGAAAATAAGTGGATTCACTCATATTTTGACAAAATTACACTTGATTTTAAGACATTTTTATGTCTGCTCGTTTTCTTTGGGATTTTATAAAGGGTTTTTGTATTCAAACCCTTATATTATGATATATTTATATCTATATCCCTCTTGTTTTCAATATTTATATTTATTGTCGTCCGTTTTAGCATAATTGTTGCCACCATACTATAGTTAAATTTCATTAACTTTGTTATTTATTTTTATAAAAAAGAAAATTAATTTTTAGTGATACTTTTTAAAATAATTAAGATTCAGTCAGCAAAATTTTGAGTTTTAATTTTAATGTACTTTTATCAAAATAATTAAATTTTAGTAACATTTTACTATTACAAATCAACAATTCCAAGAATACCCTTTCATCACTCGCACAAATGACTTGTACAAGTCACTCACTCAAGGTACAAGTCATTTTATTAACTTGTACAAACCAATTTATTGACTTGTACAAGTCATTTTATTGCTTGTACAAGTCTGAAATGGCTTGTACAAGTCCTAAGAGTGAGTAGTATAAGGGCATTCTTGGAAGACTTCGTTTGTAATAGTGAAATGTCATTAAAAATTAATTATGTTGATAAAGGTTTACTAAAAGTTAAAACTTATAGCTTTGTTGATTGAATCTTAATTATTTTAAACAAGTATCACTAAAAGTTAATTTTCCCTATATTAGATAAAGTAATTTTCTATAAGATGAAAGAAAATTAAATAGCAAAAAATTTAAGATAATATAAAAGTATAAATGCAAAATATTTTTATTTTATAGAAGTTTAATGTAGCTATTTAATTAAGAAAAAGAAACAACAAAAGTTAACAGACTTTAACATTGAAGGTACGAGCTTCAAATATTATACAAAATGAAATAGTATAAATTTAAATATTAAAAATAAGAAGATATAGATGCAGCATAATACAAGGACGTGAATGCAAAAAAGCCCATTTCTAAATTAACATATCACATGTCAACTTTTTAGTTGTTGACTTGGGGGTAGTTAAAATTGACAGACTTGCAATATATGGCCCACAAAGCCTATCAACCCAAAGGTCATGGTTTGCTTACGTCGACGAATATTCAAGAACGTAATTAAAAGAGTAGGAGACAAAAAGTCAAAGACTCAACAACCCTTCTCTATTAATATAACAAAGCCATCAGTTAAATTACTTCTCAATTACCACGGGAGTGGTGGCCCAGTGGTCTTGTAGGTTTGCGGTAAAAGCTTGGTGGGGTGGAGGTCCTGGGATCAAATCCCCTTGCAGGCAGGGGTTAGTCCCAAGGACTGGACCCCCAGCCTACAAGATTCATTGCGCTCTCATGTGCTGTGGTGACGGTCCAATTCCTCCGACTAAGGCGGAATTGGTTGGTAGCTATGACTCAATCCAACCATTCCATAACGGGAAGGAAGCCGCTATGGTAACGCCTAGGGGGTTGGGCATGCTGGTAGCCCCCTTTCTCCCTTTTCCCCTGCCCAAAAAAAAAAAGAAATTACTTCTTAATTTCTCCCTTTCCTTGTGTAATCCTTGTTTTGTTGTACAAAGTCCAGTAGTAGTTGGGAAAGGCTTTCCTTATATAAGTTACAAACCTCAAAGTCCTATACCCATAGCAAAGAAAGAAATTAACCCTGAAGCAGAAGCTAGCTCCATGGCTCTTAGCAAGATACTCATCGTTGGAGCCACTGGATATCTGGGTAAGTACATGGTGAAGGCGAGTGTCTCCATGGGTCATCCAACCTCTGTCTACGTCCGGCCGATATCGCCCACTTCGAGCCCCTCCAAGCTACAGCAACACAAAGAATTTGAGTCACTTGGTGTAACCATCATTGAGGTATATATGTGTATACATATACTTTAATTTGCTTCCTCACCACCTTCAACCCCATCCTGGTTGATATCTGATCTGAACAGGGAGATTTGGATGAGCATGAGAAGCTTGTATCAGTCCTCAAACAATTAGATATTGTCATATCTACACTTGCAGTTCCTCAACATCTTGAGCAACTCAAGCTCATAAAGGCGATGGAAGAAGCTGGCAACATAAAGGTATGGGCTCACAGTACCTAATTCTATCTGGGATTTGGTTATTCTCAACCGGGATTTATTAATTGTCCAAGAATTTTGGTCTTGTTGTTCCTTTACCAGAGATTTGTGCCATCAGAATATGGTAACGAAGTGGATAGAGTGACTGGACTCCCTCCCTTCCAAGCTTTGCTTGATAACAAAAAGAAGATCAGAAGGGCTACCGAAGCTGCCGGAATCCCGCATACCTTTGTGTCGGCGAACTCCTTTACGGCGTACTTCGTGGATTTCTTGCTCCATCCTAATGAACAAAAGGAAGAAGTTACAGTCTATGGAAGTGGTGAACCCAAAGGTATATCTCTCAGATAGCTGTTGCAGAACTTTTGGATCATTGCAAGGGTCCCCCAAGTTTGACATATTTCTACTTCTGCCCTCTAATTTTGCATAATTACTTTCACTCTCTCTCTCTCTCTCTCTGCAAGGGCTCCCCTAAGTTTGATGTATGTATGGTACACTAGCACTAATTTGATTTCGTTTACCTTTGGGTTGATTTTTTGTAACCATAATTTATATTTTTATATCTATACTATAGCAAGGCGCCCCCTTGGGAAGCGTGCCTATTATACTTGACTTCCTAAAAAACCATTACCTTCCATTTTTAAGGCTCCATTGTTAGACATTTGCGAACTGTTCTCTCCCATCTCCTCCTTTACCATCCGTTTGCATCCCTTCTCTTTCCATCCGTTTACATCCCTTCTCTTTCCATATGCATTTTAGACACTTGCAAACTGTTCTCTCCCAGCTTCTCCATTGTTAGACAATATTGCATGTGCACCCTAGTAGTATATTTTTAACTAAAGATATGAATTATGACATAACAGAATGGAGACACAAGATTTTTGTCGTCGACGCTGCTTTAGTGCGAATTGGATTATGATGATGATAACTACAAATCCCCAATAAAACAACATATTCAATTTGTGTCCTTCCATTATAGGGCTCCTATCCACTCAAATTTGCATAAAGTAACGATTTAAAAATTCCTTTTTGTTTTCATCACTTCATATGTTTCATTTAAGGATTTTGGTTATTTTAATAAATAAATTTATTAAAAATCACTGCCAGTTGTTAATCCACAAATGATATTATAGCAAACCCCTGGGGGCTCAATTGTTTAAAAAAAAACACTTTTCTTTTGATCTCCTTTCTATTTATTTTGCTTTTGATGTCATGCCCAGCCGTACTGAACTTCGAGGAAGACGTCGCCGCATACACAGTCAAAGCCGTGAATGATCCGAGGACTCGCAACCGTCTCATCATCTGTAGACCGCCGGAAAACATTGTATCTCAGCTGGACATGATTTCCATGTGGGAAAACAAGACTGGACGAATTCTAAAGAGGGCCCACATTCCAGAAGAAGAATTTGTCAAGCTTTGTGAGAGTAAGAATTGCAACTCACTTATAAGCTACCATGATTCTCACTATTGTTTATTTTCATTAATTTCTTGGTAAGCAGGATATTATATCTAAAATAGCTTAGATAGAATCTACAAGAAATCAAAGGAAAATTTAAAAGATAATTATTTTTCCATTGAAAGTAGGGATGGCAACGGAGCGGGTTCTAGCAAACCCAAAGCCGCTCCTATAAGGATTTAGCCCATACCAAACCCTAACCCACCTTATTGAGTTGGTAACAGGGTGGGTTGGGGTTGACCCAACTTACTTTAAAAGGATATTAATGTTTTTAAAAAATAACATACAAATTAATTAATTAATATATTTATGCACATCTATTCATATGATTACAATACTATTGTAATGAATTAATCTCAAGGTCGGGCGGGTTGATTTAAACTCCAACTCGATCCGAACCCGATTTATCCCATACCAAATCCTAAGCATTAGGGGTGGGGTTGCCATCCCTAATTAAAAGTTCATCAAAGTTTTTGTATTAATATGAAAGGAAAACAATGAAAAGGAAAGGAAAGTGTTCCTTCACTATACTCACATGATTACAGGAGGCAGAAGGCACACTATTTCTGAGGGCTAACAATTTTTTTTTCTTCTTTTAATTTTTTTTAGACCGTTTAGTTTCATCTATTGTTAGTTCTCTAGATTTTGTCAAGTGCAATATATGATATTTGTATAACCTTTTTAAAATTATGTGCAACAAAGCAAATATATTGACAAGATGCATTTTTCCTATATAGCAAACATATTTGTTTTTAATAGAAAATAATTTTTTGTGCATTAAAAATTAGTGCATATGGTAAGATTAAATAATTGAAAGAACATGTGAACAAGTGGGGTCCTTTTTTTTTTTTTTTCTTCAATTCTTAGTAACAATCGCATCATTTGTGTATATTGTTGCAGCCTTACCACACCCAGATAACATACCTGTCTCGGTCCTTCACAGCATATTCATCAAAGGGGATCAGACAAGCTTCCAATTGAGAGAGGATGATCTAGAGGCTTCCAAGTTATATCCTGATTATAAGTATACTTCTGTTGATAAACACCTTGATAATTGCTTGGTTGATCCTCCTAAGCCCAAGCTTGCAGCATTTGCTTAGGGTTTCTTGATTGTTATTGCCTCCTTATATCAATACAATAAGAACTTAATCTATTTTGTAATAGCACTGAATGCATTAGCAGAGATGCATTAAGCTGGCAATCACATATTATATATATGAATGATTAAGAAATGTTATGTTGTGTTAATGTGTTTGTTTAATTTGTTTTAATATAACATGGTGTATCTAGCTTCTATCCATTTCTAAGATTGGTTAAAGATAGTATTTGGAAACTGTAAGATCTACTCACTCAGAATCTAATCAACTGAAGATTGGAGTCTCTTTATACTTGTTAAAAAACCATTACACCTAAAAGTTTAAGATGATAGGTGAAGATGTAACTATGTATATGAAAGGGCCTAAATACGATATCTTAACAATACCCACACGAGCAAATTTCTTCCCAAGATATCAGATCAAAAATCACTCTCACTAGTCAAAAGAAAGTTGTTTACTGATTCACCTTCAATTCAATTACGCTTATGAAACACTGATCTCCATTGTGATTATTGTTCCTGAAAACTCACAAGACTCCTTGGAGACCGCTTCACTTTTCTTCTTCTAGTTGCACCTAACAACCTGTCATGATTAATGAAATAAGGAGATTAATTGGGTGACATCTCATCCCATCCTTATCTACAAACATTATGTAGACTCATATTGGACATAAACATTATAAGTAGATTGGCTCAACCACAAATGGGACTTATGCGACCTACTAAGTAGGAGCTAGAAAATTCAATGATTAGTGGAATCCACGTCTATCATAAAAAATGTAAATTAACTGAAAATATGATTTTTGATAGAGCGGAATACAGAGAAAAAATTCGTTTCGCCGACCCCACTTTTATGGGAACTGGTTGATGATGATGATGACATGCTTGTAAAATATTTTAATGCTCATGAGCCAATCAAAAGCTTGCTTCACATGTTTTTTTTTTTCTTAAAAATTTTTACTGCATATGATATTGAGTCTCTTTATATCCACTCTGAGAAAACCTAGTAGATCTAGTAGGTAAGTAGATAGATATAGCCATGTTTGTGCCACGCAATGCCCATGACCCAAGTCTGATGCAGCCTAAAACAAAAAAAAAATATCTGTCCCATGTTTATAACATGGCTTCGAGGACTTCATCCCTATCAGTAAAGACAATTCCAAAAATGCAACAAACAAATGATGTTGACGGCCAAATAGAAAAAGCCAAAACAACCACACGAGACACTGAAAGGTAGGACCTTGGTGTCTCATGGGTTACCGAGAGATCATGCTCTCAATTTGGTGAAATGCTTGACATAGAGATGCCTAAAGAAGGTAATAATTTGGGCTTTCCTACCATTATGTGAGCCAGTTCCAGTAAGAATATATCTTAAGGAGGCAAACAAAGAAGAAAACTAGGTATCATTTTCTTATTGAAACCTACCAAATTTTTGTTATGCATGTGCTTTGATTAACTATTCTCTCAACAACTGTCCCAAATTCTAGATGTCATCAACACACCTAACTCAAATAAGTCATTTAACTCACAAAGGTAAGGAAAAATCCACATTAAATTCCTCAAAGTTGGATGTGTAGACACCCCAAATTGCACCTCAATATAAGAGAACCCTAAAAAAAAACTTTAAATGTTTTATTTGAGCCTTGACATGTGTCAAACACTAAAAAACACTCCAAAATGGTGCAAACCGTACTGAATGTGCGGTTTTTGAGAATTTGGTCTCAATCGCCCTGTATGTACGGTTGCAACCACATACATAGCACGGTTGATGTTCATGCTTATCGCGTGAGCTGCCACGTGGCTTCCGGAAGCTTCGGCCATTGGGACACATCGACAGCAATCATGGCGAGCGTAACTGAATTGGAACCGCCCTGTATGTGCGGTTGAGGTGAATTTACATAGAAACCGCACATATAGTGATGGTTCTGTGGAAATCGCACTGTGTATACGGTTTTGGCTGTTTCGGGGATTTGCGAAATGGCTCGATCTCTGAGCCTTATTTATGAATATTACCTCTCTCTTAGTGACTTGAAATCCCTATTTCACCCTCCGAAACTTGCTAAATTACTCCAATTCAAGCCTTCAAGGAGAATTGGAATAATCTAGAAGAGTTTTTAGGCCTACCCTTGGGACCTTTCTACCCTTGGCTTGACCTATAAATAGAGGGGTCCTCCTCTTGCAAAGGGTTGGCAATTTGAAGCATAGAAGCTCTGCAAGAAGAAGAGGAACTCTACTGGATTGTCCACTCAAGTGCTCAAGCTACCAAGGTAAAGCTCTTTTTACATTTCTTGCTTCTCCTTTACATTTACACTCTCATCTTCTACCTTTCTGTAGTGTAAGGCCTTTTGTGCATTTTTAAAGTCCCAAACCTCTTCCAAAGTACCTGGGAATCCTCTCTAGCCGTAAAACGTGAAGAGAGAGCCTTAGGAAAAAAAAGTAGAAATGGATCCTCTAGGCTTAGAACCTACAAGTGATGAAGGGCATGCTATTTGGTTATTTTAAGCGTATGGATGATTTTTCTGATGTTTATGCATTTGCTTCTGGAGAAATTGTGTGAATCCTTGCTCTCAATGGCAATGGATTCCAGCCTTCTCCTAGAGAATGGATTTCCACCTATTCACACACTTTTCACCATTTTCATCAAATAAGCTAGATCTTGGATTTCCATGTTTAATACGGGAAATCTGAAATTATTGGCTTCAGAATGAATTCTAGAACTTCATGAGATTTTTTTTGTTGATTTTCAAGTGTTTTGGTCGAATTCACTTGCACACATACACTAGTTTTGGTTTTCTCTTCGAAAAACTTCAAAACAGGGCAGCATCCATGGCCTATCTTAGAATGCTCATAACTTCATCCTCCGGATGAAATTTTAAGTGATTCCAAAGACATGTGATAGATGAGCATGTCTAGTTTATATCTGGAAAATTTCGTTTACTTTTATGGAACCAATTTTTGACACCATCTGTTCAAAGCTTGTAAGTCAGTTCAGCCCAGATTGCTGAACTTGCCGCTTTGATGGTGCACCATGTGCTCAGTTTTAATCTGTTTCGAGTGATTTCAGTTGCTGAGTTTTCCTTGAGAAGTCTATTTTCATTTCCAACTGGTTTCAGCAGATTTTGATTTGATTTGAGTCCTGTGTGCTTGATGGACTTAGAGCTGCTTGCTGGCATAGTCCAGAGCTAATCTGTGGTCTTCTAGGCCTGTTCGAGAGAGCACACAAGCCACATCCGGATAGAGTTTGGTGTGAGATTTATTTCTTTGGAAAGATGGCACCACATACTTCTTCCATGCAAATTTTCATGGATTTTTATTGAGCCAAACTCCACGAATAAGACTTTGAAAATGCCTACTCACCACTTTTTCTGAGTTATAACAGCAGATTTCAGATGTGGATTTCTCTCTCATTTTAAATCAAATTGAGCTGAAATTTTTACTGTATACTCTACTATATACCAGTTTTCAAATGGCTTTGGTTTCATTGGATTTGGATTTAAATTGAGTGAGTTATGGTTAATCGAAGCTTTCAAGTTCTCATAATATGATTTTTCCAGATTTGCTTTGAATTGGTTTTGCTTCAAATTTTACTTGGATTTTCCTTCACTCATGAAGTTCTAAAGTGATATATCCATGAGGAGAGTCTAAACTCATTGGACTACTCATGTGGAATAATCACTTACATTTTGCTTACTTTTAAGCATCCTTTGTCTATTTTGATTAGCAAACAATCCTTAGCATGAGCAAGCATGTGGCAACCGTCTTAGACGGATGAGTGGGGGTGCCTAACACCTTCCCCCACTCATAAATAATTCCCCTTACCTAATCTCTGGATTTTTCCTTGTCTTAGAGCTACTTTGGCTCTATTTGGCTTCTATGAACCCTTTGGTGTCCATTCACACCTTAAGATGGATGGTGGTGACTCATAACATTTATTGATCCCCGCGTGACGATATCGGAAGTCATCCTAGATGACACATTTCCATGTCTCACAACTGGCGACTCTGCTGGGGACTATAGGAATTGAGCCATGTTTTGATTGCTTGTGCATGTTTGATTGACTTTTATGAATTGTTTGCTGTTTTGTCAATTTGTGATAAGCATGTTTGATTTGTGTGCTTCTATTTTAGAGAATGTAAGACCCATGAACATAGGGCATGTGATGTGTGATGCTTTGGTTATGCTCAAAACCATGTTAGGGGACCTAGATAGTCTTACCATGCTAGGTTGCCATATTTTCATGATAAGCATGCTTTGATTAGAACTTTGATATCATCAGCATGAGATCAGAATTTTGAGAGATGTTTACTTTGTATCAAGCATGTTCACCATGATTTATTTGTTTTTTTGTACAACATGATAACATGCTTTCATATTTGCATGATGCTTGTGTGAATACATGTTTAGTATGAGCATGCTAGGCGTTTTTAAATCGCCTTGTTTTACTCATGTTTGTTTGCTTCAAAAATGATCTCTAAATCATGCCTTGGTGATTTTGGTTATGCTTGCATGGCTACGGAAAAAAGAGTGGCAAGGGTGGGACGTTGTGATGAATGTGACCCACTTTTTCAAATGCACTTGTGCACCTTTTTCTTTTTTTACACAGCCTACCTATAACCTATAGGAAGTTGAACAAAGAATGTGTGTAGCTTGGAGCACCGAGGTCGTTACTTCAGAAAGCGAAAGTGAAAACATTCACCTTAGAAGCTTTGAGCCAATGATGTGATGACATGGTGGATCTAGAATTCTGGTCATACACTAGGCTTGAGCTCTAAGTTGCCAATAAGCCAAAACCCAAAACCCCCACGCTTGAAGGTGGAGAAACACGATTTTGGCCAAAGTGAACCAAATGCGATGGGAAAAGGGTTTGTAATTGAGGGAAAGCCGTTTTGCATGGCTCAGGTGACCCAAGGTATGATATGGACACCATTTTGAAGGTAAACATGAGGTAACAAGGTATTTTCAGTTTATTTCTTGTGGTGACCTCCATGCTTTGTAAGAATCAAGCTCATGGTGTCCATTTGATGAGATTTTGTTCTTTCCCAAAAAGCTGCTGTATCCTAGGATTGGTGTAGCCCATAGGGAAAGTTTTTACTCTTTTTAGGTGTCATTCTACCCAAATGCCTATAGGAGGCAACCCAAAGTCCAAGATCCATGCATTGGGTGTCCATTTTGGTGGGAGCCTAGGCCCTCCTTGTTTAAATATTACTAATCCTCTTTTTTACAGGAAAGTTGTATGGGAATGACACCCAGGAGCTGCTGATGCAGAGGGCATCCTCTAATTTTATTTTAGGATTTATTTCTTCCTCATTCTCAAACCCAAGAAGGCTAAATTGTACTTTTATTTTTGGTTCATGCCCTTGAAGGCAAATTTTGTATTATAATTCATTTCCTTTATTGTAAGGGATCTTTTCATGTATGTTTGTAATGCCCTTATGCAATCTCATATAGTTCATGGTATATGTGGGTTTTTAGTACCATTTGATGTGTCAAATGCCCAATTTGGGGCAGTCTGGAAGCCACCCAATGGTGAACAGTGAGTTTGGGCAAGTAATCAAGCTAATAAAACCAATTGGAAAAAGAAACAATTCGAAAATCTGATTTCTGGCTTAAAACCGTCCTGAGTATGCGGTTGCCTGCATTTTTGCTGCAACCGCAGTTTGGATACGGTTTTAGCCGAACCATCTTGAATACACAGTTTTAAGCCGAAATTCTGTTCCAGCCTTGCTTATCAAACATTTCTGGGTCCTTTCATCCCTAAGTCATACAAGCAAATGGGCAGAGGTTCCAAATAAGATAAATGTCATTTAAACCATTCCAAATGCACCCAAATCAAAAGATTACGATCATTTTGAACATATTCACCAAAATTGAATAAATTAACTCAACTCAAAGGTGAAAATGACAAAATAAAAGTTGGTTCAAACCAAAAAACAGGTCAAGCACCTCAATTCGGGGGTTAAGTCCATATTGGGCTCTTTTCATCCAATTTGACCGCTTAACCCATTTTAAGTGAAGTAAATGATCAAAAGAAAATTGGTCCAAATAACCAACCCAATCTTACTTCAACCCTAAGAATTGAATTTGGAAATGACCATAAACTTTAAAAAACATATTTCAAGCTTAAAATTCAATCCAATGCAGAGGAAGCCCAATTCATTCCTAAAATGGAGCAAAATCCAATCAATCTTTAAATAAGAAGTCTTTAATCATAAAGTATTCAAACTTTTAAGATTGCTCCCCAAAGAGCAATTGGGTCACTTGGAAACCTTTGAATTCCAAGCAAATAATCATTTAAAAATCAAGTGAAAGGAAAATTTTAAATAAATCATCTCCTTGAAAGCAATTTGAGCCTCTTTTTAACTCAAAAACACCTAAGGGGAAATCAAAAATATTTTAGGCATCTGAAAGCCTTGGAATTTCAGAAAATCAACTTATAGGACCCTGGAAGCCTGAAATTCCAGATTTTTCTCAAAAACTTCATAGGCCTTCTAAAGGCTTAATTTAGAAACTCATAGGACCCTGGAAGCCTGAAATTCCAGATTTTTCTCAAATCTTCATAGGCCTTCTAAAGCCTTAATTTAGAAACTCATAGGACCCTGGAAGCCTGAAATTCCAGATTTTTATCTTTATAGGCCTTCTAAAGCCTTAATTTAAAAATTCATAGGCTCTTGAAAGCCTGCGTAATTTCAAGAGGCTGTGGAAGCCTTAATTCCAAAGCATAAGCCCTTGGAAGCTTGCGTAATTCCAAGTTGTGTTTTGTCTAAGGGCTTTTACCTCAGGCATCTCATTTTTGTGGAACGTTGGAAGCCCTATAAAAGTCCAACATTGGTAGGTCTTTTTCGCACCAACCAAAGCATAAGCCCTTGGAAGCTTGCGTAATTCCAAGTTGTGTTTTGTCTAAAGGCTTTTACCTTGGGCATCTCATTTTTGTGGGACGTTGGAAGCCCTATAATAGTCCAACATTGGTAGGTCTTTTTCGCACCAACCAAAGCATAAGCCCTTGGAAGCTTGTGTGATTCCAATTCTTGATTTGAATATAGGCTTTTACTATAGCCACATCACGTTTTTGTGGGATATGTTGGAGGCCCTAGAATACTCTAACAAATTCCGTCGATTGAACTTTTTCGTATCAATCGCCTCATTTTAATAAGTTTATTTTAACCATAAATCCAAAAGGAAAAAAATATGAACACAAGGAAAGTTCCAAACTCGTGTTCACCAAGCCTGCATGCATGCATTCAGGGGTGTGTAAACATGATTTAATGGGATACTAATAGTTTTCTTTGTTTTCTTTTTCTTTAACCAAGGTCTTCGGTCCCTACTGCAACCATTGCTCCCCGACGTTTTCAAAGACTCAGATTGGCAACCATGAACCCTATTGAAGAACAGTCCACTGTTTCTGCTGAAGCCTTTGCTCAACTGCAAGAGCAAGTGGCAGGGATGACAAAACTACTGGAAAATCTGCTGGCCAACCAAGCGGCTCAGGCCCAGATGTAGGCGCAACAGGCGCAGGCTCAAGTTCACCAGGCTTCATCATCTCACAATGCACCACCAGCTCAACCCCAGGCTGACCTTCCACCACCAGTCCAACCTATCCCACTTCAACCTGAACTCTACCAACCAACCCCCGAACCTATTGTGATACGGGAGGAGGAATCCGAATATGAAAGGGAGAAGGAGAAGGAGAAGGAAAGACTGAGGGTAGAAATGGAGAAGAAATTCTTGGACAAGCTGGAATCGATCCAAGAAGAGCTGAAAGAAGTAAGAGGGATCAACATGTTGGGCGGTACCAATTTCAAGGATCTATGTATGTACCCCGACGCATGCCTACTGGCCAAATTTAAGTGCCTGGACTTCGAGAAGTACGGCGGCACAGGCTGCCCAATGAGCCATCTGAAGCTCTACTGTGGGGCATTGTGCCAATTTGGCCGGGATGACGGCATCCTGATCCAGCTATTCCAGAGGAGCCTGATTGGGGCAGCTTTAAGGTGGTTCGCAATAGTGGACCATGGCAGAATTAGAAGGTGGAAAGATCTAGCTGATGCTTTTCTAGCTCAATACAGATTCAATGCTGACATCGTGCCAGACAGGTACAATATGATGAAGATGAGCAAGGGAAGAGATGAGACAGTAAGGCAGTATGCCAAAAGGTGGAGAGAGGCCGCCTCCCAAGTCAGGCTGCCCATGATGGAGCCCGAGATGGTAACCACCTTCATTGGCACACTAGGGCAACCATTTTACAATCACTTGGTGGGTCAGATTACCACCAGTTTTGCTACCTTAGTGCAAGTCGTGGACCGGATTGAAGATGGAATCAGATCCGGGAGAATCTACGACCACTCTGCCATGGCTCATCAGCAGGAGCCCACATTTGATTCTTCTGCCCAAAAGCAAAGAAATGGGGCAAGAAAGAATGGAGGGAAGAAAGAAGGGGAAGTAAATATGGTACAACCCCAACCCTCCAAGAAACCTCTCCAAGTTAACATTTCAGCACCTCCATCCATGCCAGTGCAACCACAATCGATCTATCAAAACCCTCTCAACATTAATGTTCCTCAAGTAGCAATGCCCAACCAAAAAAGGGTATTCTCGAAAGAGGAGAGGGACGCTTGGATGGCGTCCAGAAGGAATAGGGTCTTTTCCCCTCTTCCCGTGACTCTATCCCAGCTTTTGCCAACCCTGTTAAACGCAGGGTATGTTACTCTGAAAGAACCAAATCCGAATGCTTCAAAGGGAAAGAATTTTGATCCTTCCACCACCTGTGAATACCATATGGGTGCACCAGGACACCCTACAGACAGGTGCTGGCCATTAAAGCATGCCATTCAGGATTTGATCGATCAGAAAACCTTGTTGTTTAACACGGCTGTGCCCTTTCTCGCCAGGACTGACAGTGGTCAGAATCCTCTGCCCCAGCATAATGGGGCAGGTCCTTCCAATTTTGTAGGGGCCGTCTCTTCTAGACCTAGGACATTTGATCCCTTGCAATTAATTGCGCCTATAGGGACGTCCGTTAAGGTCTATTTTGACCAAGAAGAGATAGAGGAACAAATCAACGTCATTTCAGGAAATAAAGGAAGTGGCAAGACTGTAGAGGACATTAATGCCTCTTTGAACCGGGCCGCTTCTCTCATGGCCCAGCTTAATGTATCCAAACCCCCTCTCATCATTAATTGCAACCAAGCTGTTGCTCCTCCACCCACTCCATCATCCAAACCACCTTTGGTCATTAATTATGACCTCACCACAGCATCAATCACTTCTGTCTCTTCTCAAACCTTAAGATCCTCTCAACCAAAGGAACCCAGGCAATCCTCGCCTCTGGTCATTGGAGTGCCTCCATCTAACTTTACTCCCACATCAACTCCTGCACCGAGATCTCATCTCCAGCCTCTAGTATTCAATGTTCCTAAACCCTCCTACTCAGAAACTGTTGTACCTTGGAACTACAGCGAGGGTTTTACAACCACTATCCCAGTGGCCAGGGATCGGAGTCATGAGGAAGTAAATCTCATGACAAGATCAGGAAAGTGTATGGAAAGAAAAGAGCAAGAGTCAGAGAAGGAAAAGAAAGAGGCAGAACAAAATCAGAAGGGTAAGGCCAAGATAGGTGAAGACACCCCCCAGGTCGCCAATGATGAGGCAGCATACCTCTTAAAAATATTGAAGAAGAGCGAATTCAATATTGTCGACCAATTAATTAAAATCCCTGCCCAGATATCAATATTGGGATTATTGCTTAATTCAGAAAAGCATAGGGACTCATTAATGAAGGTACTTCAGAGTGCTCATGTGCCAAGAACGATTGAGCCAGACCAGCTCGGAATGATGATCAGCCAGATCTTATCTCATAATGTAATAAGCTTTTCTGAAAGCGAGATAAGCCCTGGCGGATGTTATCATGTGGACCCTCTGCACATCACAGTGCTTTGTAAGGGTAACATGATAGCCCGAGTCCTAATAGACAACGTGTCAGCCTTAAACGTCTGTCCCTTGGTAACGTTTGTTAGACTTGGTCTGGATCAATCCAGAATCAAACAAAACGGAAGGATAGTGAGAGCTTTTGATAGCTCCAAAACACACTCCCTAGGGGAGATTGAATTGCCGATTACTATCGGACCGAATATCTTCAATATCACATTCGAAGTGATAGATATTCCTGCTGCCTTCAATCTTCTCCTAGGAAGGCCATGGATCCACTCAGCTAGGGCGATACCATCTACCTTTCATCAAAGAGTGAAATATATAAGGGGTCAGAGGGTGGTAACAGTCCTAGCCGAGAGTTTAGTCCCTCCCGTCATACCACCTGACGTACCATTCATTAATGTAGAATTAACGGCCGACAAAATTGCGTTTCATTCTTTTCAGTTTGAAACAGTCAACTTCATACCTGGGGGGTGTTTAAAAAAGAAGGAGAAGTTGACATGCACCGAAAAAATGGTGGAGAAGGTTTTGAAAGAATGGGATTTCCACCCAGGAAAAGGGTTGGGAATTAATCTGCAAGGGAGGGTGGAGCCTATAAAGGCACAGAAGCTGGTCCCATGAGCAGGACTAGGAATGAAGATAAGGAGATGGAAAAAGAGACAGCAGAAAGAGAATGACAATGAAAAGGAAAAGAGTCAAGAAAAATTTCCTCATTTAAGGGAAACTTTTCCGAAGCTTTCTCATACTATTCAATTGTCTCCTCCCGCGGATTCCTCCAAACCTCCATACATCAATGATAATCCCTTCAAAAAACCTTTTTCCTCAACCTTTCAACCTTTCATCCCCCTTTCACCCACTTCGGCGCCTAAAGCCGTGGATGAGCCTGAGCCACTGTCACGAGAGCAGCAGGACTTCACAGAAGAAGCTGGGGCATTCTTTGCAATGACAGAGGATGAAGGAAAAGAGAAAGCAGAAAAGGAGGTTCCTTTTATTGACTGGGCCTCGATCAAGATCCCAGATGGGGTCACATCTGAACTCAGCCTCGAAGCAGAAAAGGGCAGTTTTTCAAATCCGGTAATGATGGTATCGGATACAGAACTTGAGGAGGAGCAGGTTTGCACTATACCACCTGCTCCAGAGGGCTTTGTCCTAAAAAATTGGAAAGAAATCCCATTGACATTTGAGGCCGCATATGGTTGACAATCAATTGCGACCTCCAAAAAAAAACTCCATTAGTGGATTGCCCTTTTCCTGAAGATTTTAATGAACCTTCATCTTCAGGAAAAGCCTCTTTAGAAGTTCTCAAAAAACCAAAAAAGATTTTTCAACCTTTTTAGAAAACCTAAAGCTTTCAAAATGGTCCAGACTGTTTATGAACCATATCTGCAGAATGAATTAGAGCAAGTTGAATACGACTTCGACTTCGACCTAATGAGGATCAAAGAGGAGACCGAGGCCGAAGATGATGACCTTCCAAGGGAAATATCATATCAATTGGAACGTCACAAAAAGGGTATTCAACCTAATATTGAAGAAACCATTTCCATAAACCTGGGAACCGAAGAGGACCCAAAAATTGTAAAGATTGATGCATGCCTGTCTGATATGCAGCAGAAGAAAATGTCCCAATTCTTGGCCGATTACAAGGGTGTGTTCGCATGATCTTATCAGGATATGCCAGGGTTGGATACAGATATGGTTGTACACAGGCTGCCAATCCTGCCAGGAGTGAAGCCCATTAAGCAGAAATTGAGAAGGTTGAAGCCCGAGTGGACTTTAAAAGTCAAGGATGAAGTGGTAAAGCAGTTTTAGGCCGAATTTTTGGTGATTTCCACATACCTTGATTGGCTAGCTAATATAGTCCCTGTTCCAAAGAAGGATGGAAAAGTCAGGATGTGTGTAGATTACAGAGACTTGAATAAGGCAAGCTCGAAGGATGATTTTCCCTTGCCACACATCGACACCCTGGTTGATAACACGACAGTACACAGCTTGTTCTCCTTTATGGACGGCTTTTCTGGGTATAACCAAATCAAGATGGCAAAGGAAGATTAAGAGAAAACCGCTTTTATCACTCCTTGGGGAACCTTTCACTACACAGTCATGCCCTTTGGACTGAAGAATACCGGGGCAACGTATCAGCGAGCCATGACGGCCCTTTTTCATGACATGATCCACAAAGAGATGGAGGTCTATGTAGACGACATGATCGCCAATTCCTGTGAAGAGGATGACCACTTGATTAATCTAGAGAGGGTATTTGACCGTTTAAGGAAATACAGCCTAAGACTTAATCCAGCAAAGTGTGTTTTTGGAGCCACGTCAGGGAAATTATTGGGATTCATTGTAAGCAAAAGAGGGATTGAGATAGACCCGTCCAAGGCAAAGGCAATCATTGAGATGCCACCTCCTAAAACAGAAAAAGAAGTTAGGGGTTTTTTGGGAAGAATTCAATACATTAGCCGGTTCATAGCACAGCTCATTGCTATCTGTGAGCCGATCTTTAAGCTTCTAAGGAAGAACAACCCAACTACATGGAATGAGGATTACCAACAAGCATTCGATAAAATAAAGGATTATCTGTTAAATCCACCTGTTCTAGTACCGCCAACTCCAGGAAAACCATTGATTCTGTATCTATTGGTTTTAGAAACATCAATGGGATGTGTATTGGGGCAGCATGATGAAACAGGCAGAAAATAAAAGGCTATCTACTATTTGAGCAAGAAGTTCACAGATTATGAGACGAGATATTCACCTTTGGAAAAGACTTGTTGCGCTTTGGTCTGGGCAACTCAGAGGCTTAGGCATTATTTCCTTAGCTATTCAACTTTGCTGATTTCAAGGATGGATCCATTAAAGTATTTGTTTGAAAAGCCGGCTTTAACTGGTAGAACGGCAAAATGGCAGCTTTTGCTTTCAGAATTCGACCTGACATACGTCACTCAGAAAGCAATCAAAGGTCAGGCAATCGCTGATCATCTAGCTGAGCATCCGTTACCAGATTATCAGCCTCTTAAGACAAATTTCCCTGACGAGCCTATCTTATTTGCTGAAGAAGAAGAAAGTGAAGATTCCTGGCAGATGTTCTTTGATGGGGCTGCAAATATGAATGGAAATGGAATTGGCGCAGTATTAGTGAAGCTGGATGGTTCACATATCCCAATCGCAATGAAGTTGAAGTTTCAGTGCACAAACAACATCGTCGAGTATGAAGCATGTATAATTGGATTACAAGCTGCTCTAAATCATGATGTTCAAGAACTTGACGTATATGGGGATTTGAGTCTTATCATCTTCCAAACAACTGGTGAATGGAAAACCAAAGATCACAAGTTGATCCCATATCACCAGTATTTGGAAGAAATAAGTACCAAATTTACTCGAATTTCTTTTAGCTATATGCCAAGGTCTAAGAATCAGTTTGCGGATGCCTTGGCAACATTGGCTTCGATGGTTAGTATTCCAGAAGGGGTAGACATACAACCACTCGAAATTGAAGTTAGAAACGAGCCAGCTTACTGTTTTGTTTTAGAAGGAGCGTAAGAAGCAGAAATACCATGGTTTCAAGATATCAAGAATTTCTTGAATAATCGAGGTTTTCCGAAAGGTGCTAATTCTACTGAAAAAAGAACGATACAGAGGTTAGCGGGGCAGTTCCTTTTAAGTGGTGGGCAGTTGTACAAAAGATCTTACAACAATGTTCTACTCAGGTGTGTCACCAAGGTCGAAGCAGAAAGGTTGATAGAAATAGTGCATGGAGGAGTTTGTGGGCCGCATATGAATGGACACATGCTCGCAAGGAAAATACTGCGATTGGGATATTATTGGTCTACAATGGAGCACGATTGTTGCATACATGTTAAGAGGTGCCATTTGTGCCAAATATACGCTGATAATAAGCATGCACCGCCAAGTGAGCTGCATAGCATGACCTCGCCATGGCCTTTCTCTATGTGGGGTATTGATGTCATTGGGATGATTTCTCCAAAAGCGTCTAATGGACACCGGTTCATCCTCGTGGCGATCGATTATTTCACGAAGTGGGTTGAAGCTGCTTCATATGCAAATATTACAGGGAACCATGTGCTTAAGTTTCTAAAGCACAACATAATTTGTTGCTATGGATTGCCAAAAGCCATAGTTTCAGATAATGCTTCAAATATTAAGAACAAGGATATGAAGAAGATGTGTGAGCAGATTCAGATAACTCATCACAAGTCAGCTCCGTATAGGCCTAAGATGAATGGAGCAGTAGAGGCGGCTAACAAAAACATAAAGAAAATAATTCAGAAAATGATGGTGAGTTATAGAGATTGGCACGAAATGCTACCATTTGCTCTCCATGCTTACAGAACCTCAATCCGAACTTCTACTGGGGCAACGCCGTATTCCTTGGTTTATGGAACGGAGGCAGTCTTACCTGTTGAAGTAGAAATCCCCTTACTAAGAGTGCTTATGGAAACAGAACTTGAAGAAGTTGAATGGGTTCAGTCTAGATATAAGCAACTCAACTTGATAGAGGAAAAGCGTTTGAATGCGCTTTGTCACGGCCGACTGTATCAGAAGAGAATGGCCAGAGCCTACAATAAGAAGGTGAAGCCCAAAGCTTTCCAAGTGGGTAATTTGGTTTTAAAGAAAATATTGCCATTTTTGGAAGACCCTCGTGGAAAGTTTAAGCCAAATTGGGAAGGACCTTATATGGTGAAAAAGGTCCTATCAGGAGGCGCTCTCATCTTATCAGAAATGGATGGGAAAGACTTTCCTGAGCCAATCAACTCTGACGCAGTCAAGCAATACTTTCCTTGAAGGAATATCACACAGAAATGATCCGAGGCCATTTTTTCTTTATCTCTCAAAATTTTAACACCCCTAGTCTAAACCAAGTTGAGCCTGTTCGTGTTTTAAAGAACCCAAATTGGGGCTTACAGTTGCAACTGGGGCAAAGCCAATAGAGGAAATAATAAAGAAAAAGAAAAAAGGTAATAAGGTGGCGAAGGAAAGCCAAGTACAAAAGAAGAGAAAAAAGGGCCAATGTTGGGAATTGGGGTCACATCCATCATGACTGAAAGCCCAGTTGTCCTATTTCAAAATGTCAAAATTTTGAGCCAATAATAACTTTCTTTCATAAACTTAACCCAGCCTTCATTTCGTCCTATTGATCAAGTCCTCGGTGATCTTGGTGTCCTCCTTCAACTCGCATGTTGGATTGACAATGATGGAACAAATGAGCCGGCCCTAGTGAAAACCATAACAAGCACTAGGGGCAATATTGGCCAGAAAAAGGCAAGAGAAAAAAGAACAAAAAGAAAAAAAAAAAGAAGAAACAGAAAAAAGGGGTTGCAACCGCACTATGGGTACAGACTGGGCCAAACCGCCCTGTGAATACAGTTTTGGCAGAAAGGTCAGGCAACCGCACATCAAAGACGGTTTTCGCCAAACCGGTCTGAATGTACGGTTTTGAGCAGCAAAATTGAGTTGAGCAAATTTTCAACACAGGATTGAACCAGTAAGCATTGGTATGACCCCTGGAGGTGGGAATGAAACTTGGGGATGAGTCTAAAGGTTCCAAGGTTGACAGAATGGCTTCTTCCTCATTAGTTAAACTACCCTTTTTGCCCAACTTACTTCAATTCATCAAACTATATGGGAGTAAAGCATCATGGACTGATTTAAAACAAAAACAAAAAAAAATGAAAATTATATTTTGGCCGATGATGAGAAATCAGTGACTTTTCATTAAACTGTCTGTTTTTACAAGCATATGAGAGTTCTGAGGCCAATACTATAAAAACCTATTTTGTATTCTTTATCTTTCCACTAATGGAGTTTCTCTTTGTACAAAAGTGTAAAAAAGAAAAAAAAATACAATAAAGGGGCTAATCTCTATCCCCTAGCCTCTCCTCAAGCTCTCTGATCCGAGCCACTTGAACCACAACAAGCCTTTTAGCCCCCTCTGCATCTGGGTCGCTGAGGAAAGAAATGACATCGTCAAAAAGGGTCTGTCTAGTCCTCATATCTCTGAGCCTGGCCATGGTCTCATCATGCCTACGCCATGCGGCTCTAACCTCGAAGCGACGGGCCCGTATCTACTCTGCGAGCCGTCTCTCCAGGTCTTCCTTCTCCAGTCTCATGGCTCGGGCCTCCTCCACCCATATATGCTGGAGCCGCCTATGAGGCGCCCTCTCAGTCTCCAGGAGATCCTCGTAGGTAGGACATGGGATAGCAGGAGGATCCACCAGTATAGAAGCGTAGCTCTGCACCTGCTCCCTAATCCAAAAGAGGTAGTCCTTTTCATGCAACTTAAAGAAGACAAGACCTCTCAAGAAGCAAGCCTGCGACCAGTCCTTCACTAGGCGAAAGCATAGCCCCATGGTGGCCGGTGTGAGAGGACCAATGAACTCCTCGTACCCCTGAGGTACCAGAATCCCCTGAGCCTCATCTCTGAATTGCCGGATGACTCTCAAGGGCAAATAGAGCAAGGCGGACCTCAAGCCTATAAGCACAGCAAAATTCCGATCAAGGAAGCTGATCACCGTCTCGGCGGAAGGCTGATAAGCACCAGGCCATCTCACCTGGTCATCCTGAAGCGTCCCCAAGAAAGTGAACCATCCCTGCTTGCCGCCTTGAATGTTAGGACACCCCCTGTTGCTCATCAAGACAGGAACGTTCAATCGTGGAAAGAAGCGGCGAGTTATCTCTTCAACTTGACTCAGGTGGTCAAGCAGCTAGAGCTGCAAAGAAAAAGGAAGCATTTTCAATATGGAAAAATCTCAATAAAAACTGTAATTCAAGAGAGAAGTTCAGATTTTACCTGAAGGATAGGGGCGCAGGCGAGGAAACTTTTCTTCTTCCGATGATAGCAGTCAGTCAAGGCCTGGTATATTTCATCCAGGATCATAGGGGCAAGCCTTTCGCGCTCCCTAACTTGGCAGATGACTGAAATGAGGGATAAATCAACCTCGCTATCATCTCGGGGAAATAAAAGTTGATTGACCACTATCAAGGTCAAAGTGTTGAACCAAGCCGACCGGTTCGAGCTATTCAATAGCTTCTCAGTCAAAAATGACTTTGATAGGGTCAATAAGGCGTCAGTTTCCCCTAGCTCTTTCTTGCCAATTCCTAAAAAGGTGGAGGCTTCCTTTTTGAAGCTTGGTTTTAGAGGTGGGTTGACTACTTTCTTGGAGAACCTAAGGTTGAGGATGGTTTCAACCTCCTCGACTGTAGGGGTCATCTCCTTCTCCCCAAATCTAAAAAGGTACAATTGGGGTTCTCAGTGCCCAATCAGTGCCTCTATGATTTCCCATTTTAAGGGAACCTTTGGGAGTGAGAGGACATGGCCTAGATTGGTGGAGTCCCAATCTATTTCATCTTGTGGGGTCATTGAGTCAACCCATCTCTCATAGCAAGTGTCTACAATGGCATACCTAGTCAAATTTGGGGCTTTGGATCTAATATTTGGTCTAGATGCTGATGTTTCAGGTACAGAGGATGAAGAAGGTGCAGAAGCTGAATCTGAGGCCATTAGTGGTCAAAAGTGGATTAAAGGCAGCTAGGAGAGAGAAAATCACCGAAAAGGGGGTTTCTGACCTAAGCAAGACGTCAAAGTGACGTTCTGCCCGCGATTCGCGGCTTTAAAATTACAGAAGGACAAAAACCGCATACTCAGAACGGTTGTGCTTGAACCGCACTCAATGTGCGGTTGCATTTCCGCGGAGTTTAAAAACCGTCGGACAAGTGCGGTTCGTGCACAACCGCCCTGTATGTGCGGTTTTTGCACAAAAACAGTTTTTCTTCTTTCTTTTAATAAGTCATGTTTCCCAAAGGTATCTGTTACCTGTATAACAATCACAACATGATAAACATAAATAAAAAAACAAAAAACAAGAGAAAAGAAGCAAAAAGGAATAACCGTCTCCTTTCATACAAATGCAAATGAATACATCATGTTTTATATACAAGTATCAGATAAATCCTAATCTAAGCCTATCTCCTACAGGTCAATCGCCTCCGCCTCGCTGTCACCGTCGGATGAAGAAATGATCTGAGAAGCGTGGGCTAGCAGGAGAAGACGGCTCATCAGGAGTAGATGGCCTACCAGGAGGCACTGGATCTACAGAGGGCGTAGCCTCAACTGAAGGGGCAGGAATTGGATCACCTGGGTCATCACGGGAGAGGTCCATAAAGCAAGAAACTGAAGTATCCGTCGCCAGGGGAACCAGATCCAGGATCCGAGAATCCTCGGCAGGAGGAGATGAGTCGATGGGGTCCGTGGCCTCACTCACCTCTGCCACCTCAGGCTCAGCTACACCAGGCACATCCTCCTCCCTCGCGGGCTCAGCTGCCTCAGGAATCGCGGGAACCTCTAAGTCACCCTCCATTGGCTCCGTGACAATCATAGGGTCCTCCTCTGGAGCAGCCTCAGGCTTAGGAGCAGTATCAGGCAAGGACGCAACCTCTGGCATCTCAGCTGGCTCATGAACGGCAGCAGCAGAGGTGGCCTCGGCCGCCACCTCGGTATCTCTCTCTAGGATCTCTGCAGCCCCTAAGGAAAAGGACAAGGTGCGGGAACTAGATGGTGAAGCGGCCACGTCCTCCTGAAAGCAGGGAAAGATTGATCAGAAGCAGAGAATATAAAGGATAAAATACAGAAATTGTAAAGGATAGAAGAATGACCTGAACTCCTGAAGGCCCTGCCTGTCCCTGAGCTCGGGCCAACTGAGCCCGCAAGTCAGCTATAAGAGCGGCCTGCCCAGTGATGATGACGTCGCTCTCAGCTATGGCAACATCCCTCTCAGCCAGCTGACGCTCCAAATCCGCATACCTAGCTCGGACCTCCCCTAACTGTGCCTCCTGAAATAAAATAAGAAGGAAGGATATCAGTAACTTCAAAAGAGAATAAAAGGAGCAGGTTAGGAAGAGATTTATACCGTGGTGTCATACAGGCGGATCACCACCCCTCTGATCTTGGTAACTCCACCTCGAACGGGCATGGGCTGCATAAGACAACCCACTGAGACCTGCCCGCACTAGGTATCATAGTCACCCTCGGCTAAAAGGGCATCTCCAGCCTTCCAATCGCCGAAATGAGCAGGGTCAAAGGGACCAGGAGGGGTGAAAGGCGCTGTATCTGGAGGAGCCACAGGGATCTGGAGCTCGCCAGTATGCTGGAAGAAGAAGCGCTCACTGAGGTACCATATGCTACCCAACGCCTCATCCACAAATGGCTGAAAAGCCAACTCATCGTGCAGGCCATCTAGACGGGGGACAGATAACTGAGAATAAACAAGGCTGAATGTCAGGTTCTTGCAATAAGAGAAAAAGGAAAAAAAATAAGAAAAGGGGAAAGTGTCTACCTCTCTCCTAAAAGTCCTGTCCAGGTGAGCCCTGGCCGACCTAGGGCGACTCTTCTCTGAGTCGCGCCTAATCTGACTCCATCTACGGGCCACAGGGAATGTCCCCTCGGGCAATGTAGAAGTTGGGCGAAAGTGGGCCACGTAGACCTGAGCAAAGAACTGAAAAAGAAGAAAAAGAGATAAGCATGAAAAGAAAAAAAGATAGAGAAGAATAAAAGAGAAAAAGAAAAAGAGAGAAAAAGAAAAAAAGAGAAGAAATGAATTCATACCTGCAGAAAAGGCCAGAAAAACCTGCAACCAACTCCAGCCCCTCTGGGAGAGGACAGGCCGGAAACCACTCGCCGCAGGCCCGCCAATAGGGTGCCATAGACAAGCTGGCCCCAGGCATAGTCCCTCGCTCGAGGCAAGTCCCGGAGAAGGCTCAGGAAATGTGGGCTGACTGAGGTAGTGTCCGCCAGGTAGAAACACGACCCCATCATCAAGAGGAAAAGAAATCGAAAGGCCACTGGAAAACTAGGATGCTCCGCGGCCAGGGTACTGTATCCCCTCTCCAAGAAGGTCGTCCTCAACCAGGTCCGAGAAATGCGTGTGATCCGGCTCCTGTCCCATGCCTCCACTGGCATCTCCTCATATCCCAAAAGCTCGGCAATCTCCAAATCGGCCGGCCTATCCATCTCAGTGATGACATCTCCAGTCATCCTGATCCCGGTAATGAGAACGAAGTTAGAGGGACAGATCCCAATCTCTACATCAGGCAAGTGGAAGCTCAGGGTCTCTGGAAAAAATCGCTCCATCATAGCCGCTATCAGAGGACGATCCTGACGAACGCCGGTAATGGTGATGAAGGGGCCAAATCCAAAACGGCCCATCTCTCGACGCAAAGGAGTCGAACATGCAGCCACTATCTCGGCGAAAAGAGCCCAGCTCCCGCGAAAATGAGAAGACCGGTAAACAAGAGGAATGTCTGCCCTGACGCCCGCTGAAGGGTGCGTCCTCAAATCATGAAGGAGAGGGGTGTCTCGGATCTGATCCGCTATCCCCGCAGGAACGGCAACGCGAGTCGCCCGGGCCCCTGCCCTATCTCTACGGTGAGCTCCCCTGCGACCTCGAACCTCGGCAGCAGGCTAGAAATGCAAATAGGAGGGGTTCAGATTGAATGTGGTAAAAGAGAGACCTGGTTTTTGAAAAGAAAAGAGAATACCTCTGGGATCGACTCCTGCGAACCCCCAGACGCTCCAGAATCTGAATCTGAAACCTCCAGACTGCTGGGAGAAGAAGGATCAGGGTCCTGCTCGGCCCTAGAAGAAGAAGCCACATCGGCCGGATCCCTCCGAACCCTCGAAGATGAAGGCTCATTTGCAGGACCCCGAGAGGCGCGACGTGTACGGGCCATCTACAGGATCAAATTGCAGGGAGAAATTCATTATGTTTCTACTTTTAAAGTCATAAATTTCTTTCATGTTCCTCTTTAAAATTGCTATTCTTTAGTTTAACCAAATTTGTTTTGTTTGCAGAAGAAATGGAAATCAGAAGAAACACTTCAGAAAGTGCCCGACCGAACCAGGATTTAACTCCTTTTAGTCTTTATCAATTTCTTTATTATTATATATAAGAATTATATATAGGAAACAAAAATTTCCTATACATCCTTCTTATAAACAAAAAAGGGGAAAGAAAGAAAAATTTTGAAAGCAAGCTATTCAGAGTTTTCAATTCATTTTCAATATTAGAATTCTGATAAATTTACAAATTGCCTAAAGCCCTAAACTGTTAATATGTTCCACTTTTCAGGTTCACAAAGGGCAGGTAGTAAAAGAGACAGTCAAAGTGAAATGCAAGCTAACTGGAAGTGTCAAACTAGGTTCAATCATGTTCATTTTAACAAGGTGTCAACATTAATCGGGTCCAAGAGCAATCCATACCAGACATCCAAGTGTTCAGATCAAATCAAAGGTTGACAAAACAGGACAAATGAAATCTTGGCAGTAACACAGAACATGCTCGGAAAACAGCCAACCTTTACAAAAATCAGTGTTGAAGCATGTTGTGATTTGATATACTGAATGCTCAAGTAATCAGAAATGTAAGGGCAAATACATTTAGATGTGCATCAAGGGATGATTCCAACATGAGCAAGAGGACAATGTCATCAAAATCAATGCAAATCAGGCCGCAACAACAGATGAAATCAAGGGTTCATTCGCAATTGGTTCAAGTGTTTTTTTTTTCTCATCCAGAGTGCAAGAGAAGTGCAATCAGATAATGAGCAAGTTTAATGAAGAACAAGAGGCAAAATTCATGCATAAACCAAGCTCATTTAGTAGGGAAAGCAAGATACCGATTTCCGAATTTACTGAGTACGAGAAAGCCACAAGGTTCGGCCACTTACCTGTATTGACCAAAATCAAGATTGTGCAAGAGAGTTGAGTTTGCGACCTCACTAGAACTCTAACGGCAATGAATTGAGATGGATTCCCAGCGGCAGTGAAGAAATGAAAGAAAGGGCAATGACAAATCACTTGCCAAAAGCTCCTGCCACGAAGCTAGTGACAACGGGAAGAAAAACAAAGATCACCGGAAAAACAAAAGTCGCCGGAGAGCAGGTGTCGGCGCCGGAGAAGAAGAGATCAAAGACCGGAGGAAAACTACGGTCGCGGGGAGGAGTGAGGAGCTCAAGGTGTTCGAGGGTTTTCGTGATCAAAGTGAAGCCAGTCGCGGTCTGTAGACACCCCAAATTGCACTGTCAAAATGATCAATAATCATAAAAAATCATTATCTCCTTGAAGGCCAGCACATAATTTGAGAAAATGAGTTTTTTCCTTGTATCCGGCAACTCAGGCCGGATATAAGTGTTTTTCTTCGTATCCGATGGAACATGCCGAATACAAGCAGACCTCAGTGTATCCGGCATCATAGGCCGGATACATTAAGGTACTTGTATATCCGGCCTGACATACCGGATACACTAGTTTTGCTCAAAATTAGGGTTTTCCGAGAGTTTTCATCTTTTACCATCATGTCCCTCATTAAATGAGGGAAAATCTCGGAAAAAGCCTTAGGGTTAAGATTGGTGGGCTATAGACATTAGGTTGTGTCTACCATTCTCACCAACCCTAACCTTAGCCTTTGCCTATAAAGAGGAGTCTCCTCCTTAAGCAAATGGCCATTAATTCTCTTGCCAATAATTCTTGCCAAGAATCTCTACCAAGAAGAGCTCCGAGTGAAGAGGGAAACCGCTGCGGAATTGCTTCCAGAACTCAGGTAAGCCCCAAACTTATCTTTTATTTTCTATTTTACATTTCTAGATCTAGATCTCTTCTTCTACCTTTCTGTAGAATAAGGCCTTTTTGTGTGTATGAAAATCCTTCCCCGGCTCAAAATATCTCAAGACTCCCCCTAGCCGTAAAACGTGAAGGCGGGATCTAGGAGAAATGAGACTGGGGATTGACCCTAGTACTAGAACCTATTTAGAATAAAGCCTTTTGAATCTTTGAAGCCCATTTCATATTCAAAGTACCCTAGGATTATCTTGAAGAACCGTATTTAACGGGGAGAGAGAACTAAGGGAAACGATAATGGAATGGAACCCTAGGTTGTTTTTTAGAACCCTATTTTGATGAATATGAATGCATGCTATGTTGTTATATTGTTCTTGAATGATTTTCACTTACACATACATTGCACCCGTTTTGGCGGGATATGCTCATATTTTGGGTTTATTACATTTATTGTGATAAATCTGAAATAAATGGCCTCAATCAATTCTGGAATATTTTTAAAAGGTTTTTAAAATATTTGGATTCATCTTGCACGAATCACACACACTTTATCACAGTTTTGAGTTGGTTTTGTTCAAAAAAGGCTTAACTTGACAGCAACTGTACCCCTACTTTGGACACTCATAACTTCATCGTCCGGATGAATTTTGGAGTGATTCTAGAACCATGGGAAAGGTGAGGCTGTTTAGTTTATGCCTATCAAATTTCAGTAATTGCTATCTAGCAGATTGTTGACACCTCTCTTTCGAAGTTGATTGGACAGTTTAGGTTTAAATACAGAACTTGTCACTTCGACGGAGCGCCATGTGTTCGTTTTAAATCCGATCTGAGTGATTTTTGTTTCTGGGCACTCCTTTATGAGTCTATTTTCAAATCCAGTTAGTTTCATAATTTTTGGACTCCATTTGTATTATGGGTAACAGATTTACTCAGAACTGCTCATTAGTACTTTTCTGGGTAAATCTGTGATCTTCGGGGCGTGTTCAGGAGACCACCCAAGGCACATCCGAATGAATTTTTGTATGAGGCTAGTTTTATTCGAAATATGGCCATACAGACTTCAATCACACCAAATTTCGTGGATTTGTATGGAGTGGAGGTTTCTAGGTGATTTTCCAAACTTGCCCACTTACCACTTTTAATTATCTCCAGCAGCAACTTTAAAGAAGGCATAACTCCTAGGATTTCAACCGGATTTACTTGAAATTTTGCATGAGATTCTTATTTACCATAATATTTCAAATGGATTTGGTTTGATTCAATTTAAAATTGGATTTGAATGATTTTAAGACAAATGGCATTATCTTTTACCGAATTTTCCGGATTTGATTCAACTTGGTTTTGTGCAATCTTTGCTTTGATTTTCATTTCTCGTTGATATTCCAGAAGTAATATTGACATAAAAGGGGATCTGAAATCCATTTGAATTTCTCATGTGAAGATATCACACATTTGTTTAATTCTTTTTCAATGTTTCAATGATTTTAGCAAGCTTTCTTACTTTTTTTGCATGAACAAACACTTGGCAACCACCTTGTGTGGGTGAACAGGGGTGCCTAACACCTTCCCCCATTCATAATCTAATCCCCTTACCCATCTCTGGATTTGATTTTCAAGTAGAGTTATTTTTACTCTAGAATTTGCCTTTTAGCCCTTTTTGCATATTTTTGAATCTTTTGGTGTCCATTCACACCCCAAAAATCTGAATGGTGGCGACTCTCCCATTTTTACGTTGAGCCCCGTGTGCTGACGGAGGGGGAATCATCCCGGTGATTTTTCCCGTGTCTCACAACTGGCGACTCTGCTGGGGAATTGTGGATTTAAGCTAATTTTGGTGTTTTGTTCATGCTTTTCTTTACTTTTGAATGCTTGCTATTTTGCTTACTTTGCTTGTGTATATTGAATCTCAAAACTGATTTGGATGATTAGAAAATTTAGATGGATAAAGGCATGGGCATGTTGCTTGATTTTTTTTTAAAGGAAAACCCATATTGTGATATGACTAGGCTATATTATGTGATAGCATGTGTTATTTTGGGGTTTGAATGCCATGAGCTAAAAAAAAATATAATATTTGAAATCTGGAAATTTTGTGTTTATTTTGGGGTATTCAAGCATGCTTCCCATGAATAATGCTTTTTCGTGCTTAATGTTTGTTTTATGCCATGCTTTTGATTTGAATTTATGGGATGACATGATTTGGCCATGAAAACAATGAAAAAAATCTGAAATGCTTGGTGGGAATTTTGGGGATTTTCAAGCATATGTTTCCCGAGCTAAAAGCTTTTTGTATCATATTGTTAGTTGCTGGGTTTTAGGCTTCCATTTGGGCATAAAACAATGTAATTTGAGCATCCAAATGAAGAACATGAAATCTGGAAATTCAGTGTATATTTTGGAGTTTTCAAGCATGTTTCAACCATCAAAACCTCCCTTATATCATGTCAAGTAGTGCTGAATTTTTAGGCCTCAATTTGGATAGAAATGATGCACTTTGAGCATGAGAAAAAGCATGAAAATCTGGAAATTTGGGGTAATACTTTTGGGGGTTTCAAGCATGCCTTCCATGTTTTAATTGGTTTGTACAATAACATGTTTTGGGTGTTATTTTTGGTCATGAGCATGTTTGGGTGTTTACCATCTTGATTGGCTTGTATGTTGCTTTCAATATGATTGTATATGCCTTGACTTGAAATTGTATGCATGGCTACAGAAAAGAGTGGCAAGGGGCTGGGACGTTGTGAATGTACCTCCATTTTAAATGCACTTGAGCACTTTAAAAACTTTGCACAGCCTACCCATTACCTATAGGAAGTTGAACCATGAATGTGGGTAGCTTGGCGCACCGAGGTCGTGACTTCGGAAAGCAAAAGTGAAAACATTTACCTTAGAATTTGAGTCAATGATGTGATGACAATGGGATCTGTGATTGATTCCGGGCATCACTAGACTTGAGTTCTAAGTTGCCAATTAAGCCAAAACCCAAAAACCATACGCTTGAAGGTGGAGAAACACGTTTTCAGCTAAAAGTACACAATTGCGTTTGGGGAATTGGGTGTAAATGTGGGACGGCCGTTTGCATGCTTACAAGCCAAGGTATAATACCATATTGAAGGTAACACAAGGTGGCGAGGTAAAAGCCATATATTCTTTTATCCTTATGTGAATTTAAAGCCATGGTGTCCATATGCTTGGGATGAAATTTTTCCCAAAAATGTTTATAACCTAAGGTTGGTGTAACCCATAGGATGAGTTTCCAACTCAATTTAATGGTCATCTTACCCAAAGTCCAAGCAAGAGGCAACCAAGTGTACAAAGTCCAACAATTGGTGCATAACTTTGGAGGGTACAAGTACCCTCATGAATTTGTGAATTCTAGCAGGAATGATGTCAAAGCTCAATTTGGGGCAAGTTTTAAAGGCCAAGTCAAGGTGAACATCAAGTGGGAATGAAAATAACACAATCTGGTGAAAAAATGAGTCAAAAAGGGCCATTTTGACATTAACCGGCAACTCAGGTCGGTTAAGAAGAAGTTTATTCATATCCGGTATACATTATCGGTTACAAAGACCTATGCGTGTATCCGGCATAATTAGCCGGATACAGTAAGCCATAGCCTTATCCGGTATATTATGCCGGATACATTCAAAAAATGTACAAATTGGTTTTTCAGCCCAAATTTTCAGAATAAAATGCCTAAAACACTGTGGATAATCCTTAGGCACCCCAAAGAGAATATAAAAATGTTGCAAAAAAATAAAAAAAATAATATTCTTTTAGGATTTAACCTAATTGTTGAAACTCAAAGAACAAGCTAAGGTGTCATATTTTTTGATATCAATTCAAACATGTTTCAATCAAGTTCTTAAACTTGAAAACCAAGAAAACTCAGCAAATTTCAAAGAAAGAAAAGAAAGAAACCTTTGGTTGGTTATTTTTATCAATCAAATCAAAACATTTGTGGGACACTTGGAAGCCCTAGAATATTCCAAGAAACCTTTGGTTGGTTATTTTTATCAATCAAATCAAAACATTTGTGGGACACTTGGAAGCACTAGAATCTTCCAAGAAACCTTTGCTTGGTTATTTTATCAATCAAATCAAAACATTTGTGGGACACTTGGAAGCCCTAGAATATTCCAAGAAACCTTTGGTTGGTTATTTTTATCAATCAAATCAAAACATTTGTGGGACACTTGGAAGCCCTAGAATATTCCAAGAAACCTTTGGTTGATTATTTTTATCAATCAAATCAAAACATTTGTGGGACACTTGGAAGCCCTAGAATATTCCAAGAAACCTTTGGTTGGTTATTTTTATCAATCAAATCAAAATTTTGTGGGACCTTTGGAAGCCCTAAAATATTCCATAAAATCCTTGGTTGGTCTTTTCGTACCAATCAAATCAAAAAATTTGTGGGACCTTTGGAAGCCCTAAACTATTCCAACACAAAATATATATATATATATATATATATATATATATATATAAATAAAGCAAACAAAAAAATCTGGACTGGTGTTCACCTGACCTACTTGTCTACATCTATAGGGGTGTGACTCAGGATTAAATGGAAGCTGACATGTTTCTTTGCTTTTCTTTCCCATGGTACACTTACTTGCAATCATTGCTCCCGTGACCAGATCCAAAGCCCTAGCCATGAATACTGAAGAGAACCAAGCTCAGGCCACTGTACCCGCTCAAGACTTTGTTCAGCTACAAGAGCAAGTGGCTGGTCTTGCCAAAATGCTGGGGGACTTACTGGCGGCTCAGGCCCAACAGGCCCAAGCCCAAAACCAAGCATCAACTTCCCATTAGGCACCACCACCACCTCAGGCCTACATTCCGCCTTTAGCTCAACCCATGCCTGAGCCCATTTCTGAACCGGTCCCTGAGCCCATCCTGATCAGGGAAAACACTGGAGAATCTGAGAAAGAAATTGAAAATGAAAAAGCCAAGGAAGAGATGGAAAGGAAACTCCTGCACAAGATCGAGAGAATCCAGGAGGAGCTTAAGGAAGTGAAAGGGGGAAACAGCTACGGAGGTACCACCTTCGATGATCTCTGCATGTACCTGTGAGACATGGGAAAATCACCCGAATGATCATCCCTCCGTCAACACACGGGGCTCTAAATAAAAGTGGGAGAGTCGCCACCATTCATGATTTTGGGGTGAGAATGGACACCAAAATGTTCAAAATCATTAAAAAGTGCAAAAATGCCAATTCTAAGGTAAAAATAACCCTACTTGAAAATCAAATCCAGAGATGGGTAAGGGGATTAGATTATGAACGGGGGAAGGTGTTAGGCACCCCCATTCATCCACACAAAGTGGTTGCCAAGTGTATGTTCATGCAAAAATAAGAAAGCTTGCTAAAATCATAGAAAACCTTGAAAAAGGACCAATGTATGATATTTTCATATGAAGATCTAGATGGATTCTAGATCCTCTCTTATATCAATATCATTTCTGGAATATCTCAAAAGATGGAAATCCAAAGCTCAAGTTGCTTAAAACCAAGTTAACTCAAATCCGGAAAATTCGGTAAAAAGTATGCCATTTGCCTTGAAATCATTCAAATCCAATTCTAAATTGAACCAAACCAAATTCATTTGAAAGATTAGGGTAAATAAGAGTCTCATGCAAAATTTCACTTCATTCCGATGAAAATCCTAGGAGTTATGCTCCTTTGAAGTTGCTGCTGGGGATTTTTAAAAGTGATAAGCGGGCAACTTTGGGAAATTGCATAGAAAAATCCACTCCATAAAAATCCACGAAATTTGGTGTGATTGAAGTCTGTATGGCCATCTTTCAAAATAAACTAGCCTCATACAAAAATCCCTTCGGATGTGCCTTGGGTGGTCTCCCGAACAGGCCCCGAAGATCACAGATTTACCCAGAAAAGTACAAATGAACAGTTCTGAGTAAATCGGCTACCAATAATTCAAATGGAATCCAAAAATTATGAAACCAACTGGATTTGAAAATAGACTCATAACGGAGTACTCAGAGATAAAAATCACTCGAATCGGACTTAAAACGAACACATGGCGCTCCGTCGAAGTGACAAGTTCTGTATTTGAACCTGAACTGTCCACTGAACTTCGACAGAGAGGTGTCAAAAATCCGTTCGATGGAAATTTATGAAATTTGGTGGACATAAACTAGACAGCCTCAACTTTCCCATGGTTCTAGAATCACTCCAAAATTCATCCGGATGATGAAGTTATGAGCGTCCGAAGTAAGGGTACAGGTGATGTCCAGTTAGGCCACCTTTGAGTAAAACCGACTCAAAACTGTGATCAAGTGTGTGAGATTCGTGTGAGATGAATCCAAAACTTTTGAAAAACATTTAAAACATTCCAGAATTTGATTGAGGCCATTTATTTGAGATTTATCACAATGAATGTAATAAACCCCAAATATGAGCCTATCCCGTCAAAACGGTGCTATGTATGTGCAAATGTGAGAAACCATATAAGATCAATAGAACAACATAGCATGCATATATCTCCATCAAAATGAGGTTCTAAAATAGCATAGGGTTCCGTTCCATTATCGTTTCCCTCTGTTCTCTCTCCCCGTTAAACACGGTTCTTCGAGATAATCAAGGGTACTTTGATTATAGAACGGTTTTCAATCATTCAAAAGCCTTATGCTACATGGGTTCTAGCACTAGGGTCAATCCCCAGTCTCGTTTCTCCTAGATCCCACCTTCACGTTTTACGGCTAGGGGGAGTCTTGAGATATTTTGAGCCGGGGAAGGATTTCCACACACAAAAAGAGGCTTTATTCTACAGAAAGGTAGAAGAAGAGATCTAGATCTAATAAATTAAATACAGAAAATAAAGGAGGTTGAGGCTTACCTGGGGTTCTGGAAGCAATCCGGCAGCGGTTCCCTTCTTCACTCGGAGTTCTTCGATCTCCAAAAACTTGGCCTTTTGCTTGAAGAGGAGCCTCCTATTTATAGGCAAAGGCTAAGGTCATTGGTAGACACAACTTAATGTCTAGAACCCCCCAACCTTAACCCTAGGGTTGTTTCCGAGATTTCCCCTCATTAAATGAGGGACATGATGGTAACAAGTGATTTCTCTCGGAAAACCCTAATTTTGAGCAAAACTAATGTATCCGGTATATCAGACCGAATACACAAGGGCCTTAAGGTATCCGGTATATGATACCGGATACACTAAGCATTGTTTGTATCCGGTACTTGTTACCAGATACGAAAAGGCCTGCTTGTATCCGACCTGAGTTACCGGATACAGGTAAAAATTCATTTTCTTCAATTTCTGTGCTGGCTTTTAAGGATATAATGATTTTTGATGATTGTTTGTGCAATTTGGGGTGTCTACAGTACCCGGATGTATGTCTACCGGCTAAGTTCAGGTGCCCGGACTTCGACAAATTTGATGGCACGGGCTGCCCATAGAGCCATTTGAAATTGTACTGTAGGGCTTTGTGCCAGTTTGGCCGGGATGATGGCATACTGATCCAACTCTTTCAGAGGAGTTTGACAGGGTCAGCTCTTAGGTGGTTCGCCACAGTGGACCATGGAAGGATCAGGAGGTGGAAGGACTTGGCCAACGCCTTCTTGGACCAATATAAGTTTAACTCTAAGATCGTGCCAGACCGGTACGACATGATGAGGATGAGTAAGGGGAAAGATGAATCTGTAAGGCAGTATGCCAAGAGGTGGAGAGAGGCCGCCTCCCAGGTCAGGCCGCTTATGATGGAGCTTGAAATGATCTCAACATTTATGGGCACACTGGGGCAGCCCTTCTACAACCATTTGGTGGTGCAGATTACCGCCAATTTTGCAGCCCTGGTTCAGGTGGCAGACCGGATCGAGGAGGGGGTCAAGTCAGGAAGGCTCATCGACTATTCTACTTTGACCGGGTAGTTTGATTCCGCTGCTTCCCTGGCAAAGAAGAAGGGAACTGGGTTCAAAAAGAACGGAGCCAGAAAAGAAGGAGAGGTAAACCTGGTCCAGGCTCCTCCGGCTAAGAAACTGCTCCATGTGAACATCTCTGCACCCCAGCAAGCCCAACACGCCCAGCATTCCTATCAGACCCCACTCAATGTCAACTTCTCCCCCTCCATACCTGCAAACCAGAGGAGGACTTTTACCAAGGAAGAGAGGGAGGCCTGGTTAGCTGCAAGAAGGAACAGAGTGTTTACGCCTCTCCCAGTATCTCTTTCCCAACTGCTGCCAACCCTGCTGAAAGGGGAATATGTGACTTTGAAGGAGCCCAGCCCAAATGCCACCAAGGGCAGGAACTTCGATCCGGCAGTCACCTGTGACTTCCACATCGGTGCACCAGGGCACTCTATAGATGCTTGCTGGGTTCTGAAGCATGCGGTCCAGGATCTGTTGGATCAGAAGGCCTTAGTCTTTAACACTGTTGCACCCGCACAGTCCGGAAATGATATTGGGCAGAACTCTCTGCCGTACCACAATGGGGCAGGGCCATCCAACTCTATCACTGCCATATCCACCACGAGGAGGACCTTTGACCCATCTCAGCTCATAGCTCCCGTAGGGACCACGGTCAAGGTCCATTTTTTCCAAGAAAAAGAAGAAGAGGAGATCAATATGGTCTCCCAGAAAAACAACCATGCTGCTGAGGACATTAGCTCCTCTTTGAACCGGGTCTCTTCCCTCATGGTCCAAATAAACACTGCAAGGCCTCCATTGGTTTTTAATTGCAGTCCACCCACTTGTTCACCATCCAAGCCATCAAAGGCTCCACTGGTCATCAACCTTTACCCCACCACTGCTTCCATCACCTCTTCTGTCCCCACAAAATCCAAACTCCAACCCTTGGTTGTAAATATTTAGCCATCCTGCAATATCCCTAAACCGGCCCATACATCCCGGTCCAAACTCCAACCATTGGTGGTTAATGTCCCTAAACTAGCCTATTCTGAGGCCACTGTACCATGGAATTACAACGAGGGAGTCACGGCTACGGTTCCTGTGGTTAAAAACCAGAACCAGGAGGAGGTGAACCTCATGACGAGGTCGGGGAGATGTGCAGGGAGTGAAGAGAAAGAAAAAGAGACAGAGACGGAGAAAGAGAAAAAAGAAACAGAAGAAAAAAGAAAACAAAAAGGAAAAAACAAAGTAGGAGAAGACACCCCCAGGGTGCAGAAAATGAGGCATCATACCTCATAAAAATTATAAAAAAAAGTGAATTCAATCTTGTGGATCAGCTGAACAAGGTCCCGACCCAGATTTCAATACTGGGCCTTTTGCTAAATTCTGAAAAGCACAGGGATGCATTGTTAAGGGTGCTATAGAGTGCACACGTATCCCAGACCATTGATCCGGACCAACTTGGCAAAATGGTTGGTCAAATCTTGTCACATAATGTGATAAGTTTCTCTGAAGTAGAGATAAGCCCAGGTGGGTGTTATCATGTTGACCCTTTGCATATCACTGTGCTTTGTAAGGGCAGCATGATCGCACGGGTTTTAATCGACAACGGGTCGGCGTTAAACGTCTGCCCGCTAGTCACTTTTGTCAAGCTTGGTTTGGATCAGTCAAAGATCAAGCAAAATGGGAGGATAGTGAGGGCTTTTGATAGCTCCAAGACCCACTCCCTAGGGGAGATTGAACTGCCGGTCACAATTAGGCCGAATATCTTCAACATCACATTTGAGGTGATGGATATACCCGCAGCCTTCAATCTGCTCCTAGGAAGGCCGTGGATACACTCGGCTAGGGCAATACCATCCACGCTCCACCAAAGGGTAAAATACATAAGAGGGCAAAGGGTGATAACAGTCCTAGCTGAGAATTTGGTGCCTCCCATTGTGTCACCTGATGTACCCTTGATAAATGTGGACTTAACTATTGACAAGATTGCGTTTCACTCGTTTCAATTTGAAACTGTTAATTTCATACCTGGGAGGTGTGAGAAAAAAGAAAATAAAGGAACAACTGCAGAGAAAATGATAAAGAAAGTGATGGAGAAATACCACTTTCACCCGGGGAAAGGCTTAGGAATCAATTTGCAGGGAATGGTGGAACCAATCACGGCCAAGAAATTGATCCCTAAAGTAGGGTTGAGCTTCAAGCCCAGAAGATGGAGAAGGCAGAAACATAAAGAAGGAGAGAAAAGAAGCAAAGGAAAAGTCCCTCACTTAAGGGAAAATTTCCCTAAACCCTCCTATACAATCCAAATATCTCCTCCTATGGACCAATCCAAGCCTCTTTACCGAAACATCAACCCATTTCAAAAGCCTTTTGTTTCGGCCTTGCAACCATATAACCCATCTCCAATACTGGGAGCAGCAGATGGGCCTGGGCCACACCCCAAGCAACATGGAGATTTCTCTGAAGATGTTGGGGCATTCTTCGCCATGACTAAGGGCGAAAATACAGTTGGTGACAAGGAGTTGCCGTTCATTGACTGGGCCGTAGTAAAGATTCCGGAGGAGGTCATTTCTGGACTGGGCCCTGTAGCAGAAAAGGGCAGTACCCACCCGGTGATGATGGCATTGGATTCTGGGCTTGAGGAGCAGGATTTCCCTATTTCCCCCGCTCCTGAAAATCTTGTATTGAATAATTGGGAGGAAACTCCCCTTACCTTTGAAGCAGCGTTTGTTTGGCAAACTGATGCGGCTTCCAAAAAAAAACTCCAATAGTGGAATGCCATTTCCCTGAAGGTCCTAATGAGCCTTTGTCTTCAGGGGAATTATATTTAGAAGGCTCACAAAAAACCCAAAAAGATTTTCTATTTTTTCTAGAAAATTTAAGTTTTTCAAAAAGGTCCAAACCACTTATGAACCATATAATCAGACCGAATTGGACCAGGTTGAATATGACTTCAACTTCGAGCTTGACTTTGATCTCATGGGGATCGAAGAAGAGACCGAGGTCGAAGAAGAAGACGTTCCAAAAGAAATTGAATATCAATTGGAACGTCATGAAAAGGGGGTCCAACCTAATATTGAGGAGACCATTTCAATTAATCTTGGGATCGAAGATGACCCAAAAATAGTGAAAATTGGGGCATGTCTATCTAATGTGCAGCGTGTTGAAATGACACAGTTCTTGGCCGACTATAAGGATGTATTCGCTTGGTCATATCGGGACATGCCGGGGTTGGACACTGACATGGTGGTACACAAGTTGCCAATTTTGCCAGGGGTTAAGCCAATTAAGCAGAAGCTGAGAAGATTGAAACCTGAATGGACCTTGAAGGTCAAGGACAAAGTGGTCAAACAATTCCAGGCAGGATTTCTGGCAGTCTCCACATACCCCGAGTGGCTTGCAAACATAGTGCCGGTACCAAAGAAGGACGGGAAAGTCAGGATGTGCGTGGACTACAGAGATCTGAATAAGGCAAGCCCAAAGGATGATTTTCCGCTTCCACACATCGACATTCTGGTCGATAATACTGCAGTACATAGCCTATTCTCTTTCATGGATGGTTTCTCAGGGTATAATCAGATCAAGATGGCTAAAGAAGATCAAGAGAAAACACCGTTCATCACACCTTAGGGCACATTCCACTATACAGTCATGCCATTTGGGCTTAAAAACGCTGGGGCAACATACCAGCGGGCCATGACAGCACTATTCCATGACATGATCCATAAGGAGATGGAGGTCTGCGTGGATGATATGATTGCCAAATCATGCAAAGAAGAGGACCACTTGATCAATCTGAAGAAAATGTTTGATTGACTTAGAAAGTACAGTCTACGGCTTAACCCGGCTAAATGCGTCTTTGGGGCTACATCAGGGAAGTTGCTGGGATTTATAGTGAGCAGAAGAGGAATTGAAATTGACTCGGCTAAAGCCAAGGCCATAATTGAGATGCCATCACCCAGAGCAGAGAAGGAGGTCAGGGGCTTTCTTGGAAGAATTCAGTACATAAGCCGGTTCATAGCACAACTCACTGCTATCTGTGAACCAATTTTCAAACTTCTAAGGAAAGATAACCCGACGGTCTGGAATGAAGATTGCCAAGAAGCCATCCACCTGTGCTAGTGCCACCAACTCCAGGAAGACCGCTGATCCTGTACTTGTCAGTGTTGGAAACATCGATGGGATGTGTCTTGGGGCAGCATGATGAGACTGGAAGAAAGGAAAGGGCAATTTACTATATGAGTAAAAAGTTCACAAAATATGAAGCCAAGTACTCACCATTGGAAAAGACTTGTTGTGCTCTAGTGTGGGCAACTCAGAGGCTAAGGCATTACTTCCTTAGTCACTCCACATTATTGATATCCTGGATGGACCCGCTGAAATATTTATTTGAGAAACCGGCACTGACTGGCAAAACGGCGAAGTGGCAACTACTACTGTCCGAGTTTGACCTCACGTACATTACTCAGAAGGCGATCAAGGGTCAAGCCATAGCTGATCACTTGGCTGCACATCCTTTGCCTAAATACCAACCGTTGAAAACCAATTTTCCCGATGAGGCAATTTTGTTTACTGAAGAGGAGGAAAGTGAGAGTTCTTGGCAGATGTTCTTCGATGGGGCCGCCAACATGAACGAAAATGGAATAGGGGCAGTTTTGGTCAAGCCAGATGGGTCCCACATCCCAATCGCAGTGAAGCTAAGATTCCAGTGCACCAATAATATTGCGGAATATGAAGCATGTATAATTGGGTTGCAAGCTGCCATAGATCATGAAGTAGAGGAACTTGACGTATACGGAGATTCGAGTCTTATCATCTTCCAAACAACTGGTGAATGGAAAACCAAGGATCACAAATTGATCCCCTATCACCAGTATTTGGAAGAAATAAGCACAAACTTTACTCGAATTTCCTTTAACTATATGCCAAGGGCCAAGAATCAGTTTGCAGATGCACTAGCAACATTGGCTTCAATGGTCAACATGCCAGAAAGGGTAGACATCAAACCATTGGAAATTGAGGTCAAGGATGAACCGGCTTATTGTCTCATCCTAGAGGGAGCACCCGAAGAAGAAGCGCCATGGTTTCAAGATATCAAAAATTTCTTGAACAATCGGAGTTTGCCAGAAAACACCACTTCTACTGAGAAGAGGACAATACAGAGATTGGCTGGTCAGTTCCTGCTAAGTGGTGGACACTTGTACAAGAGATCACACAATGACATTCTGCTCATGCTAAGGCTGAGTCAGAAAGGTTAATCGAGACTGTACATGGAGGAGTCTGTGGACCCCATATGAACGGACACATACTTGCAAAGAAGATCCTGCGGTTGGGATACTACTGGTCGACCATGGAGCATGATTGTTGTATACATGTCAGGAGGTGTCACCAATGTCAGATATATGCAGATAACAAGCATGCACCCCCAAGCGAGTTGCACAGCATGACGTCCCCATGGCCCTTCTCTATGCGGGGCATAGACGTCATTGGCATGATTTCCCCTAGGGCATCGAACAGGCACAGATTCATCCTAGTAGCGATTGATTATTTCACTAAGTGGGTAGAAGCAACCTCATATGCGAATATCACAAGCAACCATGTTATTAAATTTTTGAAGCACAACATTATTTGTCGCTATGGACTGCCAAGTGTCATAGTATCAGACAACGCTTCAAATATTAAGAATAAAGACATGAAGAAGATGTGTGAGCAGTTTCAGATCACCCACCACAAGTTAGCTCCGTACAGGCCAAAGATGAATGGGGCAGTGGAAGCAACAAATAAGAATATAAAGAAAATCATTCAGAAAATGGTAGTGAGTTACAAGGATTGGCATGAAATGCTACCGCTTGCTCTACATGCCTACAGAACCTCAATCCGGACTTCAACTGGGGCAACCCCGTATTCCCTGGTCTATGGGATGGAAGCAGTCTTGCCGGTGGAAGTAGAAATCCCATCACTTAGAGTGCTCATGGAAGCTGAATTGGAAGAAGCTGAATGGATCCAGTCAAGAAGTGATCAACTCAACCTGATAGAAGAGAAGCGTTTGAAAGCGCTATGTCATGGCCAATTGTATCAACGAAGAATGGCCCGGGCCTACAATAAGAAAGTGAGGCCTAGAACTTTCCAAGAAGGAAACCTAGTTCTAAAGAAAATTCTACCATTTTTGGAATACCCTCGTGGTAAGTTCAAGCCCAATTGGGAAGGGCCTTATGTTGTCAAGAAGGTCCTATCAGGGGGTGCACTCATCTTGACAGAAATGGATGGGACAGATTTTCCTGAGCCAATTAACTCTGATGTAGTAAAGAGGTATTTTCCTTGAGTGAACATTACTAGGAAATGATCCGAGGCCATTTTTCTTTAATTCCCTCAAATTTTAAATCCTTAGTCTAGCCAAGTTGAGCAGGTTCGTTTCTTTGATAAACCCAAACCGGATTTACAGTCTTATACTAGGGCAAAACAAATTGGGGCAAAATTAAGGAAAAAACAAAAAAGAGAGAAAAGCAATGAAAAATGGCAAATGAAAGCCAAGTGTGAAAAAAGATGCAAAGAATGCAATTTGGGGGAAAAAGGGTTAAATTCATCATGACTGTAAGTCCGGTTGACCTATTTCCACATTTGAAAATTTTTGGGCCTTTAATACCCTCTCTTTCATACACCAAGCCTAGCCTTTGTTTCGTCCTATTTTTAAGCCCTCGGTGATCTTAGTTTGTTCATTCAAATGTCAGAGTAAGATTGGTGATGACGGAATACAAAAGCCGGCCCTAGTGAAAACCGTAACTGGCGCTAGGGGCAATATTGGCAAGAAAGAAAAAAAAGAATAAAAAAAAAATCAAAGGTTGAGTTGATCATGGGATCCAAGTTTGAAGAGAAATCAGCACGAGTACTGAGACCAAGCAGATTGGGTAATGCGGTCAATTCTGGAAGAAAAGGCATTTGGGGATGACTCTAAAGGTCCTAAGATGGATGGTTTTGATCCCTTGTTATTACTTAGAATACCCTCTTCATTATTAAACCTGGTTTTCATTCATTTAATTATGGGTGATTAAGTGCATGGACCAAATTTCAAAAAAATAAAAAATAAAAAAAGAAAAACTATACTTTGGCCAGTGATGATAAATCAAATACTTTTCATAAAACCTTTGTTTTTACAAGCATCTGAGCATTCTGAGGCCAATAATATAAAAAATTTATTTTGAATTAAATCCTTTGTCTTTCCACTATTGGAGTTCAATTTCATACAAAGGTATGAAAAAAAATGTGCAGGAAATAAGGCTAGTCTCTGTCTCCTAGCCACTCCTCAAGTTCCTGAATCCGAGCTGCCTGAGCTGCAATAACTCCAGAAGCCCCCTCTGCAGCGGGATCACTCAAGAAGGAAATGACATCATCTGAAAGAGTTTGTCTGATCCTCATGCTCCTAAGGCTGGCTAAAGCATTCTGGTGCTTCTGCAGTTCTGCCTCAATGCTCGGTGTGCGCGCGTGGGAAACGCGGCACGGGGAAATTCGGAGTCGCCACAGCTTGATGGGGTGTAGGCGAACACCTGGTTGCCTAGTCTTGTCTATTAGTCTAGTCTACGGCTTGAGATTCTTAGTCGGGTCTCGGTTGTGGTCTGGGGAAGTCCGTAGACACCCCAATACACCCCGTCGGTCGACGGGTCCCGTGGGTTCCCTGGTTTGAGTCAGCTTTATTTTGGTTTCTCACCCGATTCCTAATCCGACATGCCATTAGGTTAAGTCTGTCGGGACCACCTGAGTGGTGTGGGTCCCTTTTACTTGATTTTATCTTGCTTAATTTAGGCGATCTGAGTCGGATTGGGTGGGCCCCGTTGGAAGGCCCACGGTGTCCTTGGCGGGCTTGGTTAAGCCCATGTACCCTTGGTGGGCCTCTATCTAGTCCTAGGAGGCCCTTTGGGCTTAGGCTAGTGAGTTGTGTTTACTTATTTGCTCAATTTGGAGTTTAAGTATTTTTCATATAAAAAAAGTTGGTCTGCATTGGTTCATGGGCCCCTAGGTGGGCCCTTGATGGTTGCCAGGATGTTTTTAGTTTATCTTATTTAATTTTGCCAGTATGATTTGGACGTTGGGCTTGGGGCCCGTAGTCCGACTTTAGGCTTGAAAGCCTAGTTCCTTGAGGTTTAGGGTTTGCACCCTTCCTTGGTTCGGTTAATGGGCTTGGGTGGGCCCTAGCCCGGGGTCTCGGCCAAACCATGCATTTAAACACAACAATTCCATACACCAGGGTTCGAGTGGGCCGCATTGGGCTTGGCCCACCCAGTTCAATTAATTCACTTTGCTTAGCTTGTTTATTTTGCATGCTTTTGAGATTTATTGGGCTTGGTGGGCCCCGTTGGAGGGCCCACTGGTGTTCCCAAGTTGGACCATGGTCCAGGTCCCCGGTTGGGTTTCCGGGTGACCCGGAAACCCTGTTGGTTCAATTGGTTTTGCTAAAACAATAGGAAAATTTGGCAAGGAGCAAAAAAGCATGAAAATGGCATTTTTGTTGTGTATCCGGCCTGAGTTGCCGGATACACACAGTCCCTAGGTGATCCGGCCTAAGTTGCCGGATCACCCTAAAATGGTCTTTTTTGGAGTTTTGCCATTCGGGGTGACCTCCAGGGGTTCCTAAAGGTCTTCTATGAGCTGTATGGGCCCCTAGATGTGCTCACACTGGTTCAGGTTTGAGAGAAGCTTCATTTGGCCTCCTTCATGGCTTCCAGCGGGGACAAAGGAAATAAAAAAAGGGGAAAGGGAATCATGCTTTCATATGTATGCACGGGAAACAGTACATGATAAAACCCCCGTTAGCAAGCCTAATCTATAGCATGCATGGTTTAACAAAATACTAAGGGCGTGGCTATCGGAACCGTAGAGTCATGCTTGTGTAAAAAAGATAAAATCAATAGGCAAGCAGGCATGCTAAGAGACAGTAAGGTAACCCCGTGGCCTAGCATGTATTCCCTACACCTCATACCAGTATCTAAACCCAAAACTCGTGCTTGAATCTCACGAAAATCAGAGAAGGGGGAAGAGAAGGGGGGCTTACGTGGGGTACACTGGATGGAGAGGGGAGGAACATGCTCCTCCTAAAACAAGGCCTAGGATATGCCCATGAGTCAGCAACTAAAAGGTACCAAAATATGCAAAGGATGAGCTCCCATGCTCCCTAAAAAAAACTTACGTGGACCCCTTACCTGTGGTGATCTCCATGCCATGAAAGAGACAATAATACATGCTCATGTCACCTTAGAGAAAAACTCATGCAAGGGATGAAACCAAGCTTGAAAATTTATTTTAGAAAATTCTTATTTTAATATATGTGCAGCACAAGGCTACTAGGAACCTCACCTGATGGTCCTTGATCTTCTAGGCAATGTGGAGGCTCTTCCTTAGAGCTGGACAGCAACCAGAAGCTCCTTCTCCGGCAGCTACAGCAGGTACACCTCCTCCAGGTGGCCACAAAAGGGAGAGGAAGAAGGGGAGAGGTAGTTGGGCTTCCCTTGGGGGTGGTGTGGAGTGGAGGTGTGGGCAAAGGGAGGTGAGGAGTGAGGGATTCGAGTGAGAATGGGTGACAGAAGAGAGCTGAAGAGCAAAAAAAATCGCCAACCCCGGAAATGAGCTGCTGTTTGCCTTTTATAGACAAACTTAATGTATCCGGCAACTCAAGCCGGATACACTAAGCTCTTTTCATATCCGGCCTCCATGGCCGGTTACACAGAGGTTCCTTTCTATCCGGCATTGAATGCCGGATACAAAACATAATCATCCGAAAATTAAATGCCGCCGCGAATTTGTCGGGCAATCGGCGCGAATCTCGCGCGAAAATCTTTTTGTATCCGGTATTTGATGCCGGTTATACACAAACCTATGTGTATCCGGTATATTTGACCGGATACAAATAAAAAAATTACGGATTTGCCCCTCGACTTGACCGATTCAACCGATTTGACACTTTTGGATATCTACGGATTGGTCCCTGTGAATTTTGGATATTTAAGATTTGGTCCCTGAGATATTTTGCTGCGTTGGCTGCCACGTGGGCAGTTCCTGCACCACGTGTGCAGTTTCCGGTTTTGCTACTCGGAAACTTCGACAGCTCATATCTCCTTCATCCGAACTCCGATTTAAGCAAACTCAATTGCGTTAGACTCGTATCGGAGCCCGCTACTCAATGACATAGGGCTAAGCACTTGGCATGGGGTTCGAGGAAAAGTCAACTTTCGGCTCTCCTTCAAGCTTGACCGGCCCACAGAACCTTCATCCGGACTCCGATTCTAGCAAACTCAGTTGCGTTGGACTGGTGTCGGGATTCTCTATCCAATGAGATAAAGCAAGGTGGCCAATTTTTACTTGATCAAAAAGTCAATTTTTGACCCATCAGGGTTTGACTTTTTGTCCAGGGTTTGCATTTCCGGCTTTTTCGGGAGCGCAAAAATGAGGTGCTTACACTCGGACTTCAAGACAGCGAGCCTGCCTATGCTCCTCAAGTTGCTTTTCCATAGCAAGACGGCGGGACACCTGCTTTGCAAGTTGCCTCTCCATGTCAAGGCCTCGTATCCTAAGCTCCTGGGCCTCTCGTACCCATATTTGCTGAAGTCGCTTGTGAGAAGCTCTCTCAGACTCCAGAATGTCCTCATAAGTAGGAGCCAAGACTGCAGGAGGATCTTCAGGTACTAAAGCCTGACTCTGTATCTGCTCCCTAATCCAAAAGAGATAGTCCTTCACATGGGACTCTGAGAAGACGAGGCCCCGCATAAAGCGAACATAAGACCACTCCTTCATCAACCAGGCATTCAGCTTCATGGTAGCTGGAGAAAGTGGCCCAAGATGATCTTCATACCCACTTGGGATTATAATCCCCTGGGTCGCTCTGAACTGACGAAGGACCCGTAAAGGAAGGTAAAGCACCGCATGTCTCAGGCCAGCCAGAATCAGAAAATTACGGTCTCGGAAGCTGATCACGGTCTCTGCATTGGGCTGATAGGTACCAGGCTACCTCACCTGATCATCCTGGAGTGAACCCAAGAAAGTAAACCAACCCTGGAATGTCGGGACACCCCCGGTTGCTCATCAAGATAGGAACTTTCAAGCTTGGGAAGAAATGCCTATTGATTTCCTCAATCTGACTCAGCTGATCAAGTAGCCAAAGCTGTAAAGGAGGAGGGATTTTTTAGTATATTGTAAAAGCAAAAAAGAAGAAAAAATAGCAAAAAAAAGAAATGCAAAAAAAAAAGAGGTGCGAAAGAATTACCTGCAGGACAGGGGCACATGATAAGAAGCGTTTCGACTTCCTGTTGTAGCAGTCAGTCAAAGTCTGATACATCTCCGCCAAAATCATAGGAGCCAAGCTATCCCGCTCCCTAACCTGGCATATAACTGAGATCAAGGCCAAGTCTACCTCATCATCATCTCGGGGAAAAAGTAATTGGTTGACCACTATCAGGGTCAAGGCATTGAACCTAGCCTCTTTATTCTCCCCCCTCAAGAGCTTCTCAGTCAAAAAAGATTTGGACAAGGTCAGAAGGGTGTCAGAATCCCCCAAATCCTTCTTCCCTATGCCCAGGAAAGTAGAAGCATCCTTCTTGTAGCTGGGCCTAAGGGGTGGATTCACTACCTTCTCATCAAACCTCAAGCCCAGGATAGTTTCCACCTCCTCAATGGTCGGGGTCATCTCATGGTTTCCAAAACGGAAAAAGTTGAGGTCGGGTACCCAATGGCCAATCATGGCTTCAATAATCTCCCACTTGAAGGGAACCTTCGGGATAAGCAAAATATGGCCTAGATGGTTGGAATCCCATCTCCTCTCTTCATCCAGGGTCATAGAATTAACCCATCTATTATAAAAAGAGTCCATGAGATTATACCTAGTAAGATTAGGTGGTTTTGATCTAAAAGGCTGTTTTGCAGGGGAGGCCGTGTGGACAGACAATGGTAAGGCAGAAGATGATCCGGATTCCATTAGAGATGATGGGAGCAAGCTAGAACTCAAGGGGAGGAAGAAAAAGGCGAAAAGGGGGTTTTCTAAACTCAAAAACTCGTAAAAATGTGCAAATCCCGAGGCTGGTTGCATTTATAGCATGTTTTAATGTATCCGGCATATCAGATCGGATACAAGGAAATTTATTCATATCCGGTGAACAATGCCGGATACAAAAAGTTTTAAGCGTATCCGGCATATTAGTCCAGATACAAAGAAAACTCAATGTATCTGGTCTGATATACCGGATACAAAGAAAAAGTGCAAAAAAAAGAGGAAAGGGAGGAAAATCCGAATTTTTTACCTGTTTCACCTGTATACAAGTTATATTTGCATAGAAAGGAAGGCAATACAAGAGAGAATGAATAAAATTATATATATATATATGTCTCTTTGTACAATGATGATGGAAAATACATAAAAATCCTAATCTCCTAGTCCAGTGCAGGATCATCCCCGCGTCCTCCTCTACGGCCTCTCCCTCGAGGTGATCGGCACCTAGAGTATGCCAGAATACGCTCGGTAGCATGGCGAGGAAGCCGACCCACCACTTGTTGGATCTGATACTCCAAGCAATACTCTAAAAGGTCTGGAGGTGGATCCGGAGCAGAATCTGGAGAAGAGGCCTCGGGCTCAGCACGTGCAGGCTCGACTGGACCGGCAGATCCAGAAGGCCCGACAACATCAGAAGAAGGGCCAGGAGCAGAAATATCTGTGCCAAATGGGGAAAAATCATAAATTGAGATATCAAGATGAACCAAAGAGGGAAAATCAAAGAAAACATACCAGGGATATCTACAGCAGGAACTGGGGGATCCGGCTCCACTGGGTCAGCAGCAAGGATGTCCTCCGGCTCAGGAACCATCACTGGAGATGAAGGAGCAGCCAGGGCATCCGCAGGAGCAGCTGGGGCATCAGTAGGTGGGGCATCACCAGGATCAGCAATTGGGGCATCCTCGGGATTACCAGCCCAAGCCGGAGATGGACCAGGTACAGGGAAATCAGGCTCCAGATCTGGGACCGGGCCCTGCAAAAGTCAAGCAGGCATATCAGAATAGCAGAATCATAGAAATGAAAGAAATGAAATTACAAGAAAACCAGATACCTGTCTAGCCTGGAGCTCAGCAACCAGAGCCTCCAGCTCTCTGATCCTAGCATCCCGCTAGGCCACGACCGCATCATGCTCAGCGATCATATCCTCGATCGCGGCCCGCTAGCTCAGGAACCGGTCCCGCACAGCATTCAGCTCGTGTACCTGCCAATAAGCACAAAATTAGAATCAGAAATACAGGATTGAAGGAAAGAGGATGAAAAATAAAGAGCACCAGACTCACCGTGTCGTCATGGATCCTGATAAAGATCCCGCCAATCTTGGTCACCCCGGCACGAGTGGGCCGATCCATCAAGCACCCAATGGATACTCTCTGGATCCACTCATCGTAATCCCCAGCTACTGTGAGCTCCTCCGCATCCTGGAAATGATCAAACTGATCAACATCAAAGCCTGGCAGGAGCGTGTCGGGACCCACAGGAGGAAGGGGAACGGGGATGCGAAGTGTGCCTGTGTGCTGGAAGTACAGGCGCTCTCCCAAATACATCACCCTACCAAGCCTCCCAAGGAAGCACTGGTAGGGCTGACGGCAGAGATCTCTATCAAAGGCATCCTGTACTGCCATCTCATGGGCCACTTCAACATCCACGTCATTAAAGCAGGCCAGGATGAGCTGCAAAGAAGGAAAATGGTCAAATACAGTCAAGGTGCAGGAAAAGAGATAAAAGGAAAGAGGGTAAAGAGTTTACGTCAGATCGTCAGGCACGGTCCAAGTGCACCCGAGCAGTGCGAGGCTGACTCCTATCAGCATCTCGGACCTGGGCCGACCACCGCAAAGCCATAGGAACTCTGCGACACCAGGTACTGGGGACGGGCAGAAGTAGGTCATATAGGTGTACATAAACACCTTTCAAAAGAAAAATCAGTCAGAAATAAAGGAAGATAAAGCCCAAGGAATGAGACAAGACAACTTAATACCTGCAGGATCTGCCAGAAGAACCGGCAGCTGACTCCATCACCTCTCGGGGATGCCAGGCCTCGAACCACTCGGCACAACCCGGCCAGGATGGTCCCATAGATGAGTCGACCCCATGCTAGCTGGCGGGTCTGATGAAAATCTCGCAGAGCATCCAAGAAAAGCGGGCTGACGCTGGTCGTATCCTCCAGGAAGAAGCAGCTCCTGAGCATCAGCAGGAAAACATGCCGGAAGATAGGTACAAAGGCTGCGTCCTCCACAGCGACAGTCGCATATCTCCCTCCGTAATGACGAGTCAGGCTCTCCCGCAACCAACTAATGGAGAGACGACCACTCCGCCCATCCCAAGCAGCAGGTGGCAGGTCTTGATATCCCAGAAGGAGGCCGATGTCCTCCGCAGAAGGCTAATCCAAGATGATGGTCCGCTCCGTCAAAGGAATACCAGTAATCATCACAAAGTCAGAGGGGCGGATCCCCAGCTCCACGTCCGGTAGATGGAATGACTGCGTCCGGAAAATATCTCTCCATCATGGCGAAGATGAGTGGACGGTCGGCTCTGAACGATGGGATGCTAAGGAAATAATCCAAGTGGCACCTCCCAAACTCGCGTCTGAGTGCCGGAGAAAGCGATTGAGCTAACTCACTAAATATCCCCCAACTGCCTCGCAAATGGGAAGAATGATATGGAAGAGGCACATCGGCCCTGATGCACATGGAGGGGTGACTATCCAAACCACTAAGGAGCTCTGTATCATGAACGGATGCTCTCAGCTCCGCAGAGATCCCTGACAAAGCTACAGCAGCACCATCCTGAGCCGCACCTCTGGCTCTGCCTCGGCCTCAGCCTCTGCCACGGCCTCCCTCACCCTCAGGGGCCTGATCCCGAACTCTGCCTCGGCCTCTGCCCCGACCTCGAGCAGGAGCAACAGCGGGCTAAAGTTCAAAGGAGAAGTGTGAAGGTGGTGTGGGAAAGAGAATAGAAGGAAGAAAAGAGAGAAAGGATTTGAAAGTCTACCTCAGTAGAACCCTCAGTAGAGCTCTCTCTGGAATCCTCTAGAGGCTCCGAAAGGGTAGCACTAGAACACGTCTCAATCCGAGCTCGAGACGAAGAGGGCCGATCAGCTGGATCAACCTCCTCTTGAACACGGGAACAACTCCTAGCCATCTACAAGCCACAGGGAAGTATTCCATAAACTTCAGTACAAATTTATCAGGAATTTTATTTGGTTGTTGGTCTAGGTTTCGGTTCTAGTTCATAAGGGAATTTCATTTGGTTATCTGTTCCAATTCAAAGTCTTTAAGTGATTGGTATTTTCATTTTTGTGAAATCCTGGTTCTAAAGCTTTTTTTGTTCTAAGAATATCTACAAGGCTTAATATGTGCTAATTTACTACAGGATTCCTACGTGAAAGCCCGACAGTGATGCGGAAGCAAAAGGTCTTAGATTAACTATAGAACCCAAGGGCCAATCATGAGTCTTGTCAGTCGAAGACATGCTAAAATCAGATCAAGGCATGGTATTTGAAAAGTTTTCACCACTGGTAATTATGCCATTCAGTGGGAAATGTTGCCGACAGGCAATCTAAGGCTTTCGGGTACTATCAAAGGCAACAGGCTAAAAGGGTGACTACCACTATATGGGCAACTAAAGCTTGATATCAGCCAATCGGAACCTAAAAGGCATGCAAAGATACCAAACGGGCCATGCAAAGTGTGGTCAAAGAACAAGTCATGGCATGTGGATCCAATTTGAAAATGGGCATTTTCCCATCAAAGCAGACAATTCAATGTGGGATAAGCAATTCGGTTCACAAGCAGGCAACCGTATCCCAAGGAATTACGGAAATATAAATCCAGAATGGGCAAGGCAGTCAAAGCAGAAAAAGAAAAAAAAACAGCAATAGCATGGTATGAAAATTCCATCGCCATGATCAGAAACATGTGTGCACTAAGTACAGTTGAAATCAACAACCCGGCTCAAAGTGAGCAAAATAATCTGAGAAGGACAAAATAAGAATCATACAACGTGAGCATGCATCTAACATTGAAGAATTCAACACAGTAAGCATATATGCTTGCCCAATGTATACAGGATTCAACACAGCAAGAAAAAAAAATAATATGTATATGTATATGCATGCTCGCCCAATGTATACAGGATTTGACACAGCGAACAAAAAGGGAAAGAATGTATGCTCAGATGCTCACTGACCTGGTCGGATTGACTGGTCGGATTGAGTCGGATTGGAGAAGAACAGGCGAATGGACGATGGCGTCGAGCAGCAAGAAAACAGGAAAAATCGAGCTAGGGCTCGACTGCTGCCGTAAATGGACAATAACGGATGTCGTCGGAGTCACAGACTGTCGCCGGTAGCAATAGTATCGCCGGAGCTCAGGGAAATGGCCGGAGAAGAAAGGATGACAGTCGGGGACAAAGGAGAAGAGAGGTGTGTCTGGTCTGAGTAATCGGAGAAGGAAGAAAGAATGGGGAAAGTCGCGGTCGCACGCGACTTTATAAAACCTTGTGTATTCGGTGAACCAGGCCGGACACACACGAGCCCTGCCTTATCCGGTATGATACACTGGATACAAAAGAAAAAAACAAAAAAAAAAGAGAAAAAAAGGAGAAAAGAGAAAAAGAAATGAAAAAAGAAAAGGAAAAAAGGAAAAAGAAAAAAAAGAAAAAAAAAAGAAAGCAAAAAATGCGCTGCAAAGTTAGCTATTTTCTCACAAAATCCTATTTTTGCCATAAAATCCACCTCACAGCCACGAGAGCTCAGTGGAATTTAGGACAACTTTGGGAAATGTGTTGGTCAAAAAGGAAGATATCCACTCAATTTTCAACTCGATTTGACAAAAAATCAGTTTTCAAAAAACCTATTTTTGGGCTTAAAATCCACTTCATAGCCACGAGAGCTCAGTGGAATTTAAGAATTCTTGGAGAAATGCCCCCTTAAAGTTAGGGCTTTTTGGCAAATCTTCACCTAAAAATTATTTTTACAAAATTGAATTGAACCAAGCAAATCAAGGTTAAGGGAGTGCAATTTGGGCTTGTCTAATCTTTGCAGCTCATTGCTTCGCAACTCCCGCAAAGAGGGGCAGTTGTAGACACCCCAAATTGCACTGTCAAAATGATCAATAATCATCATCTCCTTGAAGGCCAGCACATAATTTGAGAAAATGAGTTTTTTCCTTGTATTCGGCAACTCAGGCCGGATACAATCAGACCTCAGTGTATCCGGCATCATAGGCCGGATACATTAAGGTACTTGTGTATCCGGCCTGACATACCGGATACACTAGTTTTGCTCAAAATTAGGGTTTTCTGAGAGCTTTCATCTTTTACCATCATGTCCCTCATTAAATGAGGGGAAATCTCGGAAATAGCCTTAGGGTTAAGGTTGGTGAGCTATAGACATTAGGTTGTGTCTACCATTCTCACCAACCCTAACCCTAGCCTTTGCCTATAAATAGGAGGCTCCTCCTTAAGCAAATGGCAATTAACTCTCTTGCCAATAATTCTTGCCAAGAATCTCTGCCAAGAAGAGCTCCGAGTGAAGAGGGAAACCGCTGCGGAATTGCCTCCAGAACTCAGGTAAGCCCCAAACTTATCTTTTATTTTCTATTTTACATTTCTAGATCTAGATCTCTTCTTCTACCTTTCTGTAGAATAAGGCCTTTTGTGTGTATGAAAATCCTTCCCCAGCTCAAAGTATCTTAAGACTCCACCTAGCCGTAAAACGTGAAGGCGGGATCTACGAGAAATGAGACTGGGGATTGACCCTAGTACTAGAATCTATTTAGAATAAAGCCTTTTGAATCTTTGAAGCCCATTTCATATTCAAAGTACCCCAGGATTATCTTGAAGAACCGTGTTTAACGGGGAAAGAGAACTAAGGGAAACGATAATGGAACGGAACCCTAGGTTGTTTTTTAGAACCTATTTTGATGAATATGAATGCATGCTATGTTGTTATATTGTTCTTGAATGATTTTCACTTACACATATGCACCCGTTTTGGTGGGATAGGCTCATATTTTGGGTTTATTACATTTATTGTGATAAATCTGAAATAAATGGCCTCAATCAATTCTGGAATATTTTTAAAAGGTTTTTAAAAGATTTGGATTCATCTTGCACGAATCACACACACTTTATCACAGTTTTGAGTTGGTTTTGTTCAAAAAAGTCTTAATTTGACAGCAACTGTACCCCTACTTTGGACACTCATAACTTCATCGTCCAGATGAATTTGGGCGTGATTCCAGAACCATGGGAAAGGTGAGGCTGTCTAGGTTATGCCTACCAAATTTTATTAATTTCTATAAAGCGGATTTTTGACACCTCTCTGTCGAAGTTGATTGGACAGTTCAGGTTTAAATACGAAACTTGTCACTTCGACGGAGTGCCATGTGTTCGTTTTAAATCCGATCTGAGTGATTTTTAATTCTGGGCACTCCTTTATGAGTCTATTTTCAAATCCAGTTGGTTTCATAATTTTGTAACTCCATTTGTATTATTGGTAACAGATTTATTCAGAACTGCTCATCAATACTTTTCTGGGTAAATCTGTGATCTTCGGGGCCTGTTCGGGAGACCACCCAAGGCACATCCGAATGAATTTTTGTATGAGGCTAGCTTCGTTTGAAAGATGGCCATACAGACTTCAATCACACCAAATTTCGTGGATTGTTATGGAGTGGATGTTTCTAGGTGATTTTCCAAACTTGCCCACTTACCACTTTTAATTATCTCCAGCAGCAACTTTAAAGGAGGCATAACTTCTAGGATTTCAACCAGATTTACTTGAAATTTTGCATGAGACTCTTATTTACCATAATCTTTCAAATGGATTTGGTTTGATTTAATTTAAAATTGGATTTGAATGATTTTAAGACAAATGGCATTATCTTTTACCGAATTTTCCGGATTTGATTCAATTTGGTTTTGTGCAATCTTTGCTTTAATTTCCATTTCTCGTTGATATTACAGAAGTGATATTGACATAAAAGAGGATTTGGAATCCATTTGGATTTCTCATGTGAAGATATCACACATTTGTTTAATTCTTTTTCAATGTTTCAATGATTTTAGCAAGCTTTCTTACTTTTTTTGCATGAACAAACACTTGGCAACCACCTTGTGTGGGTGAATGGGGGTGCCTAACACCTTCCCCCATTCATAATCTAATCCCCTTACCCATCTCTGGATTTGATTTTCAAGTAGAGTTATTTTTACTCTAGAATTTGCCTTTTAGCCCTTTTTGCATATTTTTGAATCTTTTGGTGTCCATTCACACCCCAAAAATCTCAATGGTGGCGACTCTCCCATTTTTACGTTGAGCCCCGTGTGCTGACGGAGGGGGAATCATCCCGGTGATTTTTCCCGTGTCTCACACGGTCGCGGTCGCGATTATATGCAACCTAGAAAACCGCACATACAGAACGGTTGGTATTAAAATAGTCAAAAACCGCACAAACAGAACGGTTGGTATTAAAATTGTCAAAAACCGCATATTCAGTACGGTTGGCACCAAAAAATGAAATTTCAAAACTTTTTCCAATCTCTTTCAAAAGATTTATGTCCAAGATAGTCGTGAATTGCAAGAAACACCACCCTATCAACTTTTGTTTTAAAAATTTGCTCAAATCTCACTTCATAGCCACGAGTGCTCTATGGGACGCGAGAAGAGGATCTGCCCCTTTAAGCTAGGGACTTTTCATCAGATCTTCTACACAAATTCTTTTTCAAAAATCATGTTTTGGAGTTCTTGCAGCTCATGATTGAATGGACGTGATCTTGGGAGGTGCAATTTGCGGGTCTTTTTGCTCTCCGCTGTTAATTGATTCCAATTCCAGTGAAGAGGGGGCAGTTGTAGACACCCCAAATTGCACCTCAATATAAGAGAACCCTAAAAAAAAACTTTAAATGTTTTATTTGAGCCTTGACATGTGTCAAACACTCAAAAACACTCCAAAATGGTGCAAACCGTACTGAATGTGTGGTTTTTGAGAATTTGGTCTCAACTGCCCTGTATGTACGGTTGCAACCGCATACACAGCACGGTTGATGTTCATGCTTATCGCGTGAGCTGCCACGTGGCTTCCGGAAGCTTCGACTGTTGGGACACGTCGACAGAAATCATGGCGAGCGTAACTGAATTGGAACCGCCCTGTATGTGCGGTTGAGGTGAATTTACATAGAAACCGCACATATAGTGACGGTTCTGTGGAAACCGCACTATGTATACGGTTTTGGCTGTTTCGGGGATTTGCGAAATTGCTCGATCTCTGAGCCTTATTTACGCATATTACCTCTATCTCAGGGACTTGAACTCCCTATTTCACCCTCCGAAACTTGCTAAATTACTCCAATTCAAACCTTCAAGGAGAATTGGAATAATCTAGAAGAGTTTTTAGGCCTACCCTTGGGACCTTTCTACCCTTGGCTTGGCCTATAAATAGAGGGGTCCTCCTCTTGCAAAGGGCTGGCAATTTGAAGCATAAAAGCTCTGCAAGAAGAAGAGGAACTCTGCTGGATTGTCCACTCAAGTACTCAAGCTACCAAGGTAAAGCTCTTTTTACATTTCTTGCTTCTCCTTTACATTTACACTCTCATCTTCTACCTTTTTGTAGTGTAAGGCCTTTTGTACATTTTTGAAGCCCCAAACCTCTTCCAAAGTACCTGGGAATCCTCTCTAGCCGTAAAACGTGAAGAGAGAGCCTTGGGAAAAGAAGTAGGAATGGATCCTCTAGGCTTAGAACCTACAAGTGATGAAGAGCATGCTATTTGGTTATTTTAAGCCTATGGATGATTTTTCTGATGTTTATGCATTTGCTTCTGGAGAAATTGTGTGAATCCTTGCTCTCAATGGCAATGGATTCCAGCCTTCTCCTAGAGAATGGATTTCCACCTATTCACACACTTTTCACCATTTTCATCAAATAAGCTAGATCTTTGATTTCCATGTTTAATACGGGAAATCTGAAATTATTGGCTTCAGAATGAATTCTAGAACTTCATGAGATTGTTTTTGTTGATTTTCAAGTGTTTTGGTCGAATTCACTTGCACACATACACTAGTTTTGGTTTTCTCTTCGAAAAGCTTCAAAACAGGGTAGCATCCGTGGCCTGTCTTAGAATGCTCATAACTTCATCCTCCGGATGAAATTTTGAGTGATTCCAAAGAAATGTGATAGATGAGCATGTCTAGTTTATATCTGGAAAATTTCGTTTACTTTTATGGAGCCAAGTTTTGACACCATCTGTTCAAAGCCTGTAAGTCAGTTCAGCCCAGATTGCTGAACTTGCCGCTTTGATGGTGCACCATTTGCTCAGTTTTAATCCGTTTCGAGTGATTTCAGTTGCTGAGTTTTCCTTGAGAAGTCTATTTTCATTTCCAACTAGTTTCAGCAGATTTTGATTTGATTTGAGGCCTGTGTGCTTGATGGACTCAGAGCTGCTCGCTGGCATAGTCCAGAGCTAATCTGTGGTCTTCTAGGCCTGTTTGAGAGAGCACACAAGCCACATCCGGATAGAGTTTGGTGTGAGACTTATTTCTTTGGAAATATGGCACCACATACTTCTTCCATGCAAATTTTCATGGATTTTTATTGAGCCAAACTCCACGAATAAGACTTTGAAAATGCCTACTCACCACTTTTTCCGAGTTATAACAGCAGATTTCAGATGTGGATTTCTCTCTCGTTTTAAATCGGATTGAGCTGAAATTTTTACTGTATACTCTACTATATACCAGTTTTCAAATGACTTGGTTTCATTGGATTTGGATTTAAATTGAGTGAGTTATGATTAATCGAAGCTTTCAAGTTCTCATAATCTGATTTTTCCAGATTTGCTTTGAATTGGTTTTGCTTCAAATTTTACTTGGATTTTCCTTCACTCATGAAGTTCTAAAGTGATATATCCATGAGGAGAGTCTAAACTCATTGGACTACTCATGTGGAATAATCACTTACATTTTGCTTACTTTAAGCATCCTTTGTCTATTTTGATTAGCAAACAATCCTTAGCATGAGCAAGCATGTGGCAACCGTCTTAGACGGATGAGTGGGGGTGCCTAACACCTTCCCCCACTCATAAATAATTCCCCTTACCTGATCTCTGGATTTTTCCTTGTCTTAGAGCTACTTTGGCTCTATTTGGCTTCTATGAACCCTTTGGTGTCCATTCACACCTTAAGATGGATGGTAGCGACTCATAACATTTATTGATCCCCGTGTGACGATATCGGAAGTCATCCTAGATGACACATTTCCATGTCTCACAGGATGTGAGCCAAACTTTTGAAGCCCACCCCAAACCCATAACTCATCTTGGGAATTCCTCCAATGAAGACCTTGATAACCTTTTAGATCAAGAACAAATCTCTCACCCAAATAAACTTCCTGATACCATATTCTACTTCTCAGCCTAGCTAGAGCAAGCCAAACAGAGAAGTATAAAATTATTCTATCAAATTTCTTCTCCCCCAATCCCACCCATCAACCTCAATTCACTTCCGATATCCAACTTACAGCTTCACCCCACTTGTCCATTTCACACACACAAAAAAGAAGCCCACTTTCTAGATTGTTTCCTGCTATGACTGTTAAGGCACATCCATACACAGCTACTTCCACCAAAACCCCCAACACCCCACTCACCTAATAGTCTTGGATAGCACTTCTGATTTGACATTGAACAGGAGCTAATATTTTTACTAAATTTGGATTCAATAATCAACGCTGTTTTCCTTCAAAAAATAGATCATAAGGTTTTTGGCTACTTTGGCATGAGGAACATGAGATTAATATTATCCACCAAAATGACTGGATGATAACCACGATGGTCAACCCAAGAGGTTTGGGTCCTTGAATCAATACCTTCATTAACGCTAGCTAAGTTAAAACTATCCAAGTAGTCAAGCAATGGGGCACTCTCATCGATATGGCACACCCCATTGAACAACCATGGCTTTTGATTGGCGATTTTAATGCTGCCTCAAATACTACCAAAAAATGGTGAAGAGCTACACCACAGGTTTAGTCAAACTAACCACTTTTTAAATATGATTCATAATTGTCAATTGATGGATTTATCATGCTTGAGAAACCTATAATCCTGAACCAATGGCCATCATGGCCAAGGTAGGAAATTTGAAAGGTTGGACAGGGCCTAGACGCTACTACTTGGTTTCAGAAATTCCCCGAGGCCACTGTCTCCCACTCCCCTTCCAAGGTTATAAACCGTTCCATGATCATATTGAAGCTTCATTGTACAATGCTTAAAAGCCCTAGACCTTTTAGATTCGAAGCTTTTTGGGTAAATGAGGTTAACTATAAAAATACAATTAAGAACTCATGGCAAAAGCATGGAAATCCCATGTTGTCAAGCTTGAGAGACTTGCATGTGACCTAAAGAACTGGAACGAAAAGGAGAGGTGGGTAATCACCACTCAAAAGCCGAAAATTAATCTTCATACACTTGAGAAAATCCAAGCTGATCTTGCAAAAACTCTCTCATCTATGCTATTAGAAAAGGGAAGGGTGGAATATTCTTTGATTCTGCCCCCCTTTTTTTCCCAAACATTGCCCCTACAAAAAAAAAAATCCCTATAACGACCCGCCACTACTCCACCCACGTTCAAATTTAAACACCCTATAACTAACCAGTAGCGCGCATGCAATCCCCTAGTAATTTAGAAAATGAAGAAAAGAAAACTCAAATAAGGTATGATGAAACTCTAAAAAATATTGAGATCATGATATAGGGGCACAAAAATCCAGAATTAAATGGCTAACTGTGAAGGACAGCCAATACTAAGTTTTTCCACATTACCACTTTCTAGAGAAGCAAGAAATTTTTTTTCTTAGTATGAAAAACTCAAATACAAAGAGACTTCTAATATCAAAGAAGTCCAACAAGCTTTTATTAGCCATTATAAAGATCTCTTTGAAAGTCCTACTTTGGTTAGTTAATCCAATCTTACTAATCTCATACTTTTGAATATTATTGATCAAGACAATAATAAACTCTTAAGTCTTGTCACTAAGGAAGGAGTTTGAGACACCATTAAACAACTTGGCAATCTGAAGAGTCAATGACCTAATGGTTACCAGGGACTTTTTTAACAAAAGCCATTGGGATATGGTTGGTTGTGAAACAAGGAGATTCACCTACACGATCTCCTCTTCATCACACGGGAATGACAAAAATAAGGAGTTGCCACCATTCAAGTTAAGGTGTGAATGGACACCAAAGTGATTATAAAAGGGGAGAAATACAGCTAAAGTAGCTCTAATTCACGGTTAAATCCAGAGATTAGTTAAGGGGATTAGGTTATTGTGAGACATGGAAAATCAATTCAATGACTTCCTATCATCACACGGGCACAATTAAAAAAAGGAGTCGCCACCATTCAGTTTTAGGTGTGAATGGACACCAAAAATAATTAAATAAAATACAAAGAGGAAAATTAGAGTAAAAATAACTCTATTTAAAATAAAAATAAAAAACAAACCAGAGATGGGTAAGGAGATTAGGTTATGAATAGGGGAAAGTGTTAGGCACCCCTATTCATCCACACAAGGTGGTTGCCAAATATTTTTCATGTTTTGAAAAAGGCTTGCTAAAAAATCAAATTAAAAATAGGGAAAAAGAATAATAAAAAATGTATGGCTTTCTCTGTATGAATGGCCCAATTAATTCAAGACCCTTCATAAGAATATGCCATTTCGAGGGTTTCATGTTCAAAATAAACATCAATAAAAATAATCATAAAGCAAAACTAGAAAGTTAGCCTTAGGTTAAATCCATGAAATCTTAGAACTGCATAATAAAAAATAAAATAGAAATTTTGAAAAATTAATCCTGAACAATCTAGGGTACAGATCTCTCATTAATTGGTTGAAAAATCTGAACCCAATACACCCGTATTGATGAAAAACATCAAAAGGGAGAGTTTAAACCATATGATCCTCTCTCCAAGATGAAAAAAAAACTCAAAAAATCACCTCATAAAACCCTGGAGGTTACTTTAAGGATTATGATTTCAGATCTACCATATTGATCATGATAGACCCGAAATCTTAGCCTAATAACGAAAACATCAAAAGAGAGAGTTTAGACCATATGATCCTCTCTCAAAGATTAAAACAACTTTGAAAAACCATCGCAGGAGACCCTGGAGGTTAAGGCCTCTAATTTCGGATCTACCATATTGATCATGGTAGACCCAAAATCCTAGCCTAATAACCAAAAAAAATAAAATAAAATAAAACAATAAAAACAAAGCTTTAGGAGGAAAATGGGATCTAATGCTATGAACAGCATAGGTCCATGGTATTCCTCCATGTGTGAATCTCCTCATGAAACCAAGTTACTTTAAGGCTTCTGATCTCAGATCTACCACATTAACCATGATAGATCCAAGATCCTTGCCTAATAACCAAAAGAAAAAAATAAAATAAAAACAATAAAACAATGCTTTAGGAGGAAAATGGGGTTTAATGCTATGAACAACATAGATCCATGGTATTCCTCCATGTGTGAATCACCTCTTGAAACCAGGTTACTCTAAGGCTTCTGATCTCAGATCTACCATATTGACCATGATAGATCCAAGATCCTTGCCTAATAACCAAAAGAAAGAAAATAAAATAAAAACAATAAAAACAATGCTTTAGGAGGAAAATGGGATCTAATGCTATGAACAGCATAGATCCATGGTATTCCTCCATATTACAGAAATAAATAGTCACATAACATAAACAAAGCATTATAATAATAAAAAGGGATGATTACAACACATAGGGGTCTATCCTACGGATCCACCTGTTCCCCTTTCGCCTAGCTCTCTCCCACATTTTACGGCTAAAGAGTAGTCTTGAGGTACTTAGAGACAGGTTTGGTTACAAATACAAAGTAGGCCTTATTCTACAGAAAGGAAGAAGATAAGACTAACCCTAGAATTTAAAAAAACAAAAAATAAAAAAGGAAGAAAGCTTACTTGGATTTGAGCAAGCAGAGAGGCAGGGGTTCCCTTCTTCTCTTGAAGCTCTCCTAGCTTTCAATTCTCAACCCTTTGCTTGAGGAGAGGCCCCCTATTTATAGGCAAGAGCTAGGGCAAAGGGAGCCGTAATGGTAGACACAAAAATGTGTCTAGAATCTTCCAACTTAACCCTAAGGCTAATCTCGGAGGCTAAATTCGGGAATTCCCACTTCTCAGACAGAGGTGTAACAGTAAATAAGTGAAAACTCTCGAGATTTTCCAATTTGCAACAAAACATTAGTATCCGACAACTCAGGTCAGATACAAACAAAAACCTTTGTATCCGAAATAATATTTCGGATACAAATAAACAAGTGTGTATCCAAAATCTATTTTCGGATACAAAGAGAAGAACTTTTACCCGAACTTTGATTTCGGTTACAAAAGAAAAACTGTTTTTTAATGCTTTTGGCCGATTACAGTGCAATTTGGGGTGTCTACAACTGCCCCTCTTTGCTAGAATTGCAAAACAATGAGCAGCAAAGATTAGACAAACCCAATTGTACCCCCTTAACCATGACTTGCTTTGTTCAATTTAATTTTGCAAAACAATTTTGGGTGGAGATTTGCCAAAATGCCCTAACTTTAAGGGGGGCATTTCTCCAAGCTGTCTTAAATTCCACTAAGCTCTCATGGCTATGAGGTGGAACTCAAGACCAACATATAAGATTTTTGAAAAAAAACTGAGTTTGCAGCAAATCACGTCAGATTACCTTAAAAATTGACTGAATATTTCCTTTGGCCAACATTTTTTCTTCTTTCTCTTTTTTTTCCTTTTTTTTTCTTTTTTCTCTCTCTCTCTCTTCTTTTCTTTTTCCTTTTTTTCCTTCTTTTCTTTTTTTTTTATTTTTTCTTTTGTATCCGAAAAAGATGTTCGGATATGCGAACTCTTGCTTGTATCCGAAATAAGTTGTCGGATAAACCTGAGTATATTACTTGTGCGTGCGACTGCGACTTAAACTCATTCTCTTCTTCTCCGAAAGACAACATCGGACCCTAACCTCTTCTTCTCCAACATCGGCCATTCTCTTCGACGATTTCCTTTGACTCCGGCAACTGTAGACACCCCAAATTGCACTACAGGGTGAAAAAATAAAGAAAAATATTTAATTGGGATTTGAAACAGGTCAAAAAAGATGAAAAATTGATCAAACCTATTTTGTCTGCATTTGGTATGTGGACAGGCCTTGACCGCATTTGATCTACAGACATTGCATGACTGCATTGAAAATGCGGATGAGGCATGTCCGCAATTCAAATGCGGTCACGCGTAGTTTGGGTGTTTTCGTAAAAATTCTTTCTTGAAGCCTTGTTACTATTTTTTACCTCTCTCTCTAGGGTTTCATCCGTCCTTTTTTACCCCTCATTGGTTCTCATATTTACTCAAACCCATGTTGCTAAAACTGAATTGGAACATTCTAGAACCTAATGGGACCACCCTTGCCCTTGCTCTTGCCTATAAATAGGAGGCCTCTCCTTAGGCAAATGGCTGAAAATTGTGGCTAAGAATTGTGCCAAAAGTTGGAGATTGAAGAGCTCCAAGTGAAGAAGGGAACCTCTACCTCTTTGTTCTCTGCAATCCTGGTAAGCTTCTTTTCTTTTCTGTTTTAATTTCTAGGATTAATCTATTCTTTTATTTTCTTGTAGAATAAGGCCTGTATGTGATTGTAACCCCAAACCTAAATCCAAGTACCTCGAGTATCTTCTCTAGCCGTAAAACGTGAAGAGATTTCTAGGGGAAAGGAGGACAGGAATGGACCCGTAGGATAGGCCCCTAAGTGTTATAATCTTTGATTTTTGTATTTTTAATACTTTATTTAGGCTATGTGTTTGTTTATTGTTGAAATATGGAGGAATACCATGGATCTATGCTATTCATAGCATTAGATTTTATTTTCCTCCTAAAGTGTTGTTTTTACATTATTTTCTCCTTTTTGATGTCTTTTTGTTATTAGACTAGGATTTTGGGTCTATCATGATCAATATGGTATATTTGAAATCAGAAGCCTTAAAGCAACCTCTTAGGTTTCATGAGGTGATTTTTTGAATTATTTTAGCTTTTGAGAGATGATCCTATGGTCTAAACTCTCCCTTTTTGATATTTTCATTAAAATGGGTGAATCTGTTTTAGATCTCTCAACCAATGGGAAATCATTACCAGATCTGTACCCTAGATGGTTCAGATTTGTTTTCAATACCATGAGATGATTTTTTTGTTACTTTTAATTTTGAGAGAGGATCCTATGGTTTAAACTCTCCCTTTTTGATGATTTTCATCCACATGGGTGTATCTAGTTTATATCTCTCAATTAATGAGAGGTTTGGACTTGATTTGTACCCTAGAATTGTTCAGATTAATTTTTCAACATCATAAGGCAGATTTAAAGAGGTTTTAATCTTTCTGAGAAGATCCTACAGTCTAAACTTCCCCTTTTTGATATTTTTCATCTTAGTTTGTTTTCTTTGCCTTGATTGTAGTCAATCATGAAGCCAAGAAATGGTGTATTCATAAGATGGATCCAGAATTAATTGGATCATTCATATAGAAAAAGCCATACATTTTTTTATGCTTTTTCTTTCACTTTTGATTTGATTTTTATTAGCAAGACTTTTTAAAACATGAGCAATACTTGGCAACCACCTTGTGTGGATGAATGGGGGTGCCTAACACCTTCCCCTGTTCATAACCTAGTCTCCTTATCTATCTCTGGTTTATTTTTTATTAGAGTTATTTTTACTCTAATTTTGTTTTTTTATTATTTATTTTATTTGATTATTTTTGGTGTCCATTCACACCTTAAAAAGGAATGGTGGCGACTCCTCCTTTTTTTATTGAGCCCATGGGATGATTTAGGAAAGTCATTGAATTGATTTTCCATGTCTCACAACTGGCGACTTCACTGGGGACCTAGTGGATTTAAGCCATGTTTTGTATTGGTTCATGTTTTGTTTTATTTTGAATGCTTGCTATTTTGTTTATTTCATTTGGATATGTTTGATGTATTTTAAATCTGATTTGTGTTATTAGAAGACTCATGAAGATAAGGCATGTATATGTTGCTTGATTATGTCTAGAAATATGTTTAAGGGAAGCCTATCTTGTAACATGATTTTGCTGTATTTTGTGATAACATGCTTTAATTTGGGTTTTTAATGCCATGAGTTAATCATGAAAATTAAGAATATGAAATCTAGGAGTTTAGTGGATATTTTTGGGGTTTTCAAGCATGTTTTCCATGAACAATTCTTTCTTGTACAATATGATTAATTGCTTTACTTTTTTATGACATGCTTTGATTTGGGGGTTTAATGCTATGTTTTGAACATAAAAATTATGAGCATGAAATCTAGGAATTTAGTGGGTATTTTGGGGTTTTTAAGCATGTTTGGCATGATTAATTATTTTTGTACAATATGATAACATGCTTGTGTGATATTTTTGGGTATATAAAAGTCATGAGCATATTTAGGTGTTTTAATATCTTGTTTGCTTGTGTTTATTTATTTCCAATATGATGTCATATCTGCCTTGGTTTGTGAATAAAAATGTGCTTGGCTACGAAAAAGAGTGGCAAGGGTTTGGGACGTTGTGAATGCATCTTTATTTCAAATGCACTTGAGCACTTTAAATCTTTTACACAGCCTGCCCTTACCTATAGGAAGTTGAACCCGAATGTGTGTAGCTTGGCGCAACGAGGTGGTTACTTCGGAAAGTGAAAATGAAAACATTCACCTTAGAACTTTGAGCTAATGATGTGATGAAATTATGGATCTTTGATTCTGGTCATCACTAGGCTTGAGATCTAAGTTGCCATTAAGCCAAAACCCAAAGCCCTTACTCTTGAAGGTGGAGTAACACGTTTTTAGCTAAAGTAAACAATTACGATGGGGAAATGGGTTTGTAATTAAGGGAATGCCGGTTGCATGATTCACAAGGCCCAGGTATGATATGAATGCCATATTGAAGGTAAACACAAGGTAACAAAGTGATATCATTGTTTTCTTAATTATCTTCATATCATGTAAAGTAAGTGCCATGGTGTCCATGTATTTGGGATGGAATTTTTCCCAATGAGATTTGTATCCTAAGATTGCTGTAGCCTATAGGAAGAGTTTTTTAAACTCTGCTCAGAAGTCATCCTACCCAAAATCCATGTAGGAGGTAACCAAAAGTTCAAAATTCATGAATATGGTGTTTGATTTTGGAGGGAACATGTGCCCTCATTTTTTCTTTTTCTTTTTTGTAAATATAGTGTCAACGTCCACTTTAGGATAGTTTAGAAGCTTGTCAATGGTGAACCCTATGTTTGGATGTGTAATCAAATTCATTAAATCACTTGGAAAACAAGAACAGTGAAATTCCGTCCGTAAATTGCACTTAATTTGCGGACATGGCCTGACCGCATTTCATTTGCGGACATGGCTTGACCGCACTTTCTTTGCGGTCAGATTTAAGTGATATAAAAGATGATAAACACTTCAATAAGAGTAAATAGCATCCAAATTCTTCTGAACTCACTCAAATCAAAGGGTTAAGCTTTTTAGGAAATTTTACCTAATTTGAACATGTAACTTAACTCAAAGAGTGGAAGTGATAAAGAAAAATGTGTTTGAATCAAAATACACTTTAATAGAACCTCAAATCACATCAATATTGCAAAACACATTCTTAAAGTGCAATCTAATGGAAAAATTAGGGAAAATAATTTCAAATCATTTTTTTTAATCTCCAAAGTTTGATAAGAACAATTCAATTTAAAATTTTGTTCTTGAATAATAAATTACAACAAAAAAAAAAAAAGAAAAGAAAAAAATCAAATCAAAAGTCAAAAAAAAAAAGGAAAAAAAACAAAAATAAAAAATTGTTTCATGGACCTCTGAAAGCCTTTGAATTTCAGATTTTCTCCAAAATTTCCATGGGCCTCTGAAAGCCTTCGAATTTCAGATTTTCTCCAAAATTTCCATGGGCCTCTGAAAGCCTTTGAATTTCAGATTTTTAACCTCATAGGCCTTCTAAAGCCTTAATTTATAAACTCATAGGACTTCTAAAAGCCTGAAATTTCATATCTTTATCTTCATAAGCCCCTAGAAGCTTGCGTGATTCTAGAACCCTTCATAGGCTCCTGAAAGCCTGTGTAATTTCAGGAGGCTTTGGAAGCCTTAATTCCAAATTCATATCTTGTGGGACATGTTGGAAGCCCTAAAATATTCAAACAACTCTTTGGATAGTCTTTTTCGTACTACCCAATTCATATCTTGTGGAACATGTTGGAAGCCCTAAAATATTCCAACAACTCTTTGAATGGTCTTTTTCGTACCACCCAATTCATATCTTGTGGGACATGTTGGAAGCCCTAAAATATTTCAACAACTTTTGGATGGTCTTTTTCGTACCACCCAATTTTATATCCTATGGGACATGTTGGAAGCCCTAAAATATTCCAACAACTCTTTCGATGGCCTTTTTCGTGCCAACCAATTTCATATCTTGTGGGACACGTTGGAAGCCCAAAAATATTCCGACAACTCTTTGGATGGCCTTTTTCGTGCTAACCAATTTCATATCTTGTGAGACATGTTGGAACCCTAAAATATTCCAACAACTTTTGGATGGTCTTTTTTGTACCACCCAATTTCATATCCTGTGGGACATGTTGGAAGCCTTAAAATATTCTAACAACTCTTTGGATGGCCTTTTTCGTGCCAACCAATTTCATATCTTGTGGGACATGTTGGAAGCCCTAAAATATTCCGCAACTTTTTGGATGGCCTTTTTCGTGCTAACCAATTTCATATCTTGTGGGACACGTTGGAAGCCCTAAAATATTCCAATAACTTTTTGATGGTCTTTTTCGTACCAACCAATTTCATATCTTGTGGGACATGTTGGAAGCCCTAAAATATTCCAACAACTCTTTAAAATGAAAAAAATAAAAAACAATAAAAAATAAAAAAATAAATACGATAGATCTAAAATCCATTCAAGGATCATAAAAAAAGCTTGATCTAAGGCCACTTATCTCAGATCTATCATAATGAATACGATAGATCCAAAATAAAAGCCTATTCCATCAAAACAAGTGAGATGTGTGCATGTGTGAAAAATCATCTTTTAGGAGAAAATGGAGATCCAATGCTATAAAGAGCATGGACCATGGTATTCTCTCCAGAAAACGAAGCAAAATACATAATATTCATCAATACATCACAACATATAACATTTAATCAAATGGGGGTTCTAGAACTAGGTTTCATTCCCATTCTCGTTTCCCCTAGCTTTCTCTTCACGTTTTACGACTAGAGATAGTCTTGAGGTACTTTGAATAGGGAATGGGGTTTCAATCACAATCAGGCCTTACTTTAAAGGAAGGGAGAAGAGGAAACTAACCCTAGAATTTAAAAACAGAAAAGTAAAAAGGGTTCCAGGCTTACCTGGATTTCTGGGAGCAATGCGGCAGCGGTTCCCTTCTTCACTTGGAGTTCTTTAATCTCCAACTTATGGCCATTTGCTTGAGGAGAGACCTCCTATTTATAGGCAACGGCTAGGGCAAGGGGTGGCCTAATGGTAGACACAAGGATGTGTCTAGAATCCTCCCACTTAACCCTAAGGCTATATTCGAGAATTCCCACCTCTTAAACAGAGGTAAAACAGTAAAAAAAAGTGAAAACTCTCGGAATTTTCAAATTTTGCAGCAAAACACTTGTATCCAACAACTCAGGTCGGATACAAATAATAATCTTTGTATCCGACATAAAATTTCAGATACAAAGCAAAAGGCTTGTATCCGACATATAAAGTCGGATACAAAACAAAACAAAAAAAAAGCTTCTCTGCACAGCTTCTGCATGGCACTGACCCTTGCCTGCACAGGCAATACTTATTTACATGTAATATCGTTTAAGTAAATGTCTTCGTATTTTTTAATCTCCATTTACTTAAGATATTACTGTAGACACCCCAAATTGCACAATAAAAATGATGGATAATTGGCAGAAATCATTCTTTCCTTTGTAAACAACACAAAAATGCAGATTTATACATTTCTTCTTGTATCCGACAACTCAGGTCGGATACAAGCAAATCCTTTTGTATCTGACACAAGTCGTCGGATACAAGCAAATATTAGTGTATCCGACGACATGTGTCAGATACAAAAATAATTGTTTGTATCCGATCTAAGTTGTCGGATACAAAGATTTTGCTCAAAATTAGGGTTTTCCGAGAGTTTTCACTTTTTACCATCATATCCCTTGTTTAAGGAATGGAAATCTCCGAAATAACCCTAGGGTTAAGTGTGGGGGATTCTAGACATCATTTTGTGTCTAGCATTAGGGTTCCCCCTAACCCTAGCCTTTGCCTATAAATAGGAGGCCTCTCCTCAAGCAAATGGCCAATAACTTTTGCCAAGAATTTTAGCCAAGAAGTTGGAGGTTGAAGAGCTCCGAGTGAAGAAGGGAACCACTACCACACTGCTTCCAAAAACCCAGGTAAGCCTAAATCCCTCTTTATTTTTCTATTCTTACATTCTAGGATTAGCTCTTTCTTCTACCTTTCTGTAGAATAAGGCCTACTCTTTGTGTATGCAACCCCTTCCTCTACTCAAAGTACCTCAAGACTCCCCCTAGTCGTAAAATGTGAAGGCAGGATCTAGGGGAAATGAGACTGAGGATTGATCCTTAGTGTTAGAACCCTATTGAAAAGCCTTTTGATTCTATGAAAACCGTTTCATACTCAAAGTACCCCAAGATTATCTTGAAGAACCGTAAAACGGGAAGAGAGAACTAAGGGAAAAGAGAATTGAACGGAACCCTAGGTTTTTTTAGAACCTCATTTGATTGATATGAATTCATATGTTGTTATGTTGTGATTGAAGAAATGATTTTTACACATACACACATATTGCACTTGTTTTTGTCGGAATCGGCTTGTATTTCGGATCTATTGCATTCATTGTGATAGATCTGGAATAAATAGCCCCAAACAATTCTGGGATACTTCTTAATGGTTTTCAACATGATTTCAAGTAAGTATTGAAGACCTCACGATCTAACCTCACAATCTAACCTCTCGGTTTGGGCGTTTTGCTCAATTTTAAGGTTTTTGGTATATTCTCTCCAATCGGAGAGGATGGTGAGCCAACCTTGTGCCCTATTTCCACCTAGAGGTTCTTCAACATTTTTTCAAATGATTTTGATTCATCTTGCACGGATCACACACACTTGATCATCGTTTTGGATTGATTTTGCTTAAATAGGCCTAAATCGGACAGCAGCTGTACCCTAACTTCGGACACTCATAACTTCATCATCCGGATGAATTTTGGAGTGATTCTAAAGCAAAAGGAAAGGTGAGGCTGTCTAATTTATTTCTGTCAAATGTTATCATTTTTTATGGAGGGGATTTTTGACACCACTCAGTCGAAGTTGATAGGTCAGTTCTGGCCAGATTGCGGAACTTGTCACTTTGACTGAGCACCATGTGTTCGTTTTATGTCCGATTCAAGTAATTTTTATTTCTGTGTTTTCCATCGGAAGTCTAATTTCAAATCCAGTTGGTTTCATAATGTTTTGATTCCATTTGAGTCGTGGGTAACCGATTTACTCAGAACTGCTCAACAGCACATTTCTGGGTTAATCTGTGATCTTCAGGGCCTGTTCGGGAGGTCACCCAAGGCACATCCGGATGAATTTTTGTATGAGACTAGTTTCATTTGAAATATGGTTCTACATACTTAATTCATGCCAAATTTCACGGATTTATATGGAGTCAATTGTTTTAAATAAATTTCCAAAGTTGCCCACTTGTTACTTTTGCTGATTTCCAACAGAAGATTTCAAAGGAGCATAACTCCTAGAGTTTTAACCGGATTTTATTGAAAATTGGCATGAGTCTTCTATTTATCATAATCTTTCAAATGGATTTGGTTTGATTCAATTTAAATTAGATTTGAATGATTTCAAGACAAATGGCTCGAGCTTTTACCGAATTTTCCGGATTTGTCTCAACTTGGTTTTATTCAAGTTTTGCTTTGATTTCCATTAAATGGTGATGTCCCAGAAATGATACTGACATAAAAGAGGATCTAGAATTCATTTGGATTTCTCATATGAAAGTATCATACATTTGTTTAATCCTTTTTCAAGGTTTTTAATGATTTTAGCAAGCTTTCTTATTTTTTTAGCATGAACAACACTTGGCAACCACCTTGTGTGGGTGAATGGGGGTGCCTAACACCTTCCCCCATTCATAATCTAATCCCCTTACCCATCTTTGGATTTTATTTTCAAGTAGGGTTATTTTTACTCTAGTATTTGCCATTTTGCTCTTTATGATAATTTTTGATGTCCATTCACACCCAAAATTGAATGGTGGCGACTCTCCCATTTTCGTTGAGCCCATGTGATGACGGAGGGAATTATCTCGGTGATTTTTCCATGTCTCACAATTACATGTAAATAAGCAAACACCCCCCCCCCCCAAATTTGAATCCATTAAAAATAGTTCCAGACCCAAATTCCAAGTGAATAAAAAGTCAACTTTCCAGTTCAAGGCTAAATTCTGATTTTTCAGGTCCGGTAAAAAGATTCAACATGTTAATACCAAGGTATTCGTCAAGATTTAAAATCTCAAAAAATTCATTTATGCAATAACATTGCTAAAAACCTGATTACTGGGAAAAATTAACTTGAAATCTTGCTTTAAAAAATATTTTATTTTCTGGGGTCAAAAGTCAACAAAATTCAACTGGAAAAAGTTTGACTTTGCATAAAAGATTGAATTCGGGCCTTTTCCTTTACGGTTTTGGATTCAAATGGGTTAAGGATCTCAAACCCAATGCAAAGAATTGAAAATTCCAAGAAAATATTTCTCTCCTTCAAGATTTATCAAAAATCATGCAATTTTGGGGTGTCTACAAGAATCAGGCCGTTGCTCCTACTCAAGACTTTGTTCAACTGCAAGAGCAAGTGGCAGGGCTCGCCCAAATGCTGGAAAACTTATTGGTTGTTCAGGATCAGCAAGCCCAAGCCCAGAACCAAGCCTCCACTTCCCATCAAGTACCTCCACCTCAGACCAACATTCCACCTCCAGTTCAACCTATCCCTAAACCCATGTCTGAACCTATTCCTGAACCTATACTGATCAGGGAAGAAATAGTTGAATCTAAGAAAAAGAAGGAAAAGGAGAGAGTAAGAGAGGAGATGGAAAGGAAATTCTTGCATAGGCTAGAGGTGATTCAGGAAGAGCTGAGAGAAGTAAAAGGGGTGAACAGTTATGGAGGCACTAACTTTGAAGACCTGTGTCTATACCCAGATGTATGCCTACCAGCCAAATTCAAGTGCCTAGACTTTGATAAATACGATGGCATTGCCTGCCCTATGAGCCATTTGAAGCTCTATTGTGGGGATCTATGCCAATTTGGCCCGGATGATGGCATTCTAATTCAACTGTTCTAAAGGAATTTGACTGGAGCCGCTCTGAGGTGGTTTGCCACACTTGACCATAGGAAGATTAAAAGATGGAAGGATCTGGTAGATGCTTTTTTGGCCCAATACAAATTCAATTCTGAAATCGTGCCAGATAGATATGATGTAATGAGGATGAGCAAAGAAAATGATGAATCCGTGAGGCAATACTCCAAGAGGTGGAGGGAGACTGCCTTCCAGGTCAGGCCACCAATGTTGGAGCCTGAAATGATCTCAACATTCATAAGTACACTGGGGCAGCCTTTTTACAATCATCTGGTGGGTCAGACTACCACCAACTTTGCAGCCCTAGTATAGGTGGTCGACCGGATTGAGGACGGGGTCAGATCAAGAAAAATAATTGATTACTCTGCTATGGCTGGTCAGTCAAATCCCTCCAACTCTTTTGCACAAAAAAAGGGGGAATGGGATGAAAAAGAATAAGAAAGAATGAGAAGTAAACATGGTACAAGCTCCTCCTCCCAGAAAACCACTCCACATCAATGTTCCTGCACCCCAGCAGACCCAACAGTCACAAACCACCCATGAAACCCCACTCAACATTAATTTCTCTCCATCCGTACCTGCAAATCAGAAGAGGGTTTTCACTAAGGAAGAGAGAGATACCTAGATGGCAACAAGAAGGAATAGAGTCTTCACTTCTATTCCCGTAACACTTTCCCAGTTATTACCAACCTTACTGAAAGCGGGATATGTAACCCTGAAGGAGCCAAACCCAAATGCAACTAAGGGGAGGAATTTTAATCCCTCAGTCACTTGTGATTTTCATATGAGTGCACCAGGATACCCTACTGACAACTGCTAGCCTTTAAAGCATGCTATTCAGGACCTGTTGGATCAGAAAGCCTTGTCCTTCAATACAGTTGCATCCACCCCTTCCGAAAATGACATTGGGCAGAATCCATTGCCTTATCACAACAGGGTAGGACCGTCCAACTCAGTTGCGGCCATCTCTTCCATTCAAAGAACTTTTGACCCATCTCAGTTGATTGCACCCTTAGGGACTTCGGTTAAAGTTCATTTCTACCAGAGAAAAAGGGGAGATGAAGTCAATGTCATTTCAAAAAGGAATGATTGTGCTGCTGAGCATATTAACTCCTCATTGGACCGGGTGTCCTCTCTCATGGCCCGAGTAAATATTCCAAGGCCACCTCTGGTTATCAATTGCAATCCATCCACTTTTTCTCCCTCCAATCCATCAAAGCCACCCTTGGTCATCAACTGTGACCACCTCACCACTTCAGTTACCTCTTCATTTCCTTTACCTTCAAAATCAATTGAACCAAAGCAACTCCCACCCTTGGTTGTAGATGTTCCTTATACTCAGGCGTTTTCATCTAAGTCCAAACTTCCCCCACTTGTGATCAATGTTCCTAAACCTTCCTATTCCGAGTCGACTATGCCATGGAATTACAGCAATGACGTCATGACTACAGTTCCTGTGGTCAAGAGACAGAACCAAGAGGAGGTGAACCTCATGATGAGGTCAGGAAGGTGCGTAGGGGAAGAAGGAAAATAAAAAGAATTAGAAGTTGAGAAAGAAAGAAAAGATATATAAGAGAAGAAAAAACAGAAAGGAAAATCAAAAATAGGGGAGGACATCCCCCAGGTTGCAGAAAGTGAGGCGGCAGACCTCATTAAATAATAAAGAAAAGTGAATTCAATATTGTTGATCAGTTAAATAAGGTCCATGCCCAGACTTCAATATTGGGACTTTTGCTGAAGTCTAAAAAGCATAGGGATTCATTATTAAGGGTGCTTCAGAGTGCACATGTGCCCAAAGCTATTGATCCAAACCGACTAGGCAAAATGGTTGGCCAAATCTTATCTCATAATGTGATAAGTTTTTCAGAAAGTGAGATAAGCCCAGGTGGGTGTTATCATGTTGACCCTTTGCACATCACTATACTTTGTAAGGGCAGTATGATAGCACGAGTTTTAATTGACAATGGATCAGCCTTAAATATCTGCCCATTAATCAATTTTGTCAAGCTTGGTCTGGATCAATCCAAGATCAAACAAAATGGGAGGATTGTGAGGGCTTTTGATAACTCTAAGACACACTCCCTAAGGGAGATTGAACTGCTGGTCACTATTGGGCCCAACATCTTTAACATCACATTTGAAGTGATGGATATCCCAGTAGCTTTCAATATTCTCCTAGGAAGGCCGTGGATACACTCGGCTAGGGCAATACCATCCACTCTTCACCAAAGGGTGAAGTATATAAGAGGACAAAGGGTGATAACTGTCCTAGCTGAGAATTTGATACCTCCAATAGTGCCACCTGATGTACCCTTCATTAATGTCGAATTAACTGTCGACAAAATTGCATTCCACTCATTCCAATTTGAGACTGTCAATTTCATACCTGGGGGGTATCAAGATAAGGAAGGGAAGATGACCTGTGCAGAGAAGATGGTGGAGAAAGTACTAAAAAAAAACAATTTCCATCCAGGGAAAGGGCTGGGTGTCAACTTGCAAGGAAGGTTGTGTAACGCCCCGAACCCGGGTCAGTGCAAACCGGCACCCAACCCGAACCCGATTCGCTACTGTAACAACCCAAGTCCGATTCAACAATCAAACTCGAGATGTTACCACGAAGCTGGGGTCAGATACATACCAAGATTCACAATAATTTTAAAATTTATAAAGCAATTACATCAGAGTTATGGTGGCCAAATAAAATAAACAATTCTTTAATCAATATATTCAATTCAATTTACAATTAAGTTTATCTAATCAACATGTGACATTAATACCAATTATATTTCTACCCATCAAATTAAAACCCCATCTTCGCGATCTCTCCAAGCAACCTGAAAAATAGGGGAAAACGGAGTGAGATTTACATCTCAGCAAGTAGCAGGTGCATGCAATAAGAAACAGTCCAATGTAAGCAATAGTCATGAGGTATTCGATTAATTCACGATAAGACGAGAAATCCAAGTTATCCATGGTAATTCCAAATAAGGCGATGAAACATGTGATCATGTATAAATACCAGTAACTTGAGTTAACGAGGTAAAACCGACAAAAGCGATAAAACACGTGCCATTGCAGGACTCACAAAGATGATAAGTATTTGAGATGACACTCAACTAAATGCTGTTCCACCGTGCGGCTTAGGGGCAGTGCTACTTGATGATACTCAAGCCCCATGCAGCGCAGCTTAGGCAAGAGCCGTAGTCACCGACTTATTGCGCACGAACCCCGCAGAGTTGGACGTACCACCAGCATGCAGCACCAGAATCAATACATGGAGTGTGGTCGCTTATCCACATGTACAGGGAATCACCAGCGGCTCACCGGGGTGTCCCTCCAGACATAGGACCCTCCCAGAGCAAACTAACTTGCAAAGGGAAGCGCGCTTGCAATATAGGAGTAAATCAACCCAAACTAAATACCACTTAGCTAACCAGCCAAAACTATGGATCCATATACAGCTAAGCCCACTGACACAAACCACGATAAAACCACATACGGGAGGACACACTAATGTAGGAGGCATACACACTTTTACCCGTAAAGGATTACACATCTCTACACAGAGGATTACCCATCTCTGCCGTAAAAGATAGTATCAAACTCTACCACAGAAGCCGTATCACCCAACCGTAAAATTAAAGAGAACAATATCATGCTACATACCAATCCATACCAAAGTATTCAATTCCAAGTGAAAACCATGTTTCAATCCTCAATAATCCAAACAGAGCCTTTTGCATGATAACAGATGCAATTCTTTAATTATATTCAAAATAACCCATGAATCATAAGTTCGATGCAACTTAAAGTTTATGCAAATCCAGTAGCCAATATTCATATTTAAAGCCCAAATAAAAGTAAATCAAATCATGCTTGAACTTTTCCTTCTTAATCCCTTTATTATAATCCAATTTCCTACCTTAGCACCTAAGCTAGTTTCTATTTGAATTTTCTGTATTTTATTTTTCCAGCATGTTCTACAGACCTAGAATGAAGTTTAAAAGATGTTTGTAAGCTATAAATTTCAGTAGTATTATTTCTAGCAATATCCATACCCTTTGACTCTTTTATAAACAATCCTTTCATTATAACCTTCTATTTATTGCTTAATCTTTCCCAATTAATTTTTATAATTTTTATAGCTTAATTAGGTCCTTATAAAGATGCTAACATGCTTAACTAATCATAAGAATTATTGGATATTTATTCGAATTACAAAATCCCCAAAATCTACAAATTTTACTTAGAGCGCCTACCTCTACAGGGCTGAGCGATCCTAGGCGATCCTGGGCGCTCGTGCAATTTTTAACAGAATTTTCCAGATTTTACAATTTCGGATTCCTATGCTTTTGCTTTATGTTTTCTTGGTCTAAATTAATCTAATAACATTCTAAAACATTCCTAAAGCCTTCTAGATCAATTCTTATTAATTAAATACCATCCTATAATTTATTTCATGATCAAACCAAGTTTCTTCCTTACTTTAGCAAATTCTTCAAGAACACAAAACCCTAAAATGTAAACAATTTGATTCCATGTAAATACTGTTTCGACTAATCCATTCAACCATATGAAATCACAGAAAACCAAATCATGCAATTCCTCACGTTTTCCAAGGGTTACTACTTGCCTTATACGCTAAATCCTTCTTCCATTGCACTTTCTAATTCTAGACCAGAATGTTGCTCCCAACCGCACCAAGCTAGACCCTTCCAATTCAAATCTCCACCGTTCACATTGTAGTTCCATCAGTCACGAACAAAACCTCCAAATTTGAAGGCGATCCACCGTGCGGATTTTCCCCGATCGCATTTCGATGGTGGCTGGTCAGACACCTCCATTAGAACCCTCCTTCCTTTCTCTCCCTCTTTTCTCTCCATAAGAAACCCACGAAAATTCCCTCTTGTCTAACCTTAGTCTTCTATTTATACTAGGCTTTAGAAGTCCTAAACCAACCCTAATTGACTAATTTAATTTGAGCTAACCCAACCATGGTCTAGTTAATGTCTAATCCTTCTAATTTAATTCCTACTTTTTCTCCACCTTCTATTTTCAACTTAAATAATACTAATTAAGTTTCTTATTATCTAAACTCATGAAAATAACCTAATTTCGTGCAAAATATTAAATTAAACATTTCTATCACTTAAAACCTTATTTTCTCCAAATTAAGACGTGAAATCTCCTAATTACCTTTTTTCCCACTTTTAGGCTTTTATTAATTTCTTTTAATTTCTAACTTGTCAAAATAATTTGTTTTCTTCTATTTTCTAATTCTAATTATTATTTGATGATCTATTTACTAATTACCCTTTTTCTGGAAATTACCAAAATACCCTTTTATTCTTTTAGGCTAATTTCATTAAAATTCTTTCTTTATCTTCAACTTAGAACTTATTTGAATTAATTATCCTCTAAATCTTCACTTTTTATTTTAACTAGGACTTAACTCATATTTTCTTTTATTTATTATTTATTTATTTATTAGGTGAAAAATCGGGGTTTTACAGGTTGGAGCCAATAAGGGCTAAGAAGCTTACCCCTAAAGCAGGATTGGGGTTTAAACCAAGAGGTTGGAGGAAGAAAAAGCAGAATACAGGGCAGGAAAGCAAAGGAAAATTCCCTTATTTAAGGGAAACTTTTCCAAAATCTTCCCACAAGATTCAGATATCTCCTCCCACAGATCAATCAAAACCTCCATACAGTAACACCAACCCTTTCATGAAGCCATATATCCCCACTTTGCAGCCCTATATCTCACCTTTTGCACCTGAAGCAATGGGCGAGCCTGGGTCACAGCCAGAAAAGCAGCAGGATTTCTCTAAAGACATTGGAGCTTTCTTTGCCATGACTAAGGGCAAAAGAACTGAAGTAGAAAATTCCGGATGAGGTCATATCTGGATTGGGCCCCACAGCAAAAAAAAGGCGGTGCAATTCATCCGGTGATGATGGCATCGGATTCTGAAATTGAGGAGCAGGCTTGCACCATTTACTCTGCTCCACAAAAATTTATTCTGAACAATTGGAAGGAAACTCCCTTTACTTTTGAAGCGGCGTTTGATTGGTAAACAGGCATGATTTTCAAAAAAAACTCAATTAGTGGAATGCCCTTTTCCTGAAGGTTTTAATGAGTCTTCATCTTCGGGAAAAGCTTTTTCTGAAAGCTCTCAAAAAACAAAAAAAGATTTTTCCATTTTTTCTCAAAAGTTCAAATTTTTCAAAAAGGTCCAAACCATTTATGAATCATATAAGCAAACGGAATTAAATCAGGTTGAATATGACTTCGACCTTGAGCTCGACTTTGACCTAATGGGGATCGAAGAAGAGACCGAGGTCAAAGAAGACGACCCTCATAAAGAAATTGCATATAATTGGAGCATCATGAAAAGGGTATTCAACCTAATATTGAAAAGACCATTTCAATAAATCTAGGGACCAAAGATGACCCAAAAATAGTGAAGATTGGGCCATGCCTATTTGATGTGCAGCGTAATGAAATGTCACGATTTTTGGCAGACTATAAAGATGTATTTGCATGGTTGTATCAGGATATGCCAGGGTTGAATACTGACATGGTTGTGCATAGGTTACCAATTCTGCCAGAGGTTAAGCCAATTAAACCAAATGGACATTGAAGACTGAAACCTGAATGGACATTGAAGATCAAAGATGAAGTGGTCAAGCAATTCCAAACTGGATTTTTGGCAATTTCCACGTACCCTGAATGGCTCGCAAATATAGTGCCAGTACCAAAGAAGGATGGGAGAGTTAGGATGTGCATAGATTACAGAGATCTGAATAAGGCAAGCCCAAAGGATGATTTTCCTCTTCTACACATTGATCTTCTAGTCGATAATACTGCTGTACATAGCCTGTTCTCATTCATGGACAGCTTCTCTGGATATAATCAGATCAAGATGGCAAAGGAAGATCAAGAGAAAACAACTTTTATTACACCTTGGGGTACTTTCCACTACACTGTCATGCCATTTGGACTTAAGAATGCCGGGGCGACTTATTAGCAGGCCATGACAACACTGTTCCACGATATGATCCATAAGGAGATGGAGGTCTATGTGGATGATATGATTGCTAAATCATGTGAAGAAGAGGACCATCTGGTCAACTTAAAGAAGGTGTTTGACCGGCTTAGGAAATACAGTTTACGGCTTAACCCAGCAAAATGTGTCTTTGGGGCTACATTAGGAAAATTGTTGGGATTCATAGTGAGCAAAAGGAAAATTGAGATTGACCCGGCTAAGGCAAAGGCGATTATGGAAATGCCACCACCAAAAATAGAAAAGAAGGTTTGGGGTTTTCTTGAAAGGATTCAATATATAAGCCGGTTCATAGCACAGCTCACTGCTATCTGTGAACCGATTTTTAAGCTTCTAAGAAAGAACAACCCAACAGTCTGAAATGAGGATTGCCAACAAGCTTTTGACAAGATAAAGGAATATTTGTTGAATCCACCTGTGCTAGTGCCACCAACTCTGGGAAGACCACTGATTCTGTACTTGTCAGTTTTGGAAACATCAATGGGGTGTGTCTTGGGACAGCATGATGAGACAAGCAGAAAGGAAAGGGCTATTTACTATCTGAGTAAGAAGTTCATAGAATATGAAGCCAAGTATTCTCCTTTGGAAAAGACTTGTTGTGCTTTAGTGTGGACAACTCAAAGACTGAGACATTATTTCCTCAGTCATTCCACATCATTGATATCAAGAATGGACCCACTGAAGTACTTGTATAAGAAATCAGCACTAATTGGTAGAACGGCGAAGTGGCAGTTGTTACTTTCTGAATTTGATCTCAAATATGTCACTCAAAATGCAATTAAAGGTCAAGAAATCGCTTATCATCTAGCTGAGTACCCCTTGCCAGACTATAAACTGTTAAAGACTAATTTTCCTGATGAGGCAGTTTTGTTTACTGAAGAAGAGGATAGTGAAAGTTTCTGGCAGATGTTCTTTGAAGGGGCCGCAAACATGAATGGAAACGGGATCGGGGGCAGTTTTGGTAAAACCGGATGGTTCACATATCCCAATTTCAGTGAAGCTGAGGTTTCAATGCACAAACAATATTGTAGAGTATGAAGCATGTATAATTGGGCTGCAAGTTGCTCTAGACCATGAGGTGGAGGAGCTTGACGTATATGGAGATTCGAGTCTTATCATCTTCCAAACAACTGATGAATGGAAAACCAAAGATCACAAGTTGATCCCATATCACCAGCTTTTGGAAGATATGAGCACCAAATTTACTCAAATTTTCTTCAACTATATGCCAAGAGCCAAGAATCAGTTTGCGGATGCTTTAGCAACATTGGCTTCAATGATCAGTATTCCAGAAGGGGTCAATATCAAACCATTGGAAATTGAAGTCAGAGATGAACCGGCTTACTGTCTGGTTCTAAAAGGAATACCAGAAGAAGTACCATGGTTTCATGATATTAAGAAATTCTTGAATGATCGGAGTCTTCTAGAAAATGCCACTTATACTGAAGAAAGGGCAATACAGAGATTAGCAGGACAATTCTTACTAAGTGGTGGGCATTTATACAAAAGGTCACATAACGATATCCTACTCAGATATGTTGCTCAGGCTGAGTTAGAAAGGTTGATTGAAACTATACATGGAGGAGTCTGTGGGCCCCACATGAACTGGCACATGTTGGCAAAGAAGATTCTACGATTGGGATACTATTGGTCAACGATGGAGCGCGATTGCTGTGTACATGTTAGGAGGTGTCATTTTTGCCAAATATATGCAAATAATAAGCATGCACCACCAAGTGAGCTGCATAACATGACATCACCAAGGCCTTTCTCCATGTGGGGTATAGATGTCATTGGCATGATCTCTCCGAAGGCATCAAATGGGCACAGATTTGTTCTTGTAGCAATTGATTATTTCACCAAGTGGGTAGAAGCAGCTGTGCGTACCCGATTTCAGCCGCACGCAAGGCGCATGCAAAATGATGCATGCCTCGGGACTTGTTTGGAGTCGCCACTGCCTGAGAGGTGCAGGCAAACACAAAAGGGCACCTTTCGGGCCTAATTATCCTGGTCTGCGGCTTATTAGAGATCTGAGCAATTTCTCGGTTACGTCTAGGGAAGTCCGAAAACACCCTAGCCCGCCCCTTCAATTGACAGGTCCCATGGGTCTCCTTGGTTAGAGTCAACTTAGTTCTCACCCAACTCCTAGGCCAGCATGCACACTTATTTGGTCTGGTGGGGACCGTTGATGGTGTGGGTCCCCTTTTTATTTGATTTTATCTTTTTATCAATTAATGAAGTGGGTCTGGTATGGGCCGCGTTGGAGGGCCCAGTGGAATCTAAGTTTGGCTTAAGTCAAGCCCAAGGCTCAATTCGGGTTATTGGGTAACCCTTATTGGATTTGACTATTTGGTTTAAAGGTTGATTAAATATTTACAAAATTAGTGAGTTAAAGTTTTTAGGGCCCAATGGGTTTGGATTTGGCCCAAGGGCAATTAATCATGTGGCCATTAGCCCATTTATCAAAACGGACCTTGGTTGGGCCAGATTAAACACGGGCCCCATTGGTGGGCCCACAAATTCTTGATGGGCCCATAGTCTCAAAACGGGATCGGGGTGACCCAAAAGCCCAATGGGTTCAGGTGAAGTTCAATCGGGTCGGATTGGGTCCAACAAGGTCGAAAAATTAATTTTTTAAGCTATTTACAAATATGACCGCATTTACTATGCGGTCGGGACTGAACCGTATATTTAATGCAGTTCAGGCCTGACCGCATATAAAGTGCGGTCACACCTGAACCGCACTAAAAGCACGGTTCCAGTCTGATTTCCCAAAAAATGCTATGATTCCGGCCAGATCTGGTTTGCCGGTTCCTTTTCGCCGTCCACCGACTTCTGCTGGTATTTTCCAGCACCTCCAAGTGGTTCAAATCTGCTACTCTGTCCAAAAATTGCATTTTTCGTGGGGTTGCTTACATTGAAAATGTCGATGACCTCAATCCTTCCTTGGAGGAATATTAACCAACTATAATGAAAGGAAAGAGGGGACGATATTAAGGCTACAAGAGATTTTTTAAAGGAGGACAAGCCCCTCCTAAAATACGATGATCAGATGGGCATAAAAAGAGTTAGAACAGAAATGTTAAAAGGAGCCTCTTTACTTTACATGGAACCTCTCTCCTCCCATCTTTTCGCATATGTGAGCCTCTCTCACCATGAGAGCTCACATGTCATGCACAGGAAGCAAAACAGGTGAGATCATAACAACAAAAGAGAAGATTTAAATCACAAGAAGGAAGAATCTTGCTTTAAGCAATTGGATTCTCATATATATCAAATAAAATCAACAAAAAAGCTCACCTACCTTGTTCTGAGATGTGGAGGTACTCCGGTTAACGTTGACAACACCTTGGCTCCTCCCTTGATTTTTTGGTTTTCAAAAGGTTAGAAGGGAGAAACAGACAAAAAGAATGCCCTCAAGAGCAAAACAAGATTTGGCAGGGGTTTGGGTGAGCAGGGTAAGGTTCAGATGTTTGGGAAGCAGTTGGAAAGGCAGGGGGGGTGACAGGGCAGAGCTCTCTCTCTCTCTCTCTCTTTCCTCTCCTTTCTCTCTTTTTCTTCCTCTTCTTTCAAAATGGGGGTGAGGGGGCCTATTTATAGGCAAAATTTTCCAGAACAGCACTTTAAGTGCGGTTTGGTCAGAACTGCACTTCAAGTGCGGTTCCTATTAAATTACACTAAAAATGCAAAAACCACACTTTAAGTGCGGTTGGCATTAAAAACGTGCGAATTTACTCGAATCTGCCAGTTGTCGCCGTACAGGACACGTGTCTGTGAGACATGGAAAATCAATTCAATGACTTCCTAATCATCACACGGGATTCATTAAAACAAGGAGTCGCCACCATTCTGTTTAGGTGTGAATGGACACCAAAACCATCAAATCAAATAAAAGGACAAAACTAGAGTAAAAATAACTCTATTTTTAAATACAAAAAAAACAACCAGAGATGGGTAAGGGGATTAGGTTATGAACAGGGGAAGGTGTTAGGCACCCCTATTCATCCACACAAAGTGGTTGCCAGGTATTGTTAATGCTAGAAAAAGGCTTGCTAATGAAAATCAAATCAAAAGTAAAGAAAAAGTAATAAAAACATGTTTGGCTTTTTCTATATGAATGACCCAATTAATTCTAGATCCTCCATATAAATGTGCCATCTCTAGGGTTTCAGGATTGAAAATAATCATCAAAGAAAGTGACTCAAAAGTCAAAACTTGAATAAACCAACTTTAGGTTAAATCAATGAACTCTTGAAAGTCCAGGATAAAAATTAAGGTTATTTAAACAAAACCTTGAAGGAAAAGACCTGAATTGTTTAGGGTACAGATCTGGACCAGATCTCTCATTAGTTGAGAGATCTCAACCAGATACACCCAGATTGATGAAAAACATCAAAAAGGGAGAGTTTGGACCATAGGATCTTCTCTCCAAGATTAAAATAACTGAGAAAAACACCTCATGAAACCCTAGAGGTTACTTTAAGGCTTCTGATTTCAGATCTAACATATAGATCATGATAGATCCAGAATCTTAGCCTAAGATCACAAAAATCAAGAAACAATGATGCAAGTGCAATGGTGTGAAAAATCCCAACTATAGGAGGAAAAGAGGATCTTATGCTATAAACAACATGGATCCATAGGGTTCCTCCAGATTTAGAATAAAACCATTAAAACATTAATAGAATATTAAAAGAAACCACATATCACAGATTACAGCAAATAAGGGCCTATCCTACGGATCCAACTATTCTCTTTTCCCCTAGCTCTCTCTTCACGTTTTACGACTAGAGAGGAGTCTTGAGATACTTTGAGATAGGTTTGGGGATACAAACACAATCAATGGCCTTATTCTAAAAAAGGGAGAAGAACATACTATAGGGTTCTATTCTAAGGATCCACCTGTTCCCCTTTCCCCTAGCTCTCTCTTCACGTTTTACGGCTAGAGAGGAGTCTTGAGATACTTGGAGGCAGGTTTGGGGATACAAATATAAACTAGGCCTTATTCTAAAAAAATGGAGAAGATTAGACTATTTCTGGAATTAAAAACAGAAAATAAAAGAGAAAAGAGACTTACCTGGATTGAGAAAGCAGAGAAGCAGGGGTTCCCTTCTTCACTTGGAGCTCTTCAAGCTTCAAATTCTTGGCCATTTGCTTGAGGAGAGGCCCTCTATTTATAAGCAAACCCAGGGGCATGGTTGGTCCTAGAATGTTCCAATTGAGTTTCAAAAAAAGAGTTAATGCAAATCCATTAAACCACAGAGGATAAACAAGAGGATTCGAATCTCCCAGAGAGAGATTTGAGTGTAGATAAGGCTCAAAAATCGAAAAATGACGAATTCGCTCAAAAAAACCCGCAACCGCATATTAAATGGGGTCACCACAAGTCCGCATTAAAAATGCGGGCATGACAGGTTTTACCAATTTTTAACAGTTTTTTGACCTGTTTCTGCACAGGCAATACTTATTTACATGTAATATCATTTAAGTAAATGTCCTCGTATTTTTTAATCTCCATTTACTTAAAATATTACATGTAAATAAGCAAACACCCCCCCCCCCCCATTTGAATCCATTAAAATAGTTCCAAACCCAAATTCCAAATGAATAAAAAGTCAACTTTTCAGTTCAAGGCTAAATTCCGGTTTTTCAGGTCTGGTAAAAGGTTCGACATGTTAATTCCAAGGTATTCCTCAAGATTTAAAATCTAAAAAAATTCATTCATGCAATAACATTGCTAAAAGCCTAATTACAAGAAAAAATTATCTTAAAATCTTGCTTTAAAAAATATTTCATTTTCTGGGGTCAAAAGTCAAAAAAATTCAACCAGAAAAAGTTTGACTTTGCACAAAAGATTGAATTCGGGCCTTTTCTTTTGTGGTTTTGGATTCAAATGGGTTAAGGATCTCAAACCCAATGCTAAGAATTGAAAATTCCAATAAAATCTCTCTCTCCTTCAAGATTTATCAAAAATCGTGCAATTTTGGGGTGTCTACAGCGTCCACCTTCTAGAAGACCAAAACCGCATTTCGAGTGCGATTCAGACCAAACCGCACTTCAAGTGCGGTTGCGCATGTTTTTTAAATACCGAATTTGAAATATTTTATTAAATTTGATTTTTTGAAGATTCTCATCCGATTTTCTGATTATTTTATTATAAATATCTTAGATTTTTACAAAAATATTATTAATATATTAAGATATTTTTAATAAAAATTTATTTTATTTATTTTATCCATTTATTCTACTTTTTTGCTGCTGTTTTTGCCACACTGGCAGTTTTCTTGAAACTTCAACTGCCCATAACTTCTCCGTTTGATGTCCAATTTCAGTAATCTTAATGTCATCGGAATCAGCTCGGAACTCGGAATCCTCTATCTACTGGGATCAAATTGGGCAGTTGAATTGAGGCCGAGCAAAAAGTCAACTTTCGCTCCCCCAAAAGTTTGACCAGCTCATAATTTCCTCCTCCGAACCCCGATTCCAGCAAACTCAGTTGCGTTTGAATCGTGTAAAATGCTCTTTTCAATGAGATGAAGTTTGATGGTCAATTATCTTTAGATCAAAAAGTCAATTTTTGGCCCCCTCGGGGTTTGACTTTTTAATTAAAATGTTTAATTTCTTCATTATGGAGGGTGCAAAAATCAGGTGTCTACAGCTGCCCCTCTTTGCCGAAGTCACCTTGGGGATGAACGACAAAGAAGAAAAAGAACCTTATTTTTGCACCTTGCATTTCTGTTGACATGATTAACGAGCTTAAGTCCTCTTGATTTTCATAAAATGGGGTTGGAGACGCAAACATTGATCTCCAAAGCAGTGAAAACACGAAATGGTTTTCACTAAGATTTCAAAGCTTGCTCACCCACTTCGGGCTTCTTGGAGCAATTTCTTGATTTTAATTCAAATTTAAAGGGATGGGATTTGACTTAAGTTCACTAACCTATTTTGACTTTGATGCAAGACACTTAACAATGTTCTTTTTTCCTCTTGTTTGTTCCATTAAAGCTTTTAGGTGATTTTTAGTTTTTTGGCTTTCTTTTATCTTTCAGCAGATTCAGGACTTAGAGTTTTTTTTTTTTAGGTGTTAGGTAAAGGCTGATGATGGTTCAGGAATGAAGGAGTAGGGATGAGGCTGCCTTGCTGCTGTCCGTCATCCGAAGGACCTCGCACACCTAACCTGTTCTATTTACAAAAGTGGTAAATCAAAAATTAGAAAAGGGGCCAAATTTCCCTGCATTTCTTTATTCTGCTTTCTTCTTCATATATCGAGTGCTTCATCACTTCACAGCATGGCCTTCTCGACTTGAGGAAGAGTCGTAGGGGTTTTCTGATTTGGAATGACTCCCTCATAGATCAGAGAGGTCTTAAAATTGGGATGAAACTTCAACTTGGTTTCAGGTCTAAGAAATGAAAGGTTATAAGGCTCAAGCTTTTATCTTCTCATTCTCAGGTTTCCCTTTGTATCTTGCCGAAGCTTGTTCTTCCTTTTTATATTCCTTCATCACAAATCTGCACAAATTTGATCGTTACTTCTTCTGTAATCAGAAAGGACTTTTTGATGGGACAAATTGAAGGCTGTGGTTTTAGTTTATGAAAGAAAGGGAATACGGCTCAAAGTTCTTTCGTAGATGGGTTGAGTCATGTTCTACCATTTTCTTGATTGTTTGGACTTTGACACTATCCATTTCACTTTCTTTTCTTTTCCTTTTGAGGCCTTTTGCTTTTTCTCCTATGATTTTTCCTTTTGCCTGGGGGTTGATTTTTGCTTTTTGATTTGATTGGCATGCCCCAGTGTGCTTTCTGATTTCTTTTCTTTGCTTTTGCACACTTGCCTTATTTCTTCTTTCCTTTTTATTTGTCAAGCACCATATTTAGGGTATCTGACTCAGTAGGTTAGGAAAGAAAATTGTTAGGCTCAAGGGGTTTAACTAAGGATATGATTTTGGAAATTTGGGATATAAAACAAAAAATGGCCCTTCATCCTTTTACAGAAGTTGTGACAACTTGATTGGATTATTTCACGCAAACCCATTCAGGAATCTATTCATCCTTTTATTTCTTTTTTCAGCTTTGCCCCAATGTGGGGTGGCTAGACACAACACAGGTATTTGAATAACACAATCAGGCTCAAAGTGTTTGACTAGCGGTTCTTATGATTAAGGATGCATGAAAAACGACCTCTCATCCTTTCCTAAAGACATGATTGCTTAAGTCGACCTCGGTCCTTAGCTGGTTTAGACATTTTCTCTCTTTTTCTTGTTTTTCTTTTTCCTCTCTAAGGTTGTTCTGACCCAGTACAAGGATGGGTTTGGGAGAAAAATCAAGGCATAGATCAGGAAAGAGTTGCCTTTGGCTCAGTCAAGGTTCTCACGAGACAGTATACTGCACCCAGCTGAAAACATTTTTGAGCTACTTGGCATCTTTTTATGATCATGGTCCTGCCAAAAGGTGTGGTCTCAGAGCAATGTCATCACCGACCAAACACTTGCATTTTTTTTTATTTATTATTATTTTTTTATATGTACATAAAAGCAGAGTTAAAAGGCAATTACATCAAAAAGCATTAAACCAAATCAAACCTCCCTTCAGATGTTGGCTTTGCGAATCGCGAAAGGCGTAGCACTCCAATTCTTAAGCGGTGTCTTGCTTTTGATGACTTTAACTGCCTCGTCTGGTTTAGTTCCACCAACTGTGATCATATTGACGGATTCGTCTGGATCACTTTCATCTGAGGCCGCTGCATCTTCCATATCTTCATCTGGATCTTCCTCTACTGATGAAGTGTCCTCGAGGTTCTCATCCTAGCTCTCGTATGGGTCAGGAAAATTCCTGAGCTCAGGAGTGGATGGAGGTACTCCTTCTACCGTGACACCAGGTAGGCCAAGCCACAGCCACATCTCAGTCGAGATGGATTCTGGCCTAGATTTGGGTGATAGTAGATCAATAAAGGAATACAAGTTCGGCTCTAATGTGGAAGACATGCAATCAGGGGGCCATTCAGCTGACATCTGAGGAGGGATTCCTGAACTATCTACCGATGAATCCAAAACAGGTGACCTGCCCTGGTACCAGAATCCCGCAGAGCTGCCCGCTCCTTCTCTGGCTGGAGGTGATGGAGAATTACTAATCCATCCGCAATTGTTCTGGCATCGGGGCCCTGTGACCTCCTCACTGCTTTGAGGGTCATCCTTAAGGGCACAGATGTAGATATCCTAGCCCTTTCCAACCTTAGATTCCTCAGTAGAAGTAGGTGGCATGCCTTCATCATCTCCTTTCAAGATGGTAACCGCAACTAGCGGTTTGGTTTCTTCCTGGAGGTACACCCTTATTATCTGACCTAGCCGTCCAATGAGTACTGATGGGTTGAACTGCCCCTGGTTTCCATCACAATTGTTCACAAGATTTACTGGCCCACTAGTAGTTGCCTTGTTATGATCCGGAAGAGGATTAGTCTGGACCTCTGCTACAGGAGTTGCTACTGGGGATCGACGAAGATGCGTTTGCTGTCGATTAAGTCTTGTACATCATGCCTCAAGTCCCAGCAACGATTGGTATGATGACCAGGAGCTCCCATGTGATATTCGCAATGCTCATTAGCATTGTAATTGGGACTATTGGTTGGTAGGTGGGTCGGCTGTGTAAAACCCCGATATTTTCTAAGGAGTTTTTTTTTATTATTTATGTGGGCGAATAAGCTTAAGTAGATGCGGGTATACGTAGGGATTTCGGTGGACGAGCGTACACGGAATCAATGATTTTCAAAGGTTGTCAAGTGGCAATACGTATGGAAGGTATATATACTAAAGGGGAAATTAGGTTTTGAGTAGAAAAAAAATAAACAATATAAAATAGTAGATAAAATAAAATATATGCAAAAGTATGAACACAAGGATTTATGGACAGGTTTAATCAAAATTTATTTATTGCTAGAGATTTGTGGTCATTAGTTGTCAAAGAGAATGAGGTGGAATATTAATACGTAATTAATTATCGAACTTAAAAATATGGTAGTAAATAGGAATTAGCAAATAAGTAAATCCGGGAAAGCCCAAGTTGAATGAGGGGTAGAAAGGGGATTCTGAGGGTTAATTAAACATCGAGGGTGAATTAGGTTAAACCCTTGCGATGTCTATAAATAGGTAACTAATGTAAAATTTTTCGGAGATTGGGGAAAGGTTGCTGCTCTGAAATTAGGGCGGCGGCCGAGCAGCTTGGGTCACGAGAGAACTCCCTCAAGATGACTGGAAGCTTGAAGAAGATCTTCAATACCGGTGAGTAGCATTGATTTACAACTGAGGTTTAAGTTTATTCGTGAATGTATTCTGATGCATGGTTGTCTTCTGAGTTTTCTGGAATAGCATGAGTCCGAGCATGAGAGTGAATTACAACTTGAATAGAAATGTGTTTAGATTAAATTCAAAACTGGTTGGGAAGTATTCTGGGGATATTAGGAGACTATTAGAACAATTACAGACCGAAAAAGATCAGCCAGAGTTGGAGATCTGGAAATAACAGAGAGTCGGAAATCGCAGTGAGTATCCGCCAACTTGGCGCTCACTTCGAAGTAGGCGCCCTTTAAAAATGTACCATCCGCCGAGCTGGCGCCCACTTGGCGCTCAGCTCGCGCTCACTTAAAAATGATACACGAATCTCGCGCGAAGCTGGCGCCGACCTCGCGCCCACTTCCCGCCCACCTGGCACTCACTTGATATCGAGTGAGCGCATAGTCGAATTTTAACCTAAATTCTATCCGCTCACTCGGCGCTCACCTGGCGCTCACTTCAGGAGGTGAGCGCATAGTCCAATACACTTACCGAATTGGAATTTTGACTGAACCAAGGGGTGTTTGATGACTTGAGGGTTAAACCACTTAACTATTCACTT